>CM060252.1:28113730-28713730 GCA_030684275.1 Acipenser oxyrinchus oxyrinchus
TAATTTTTTTTTCATATCTTTTTCTAAACAAGTAATGACAGGTACTTGAGAATGGAACAGTTTGTTTGTGTTTTTTAGTTTTTTAAAAAAAATCTGAAACAAATGCTCTACAAGCGCATAGGAAAATAGAATTATATATCCTTAAATTACAGTAAATACTGATGCATTTTGCCAAAATGGTACATCTTTTAATGCCTATTTATTTTGCTAACTGGTAGATGCACTGTAGACTAATCACTATCATCTGCATACCTCATGTTGATTCATCTGTTCATGAATGCATGTTAATTTTTAGAAGTACTTCAGCAGCAATGTAAGCAATGAAGTGAATATCATATGGAAGCAGTGATTTAAATAATGCATAAGGAGCAAGCCTGATGAAATGCATGTAAGAAAGCAGCTAGCGTTTACCTGATAGCAAGGGAAATGTAAAACCAAAAAGACTAATTTTAGAAAATCTGCCCATTTCAGTGTACATTAATCACATAGAATCTACTGTATCAGGTTCCCAAATGCTTAAAAATAACAATGCATTGTAAAAGTATTTAGTGGAGGAATATAATTGACACTTATTTGAATTCCTTTCACATTTATAGTTTAGTACTTACTTTACAGTATTTGTGGATTGAACCATATAATGGTTGCTTCAGTTGTGGGAGCCTTGTGTCTTAATATTATCGGCTAACATCTGCATTTCATTAAATGTGAAGTATTTCCATCGTATTTTACAAAGCGCTCATACATAAACATGGAAGTATGTGCTGGATTTATGGATGCAAGCCACCAGGATTTTCATAAATTTTAAAGTTGTTTTTTCTTCGTTTTTGTTTCATCCCTACATTCCTACATGCATACATGCTAGACTGCACCCAGAGATAGATAGTCTACGAAGTGCATCTTCCTCTATACATCACCCATCACCAATTGCTTTCTAATATGTGTTATGATTTGTTCTTTAGAATGAGAGCATGTTTGATACTGCTTATAAATATGAAGTCAAGAATTATAATAGCATGTATTGTATGATTTACTAAATGGTGCTTAAAAAAACTATAGAATTGTATAACTTGTGTCCCAGAATAAAAAGTAAGTGTATCAAGAAGTGGTGAATTATGTGAGATTTTTCTCATATATAATCAAGGGTTATTGCCGCATCAATTATGTAAGGATTTTCAGGGAAGATAAATAACTTTTGTTGCTACTTCTATTTATATACAGTTGTCATCAAAAGTTTACATACCCCAGTGGAAATTTTATTTTTTTTCCCAGAAATTTCTAGAAAAAAAATTATTTTAGGAAAAATCTTTTGTAGCAAAGGTTATAATTTTGTGGATGAGGAAAAAGTTACAAGAAATAGATGTCAACAATTATTTATTTCAGCAGTTTTTTTTTGTGCAAAACTCAAAAAATGCTAATTCAAAAGTATTCATAACCTTTGATGCGATGATGGTATTGTCTACAAGGTGCTAGAACGTAATTCTAAGTCTAGAAAATGCTGGATTGTAGGTGAACATTTTTAGAGTGTGTAAAAGGGTTTGGCATAGGATGATTGCTGTCCAGTGAGTCAATATAGGGGGAAAAGTAAAGAACTATCTGAAATTATAGAAAATTATTTATTGTCATAAAGCTGGAGAAGGATACAAGATTTCCAAGCATTTGAGTATCCCAATTTCAACTATCAACAAGTACAAGACTCATGGTACTGTCACGACGCTCCCTTGATCTGGAAGAAAGAAAGTTCTTTCACCAAGAACTAGTAGAATTGTGAGGAAGGTTACTAACAATCCAAGATTGACTGCCAAAGATATTCAAAGTGAATTGGCTACAAGTTGGACTGGGGTTTCCATTTCAATCACAGGTCGAGTATTGTATGGTGAAGGTCTCAATGGTCGCAGGCCAAAGAAAAAGTCACTCTTAGGAAAACATCACAAGGACAAACGTCACAAGGACGATTAGTTTGCAAAACAGCATCTGAATGATGGATATGAGTTCTGGTCAAAGGTTTTGTGGAATGATGAAACAAAAATTGAGCTATTTGGTCATGCTGATAGTTATGTTTGGAGAAAGTCTGGTGAGAAAAGAATACCATATCTACTGTCAAGCATGGTGGTAATATCCTTCTGTGGGGCTGTTGTTCATCTAATGGCACAGGAAATTTAGTTCCAATACATGATAAAAATGGATACCATAGGATGGCCAATCATCTGAAACCCTCTAAACCCTTTAAAGCGAAACTGGACGTTCCAACACAACGATCCAAATCGCACATCACAGTCTACTTCAGAATTGCTAAAAAGAATAGAATTAAGGTTCTGGAATGGCCTAGTCAGTCCCGATCTAAATCATATTTGAGAATCTTTGGTACGAGTTGAAGGCTGTGCACAAGATAAGTCCTCAGAATTTGAATGAACTGGAACAATCTTGCATTGAAGAATGGTCAAAAATCACTAAACAAAAAACTGACAAATATACTAATCGTTTAAATGAGGTTATTATTGCTAAAGGTGCCTCAACTAGCTATTTATTTCATTTTCCTTGTCGGGGTATGAATACTTTTGAATTAGCAGTTTTTGAGTTTTGCAATAAAATTGCTGAAATAAATTGTAGGCATCTGTTTCTTGTAACGTTTTTTTTTCCCTCATCACCAAAAGCAACAAAAGATTTTTCCTATAATTTGTTTTCGCGAAATTTCTAGAAATTATACATTTCCATTGGGGTATGTAAACTTGACTACAACTGTGTATGTATGTGTGTGTGTGTTGTGTGTGTGTGTATATATTGCTGGTTTTAGTAAACTCAAAATTAAATTACATATTTTTCAAGAATGCAGTTTTTAGAAATGTATTTCTACAGTGCTTAAACTTTTTAAACATGGTTTATAGTAGTAAAGATAAATAAGTACTTAGTTGTTTACCATGATGACATAATTTATTCCTTATAGAATGTAATGCAAAAGGAAAAAAAAAACATATTCTGCGATAGTTGCAGATGGGTTTGTGTGGGGGTGTGTTTACCAGCTGGATTTGTTTGGGTGTGTGTAGGGCTCCTGATTTTCCATTCTGGGAATGGCAAATTCCATTTTTCAGAATGACAAATTCTGTTTTTTTTCTGTTTTTCAAAATGACCAGTTCCGTTTTTACCAATTTATTAGAATTAACAACATAATTAGAACATAAATAACATTTTTACAGTAAAAATCTATTGAATTCATTTTTTTTCCCTGAGATACTGTCGTTTTTCAGGAAGAAATCTTTCTTAAAGCAGTCCACTAGTAACAATGTACTGTAGGTCAGTCAACAAATAAAGGTGAAAAAACAGCTTATTGCTGGCATTATAATATATAGACTAGGGACATTATTACAAAAATATACAATTTTCATAAAATTACAAATTTAATACAATGTTCAGGAAACTTCTCTCCCATCTGTAGTTTCATCTGCAACAACGCAGTCTGGTTTATGCGTTTACTGCTTGCATGCGTTTACTGCTTGCATGCGTTGCTTCTAGCCTTTGCCTTGTTTTGTGTAAAGTCTGAGAAATTTCCAGTGTAAACATAATGGTAAATTAAGAAAGAAAAAAAATCAACCTCACTGTCCAAAGGAGGTGTCTAATGATCTGCTTACCGTATTGTAATAATGTGATCCAAAAATAACAGATGAGGTAAATAGCACTTGCCTGGGCATTGTCTAATGGAACGCTAGTGACACATTCT
The DNA here is from genome assembly GCA_030684275.1 of Acipenser oxyrinchus oxyrinchus. Classification (NCBI taxonomy): domain Eukaryota; kingdom Metazoa; phylum Chordata; class Actinopteri; order Acipenseriformes; family Acipenseridae; genus Acipenser; species Acipenser oxyrinchus. The sequence goes on from CM060252.1 coordinate 28,117,443, forward strand.
ACAAGGCCAGTAGAAAGCTTTAATAATTAAGACATATTTTGACATTGAAATCATTTTGAGTTTCTCAATGTGTTTTAATAAATGAAACCAAATATACTGTACATATTTGGCCTTTGTTTTTCTATAATTTTATTTTCTTTAGGAATACAGAAACCATACTCATTTTGAAAACAGGTCATCTGACTAAGGAGTTTGTACAAAGTATGTTTAGCAAGTACGAGCAGAATCCTTCTGTGATATTTCACAATCGCTTAAGAATCTTTGTATGGAATACACAGAAGGCCAGCAGGGAGACCTCTGCACAGCTGTCTCCATTCTTACAGTGCTACATTAGTAAAAAGATGACATGCCTAGTATCTGCTAAATAGCTTTGTCTGCACATTTAGTTGACCCTTGTCATAGTTGGCACCTTAGTCTGCAGTTATTGGGTTAGTCAGCTGAACTATTACAATGTCCGCTACTAATCCTAAGCTTCTGAGTGTAAATTGGTATATTATAGCTGTTTATAAATTGTTTTATTTGAATTTCTCAAAAAAAAAAAAAAAAAATGGTTCGACATTAATCTCTGCTTTGAAAGTTCTGTTCAGTCCTCTGGTTGGATCCAATCACCTCGTATTGGATACAGTGCATTATACAGTAGCCAGCATCCATCACATGTCCCACAACAGCCAATCATATTAGTTACTGGACCAGCTCAAGCAGACAGGACACAAAGATGTAAGACATGGCAATGGAAAGCGACCATCAGTGATGATTTCCATTAAGTGAGAGTGGATGTTAAAACTTAATGCTGATTGGAACTCGGCTCTTGCCAAGATAAGCACCAACTAAGATGTAGCTTTACAGTAAACTAATGTGATCCATCTGCATCTCCATCCATTTGCGTTTCTTTCCATCTGATGATGTAGATATCCTTCTAACTGGTGTTGATGGCTGAAGGGTAATGCTGGCTCCAGGGATCAGCTTATTTTGCCTCCCCAGCGCAACAGCACACACAACGGCTGCGATGCCGGCTCCGGGGATCAACCACAGTGCGGTCTATCCAGTGCATCAGCATGACAACCGTCTGGATTGAACTAAGTAGGGTACATCTCTGGGGTCTTCAAGTGGACACCTTCCGTCCTTGGTGTTTGTGACTAGCCCACGACACCTCAAGAGGGCTCGACAGTGATTCTGGCATCCCAGCATCACCCCCCTCCATCCCCCACTCAACTCAGCCCAGCGTACTTACCCATACATCAGCGTTGCTTTCTTTCTATTGTGCTTGAGATCCCCAGCCAGAATCTTTCCATCTCAACTACAGCCAGTTGGTGCTCCTTTCTGCTGCTTCAGATAAGTCCCTGGTTTTAGGTCATGTATTTGAAGATGAGATGTTGTTTATTCAGCGGTAAAATGGATAACAAATGACCTTGTTTGCCAGACTGCATCCCAGAAGTGTATATTGTATGAAGAGAAAATAAATAAATAAATATTTCAGAATGTCCTGGTTTATCTTGACCCAGTAATAAGTGTCATACAAAACGGTATCTATCTGATTTTAGCAAATGCGCTTACAATTTTCTTTTTTGGCTAAATTTGCCTTGGATTGATAACTTTCACAGCATCCCCATTGAATAGAAAAATACCCTCAGGGAAAGATGCGCATGGATGCCTTGTGATCTGGTACGTGACCACAATAGTCATCCAAACAAATGCCCACCCTTTATATAAGGGGTTATTGCAGGTTAGAAACACTGTAGAAAGTGAATGCTGTTTTTGAAAGACTAAATGCCCAAACCCCAACTATAGATAAGAACAAGAATGGATGGGAGCCACACACATTGGAGTATAAAAAAAGAACTCGTTCATAAAGAAAATTCACACAACAATCTATCAGCTTCTATAGTGTCAAACCAAGCAAATAAGAAGCAAATAATACTGTTTTTTTTTCTATTTTTTATAAGTATCCTTTTTTATATTGCACAAGATGTTTACAGCTTCATCAGCTGATTTTTATCTTTGAATAGTTTTGTAAAAAGTAATTCAATAGATCTGTTATTAGACTGGGCTTGGTTTCTGGATAATTAATCTTTTAATTAAACAAATCCTCTAAATGTTTCACTGACCTGTTAGAATCAATCTTGTTAAATGTAAACTATGAACATATAACTGATGTGTCTTTGGCATGCTTTGTATGCAAGTGTTTTAATAATAATAATAATAATAATAATAATAATAATAATAATAATAATAATAATAATAATAATAATAGCAAAAGAATTATAAAAAAACATACTTCTAACTTGCCATCATTAATGATCCCAAGGCACAATAAACCCAAAAAATCAAAATACACAATTAAATCAGATAATCATTAAATTAATCGTAAATTAAAAGTAAATTTTACGATTTGCATATAGACAATATGTGTAAAACATTTTTTTACTTCTACAATTGCTGTGTTGTTCCTTTTAAGAGTGTAGTTCTAAGCATAACTTTTCATTTTTAACTGAATAACATTAGTGCAACAAAATCAGCTGTATGCTTTGAGGTAAAACTACAGCTTCACCCAAGGACACACAGAGAGAAGAGCACTGTTTTCTTGTGATAGTAATCTGACACTTTTCTGTTACATGAGGCTCTTAACAAGAGATTGTATGAGGTGAAACCATTTATTTCAGCGAGTACATATTCCTGCAGCACATTTCTCTGCACAGAGAAAATGCCTTCTCTGTTTCTTCAGCTCTATATTTGTGGACAAAAGGCAGATTTAGATAAAAAGGCACTACAAAAAAGTGTGTTTTCTTATTTGTTTCTACAACAACAATCCAAGGAAGTGGTGGACATCCTGGCGAACCCCTCCCTCCCAACATGGTATAGCCCACTGCCTCCTACCCTTATGGTAATGAAGCAGTGACATCACCACTAAATACATTGTGACTTGCTACTGATTAAATTACAACCATAAATGAAAAAAAGGTTTGTGAAAGGTGTGCTGTGTTTGAAGGGATTTAGTTCAGAAGGGAGGTTGTTCAGTTACTTGCCGGGCAGGACTTTATAACATCGTGGTGGATCCAAAGAAACTTTACTGCTCCAGCTCTTGTTGTTTGAATGGGAGGAGGAGGCAGAACAATCATGCTGGTCTACTGCTGAGGAGGCTGAACCCCTTACAGACACACACTACCATCCGTCTGCATTGCTTGTTTCTTCAGCTTTGCACTGGACTGGAGCTGGTTCCAGCTTTTCTCCTTTCTTCTGTTTTACTACTACTACTATTTTTTTGTTGTTGTTTGGGAGGCCTGAGAACTGTGTATTTGATTGCTTCCCTACCCTTTTTATGTGTTGAAGGCATTTTAATTGTTTATTTGGAAGCAAATGGAATTACAGAGGGCATCCAGCATGCCTGGACCCTTATCCCCCGGCCCCAGCCCTAGCCCAAGCCCTGAACCTAGCTTCACAGCTCAGGTACCATTCAATTACAACCAGTTGGAAGGAAGATTTAAACAGTTGCAAGGTAAGGTCTGGAAGCCTTTTGTTTGTGTATAGTACTGTTGCTATGCTGTTGTACTGCAAACAATGTTGATGTGCCTGTCACTGTGCATGCAGTCAAAGAATCTGGCCATCTGAATCTGAACCTATTTGACTGGGTAAATGTATGCAATATAAATATATATTTTATGACACGAGAAAAAGACGACTGGTTCAAAACACTACCTAATCCTAAAAAGAACAGATTATGGAGAAATGACAGAAATGTAATAGTGGTCTATAAAATATGAATTGGCTCTGGCATTTGAGTTGCCTGAAATAAACTAGGGCACAAATATATTTGTAGCTTGATTTGCATCATCTACAGTGCCGTGCATCAAATACTTTTTAAGATTGAATTTCAAACATTCTCCCTCCTTTAAGCTGCAAACGTGATAACTGGACCCTTATTGCTTATTCATGGAGAACAATGGCAGGGAAAAGGTGGGAGTGGCCGTTTTTGTTCTGTTCCCTTCAGTAAATTAGAAATGTGAAGGTGCCTCTTAATCTTTGCGATCTAGGCTTTGTATGCACATTAGAATATGAGCCCCCTTGTTCTCAGCAGACCCTTTTGAAATATCTCGCTCTGGCACATAAATTATAAACAGGGAAAGGAGGCGGCTTACTGCAGTGAATGTGCCTTCCTTTGGTGCTTATGGCTTCACAATTCCTTGGAAAAGACTTATACCTAGAGGGAGGAATTTTTCAAAAACAGAGATGCTTTCATGTGCCAAGTAAATCATGTTCTTTTTCTTGGCAAGACCCGTTAAGTTGAAGTTTGTTCTGAAAACAAAACTCAAGTCACAAATAGAAGCATATAGATTTACAGACCCCCCCCCAATGATTAAGAAAATAATGTGTTAAGTACTTCATCATATTTAGCTACATCTGGTTTTAATAAAAAGGCATCAAACCTATGGTAGACCTGAATAGTAATTACTCAAGAAGTATATGGAATTAGCTTGAATTCAATGATTGATTGTGACCAAACAAGAATGTAACCCCCTCAGTGAGCTGCATATGTCTTCAATATTTTACATATACCACATTGAACTTAAGATGAAAATGTATGATTACCATTGATAATGATCTGCAGATGAGGGCTTAGAAGTGGTAGAATATAATGTGACATTATAAATGGGATGAGTTGCAAAAGTCACCTGAGTTACAAATCCAAGAGTGTACCGTAAACAACTTTACTAATCCATTTGATTTTTTTTTTTTTTTTTAGTAGTACAGTAGTTTGGTTGTATTTTTCATTTGAAAAACATTTGAATTCCTTTTTACTATAGGTTTATTACAAGGCTTGTGGAAACCACAATCTGTGGTTTGGTATTAGCACTTTGATAATAAACTGATCATAATGTACCACATGTTAGGCCACTATTTAGTAGAGCTCAGCAAGAAGAATATTAGCAAAACACTGAATGCCTTTATTGTTTAAAATAACAATAGGCACAGGTTTCTAATTGCAATAGAACCCTGATTGTATTGGGTATTTCCTTCCAGACACCAGTTAGTTTCTATTTCTTAAGTATTATTTAGATTACAAAATAACATTTTAGGAGCCAGGCCCATTCTCAGATGAAATTGACACACCCCTAAAATAACGAATTCCTGGTGTGTAGACGTAGCTGTGTAATGAAGAGGTGTAGAAATGAGCAGTGCAGTTACCACAGCCACACAAATTGCTGCTAATAATATGGCAGTTTGCTTCTCCAATGAGCAATAAAAAAAAAAGATAAAGACCTTACATTGACGTGATACATTTGCTTTCCATCAGTAAATAAATGTTGCAATGCCTCTGCTGAAAAAGTAATGCAATGAGTAAACTAAATCCTGCCCTTATTATAATGAAGTTAATTACAAAACTACTGTAGCTCAGTGAGGATGTACTTTTGCCCTCCTGTCCTTCAGTCCAAAAGAAGATCTCGAACATTCTCCATTGTACCTTTTCCAATTTAAGGACAATATGATTATGAAGGTGTGCAACTTTTATATTAGTAGATCAATGTCCATCTTAAAATAAATAGGTGTTCTAGTTGTGTAAGGGGAGAAGGTCTGACAATTGTACTGACTTGTACTGTTTGTGTTGGGTGGAACTGAAGAATATGAGTTTTACAGTGCTCGGTAATGGACTTTAGAAAATGTTTCATTTTATTTTATTCCCTGAATTAGGAAAGGGTATACACAAGGGATGTGCTTTTTGGTACATTTTTATGAACGTTTAAATGCTATGCAGGTGTCAGATTTAAGCCATATCTACACACACACACACACACACACACTCTTTATATTAAGTTTTGATGTATACTGACAGCCCTGGTTAGTATTTTCCAAACAAAGAACCCCTAAATAAGCAAATAACAATTTAACACCGCAAAGACGTAACTACAAAGTAAAAAAAAAAATAAACACGTAAACAGCAAAGTATATATTTAAATTAAGGCTGTAACTCGATTAAAATTTTTGATTGGTTAATTTATTCATCCGTGCACATTTAATAAAGAGAATGATCTTATAGCGGCTGTCCTGCATGTAATACTAAAAAATCAATAGACTCTAAAAAGAAAAACAAGCCCATTGGGAATTTGTTTTTTTAAAAACATTTGTATTATTTTTATCTTCGTAAATGTCTCTTTTTGTACTTGTACTGTATTTGTACTGTTCTATTGATTTTTTTTTTTTTTTTTTACATTATATTATATTCAAAGAACAAAACAAAACCAGTAATAATAATAATAAGAAAAAAAAACAGCTTACATATATTACAGAATCTATCAAATACACAGATTTCAAAACTTGTTATATTAACTCTACTGTTCATGGATCGGTGCCACAAACAGGAAATCCTTGGATGTTTGCTTTTTTACTGTATTCAGTAACTCCATCCACAGTAAATGTGAATTTCACATGATGAAGCATTGAACTTGTGTTTTTGTGGTACAGCAATTTTGGTTGAAAATTATTTACATGCCATGGTTTTCTCATCTGGTTCCTCAAAATAATTCCAAACGTGGCTTTGCCTCGTACCTTTGTTTAGAGATGCAATTTTATTACAAATATATAACAAACGTCAGAAAAAACGATTTTCTTGCCCCGTGTGGACTGAACCATACCACGCCCACTACAGCATGAACACCCAGTGCACCAATGAAGCGCCAGATCGACCGAGAATAAAACCCGCCCCAGTGTAATCTCTCTCTACCTACGTTTTAGCAAATTTACATGTTTCTAGATCCTAAATTAAAAACAAAAACTAATGAGGTTGATGTGGAAAAAGTAAAGCATGTAACACTTTTTTTTTTTTTTTAAATATATATTTAATGCTACCAAAAGTTGGCCTTATGAGACAATGCCTTAAAGCATTAATGGGTAAAATTCATTTCTGGATGAGAACTTTGTTTGTCTTGTGACAGAGCAAAATGTTTAGATCCTATTGGATGTTGTTTGTTCTCATGGAATGCAGCAAGTTTTGCCCAAAACCACATCTTGTCCCCTTTCATTCCAAGACTGTGAGTGCATGGGATGAGTAACACTCACTCAACCGTGTAACTTCTGAATTGGACGCTGAGGTCATGATGGTAGAGGAGTCCTCAAAACACAAAGACGACTGTACATGTAGTGCTTTGTGAAAGAGGGAACTGCTGTAGCCAAACTACAGTTAACCAGCCATCCTATCTATTGTGACTGACCCATTCAGGGCATCTCATGGCTGTATATTGTTTTATAGCAAGGCTCATAGGCATATATCGTACATCTATTTGATTATCAGCTGCATTGGAAACACAGATTTATTGGTGTGGAACTACAACTGTAGTTAATGAACTGTGATTTTTAGTTTTACATCTACTGGCTGTAAACTGTCAAAAGTAGCAGGAGCCATGTTAGAAAGGCTGAACAGAAAAGTACAGGGACATTTGTATGTGTGCCTCCTGTTCTCAAACAAAACTTGGTTAGAAATATGGCCTACTGAAGTCACTGTTGAGTGCAGGCTGTGAATTTAGCTTTAAGTATAGGGTTTGGCTAATCCATTAAGTGTTGTTTTAATTGGAGGGGGTTAATGTTAAACTGGCACTTTAATGCCTCTTTTCCACTGTACAACTGAGCTGTGCCGGGGCCGTACCGAGCCCTCACAGTGTGGTTAAGGAGAGCCTGGGTGGTTGTTCCACTGCAGAGCTATGCCGTGCTACTGACGTAACGAAAGACAGTTGTTGTTAATTATTGTTATTAATTAACTCAGTTTGCCAAAAGATGCGCAAACAAATGGTGTTCAAAAATTAATAGACCAACGGTACTGCTGTATCTTGTATCGCTATATTTTGTAAATACATTTAGGAATGTCTTTATAATCCACAAATTTTACTGATTATATCCACTTACTATAGTTCAGTTAGTTCTGTCGAAAGGGGGAAAAGGTTTGAAAAAATATGATTTGCTAAAGATATCCCGTTTTAAGGATAGTTGTGTTTTCTAAAAAATAAAAATAAGCTGCATGAGCGCAATGAGAGCCGTAGTTGTATGTATGGTACAGCTGTAGAGTATTTTGTTTGACTATTTTGGTAAATAAGTTTAGAATTGTTTTATTTTCCTCATTTTTTCTTTATATTAATATAATTAAGGTTAAGGATGAGAAATTAGTTAGAATTTTGAGAGTGTGAGTTAAGTATACAGTACCTGCGGTTTATATCATTTTGCTTCAAACTTTCTAATTTCTGACGCATGACTCCAGATCTTCCTGAACACTACGATCTGCCCACAGAGAAACCAGAGCCTGCACTTCCTCAGCGTCTCAAGGCTGTACTTTTCTCTCCTCACACTCTCTGTATACCGTGTTTGTTGTTTTTCTTTCTGGAGAGTACTGACTGATGCAACGTAATGACGAAAATCCTTAACCCCACCCCTGGCTCGACTCGCAGTGGGATTCAGATGTTTTGTGAGGCTGGAGTTTCATGGTTTGGTTCTCGCTCGGCTTGACAAATAGCCAGTGGAGAACCACCCGTACCCGTACCGTACCAAGCCCTCATGGGTCAGATGTGCCAGTGGAGAAGGGGTTTAACTCCTGTATAATCCTTTATAAGCAAACTTTTCAATGCAAGGAAGAGTGCATCCTGGCTTGATGGCGTACTAAAAAGGTTTCCTGAATGTGTGCTGTTTATTAATTTACCTGTGTTTTTAAATAATATTTGGCTACGATTTTAAACACTTTTTTTTGTTCTTTTTATTTGTTGGTTCACATCAACAAAAGCATCTCTGTCTTCATGTACCATGATGGTTTGCACTCCCTTTGGTTGTGGGCCAGAAGGTGCAACTTTACAAGGTCATGACCCCCCTCTGCGATTGGCTATGCGCTTGGAAGATGGTCTGGAAATGAGTAAGCTTTACTTGTGTGTAAAGGGGGCACATCTGCAGGCTTCTAGCAATTCAATTCAAACAGCATCAATATCAGTGTTTTATTAAACACAGATGTTAGATATTATATGTCTCTTACCTGTTTTATATCATGGCTTTTCATAATATTGCCTGTGGATAAACTGGAATGTTTTTGGGTATGGAAGTTGCACCTTTGGCCTTTTTATAATGAAAACAAGGTGATGTCAGCAAAGCTGAATTACATCTTTAACACTTTAACTTTCAAGTTGTTGAAAGCTATTTTGGGGGGCCTGGCAATGCCTGGATTTGATTATTTCATTTTTTTTATCCCGTCCCTCATTTACACGCCAACTGAAGCTGAAATGTTTAGGTTGTTTTAAATAAATTGAGAATATGCCATTTTACATACTGTAGCCAGCTTTCACATCAGCAGTGATTTGTGTGTTTGCATAAGGGTCTGTGGTCTTCAATACAGTACATACAGGTGTGGTCACAAATATTGCATTACATACAAATGTAGTAACCATTTACAGTATTTCAATACGTTCAAGTGTTGTGTTTTTTTTTGTTTTGTTTTTGTTTTTTTTAGACATGGTCCTTTGGTGTTGATCACTACCTGGCACTGTATTGGCAATACAGTATGTGCTTGACTGACTATTTATTGTCTTTGCCCAGGTTTTGTTCTACCCAACTAGGTCTCAAGAAACTTCATCACTCCCACATTTTTAAAAGCACAGAAAGTTAAGAGTAACATCACAAATTGTACTTTTGACCCAATCAGTATCTGGCAGCAGGAATGTTATAACCCTGTATTGAAACAACATACAAAGTTGTCACATTCCAGGAAGCACGCCTAATGCTAAGCAAAGTTTAAGTTGTTCTAGCCACGGCTGGTTCTACAGTAGATCTGTCTCAATCTGTCATAGACAGTGATTCAGCACTGGAGCAAGGGGAATACTTTTTTTTTTTAATAGCATGGATATGTTTTCTTTAGAAAGTCCATCTAATCCTTAATTTGTATGAAATGGCTTACATATGCAGAGTGTAAATGTTATTAGAATGTGGATTGACCTCACTATCATTTTATATCCCTTTTTACCATTGTTGGCTGCAAACCAGTTAGGTGCAGCGCAGTTACTGTAAGTTACGTTACTCCTGTTTTAAACAATTTGGATTGTACTACTTTGTTAAAGTGTGTCTTTTTAAAGGTGATAAAAAGTTGGTCAAATTCATTTTATCAAAAAAAAATTGTACATACACTAATAATTAAAGCTCCTTGACTTTAATGCTCTCTTAAACTTATGATTTGTTTGGTAAATGATTAACTTATAATGTCACATTATTGAAGGTGAGACCCGAAATCTGAATATTGTATACCAAAGCTGCTCTGAGTCAGTGACGCAGTCATGGCTGCCCCCGGGGGCACAAAAATACTGCGCTCACAGATCTCAGCGCCATTTTTCCTTTCAAGACTGACCTTGCCGGAGAGCCTTGTTCAGTACATTGTTTCTTATATCTGTATATTTCTCATTTTATTGTATTTTTTACACAAATCCTATGATATTTGAACAAATCGCTGTAATAGTTTTTACTAATTACGCATTTTGTGTGCATTAAAGCCTGTTGCTTGTTACGTCCCGCCGCTGCCTTGTGCTCCGTGTGAAGCCAGCGGCTTGAGTCGCTCCTTCTCAGGTATCCAGGTATCTATTGCGTTCTCCCCCCAGGCCGCATAGCTCCGACTGGAGCTTATTTTAATTCTCGTTTTTGTATATGAGATATTATTGTATGTATTTATGTTATTGTTTAATGACTGTTTTGTTAAAAGTGTTTTCACTAATTTTATTTATTTTTATTTATTTATTTATTTTTTACAGATACTGAGTGCATGCCTGTCTGCAACGTGGTGCTCAAAGCACACATGCAGTAAGAGCAGGGCTTAGATACTCGCTTCGGTTGTTTGCGATTTCAACCACAGTATTTTGATGCTGTTTTGGTGACAGCTTTTAGCATCACCATTACGAAGTCTGTTAGTCCATTCTGAAAAGCAGGCTTCCCTCAGTCTCGTGTGTGTGGTACTGACAGTGGTTTTACGTTGCCACCTGTGGTGGCTGCGAACCGTTGGACTGTACCGAACTGGTACCGAGGTCACCGCTCCGGACCTAGTACTGTGCCACTAACGAACTGGCACCGAGGTTACCAGACCGTACCCGTGCTGACCCGGTGCTAAAGTCACCAAACCGGTACCGTCCCGTTTCCGACTAGGTACCGACCCGGTGCTAGTCACCGAAACGGTACTGATCCGGTCCTACACAGTGCAAAAGCCACGAACCTGTACCCAACCGGCCTGGTGTCAACCAGGTTTCAAACCAGTACCGCACCGGTCTTGAACCAGTACCGACCTGGTGTTTTAAATACACGAAACTGGTACCGAACTGACCAGGTACTGATCCGGTTCCAGCGCGCTACCGACTGGTGCTTAAGTCACCGGCCTGGTACCAAACCAGTCCCGCTTGGGTCTTGACCCGCCAGGTCAATATCTAACAGATTGAGGCAGCACCTGTACAACTATATATGTACATTGCGTTGCTTGCTCCTTGCATCATGCCTGGGTTCTAACCCTGTGAGACATGCAGACCAGTCTGTCTATTGAGGACGGCAGGTGCTCTTCCTGCCTAGGGCCAGAGCACACCAAGGAGGCACTGGCTAATCGTAGCTTCTGTGAGTTTTTGTGCCCTTTCATAGAAGCAGCGATCCCTCAGCTCTAAGGAGCGCTCTTCGTCCCTTACTCCTGTTCAGCACTCTTCCCCATCACCCTCTTGTAGAGAGGTGACTGCATCCTCAAACCATGGCTCTACGGGCTGCATACTGTCCATCACCGCCTCTGAGGTGGGCGAACAGGAGCTGGCTTTACTGTCTGTCGGCAGAGCTTATACCGTTAATCAACAGGGCCACTGCAATATTGAAGTGCTCTGGCCTACAGTAGGGCAAACAAGGCAGTCCCTGGCATACCGCCTCTCCCATATCCCCCCCCAGCGCACGTGAATCCACTAAGGAGCTGGTTCGCCTGCTTCTCAACTGACCACTTCCAGTACGTAAACCAGTGGCAAACTGGCACCCCAGGCTCCAGCAGCCTCAATGACAAGCACTAGCACAGCCAACTGCGCCTGCTGCCAGAGGTGATGTTCGGGATTAGCCCGCAGCTGCTTGCTGTGGAAGCTTTAATCGGTTCCACCGCCCTGTGCACAGACAGAAGTCGGACTAAGCAGCAGCCCTAGGAATTTGCTGCCAAGGGCCCCTTCTCAGGAAGCCATCTGGACTATTGCTGTCAGTGCACAAGACACCTGGCTGCTTACTACCGTTCAGACCGGCTATTCACTCAGTTCAGACACGGCCTCCCTCCCTTTCGGGGTGTGACTGCAACTTCAGTCAAGGACCCACAGGATGCAGCTGTGGTGTCTCAGGAGGTAGCAGCTCTGCTACAAAACCAGGCTGTTCGCATGATAGACCCCTTCGAGATGGAGGAAACGTTCTACTCCATGTACTTCCTAAGGCACAAGTGAGATGGTGGTCTCAGACCGATCCTCGACCTCAGACAGGTCAACCTGTCTCTGAGCCGAAGGAGGTTCAAAATGTTGACAATGTGACCATTAACCTTCAAGGTCACTGCGTCCTTGATTGCAGCAGACTTCAAGGAAAAATGACGTTGATCTGTCTTTTTTTGCTCTCAGGGACAGCCCATGACTGCATCTGGCTCAGAAAGCAGCTTTGGTATACAATATTCAAGTTTCGGGCCTTTTTAGGAGGGAAATACCCATACGTTAATGGTTACATTTCTATTTAAGTTTGCCAACATGTTAGGCAAAGCTACAGGATAAGAAACATATTATGCTAAAATCTGATGTTCATGGCTGTTTGCCTTGTCGTCATTACCCACTGAACATATCTCTGATGGAAATCATAATCCTACTGTCAAAGGCTATTCGTATAGAATTTTATAATTCTATAATTGGTTTGCTTATCTATCAGAAGACAAGACTGGGAGATTAGAGGGGTTGAGACCTCAAAGCTCCAATTGTAACCATGTTGGGCCTTTTTATAGCTTGTTTGGCCTTCAACTCGGCTTTTAGTGGGTATGCAGGAACTGGAGAAATGAATAATTTATTAGAAAAACATTCTTGGAGCTTTCTGATGTCGTTTTAATGTTGAAATGTTTCTAAGGAAGCTGCAAGGCTGTGTGGAAGTCTCAACACTGAATGTTGTCTGTGACCTTTGCTACCTTCCATTGTTCCGATGTGGAAGTTTCACCTTTTACACCCTGGAAATGATGGATTTTTCTGTCTGCCAGATTCCCAGATTCTTCTGAATGGGTGACAGTGTACTGTATGTAATATAATCATACTGTGAAAGATTATTCCTTGGGCAGACGAGCGTTTTTTTTGTAGACTTTCTAAATTACGGTACCTATTTCAATAACAAAAATGAGATCTTGCCTTTTCTTTTATAGAAATACATGTAAAAGCTGAACACTACAAATTCCACAATTGGTTAACATTACTGCAGCCATTTCACAGAAGAGAATTCTCAAACAGGATCAGCATCAGTTCCTGAAAATGTATTGTTTTAAACTGGGCAAGAATGTTGACCAATGTCATTGCCATGGATAGTTTGTGTACATTTCAGGTTTAAAAAAAAAATATATAGTCTAAGCTGGAATTTGGGGGTTGGGGTGGGGGCAGGGGGCAGGGGGTTGTTGTCTTGTCCCTTTAGCCTTTAATGTGTTAACACTATAAATATTATTGGTGCCTTCATGTTTCATCAGGATTATTTTCCCTGTGCATAGTTTGTCCCATCTTCACACTTTACATATTCTGTTTTTTTCATAAAGCACTAAATGAGGAAGGTTGAGGGATGTCCCTATGGCATAATAGTTACCAATATAGCTACTGCTGGAAGTGCGGTACAGGAAGAACAGTGCAGAATCTTGAGGCAGTGCAATACATGTGCCAGGTGTAGCAATGTCCTTGGCAGGACATAGAAATGAAATGTGATCCCTATGTCACATGTGCCTGCAGGTAAGGGAACAGCAGAAATGGGTGCTTGTCATAGCTAAATATCTACTAGTTATTAAATACAGGTCAGCCACAAGGCACACTGTGGTATGCTGGTGGTTTCCTGTAGATTTCAGTTTGCTAACTGTAGAGTTATTGGGTGCAGCTGTACAAAACCACGATTTCCCGCACAGAGGAGCGTGGGGTTTGGCAGTAATTTATCACCAAAGAAAACCAAAGTAAATGTGTGATTTGGTGTTACACACACACAAGCCAAAGGGCTATTTTTGGAGTAAAAATGTTTAAGCGGAAGTCAGTAAGGCTATTAGTTTCTAGTAGATTGTAATTGGTTCCTGTGTAGTTTTTCACGTAGTTTGGGCTCAGATTGCAAGTAAACTGATGGGTTAGTAAAAGGGGAAAACAAAACTTTTATTTAAAGCTGTCTGGTGGAAATGGTGACAATAAAGTGAATGTCAAAAGAAATATAAAATACAACACTGGGAATGGAAATTAATGCCCTTAGTTCATTGCAATGCCCAGAATTACAAAAAGCTGATCAGAGGATTTAATTATGTTTGTAAATCTGAAGTACGATAATGCTGTAGTAGTCTGTTCCAAAATGTTAAGGTTTTTATTTAGTAGAAACAGATCATCCAAACTACAGCAACCAAATGTGGTGGTGAATGCTTTTTTGAGACTGTGGTCCACCAATTGCCTGATCCTAGTTCTGTTTGGTTCCTGTACAGTTTCCACTTCACCCAAAAAGGTCAACAGAAGAGGTTAACAGTTTACGAGGCAGTTCAATATATTAACCCCATGTTACAGCTCAAAGGGTGCGTCGCTTAATTAAACAGCTGCTCAAATGTTTGTCGTTGGCATCAGGGAATTAGTAGTCGGCCCAGGACAGATGGGCTGTGATCAGCTTGCTGTAACAGGATTTTGTGTTGGTTGACAGAGGAAGGGTCCGGTTTCCTGGATTTCCTTGAACGTCTACATTGGGTAAATTCTTTTATCCTTTGTGTTTTTCTGATCCTGAGGAGGTTTTCTTGGGCTGTCAGGAATGTTTTGCTCAATGTTAATACATTTTATACTCTTACACAATAACACACCTCAATTGCATATCTGTTATAGAAAAGATAAGTACGTTTTGTGATCCCCAACAATGGTTTGGGAATAAAATAATTGCATACAGTACACACACTTTTTCTAACCAATTCCATAGGTGTACAAGCTTACTGCTTTTTTTCATTTATGAACTAATGCTCATTTTATAGGATCTAAGTGCATACTGTATGAATGTTATTGTAACTCGCATCCTGTTTCCCCAGAAAACCCCTGGGAAAGCTGTGTTATGATTGTTTAGCTTTAGATATGTGCCCAGGGTGAAGTATTTCATTTCTAGCCCTATCTTGCATCTATCCATTCATACAGCTAGAATTGACAATTAACTACTGTATAAAGAACAAAGTCATAAATACAGCTGAGCTCAAGATTCAAACCCATACATGCCAGGTTTGAACCCACACACTATCGTTACATGGCTGTGATCACAAGGTTGCACTGCCCTCCCTGCTTAGGAACGAGGCTAGGCATAACTATAGATAAACCATAATTAAAAAATGCTACAGTATGCACAATCATAACATACTGTATCTGATTTAACAAAATAGCTAAATATACAACATTAAATATTGTCCCTACTTGCAAGACTCTAAGCAAAGTTTTAAATCACCCTGAGTGGTGGGGTGTGTTTTTTTTTCCCCCCAATCCTGTGGCTGGAATTTGTTGGATGGATGTGGTATTTCGCAGGCACGCCCATTCATTCATTCATACACAGTCGGTAACTGTCCTGTTGGTAATTATGATGATGATTGTTATAGAGTTAATACATTTTTTGTCGGTACCACAAGAAAACCAGGAAGGACCTGTAGAGTACTTGGCCAAATCTATGTTTACTTTCATGGTTTTATGAAATCCACGTATCAGTGTGTAGGCCCCTTCCTCTGCTTTTTTTTTTTTAAAAAGGTCCTTTGGAAATTCCCTTTATACACAATAGTCTCAATTTTCACCATGTGGGCCTTGTAAAATGGGCTTCACAACTAAGCCTTGCAGGGAATCATTCTTGCATACTGTAAAAAATATTTGTGTCACGACACTTGAAGTATTCCTGCTTTTGTAACATGGGAGATAATGTCAAACACAGCTGCAATTAATTTATTGTGAAAGTGGCTATTTTTATGTTGTGTTTGTACGTCACCAAACCTTCATTTCATGTGCAGTATTTTTATTTCTTTTTTTTTAGTGCTTCATGTTGTTTTTATTATTTATTTAGCTATTGGATTCTCTCTTTAGGTCATGGTTGAAAAATGTATTTTTTTTTCTTTCATTTGAATAACATGCAATAGAAATTGCTGCTGTTTTAGAGGGCGATTTTTTGAAACTGGAAATCACTTACTTTCCTCATAAAGCATTAAGAAGAGAGTCTGGTTTTAATCTGTTCATTAGCCAGTGAGAGAGCATCCTGTTTTTGTTGCTTCTGCATTTTTCACATTACAGAATTGAGAATGTATTAACAAACGTAGCAATGTGGTTCCTTGCCCCCTTTGATATTGATAGTAATATTTATTGGCAACATAAAGGTATTTTAGATATGGATCAACAAGGTTAACCTCTTCCCATTTTAGATGGGCATGTGGTCGATTTTTAGACACAAATTGAGATGGGCACGCTGATCTGATAAATACCAGACGTGCATAGTAGTTTTCATATACAGTAGTAGAGAATAGCAATAGTTTGTATTATTCCAGTAACATATCAGGAAAACAGCTGGGAATTTTCTAAACAGTCATTTATTTTTCTCTGCTCCTGGCTTATCTACATCCCTAAAATAGTTGACAATTCCTTAGGATGTGAGGATTGTCTCAAGCTAGATTTCTCAGAACTTGGTTAACCATCTCAGTCACGTATGGCTAATGAAGGGTTGGATGTGAATGTTTAATTCTACTAACACTAACTTCCAGTGCAGTGATGAATAAATCAGACGAGTTTTAACAATGTCAGTCTTTAAGGATTTGGAGCTGATTGCTGGGTGGTTTGGGTTTCCTTCGAGGGAAATATCCTTTCTGCTGGTGCTGCAAGATAACAGTTTGATTGCATACTATCAATACAGTTGTAAGCATGCTTCCTTTTTCCTGAGCTATGTGCTGTTTGCATGATGCACTCTGTTGGTTGCCCCTGGGGAAAGCCCCAGGTCAAATAGGACCATCCATATCCTCTATTTAGGTTATAGTTCTATAGGCCCATTTTTTTTAAATTTCTGTTAGAATACATATAAGGCTGTACCACTTGTTTACTGTTTGTTGCATTTTATAATAAGTGGTTCAAAACCGCACACCAAAGAAGGATTTTTATTTTATTATTGTGTACGCTCAATACGTAAGCAATCAAATATATAGTACTTTACCGTTTTGAAAAAAAATGTAGTACTGTAATTGGTAAAAGATCCGGCTGCTTTGATTTTGATTGTTCTTGCTGTAAATGATTTAGATCACATTTGTGTACAATCCATAACTCTTCAAAACTGAATACAGGTGTGCTTGCTTATGTCACATCTAGGGTTGGACGATAATGACATTTTCAGTTATCAATTATCGGCTGTAAATTATCACGATAATCATGATTATCGGCTGAAAAAATAACATATGTAAACTGTCTTGGAATGTACCAAATTTAAAGCTATATATACTTTAGCAATATGACAACTGCCTCTACGAGTTTAGAAGAAATAAAACTAGACAATTTTCAAAAAGACCAGCATCTTTAATAAAAGTTATGAAACAATGGTTGGTTACAAAAAAGCACAAATAATATAACCAAATGTTTGTTTGGTAGCTTTTCAACTTTTGAAATATAGGCTACTTATTAAAAAAAAAAAAAAAAAAATTATAAATTGCGATTCAAAAATATCAACTTTTCCACACTGCCTACAGACAGGCTTATTACCTTGCGGATCACTTTCTGTCACTCCAAAAAACTGCCACACAGGACTGATGCTGATTCTTTTTTCTAAAATCTTTTCAGAAGGTTTGGTAGTTTCTGCAGTTGCCATCGCCATTAGCTCAAACGTTTGCCTTTACTCGGTGAATCTTACGTCACATGTTACAACTTCCCACTACGCAGCGCACACTGATCACGTGTTGCGCCTCACGCGGACAGTCCTGTCTTACTGCTTCAATGCAGAGTTACTGTTACACACAAGCATATCATAGTGGGTAACGGACGATAAAATGATTATCGATAATTATTTTTCAACGCAATACAATTATCGATGCAAAACATTATCGATAATATCACGATAATCGATTATTGTTTCAACCCTAGTCACATCAAACACATGCACCATACAAGCCACATATACCCACAATAAGAACACAGTATACCATAGACTCAAACCTCTGCTACCCACATCAGAAGCATGTGACCAAAATATTTCTGTACATAAATACACCAACACACATGTACATAGCATAACATTTACGTTTTGAATGTTGTATTATTTTTAACATAACAGTAGAAGAGAACTATGCGATAGAACGTTGTTGTTGTTTTCTGTTGGTAGTTTTACATTCCCACAAGAACATGTAACCCTGCAGCTAAGGGATCAGTTACATAGTTGGGTACTCGTTGCATGGTATATCCAGATCCTACTTAACTTTCTTAATTTATTAGCATATGTGTTTTTTTTTGTGTTTTTTTCGCTATTTAGACTTTCTAGTCCGTTCACACAAATACTCTTGTATGAAATATAAGAGCAATAAAAATATGAATACAATATGGTATTTGAACCAATCCTTAGACTAGCTCAAGAACCATAATTTGTGGGTAATAATAAGAAAAAATCAACTGGGAATGGGTGGGGCAATATGTTTGTCTGATAAGGACTCCTTGATTCGACTTGAAACAAAATTACCGTACTGAAAATTATCTGACTTCACCCTTTATCCAACTTTCAGTACGGTAATTTTGTTTCAAGTCCTTATCAGAAATAAATAAATAAAACAAACAAACCAGAACTGAAAGGTCACAGCAGCACACAGCAGGCATCAGTGTCCAAGAAACAGGTTTCGGAAAGGTAGAAGACACAAAAAAAGACTATAAAGTACATAAACCTTCAGTTTTATCTACACCTTTCAAAAACATGTTCACCCAACCAGACTAAAGTGTTCTGTTGAGCAATTTTTTGATTTTGTTTTGGTGAAAAATGTATTTTCAACAGACTACTTGGGGTGGAACCAGGGGAATAAATGTTAGAAAGATACACAGAGGTACCCTGCATTGTGCAAAAAAATTGCGAGTAATAGTGTGGTAAGTATTAATTAATTATTTTATAAAGGTTGCAACCCTACATTGTTTAAAAAACAAATGATCAAGTGCTGTATGTATGTATGTATGTATGTATGTATGTATGTCTGTATGTATGTATGTATGTCTGTATGTATGTATATAATGATGATCGCAACCAGGGGTTACAGTAACATACGATCTGTGTTTGGAATTTCAACAGTCAATCAGCAGCAGGTAGGAACTGTTCAAACAAATTGTTAAATAATTATGAAGATAGTCATATCAGTGAGTGTATGTCTGGGTGTCAAATAGGAAAGCCCTTAACTTTCAACAGCAAATAAAGACTGCTTTACAGTGCGGCAAAGATAACACCACTCGAAACGACTAATGAAATGTGTGTGTGTATATATATATATATATATATATATATATATATATATATATATATATATATATATATATATATATATATATATATATATATATATATATATATATATATATATATATATATATATATATATATATATATATATATATATATATATATATATATATATATATATATATATATATATATATATATATATATATATATATATATATATATATATATATATATATATATATATATATATATATATATATATATATATATATATATATATATAAAAAAATTTGAACTTCTTCCCATTTTGTATTGTATACGTGAATACAGTATAAAATAATAATGACTTGGTGTACTTCAGAACCTCTGTGCACTTTGTTAAATAACACATTGTGCCTAATGGAGACACAACCACCAAGATATCTTGGCAATTGCTAAAATCAGAAAGGAAGAGTACTGCAAGAGGAAATCAATGTCTTTTTTGGTCTGTTACTGTAGTAGCATGCACTATACTGTGTGCAAGTTAGATGTCCCTGTCCATCTCACATTTCAATTTGATGGGTGAGGAAGCTGTGCTGTTGTGACACTGTCTTTCAGATATGAGATAAGAGTCCTGTTCTTTTCTTTTGTAGTAATTTAAAGGTTCAGTAAAACACAGCTTGTTAAAGTGTGCAAGACTTTATTGACCCCAGGGCCCAAGCCCACAAATCTACAGCCTAGAGACACGACTTCCTCCAAACAAGTTTACTGGAAATGCTAAAAGAACTATTTTGAAAATGCTAATGAAATTATATGAATGAATATGTGCTGTACATACACATGTGTGAAAAATAGTAAAATTGGTTTTAAAACACCCCTTGCAAGATAGAAATATAGTTGTGAAATTTCTTTCAAAAAGTCTTGAGTCAGCATGATTAATGCTTTCTGACATGAAGATGTTGATTTAGCTGGACTGCCTTTTGATATGTATGTGTGAAAACTGCGAGGGGACCATGTGCTTGCACAGATGAATAGGAATAGGTGGGTGTTATATTTATAGCTTCTGTGCAAGAGTATGAAAGACGTGAGACAGCGGCAGTCTTCAAGCTGCATGTATGCTTTTTAATTGCTCTTGGTGACCTCATCAACCAGTTATATCTGCTGGTAGTTTTTCAATGGTACCTTTTTTTTTTTTTTTCCTCATTCTTACCGGTTGAAATGTGTTTACATGCGTCTTGGAAAGAGGAAAATATTACAGCACCACCTAGCATAAACAGGATAGTTATAACTTTTGTCCTATTTATGTTGTCAAGGCAAAGTTTATTTTTTATATTTTAAAAAAATAAAGTTAATCACCCTTGAGAAGCTCATCATTTTGCAAGTTTTAGTCTATTTAAAAAAGAAAAATATCTAAGCCCGACACATGCTCTTTTAGCATCAAAACGATATGCCAAATAAAGTTAAAATAACAAGGTTTTACTGGGAGGTCAGGCTAGAGTGCTATAAAATGTACTACCTATTTCTGTAACATTCCTGTTTGTTCAGAATTTGGTCATGTAGGCTACTACTGTACAGGAAATAACTTTTTGTGAAGGGGGAAAAAACTTCCTGCTTTCTGTCAAAGAACTACAGGCTTTGGCATTTCTGTCAAGGGGTTAAAAGAAAGACCTGTATCCTTGCTTTTGTGTGGTAAAAACATGTTCAGATACGTAACATATTACAAGATGTTAAAGTTAAAGCAAGTTACTCATATAGGGCTAATTTTTTCATTGATGTAGTTCTTTGTGGCCAAACAACCATGTAACACACAGAAGTTTTTGAGACTTCTAGGGTTTCGTTCTTCCACTTGCATTTTCTGTGCCAGCTTCAGAGCCTGGCCAGCATAGACTGCTAAATTCAGCTTAAATAATAGAAGCCTTCTTGAATTCCATCCTCCTCTAGAGCTGGTTTACTGTTGGCTGGTTGCCAGCTTGATGCTAGCTTCCACAGAGATGGCATAATGCTAGCCTGTTTAGACACAATCACACATGAACAATTTTCCCAGCTACTGTTCCTGAATGCCTCTACAAAATGGTGAAATAAGTTGTAACTGAAGTGTTTGTTTCACGTATACAAACTTAGTTTGCCTCATGCAAGTGTTTTGGCTGCAGTATTCTTGTCAACAAAAAAAAAAGCTGGTATGTCATGTGTAACATTGGTCATAACTGGTGAACAGTGGTTTGCATTAGTTTTAAATAAGAAAAATGTACAAAGCAATCGGTATCTAATAGGACCCAACCATAGCTCAGTCAGTGACTCCTGTTCTTCAGGTTTGCTGAGCACTGCCCTCCTTGGTTTAAAAAATAAAAAATAAAAAAATGAAAATGCAGAGTACTGTTTTAAGTCATGGTAGCAAACACTGTGTTCAGTTAAGTAAATTATAAAGTCGTCAAACTTGCAATTTTAAAAAGGCAACCTCCTTGATGTCTTTTTGATTAGTCATGTACTGTATTGGACTAACATTTTTTTATTATTTATTGACAAAGTGAACAATGAGTCGTGTTTCTTCAGATTTGTTTTTTTTTTCTATAATGTGTTAATTGTGTTAACAAAAAAATGACAGTTTGTTTCTTTATTTCCAACAGACGAACGTGAAGCTGTACAAAAGAAAACTTTCACAAAATGGGTGAATTCGCACTTGGCGCGTGTCTCCTGCCGAATTACAGACCTGTACATGGACCTGCGCGATGGCCGCATGCTAATCAAACTGCTGGAAGTGCTCTCTGGGGAGAGACTTGTAAGTACCAAAAACAAACAAAATAAATTCCTATTGGAAGAATAACAAAACCTTTTCAACTGCACGGATATAGTCAAATAACCAGTTTATTTCAGGTAAAGCGAACAAAACTGTATGCCTTGATACAAAATCACTTGCGTTACTGTAACGGCTCAGTGAAGGGAAAGATTATTTTCTGATAGCTGTCAGAAGAAACTGAAACAGGTGTGGCTAGCAACGATCCTAAATGTTAGCTTTTAGTGTACAGTAAGTTACACATGCAGCCATGGGGATCTTTTGTGTACATAGTGAATTGCTTAGCGCACCCTCACTCCACACACATATTTCTAACACTTAAGATAAGATATTATTGAGTTTGTCATTTGAAGAACAAATTGTCTTTTTAGTAAGACACACCTATTGTAGCACTGCTTGGTGTTTTAGTCCAGAACACTTGCTGTACCCCAGATTCAGTGCCCTACACAGTTTTGAAAATATATAAATTCAGCTAAAACTACCTTTTTAAGAATGTAAATAGACTTAATTAAAACAAGACCTTGTTTGGTTTTCAGACAGGTAGAAGGGTAAATCATTAGGTATTCAACAAAGAAAGCAGATTATTCGCAGTTACCCGTTTTAAATTTCAATCTGTGAGCTTTGATCCTGAACCCGGTTTGTCTTTTTAAATTAAACATGCATTTTGAAATGGTCGGCGCTAATCGGAATACTGATAATGAGGATACAACTCTGGGAGACAGTTCTTCCCAATGCTATTTATGTTTAATTGGGAGATCACTTTTCAGAACAAGACAGGTTCGCATACCACAGTGCAGTGAGTACGTGATTATGCTGTGACTTGTGTAAATTGCGTAAACCAGGTGTCTCCTGTGATTTCTCAGGCTGCTGTTGCAAAGAAAGTTGCTGTGTCAACATCGCAGGTGCCTCGCCTTGTGATAAGATGGGATTTCATTCTTTAATTTCATGTAGAAATAAAAAAACAGTGATTCATTTTGTTTTGGAATAAAATAAAACAATGGACTCGTATTTTAAAGTATGTATTTAACATTTAATCACAATGAATCATAATGCCTTTCTTTTAATTGGGCCAGGCGCTTATTCAGGATATTTTTACTTCTCCCCGAGGCATCCCGATTTTAAAGTGCCGCCGAATGCAGTTTTAAAATGATTAAGCAAAATAACTACAGTGTTAAGGATTTGGTGGAATTACTGTACAAATAATTACAACTTACGGGGTTTATGTTTTTCTACATGTATCTGTTTAGATGAACTCTCAATGAGAGAGATTCGAGCATGATTACTAAAGCCAGTGCTCGAGGGGCCATAAACCTGTTCGTCTTAATGGTGTAACACATCTCTCTTCGAAGTGAAATTGTTAAGGAAAGCCTCTCTCTGGAAATAGTCGGCTGCCAGGGGTTATCGCATTGCTTCAAAGCAGAGCGGAAAAATAGCACTGTCAATTCATACAGGAAACTGAATTAGCACGTAATCCATTAACATCATTGAGAAAGTCACTCTACAGTAGATCGTTGAGTTCCTTTTCATATTAATACAACAACACCTTTTCATTTAAATTAGGCTGCCAGACAATTATTGATACCCTAAATACTGCTGTAAATTTTCAATGCTGATGGTTCTCTTAATGCATTTTAACATATGCATATTATAACCCAGAAACTAGAAATTGAATGGAGCATTTGTTCTGTTGCAACATGATTGTGGGAAATCAGGAGAAAAGTTTTTGTTTGAAAGCTTTAAATATTTGTGACTTTATAAACACAACACCACTTGATAAGGATATTAGTCTAGGGCTGGCAGTAGCCAGATGAAATGTCTCAAAGTAATTTAATTACAGAAAGAAAATTGACAGACTGCTGTATCGCTGTGTTGTGTGTTGTTTTAAGATCAATCGAGTAGTTACACAAAAAAAGGGCATTTTGACAAACATTGCAGCAATTTGTAATACTAAAACTTTTTCCCCAAATGGTTTGTGCAGTAAGGGGAAGAGGTAAGATAAAGAGAAATTTATGTTTCTTTAAAAATGAAAACGGTTTAACAAGCTGTCAGATTATGCTTTCTCAGTGTAAACTAGTTCACTGTCCCTGTTTCAGCCCAGCTGTCCAAACAAACTGTGCCCCTGCTTGCTTATTTTTGTGCCATTACCTGAAATCCAGCCTAACTCCGAGTGACCTGAATACTGGGCAAAATGCTTTAAAGTCTCAAACAGCAAGTGATCTGGTACTTGACCTGCCTGGATCAGGACCAAGGCAGGCTTTCTCTGTGCTGTGCAGCCTGTGCAACATGTAAAAACTATACATCAAGAAAAATATATATTTACCCCCTGAACGACTTTTCTAAAACGAATCCTCTATAATTCAATGTTAGGGAACCCTGGGGAAGCTTAAATTATTTTGGAGCCCTCCCAGGGAAGAGAAATGTTAATGTAAAGAATATTGGGTAATGTATTTGCCTTGCATCCACAGTAGCGCCTCTGTACTGTATTTTAAAAGCTCAAAAGCCTCAGGGCTGGTCTTTGTCCTCCAGAGGTCAGTAGCTCACAGACATCTGCTCTCGAGTTCCTGGGTGTAAAAGGAAGCTGGCTCTGCGGTAGATGTGTGGGGAATTGCTGCGGTGATGGTGGAAATGATTGGACATTTGAAGTTCGGGAGAAAATTGGGGGTAAAAAATAATGTGATCAACTGCAGTTCATTTTTCCAATAAAACACACAGTACTTTTTAAAATTGTTTTGAAATTTGATTTCAGTGTTACTGTAACTTCAATAAAAATGGACAGTATGCATTTGGCTTTAGATTCCTGAGTGTGTGTGTGTGTGTGTGTGTGTGTGTGTGTGTGTGTGTGTGTGTGTGTGTGTGTGTGTGTGTGTGTGTGTCTGTGTGTGTGTCTGTGTGTGTGTGTGTGTATTATCAGGAATCTAAAGCCAAATTTGAATGAGGGCCTTCCAGTAAACTCCACCTTCACTCACTGAACACTTACATGGGTACCTGATTCTTGTCAATAAGATTATTTTCTTACAGCATAAAACTACAATTTATATATGGTAGTTTTATGCTGTAAGATTATAGTCTTATTGACAAGAAACAGATACCCATGTAAGTGTTGAGTGAGTGAAGATGGAGTTAATAGAAGGCTGTGTAGTGATGCTACAAACAATGCTGACATGTCTATGTGCTTTGCATCAAAACACATAAATTTAATCGATGCATCAGACCAGCAGCCTATGCAGAGAAAACAGCTGCAGTCGGCTGCATTAATTCTGCATTGAGACACACCCACCAGTAGTCAGCACTGTGAGCAAAAATGACTCTAGCGTTCCATTCCAATTGCAACCAAGGTTATTATATTAATACGTTTAACATAATTTAAAAAAAAAAAAGCTTGCTAAGGACATTCTTTTGCACAAGTTATTGATGGTATTAGCATCCCAGTGTAAATGGAGTCTGTCAGTCACACCTTACATTTTAACATATGTGTAGAACCACTTATTCAACTCTGATGAAACTTGTTGGGGACAGCCATGGTGGTGGATGTATATCACTTATACACTTGTTTTAAAATACAGTGTCATTATTTGACTGTCCCTTGATACAACTGAAAGATAATAAACCTTGCAGATAGTCTCAGACAATCAGCTTCCGAGTAGATCGGTCATTATCCTACGGTAGATAATGTGGTTTTAAAACCTTGAACTCTGTTTTAAACACATTTTAAAAATGAGCTTATACAGAAACATTTTCTTATATAATTGACCTTGTCTGAAGTGCCTTTGTCTTCTGGGACCTTACTATCATTTGCTTATTTAGCATATATGTACTGCTGGGTTCGACATTCATGATTAATGCCATTGCCTGGCATAAAAGCTTTTTTTTCTGTTTGGAAACCTTGATGTTCAGTTTAATGTGAGTTCAAATGCATGATATATTAATTTGTTCAATTTTCTCTGCTCGCAGCCCAAGCCAACAAAGGGAAGAATGCGTATCCACTGTCTGGAGAATGTCGACAAGGCCCTTCAGTTCCTCAAAGAACAGAGGGTGCATTTAGAGAACATGGGATCACATGATATTGTGGATGGCAATCACAGATTGACGCTTGGGCTTATTTGGACCATTATTCTCAGGTTCCAGGTAAAAAAATAAATAAATTAAACAATAAGTTTCATACAAAAGGATATCTTATAGTGATTGTAAAGAACTAACTAAAGAGTTCTTCCACTAGGATAGATAGTATGTTTTATTTCATGTATCCCCACTGAGTCCCCTTCCCTTCCCCCTTTGTAATAGTGACACCTACTGGACAAGCACTTTACTAGTACTTTACCTGGTCCAACCACTGTCCTACCTACTACAGCAAAGGCAACTGCCCCTGGAGTTGGCAGTGATCTGGAAACTTGCAGCATTCTCATTATGAGTTTGCAACAGTGCAAAAGGCTTAATGCAATTTCTAAAACATTATACTATAGTGCCTGTAGTTACTGCATCTATTTTGCTTTTATGATTTTGACACACAATTGCATTTCAGGTCTTGATTTATTTATTTATTGACTTGCAAACCCATTAGTTATCTGGCCTGGAGGTAGTGGGAGTTCACAAAAAACAAAGTTGTTTTCGTTTAACAATCACAGAAAAATTGTGAGATCTCTAGATCTGTGAGGCTGTGTGGTCCAGTGGTTAAAGAAAAGGGCTTGTAACCAGGAGGTCCCCGGTTCAAATCCTACCTCAGCCACCATCTCATTGTGTGACCCTGAGCAAGTCACTTACCCCCTTGTGCTCCGTCTTTTTGGGTGAGACGTTGTTGTAAGTCACTCTGCAGCTGATACATAGTTCACACACCATAGTCTCTATGAGTTGCCTTGGATAAAGGTGTCTGCTAAATAAACAAATAATAATAAATATATTGAATGTATAAAATGGTTATAGAAATGACCTGATTATTAGAGACGTAATCCAATAGCCCATTATTAAGCTTTGTTTTGAGAAACTCTCAGCATTAATTGTTTTTACGTTGATTAGGAGTTTTGTCTGAGACCAGAATGTATGTTTGTTTGTTTGTTTGTTTGTATTTATTTATTTATTTTTCATCATTTTCCAGATCCAAGATATCCGCGTTGAGACTGAAGACAACAAGGAGAAGAAATCTGCGAAGGATGCCTTGCTGCTGTGGTGCCAGATGAAGACTGCTGGGTGAGACTAAATATTCTTCCCTTCCATATCCTGCTTTTGGAAACCTTTTTTTTCCGTTATCTAACTATTTAGACATTTTATTCTCAGAATTCTTTGCCTGTTATGAGCTAGAAGTTGTTTTTTTTGTTTTTTTTTAATGGGAGTGACCAAAATTGGAAGAATGAATACATACATGTCTGTTAACCCTTTGCGGTCCATTGTCGGACCTGGTCTGACATTGCAATTATTCCTATCCGGTCCATTGTCGGACCCTGTCCGACATCATCAAAAAAACGCAAAAAACGGGTTTCTAGTCGTTTTTTCTCCGGAAAAAGCCAAGAAACCCATTCAATGGCCGAGTGGGAGCGTCAGGAGCCGAGACAAGCCGATAAAAAAAAAAAAAAGGCGTATCTCATGAATAGTCATACTTGCCCCTGGCATCACATAGGGGCGGTCATAAGGAAACAAGCTGGCTGTTACTGAATCAGCGCACAGAGACTATCACGGACATTTGCAGAGCTTTTTTGAGATGTTATAGTAATAAAATAATGACTTGGATTGCATTATTGAGGAGTTTGGTGATAAAACAAGTGATCAAGAGATGAATGATCGGTATATACTACTATTATTATTATTATTATTATTATTATTATTATTATTATTATTATTATTATTTATTTCTTAGCATATGTGAAAGCGATAGGGAACGAAAAGGTGGGGCGGGGCTGGAGATGCCTAGTGAGTGCTTTGTTGATATGCAGGGCCTTTTAAACCCGTTTGACTGTGGGGGGAAAAAAAATACTTTTAAACAGCGCGTCTAAAATTAACTGCGCGTGTGAAAGTAAATTGGGCCTGGACTGCAAAGGGTTAAACATGTAACTTAACTGTTATCTAAATTATGTCCCAATATGATGCTGAATGAAGTTTTTTTTTTTTGCCTGTCCTATAGAATACATTATTTAAACTGACATGTCGGAGCAATCTGTAAATGCTAACAATCTCATGACATTTAATTTTATTTCCACACAGCTATCAAAATGTCAACATTCGCAACTTCACCACTAGCTGGAGAGACGGCATGGCTTTCAATGCACTTATTCACAAACATAGGTAGGTCATTTGTCACTGACTACAGTATATTACCATAACTACTGTATGAAACAAATGTTGAATTGACAGGGGAAATGGTCTTTTAAACAATAGAGTATTGATAAAATATACTATGTGTATATGTCTCTAATAATGAAATACATGTAATTATGGTTCTGGTATAGTCTATAAACTCCTTCCAACTTCCCCAGGCCTGACCTGATTGATTTTGATAAGCTGAAGAAATCCAACGTTCACTACAATCTGCAGAACGCTTTCAATCTTGCAGAGCAACACCTTGGTCTCACCAAGCTCCTGGACCCAGAAGGTTTGCTTTTATGATGATTTGCTGTTGGAATGAATGTGTTTATGTGGGGTATACAAAGAATATTTTCTATAATGTTCTGCATCAGTTGAAAAATCTCACCCCCCCCTCCCCCCCTTTTTTTTTTTCAGATATCAGTGTGGACCAGCCTGATGAAAAGTCGATCATCACTTATGTGGTAACATACTACCACTACTTCTCCAAGATGAAGGCTTTGGCTGTAGAAGGAAAGCGTATTGGAAAGGTGAAATACTACTCCTTTTTAGTTGAATTTGTCACAAACGAAAAAAAAAATACCATAACCCCATAACAACAAAGTGATATATTGGTCATTCATGGCTGTGATCAACTTATTCAATAATGTTAACCAAAGCTCATCCTATTACTTAATTCTTGCTATTTTCAGTACACCTTTCTGTTGCTCTCATTTCACCTGTAAAGAATCCTTGTGGTGCTCATTATTGGGGCTTTGCTTTCATTAAAACAGGTGCTTGACAATGCCATTGAGACAGAGAAGATGATTGAAAAGTACGAGTCCCTGGCTTCTGACCTCTTGGAGTGGATCGAACAAACCATCATTATCCTGAACAATCGCAAGTTTGCCAACTCTCTTGTTGGTGTACAGCAGCAGCTACAGGCCTTCAACACATACCGCACAGTGGAGAAGCCCTCTAAGTAAGTTCCAGGATGTTTGTACCATTGTAGTAGCACCTCCGTGTCCATAGCTTGCTAATGAGAGGTGCTTGTGAAACTGAAGCATGTTATTCTCCAGATATCTTGCTCACCTGTCCTAAAGTAAACAGACACCTGCTGGAAATGTTATTCATAAGCTCCCCCTGCCTCACCCACACACACAAATAACAGAATTTGTTATTTTTAGGTCGCGTCTTGTTTGTGAATTTGCTTGCACACTAGTCTGTTGGCTTTCTACTGGCTTGTGTGAATGCAACTATTTCAGAACCAGATCCATTGTATGCCCTGTGTAAAGCCAGGTCCACACCTGAGCAATCAGTTGCGCAACCCAATTGCTCCCGAAATCACGTAACTCAGTTGCGAGCAATTGCTGTGTCCACATCTGAGCAATTACCCGCGTCTACAAGTTTCTTTTTTTTTTATGATAACTTTTACATTTTTATTCCATCTACAAGCTGAAGTAGTTTTTTTGGTTTTGACAACTGTGTTGACAATTTTTTTGTCCTGTGTCTACAAGTTTAGAATTGTATTTATTTTTTGCCACTTAGGTGACACTTTTTTTGGTCAGGTCGTAATGTGTCCAGTAATTAACGAGGAAGAGATGGCTATTATTATTTTTTCAACTGTTGTTATTTTAAATGCCATATTCCCTAAAGAAAAAACAGAGCCACGTAAAAGCTGGACGAAACCGTTTAATTTTACCGCCGATATTTAAAATTAGCGCTTCTTTATGACAGGATATGCAAGCCGTGCAGTCAGCATTATAAGAACCAATCAGAGCTCGCGAATTGCCACATGATCGCCTATGACTACAGAAGTCGCTCAGGAGTTTCTTGGAAAGTAGAGCCCTGCTCTACTTCAAGCAACTGGTTGCGCAACTGCTCGCAACTGGTTGCAGGGAAGTCCACATATAAGCGACTCGGTTGCATGCAAGTAAATTGCGCAACTGATCGCTCAGGTGTGGACCCAGCTTAAAATAAGAATACATGTGAAATAGTAATGTTGTTTATGTTTGGTTGTTTCTAAGTCGATCTTTGTCGTTTTTTAGGTTTACAGAAAAGGGTAACCTGGAAGTACTTCTGTTCACCATTCAGAGCAAGATGAGAGCGAACAACCAGAAAGTGTACCTGCCCAGAGAGGGGAAACTCATCTCAGATATTAACAAGGCAAGTCACACTCAACAGGGCAACAATGCGATTTACCCATTCATTTTGTTGTTGGATTTGAATGAATGCAAAAAAGATACCACAAGGTTATTCTGATTAAATAATATATATATATATATATATATATATATATATATATATATATATATATATATATATATATATATATATATATTTATACACACACACACACACACACACTACACCCTTGCTATAACAAACCTGTTGGGGTCCAAGCCTTTTGTTCATTATATCGAGGGGTTCGTTATAGCGAAAGGACAATCAAAATGAACGATAAACTGTTGGAGTAAGTTAATGAGATGATATTGTGAGTAAAAGTAGAATTACGTGTACCTGTTCATTTCATATATGCAGTATTCTGCCTTTGCTTTATCTAATTCGTTAAATAATTAGCTGAACTGAAGCTGAACTTTTATTCAAAATCATTCTGACATGAATCGTTTCAACGTGCACCAAGTCTTAATCCAACATGCAAGAATCCCAAACTGAGCTTTTATTGAAAATCAACCTGATGTGAAAAATTAATCATAGTCTCAATATATATATTTTTTTTCTTTAATCAATTTTGCTTTGCGGCATGGTTGCTGAACAAGCCAAAAAACTTCTTGACAACCTATATTTATTGACAACCTGCTTCTTGACAACCTATATTTATGACAGAGATATGCCTGCGTTACAACGTTTTTCAAACAATCAATATAGTTTCCAGCTTTGTTGCAACATAAAATTATTTTTGTTTTGGAGGCAGTTACGCAGCGCGTGCTTCTTAAAACAAAAGACTTTGCTAGAGGTGGCATCCTGTGCGTACAGACTGGGATGTTGACAGTGTGTGTATATTGTAACAAAAATCCTTAACGCTGTAAGAATGAGCCTTCAGTCGATTCAGGGCCAAACTCAATATTATACTAATAAATGATCAAAGACAATCTGCCAGTTGTTAACTAACAATTAACAGGTCACTGTGGGCCACAACCTATGCCGCTAAAACAAATTCATTTTTAAAAGGAATCTCAGGGAGGAACTATTCTGTCTCTGTTTATTCGCTTCTCTCTCTGCTTTACAACAACAACAAACAACACTCCCCTGTCACTGGTCTTTAGCTCCAGTTAGTCCCGCCTCGTCACCACACAACGGCCAATCACCAGCAGCTCCTTTGGTCCGTGCCTGTCACCCATAGGCTGTTTGACCGATGTGAAACACAGCCCATCCTACTCTAAGCAATCCTGTCTTTTTTTTTTTTCTTCTTCACTGTGGTTTTCCACTGGAGGAGATTTTTGTATGCAGTTGTCCCAAGATGAAGCACCCCGAGCTTGATAATTTTTTTTCAAACACTTGTGTAGTGCCGGTGTCACAGGTCACAGGTGTCACAGACACAAGTTAGCTGGGAAATAAGTTAGTTATAGAAAAAAATTAATAAATAAATAAATGATATATATAAAATGACCAATACATTCAATTTTTGAGCAATGAAACATTGTATAGAATGTATACAATACTGTAATCTGGTTATACCAGCATCTTCTGCTAATCCACTGTGAAAAATGTATCAAGTAAACACAGTTCTTCAGCCTGTGCATAATTTTATATCATGCTTATATTAATAATAGTAGTAGTAGTAGTAATAATATTAATATTTTTAAAAGCAAATGCATTGTATTGCTTTATTATTTCTAAAAATTTGATGTGAAAGATTAAATAATTTTTGAAGCACAATCCTATTTGTGTATGTGAAAACATGAGAATAGAATCATTGAAGCCTATGAGCCATTGAATATTACTTTTTATGCAGTTTACATATATACTGGTCTCAGTCTCGGTCTCAACATATCCATTCTTGGTCTTGGTCTCAATTTTGGTCTTTACTGCATCACTGCACAGTGAAGTCCATCATTAAGAAGTGGAAGATGCATCATACCACCCAGATACTACCCAGATCAGGTCGCCCTCCCAAACTGAGCAGCCGGGCAAGCAGAAAACTGGTTCGGGATGTCACTTTGAAGCCAACAATGACCTTGAGAGATCTGCTAAGTTCTGTGTCTGAGATGGGAGTCAATGTTCACACATCAACAATAAGCTGGCCCCTACACAAAGCTGGCCTGTATGGACGGGTGGCAAGAAAGAAGCCATTACTCAAAAAGCCTCATCTTAAAGCACGTATGGAGTGTGCGAAAAAGCATGTCGATGGTACTGCAGACATGTGGAAAAAGGTTTTGTGGTCAGACGAGACAAAAATTGAACTTTTCGGTCTAAATTCCAAGCGTTACTTCTGGCGCAAGCCCAACACTGCACATCACCCACTGCACATCACCCAGTCTTCAGCAGGGACTGGGAAGCTTGTCAGGATAGAGGGGAGAGTGGTGGTGTTTGTGTCAGCCAAGACTCTAAAACTGGGGAGGAAATTCACATTTTAGCAGGACAATGACCAGAAGCACAAAGCCAAAGGCACACTGGAGTGGTTGACAAAAAGAGAATTAATGTTCTTGAGTGGCCCAGTCAAAGTCCTGACTTGAATCCAATCAAATTTATGGCGAGACTTGAAGATTACAGTCCATCAACGATCCCCAACAAACTTATCAGAACTGGCGCAATTTTCCCGTGAAGAATGGGCAAAACTTTCAAAGCTAGTAGAGACCTATCCACAAAGATTCATAGCAGTAATTGCTGCAAAAGGTGCTTCTACCATGTACTGACTTTATTATTATTATTATTATTATTATTATTATTATTAGTATTATTTATTTCTTAGCAGACGCCCTTATCCAGGGCAACTTACAATTGTTACAAGATATCACATTATTTTTACATACAGTTACCCATTTTATACAGTTGGGTTTTTACTGGAACAATCTAGGTAAAGTACCTTGTTCAAGGGTACAGCAGCAGTGTTCCCCTTAAGGGGCTGAATACTTATGCAACCAGTACATTTCATTTTGTACATTTTCTTTGCAAGTTTTGCTGACATTTAACCCCTCCTCATATAACAGTGTTCAGTTTATCCACTACTACAGCTTTGAATAAAAAAAAAGTTTGTTTCAAAAACTGTGCACACATTATTTGTAATTCAACAAAATGTGACATTATTGGTAGGGGGTGAATACTTCTGCAAACCACTGTGTGTGTGTGTGTGTGTGTGTGTGTGTGTGTGTCTGTGTGTGTGTGTGTGTGTGTGTGTGTGTGTGTGTGTGTGTGTACACTACCGTTCAAACGTTTGGGGTCACTTAGAAATTTCCTTGTTTTCGAAACAAAAGCAAATTTTTTGTCCATTTAAAATAACATCAAATTGATCAAAAATACAGTGTAGACATTGTTAATGTTGTAAATGACTATTGTAGCTGGAAACGGCTGATTTGTAATGGAATATCTACATAGGCGTACAGAGGCCCATTATCAGCAACCATCAGTCCTGTGTTCCAATGGCACGTTGTGTTTGCTAATCCAAGTTTATCATTTTAAAAGGCTAATTGATCATTAGAAAACCCTTTTGCAATTATGTTAGCACAGCTGAAAACTGTTGTGCTGATTAAAGAAGCAATAAAACTGGCCTTCTTTAGACTAGTTGAGTATCTGGAGCATCAGCAATTGTGGGTTCGATTACAGGCTCAAAATGGCCAGAAACAAAGAGCTTTCTTCTGAAACTTCGTCAGTCTATTCTTGTTCTGAGAAATGAAGGCTATTCCATGCGAAATTGCCAAGAAACTGAAGATCACGCATAACGCTGTGTACTACTCCCTTCACAGAACAGCCAAACTGGCTCTAACCAGAATAGAAAGAGGAGTGGGAGGCCCGGTGCACAACTGAGCAAGAGGACAAATACATTAGAGTGTCTAGTTTGAGAAACAGACGCCTCACAGGTCCTCAACTGGCAGCTTCATTAAATAGTACCCGCAAAACACCAGTCTCAACGTCAACAGTGAAGAGGCGACTCTGGGATGCTGGCCTTCTAGGCAGAGTTGCAAAGAAAAGCCATATCTCAGACTGGCCAATAAAAAGAAAAGATTAAGATGGGCAAAAGAACACAGACACTGGACAGAGGAAGATTGGAAAAAGTGTTATGGACAGACGAATCTAAGTTTGAGGTGTTCGGATCACAAAGAAGAACATTCGTGAGACGCAGACCAAATGAAAAGATGCTGCAGGAGTGCTTGACGCCATCTGTCAAGCATGGTGGAGGCAATGTGATGGTCTGGGGGTGCTTTGGTGGTGGTAAAGTGGGAGATTTGTACAGGGTAAAAGGGATCTTGAAGAAGGAAGGCTATCACTCCATTTTGCAATGGCATGCCATACCCTGTGGACGGCGCTTCATTGGAGCCAATTTCCTCCTACAACAGGACAATGACCCAAAGCACAGCTCCAAACTATGCAAGAACTATTTAGGGAAGAAGCAGTCAGCTGGTATTCTGTCTATAATGGAGTGGCCAGCACAGTCACGGATCTCAACCCTATTGAGCTGTTGTGGGAGCAGCTTGACCGTATGGTGCGTAAGAAGTGCCCATCAAGCCAATCCAACTTGTGGGAGGTGCTTCAGGAAGCATGGGGTGAAATCTTTTCAGATTACCTCAACAAATTGACAACTAGAATGCCAAAGGTCTGCAAGGCTGTAATTGCTGCAAATGGAGGATTCTTTGACGAAAGCAAAGTTTGAAGGACACAATTATTATTTCAATTAAAAATCATTATTTCTAACCTTGTCAATGACTATATTTCCTATTCATTTTGCTATATTTCCTATTCAAACTCATTTCATGTATGTTTTCATGGAAAACAAGGAAATTTCTAAGTGACCCCAAACTTTTGAACGGTAGTGTGTGTGTGTGTGTGTGTGTGTGTGTGTGTGTGTGTGTGTGTGTGTGTGTGTGTGTGTGTGTGTGTGTGTGTGTGTGTGTGTGTATATATATATATATATATATATATATATATATATATATATAAATATAAATGATGCAGCACATTACTTCTCTTTCAACCATATACTGTATGTATAATAATGGATGTATCTTTTTCTTCACTCAC
This sequence comes from Acipenser oxyrinchus oxyrinchus, assembly GCA_030684275.1. Taxonomy (NCBI): domain Eukaryota; kingdom Metazoa; phylum Chordata; class Actinopteri; order Acipenseriformes; family Acipenseridae; genus Acipenser; species Acipenser oxyrinchus. Next base: position 28,153,336 of record CM060252.1, read on the forward strand.
AGGCCTGGGAAAGACTGGAAAAAGCAGAGCATGAACGGGAGCTGGCACTGAGGACTGAGTTGATAAGGCAAGAGAAACTGGAACAGCTGGCCGCCGTTTGACCGCCAAGGCAGCCATGAGGGAGACCTGGCTGAGCGAGAATCAGCGGCTCGTCTCGCAGGTAGGGCTGGAGAACACACCACCAAATTTTGATTTGTACATTGAAGTTTTTCAATGCATAAGGTAAAACCAACATTATAACAAATCAACGCTGTAAATAACAGATGGCTACCTGCTACAAGCGGCACACGGTACGTAATGTGCCGTTCCTGAGATTCTTCATAAATCATTTACACTCCACATTTTAAAAGGATATCAGGTGTACTAGAAAGCAGTGTTTTGTATCTGTCAGCAGCTTTCTTTTCTTCCAACGTGGATTTGAACTCCTTTTATTGTTTTTTGCCTATCTTCAACCCCATCTGCAGGACAACTTCGGGTATGACCTGCAGGCAGTGGAGGCCGCCACCAAGAAGCACGAAGCAATTGAGACTGACATTGCGGCCTATGAAGAGAGAGTGGAGGCGGTGCTGGCTGTGGCCAGGGAACTTGAAGCAGAGAACTACCATGACATCAAGCGCATCACAGCCAGGAAAGACAATGTGATCCGGCTTTGGGAGTACCTTCTGGAGCTGCTCAAGGCTCGGCGCCAGCGACTGGAGATGAACCTGGGCCTGCAAAAGGTCTTCCAGGAGATGCTTTACATTATGGACTGGATGGATGAGATGAAGGTAATGACATAATAAAAGCATAATAAAATGTTGTGTGACACATTTTAATTTGAATCTAGTTCCAATTCTAAAAAGTTTGCTTGAGTTCTTTTTTGACTTTTCCTCCTCAGATGCTTTTGCTGTCTCAGGATTATGGAAAGCACTTGCTTGGTGTGGAAGATCTACTGCAGAAACACGCACTGGTTGAAGCTGACATTGGTATTCAGGCAGACAGAGTCAAGGCGGTCAATGCATCTGCTCAGAAATTTGCAAGTGATGGAGAAGGTAGAAAAGTATTATGTATTAGCAGTATGTTTGTTTTCTATGATACTGGCTCACTGGTGTGAGTCTTATTTTGCAGATTAACCCAGAATGATTTGCTCAAGAGAACAATTAGTCAGTTTAACACTAATACTTTTATTAAACATCTAAATCAGCATGCAATACAAAAAAGGCACTTTATGTGCATAAATAACCTTTTTTTGGAGACAAGTCTGCGTTTCTCTGGTCCAACAAATGATTTCTAAACAAGCCTTTTTATACAATTAACAATTAACAATTTCTTTTGTAACTGTTTTCCAGTATAGGTTGGTACCCTTTCAGTACTCAATTTGTTTTGTAACTTTTCTCCATTACAGCTGTGCTATCATCTTAGACTTTTTAATAAACATACTTACAATTCATGCGTTTGACACGCACACACCCTCCACTAAGATATATTACTACAAGAGATTACAGCAGAATATTACCAGACACCAACAACTTCCATACCCAGAAAAGGAATGTGTCCTTATCAGGAACTTTCCATCAGCTTGCCTTTACATTGAGTTTAAGTAAATACAGACAAAGCATAGCAACATATAAAATAGAAAAATATTAGAAAGACACACTTTCACTTAACATGTATCTTGATTTTTTCTGTTACTTGAAAGACAGCATTTTGACTTGAGTGGTCAAAGTAGTCTTCTTTTAGCTAGCAGCCTTACTAGTTTGAATTTTAACATACATTATATAAATAAATAATAGGACAAGTGTGTTTTTTGTATGTGTTCAATTGTTTGTGTTCAGCATGTTTTGGTTCTTGAGCTTCTTATCTTAATGCACGGTTTACAGGAGTACAGTAGCACATATAGATGCAGGCTATTTATTGAGTGGTGTGTTCTCCTTGCAGGTTACAAGCCATGTGACCCCCAGGTTATCCGTGACCGGGTGGCACACATGGAGTTCTGTTATCAGGAGCTGTGCCAGCTGGCGATGGAACGCAGGGCCCGTCTTGAGGAATCGCGTCGCCTCTGGAAGTTCTTCTGGGAGATGGCAGAGGAGGAGGGATGGATCCGAGAGAAGGAGCAGATCTTGTCGTCCGACGACTACGGCAAAGACCTGACCAGCGTGTTGCGCCTCCTGAGCAAACACAAGGCCTTCGAGGACGAAATGAGCGGCCGATACACTCACCTGCAGCAGACGATACGGGAAGGAGAGGAAATGATCGCTGATGATCACTTTGGCTCTGACAAGATCAGGGAGCGGATCATGGACATTCAGGAGCAGTGGGCCAACCTGGAGCAGCTGTCCGCCATCAGGAAGAAACGCCTGGAGGAGGCTTCCAACCTGCACCAGTTCCAGGCCGATGCCGACGACATTGACACTTGGATGCTTGACGTCCTCCGGATCGTCTCCAGCAGCGACGTGGGCCACGACGAGTACTCCACCCAGTCACTGGTCAGGAAACACAAAGATGTGGCTGAAGAGATTGCCAGCTACCGTCCCGTCATCGACACCCTGGAGGAGCAGTCCAAGGCCCTCCCCGAAGAGCACGCCCAGTCCCCAGAGGTCCTGGGCAGGCTATCCGGGATTGAGGAGAGGTACAAAGAGGTCGCCGAGCTCACCAGGCTGCGCAAGCAAGCTCTACAAGACGCTCTGGCCCTTTACAAGATGTCCAGCGAGGCTGATGCCTGCGAGCTCTGGATCGATGAAAAGGAACAGTGGTTGATCAGCATGCAGATCCCAGAGAAACTTGAAGATCTGGAAGTAATCCAGCACAGGTAGGAAGCATTATTGCCTCAAACATGTATCCCCCACCCACCCCAGTGTGTGTGTGTGTGTGTGTGTGTGTGTGTGTGTGTGTGTATATATATAGGGAGTTATTTTATTTTGTATTTGTCAGATGTGTGTTGTGTCCTGCGGCGCCCACCACTACCCATGTTTGTTTGTTTATAGAGTAGTGTGTTTTGGATCAGAATGTCTAATGCTATTGCTAAAACTGTATATTGTTTCCTCTATACAAGATGCTTAATAGCGCATGCTATCCTCTATATGAAGCTGTCGTTTCTTTTTTCCAAAAAGTTGCCTCTAACACACTACGTTTTTTACAGGTTTGAAAGTTTGGAACCGGAAATGAATAACCAGGCTTCCCGTGTGGCTGTAGTCAACCAGATTGCTCGCCAGCTGATCCACAGTGGACACCCCAGCGAGAAAGAAATCAAAGCCCAGCAGGATAAACTTAATACCAGGTAACTAATACCTGAATGGGAGCTGGCATTTTAAAGATCTGGGTTACAGCAAGATTCAATGTTTAATCAAGTGCAGACAACAGCTTAGTACCTGCAGCTTTAATTTAACTTGAAGCAAATAGTCGTCTTTTGAAAATAAATAAGTACATTTTAGTACAGAAGGATTTTGTAAATGTATGCAAATTTGTCTCCCAGGAGTACATCTGTTTATTTTTGAAGAAGCCAGATTGCTGATTTTGTGCATAACAAATGTTATTCACACCTGCCCTGCTGCTTCCTAAGGAATTACAGCGCTTGTCCCCATCTTTGTATAAAGCACATTTCTGCTTTTGTGGGAAATATGCATTAAACAAAAAAAACAATGGCAGCTGTTTCTGACACTGAACTCTTCCAGAAAATGAGTTGGCCAGTGATGAGCACAGGTTAAGTTAAATGGCATTTGTTCCATTTCCTTCAGTTTTGTAAATACCATCATAGTTGGTGGTGTTTAGTGAAAAGATTTATCTTTTTGAGTTTAAACAAGCTTTCCGAGAGGAAATAGCAGCTAGTAAAATGGAAAACCACGTTCTATGACATGCGATGCATCGATTCATCGATGTTATAAAGGGTAAATAAAGCACAGTAATACATGTGGAGCTGTGGATTACTGTGTAACATTCCTAGTAATACTCTAGATGCTTTAAATTACCTTATTTACCTTATTCTTTTGGAATGATCTTGGTTGTTTTTCATCATTTTTACTCAGGGGTAGTTCAGATGAATAAATGCAGATTTAGTTTGAAGTTTTGTAGAGTGCCATCTCATTAAATGGTCACGCAAATTTGTTGTGTTACCGGAGTATCCCAAACATCACTTTCTTTACTTTTCTTTCTTGCATTCTTACTTTGGAAAATAATTGCAAAACATCGAAAGGCATTGTAGCTCGGTCGATAAAGTATTTGTAATTCTAGCACAATGCTCTTAACTTGCTCTGTTACTTTGCACAGATGCAATCCCATCAGTAAACACTCGCAGGGGGGCGGGGCAGGGGGGAGAAGATGAGCTCAGTCGCATGCAGATTCAGTGAGTCAGACCTGAGGGGAGCAGAGAAGCTCTGCACTTAATGCAAAAAATAATTGCAGATTCCAAATTTAATAAAAAATAAAAAATGTCCTTTGCTTAATCCCTTTACACAAAAACGATGCACAGGCTTGACTATCGATAGTTGTTAAACGATACATCGATGCGTCGCCTCGGCCTTAGTGCTTTGTAAACTTTGATTACATTTTTGAGGGGTAAAACTATTGTGACCTGAAATCTCCCTTTTGATGGGCTGTTTACCTTTTGCATTAATATTATGGCACAATCTTCTGGCAGATGTTATAACTGCACTTCATGCAGAAATGTGCAGTTTATCTGACAATGCACCTTCTATGGGAAATCCGAGAAGATAATTTTTCATTGTGTATAAAGGCCTCTAACAACGGCCTAAAATAATGTTAATTAGTACCTACCTGTGTCATGGTGGCTTCTTTTTATTATGAATTTATTTGGAGTTAAACTGCAATAGATGTGTTTATAGCGTCTGCTGTTTATTTCAGATGGAGCCAGTTCCGTGATTTGGTGGACCAAAAGAAAGATTCTCTCAGTTCTGCATTGGGTGTTCAGAACTACCACCTGGAATGTAACGAAACCAAATCGTGGATCAGGGAGAAGACCAAAGTCATTGAATCCACTCAGGAGCTGGGCAACGACCTGGCCGGAGTCATGGCCCTGCAGAGGAAACTGACAGGAATGGAGAGAGACCTTGCAGCCATCGAGGACAAGCTGGGCGACCTGCAGAAGGAGGCTGAAAGGCTGGCCGCAGAACACCCCGACCAGGCTCAAGCCATAATGGGTCGTCTGGCAGAGATCACAGACGTCTGGGAGGAGATGAAGACCACCCTGAAGAACCGTGAGGAGTCCCTGGGTGAAGCCAGCAAGCTTCAGCAGTTCCTGCGTGACCTGGATGACTTCCAGTCCTGGCTCTCGAGGACCCAGACCGCCATCGCCTCAGAGGACATGCCCAACACCTTGACGGAGGCCGAGAAGCTGCTCACCCAGCATGAGAACATCAAGAATGAGATCAACAACTACGAGGAGGACTACCAGAAGATGCGCGACATGGGGGAGATGGTCACGCAAGGCCAGACGGATGCCCAGTACATGTTCTTGCGCCAGCGCCTGCAGGCGTTGGACACCGGCTGGAACGAGTTGCACAAGATGTGGGAGAACCGACAGAGCCTGCTGTCTCAGTCCCACGCCTACCAGCTGTTCCTCAGAGACACAAAACAAGCAGAAGCATTCCTCAATAACCAGGTATGTCAGTGGTTAACACATCTGTCTAAAAGCAAAAGTTGGTGGGAGCACCAAAATAAAAAAAAAAAGAATTTACATTTGTTGGAAAAGGTTGTTTATGGTATTTGGTGCTTACATGTGTTAAATATATTTTACCTTGTTTCCATGGACAGCCAACTCGAGTCGACTCGAGTGACGTTGCCATGCTTTTCTGAGTTACTCGAGTTTGTCACGTGAGTTGGGCAGGAAATACTACCGATTTCCCCCAGAAATACTTGCGAGTTAAATGTCAAGACATGAATTCATTACAGAAGGTATTAGTCAAATTGTCAACGATTTAAAAGATAAATCCATCTAGATATTTGTTTCGTATTTGTTTCACATAGTACATGATACATAGCTCTATATCACTACATAATCACACACACACATATATATATATATATATATATATATATATATATATATATATATATATATATATATATATATATATATATATATATATAAAGAAAAGCCTTATACTTGTATTAAATCTTTTTATTCAGTAAAAACGGTGTATAATTACTGTATAACGGGAAAGTTTGGTGGCAAATATATATTTTGGCTTTATTGACGGTTTTGATTGGATCGCCAATAATACTTCCAACAATTAGAGGCTTGGATACAGTACTCGTAGTGATCCCTCTTTCTGTCAGACTGGTATACAGAAAAGGTTAAAGAAGCGCTGGACAAGGGAAATGTGTCAGATGTCAAAGTGGATATGAGAATGGCAGTGATGACGCCAATTTGCTTGAAGACATTGAAAGCAGATTGCACATTTCCATCAAAGGATTAAAAACATCTGGAATTGATCTGATGTGATCAGAAACCCAGAGGCAGTGTAAACTGTGCCTGCTACTGTAGGAGGACTGTTCTGTTTTATGTTAAGCATTTTTGTGTTATTTTGTTTTTGATATTAAATAGCCAAAAGTGTTTATGCCAGACTTGTTAGAAAGTACATAACAAAATGTTTGATTTGTTATTGTCGATACATTACTATTACTGAAGACACCCATAGTGCAGGTATCGCAAAGTCCATATACAAAACAAAACGTTTAAATAAATTACTTCTGCACCGTATAAAACTGAGCTGATTTTACCAGTGCTTGCTAGTCCTTAAAGCATTTTCATTGCTGCTTTATTGTTAAAGTTTTCACACGTGGCAATACTGTCCTGCAATTACTGCATGATACTGTGATCATTCCACTGTGTTATGTTGTGAACCATAGCTACATTTTAAAACTGAGAGATAGCAAATGCTTACCTTAAGATTAAGGGCCACATAAGAATGACAAATACTGTAAATGATTAAAAGACCTTATTGTTGTTCTCCAAGTTGCTGCATTTACATTGTAGATGCTATAACAAGCTATTGTAAATGATTCTGTTTTACCAGATACATTTCATTAAAAATATAAATGCAAAACTGCGTTGCATTTTTCTTTGTGAAAGTGCTTAGTGAAAAACAGCAATTCAGAAACTGTCAAAATCCCCATGATAGCAAATCCGCTGAATTTAATATATTACCAGCCAAAATGTCCCGTTATACGGTATGTTCCCGCCCCCCTACAACATTTTTGATTGACATTGATGCAGTTTCCTCTCAGCCCGAATTCAGACTTTGATTCCACTCCTCAGGAAACGGAGGTGTGGGGGGGCAACTCGAGCACCTACCGGGTTATGTGGTTCATGGAAACGTGTTGTATTGGTTTCAAGGTCATTTAAGATACAGGATCAAGTGACTGTGTTGGATCCTGTCATTATTGACCAGCATGACCAGGTTTATGGATGCACATGGTCTTTTGAGTTTACTTTGACTTGCAGCAGTCACCATTGTAAATGGAAAAGGATGAGGAAGATGTCTTGCTCAGATTGCTAAAAAGGTAACCCACTTCTCAATAATTTGTGTCAAAGAAGTGAAAGCCACAAAACTATTTTAAGATACTTTGCTCAGTTTTGCTTTTGTTTCCCATCCCCTGGGGTGACTACTATGCTTAGGGCTGTCCTTTTTGCTGAATGTGAAATGTTTAGAGAAGATGTTGCTCACCTTGTGTTTTGCTTGTGTGTTTCCAGGAGTATGTGTTGGCACACACTGAGCTGCCCACCACCCTGGAGTCTGCAGAGGCTGCAATTAAGAAACAGGAGGACTTCATGACCACCATGGATGCCAATGAGGAGAAAATCAACGCAGTGGTGGAAACAGGCAGAAGACTCGTTAGTGACGGGAACATCAACTCTGACAAGATCCAGGAGAAGGTGGACTCCATAGATGACAGGTAAAAAAAAAATAAAGTCCCTTTTAACTTGACCTTGTTCAGTATGAATCTTGGGAGAAATATAACATGATGATTAAACTTTACTGACTGCATTTTTAAGGACCTTTCCAGTTTTCAGTTCTTGTATATTCCCAGTAAAGAACATGTTAAAGTGAATAGAACAGTTACATAATATTAACAAAAAATAAATAAAATGTCCTGTCCTTGAAAGGTTTATTTTTTTATTATTTCAACCATTTTTTTTTTTACTATTGAATGTATTTGTTTTTATATATTTGAGCAAATGTTGGCAGGTGTCATGAAAACTGTTCTATATGCTGCCATGCAAATTATGCAATGTTCTTTTGAAGATCTAAAATTAACAAATATTATTGAATTTATTTGTTAATTTTGGCAAGGCCTTTTACTTGCAGTATTTGAGATAGAGATATAAAATATGAGATAAAAAATATAATTACACACCTTAAGGCTTTAATCATACTTTTCATTCTTAAAAGGGAAAGTGAACCTAATTTAGTTTACCGTAAAAACTTTAAGTAAACGCCCCGGTGTTTATTTACAATATTTTCCAGTAGCCCCGGCGCCTATTTGAGACCGGCGACTATTTGAGACTCTGCGTTTTATTATGTAGATCACTAACATCTACAAGTACTTCAGATGCAATCATGAAAAAGCTGCCTGCACACAACCTTACAGAAATGACTAAGTAAATTACAACATTCCAGAAACGTCATTGAAGGTTATGTCAGTGGGTAATAAGTTTGTATTGTACACCCCCAAGTATAAACAAAAGTGTATGTATATATGTATGTATGTATGTGTGTGTGTGTGTGTGTGTGTGTGTGTATATATATATATATATATATATATATATATATATATATATATATATATATATATATATATATATATATATATATATATATATATATATATATATATATATATATATATATATATATATATATATATATATATATATATATATATATATATATATATATACATATCACATATATATACACACATATATATATTGGTAAACAAGGATATGCAAAGCGTTGGAAAATGAACAATCAGAAGAACCCTTTTTGATTACTTTAGTTCCTGTTTGCGCATAGGCAAGATGTATGTAATCCAGTATCTAAATAAGGAACAGATTGCAGTGGCCTCCTCGGGAACATTCAGTATGACGCCCAGCAGCCCCGGTGCCTATTAGAGACTGGCGAGTATTGGAGACTGGCTTTTATTTGAAGTTTTACGGTAGTTTGGTTCTCTTTTCAGTTTTGCTAAGAATTTTAGTTCCTTGTCTGGGCTCACTTCGGCTAAGCTTTTTTTTTTTTTTTTCTAATTTTCAATATGAATACAACGCATACTTCAACAGATAACTATATAGTTTGTTATAGTCTGACCCAGGTCACCAATAGCATCAAATAAATAAGTGCGTGTGTGCATATATGTATATATAGTACACCCTCGTTATAACGAACCTGTTGGGGTCCAAGCCTTTTGTTCGTTATAGCGAAAGGACAATCAAAATGAATGATAAACTGTTGGAGTAAGTTAATAATGTGATATTGCGAATACAAGTAGAATTACACGTTCCTGTTCGTCTCATGTATGCAGTATTCTGCCTTTTGCTTTACTCTATTTGTTAAAGAATTAAAACCCAGTACAGAAAGCACAAATCTCAAATTGAAGTTGAACATTTATTTAAAATCAACACAAATCGTTTCAAAATGCACTAAATCGTAATCCAACATGCAAGAATCTGAAACTGAGCTTTTATTCCAAATCATCCCGACATGAAAAGTTCATCAGATCCTCAAGTTTTATTTTTCGTTGTTGTTTCTTTCTTTAATCAATTTTGCTTTGCCGCATCATTGCTGAACAAGCCAAAAAGGTCCTTTTGACAACCTATAATTACGACACAGATATGCCTGCGTTACATATATATATATATATATATATACAGTACTGTGCAAAAGTTTTAGGCAGGTGTGAAAAAATGCTGTAAAGTAAGAATGCTTTCAAAAATAGACATGTTAATAGATTATATTTATCAATTAACTAAATGCAAAGTGAGTGAACAGAAGAAAAATCTAAATCAAATCCATATTTGGTGTGACCACCCTTTGCCTTCAAAACAGCATCAAGCATCAATTCTTCTAGGTACACTTGCACACAGTTTTTGAAGGAACTCGGCAGGTAGGTTGGCCCAAACATCTTGGAGAACTAACCACAGTTGTTCTGTGGATTTAGGCAGCCTCAGTTGCTTCTCTCTCTTCATGTAATCCCAGACAGACTCGATGATGTGGAGATCAGGGCTCTGTGGGGGCCATACCATCACTTCCAGGACTCCTTGTTCTTCTTTACGCTGAAGATAGTTCTTAATGACTTTCGCTGTATGTTTGGGGTCGTTGTCATGCTGCAGAATAAATTTGGGGCCAATCAGATGCCTCCCTGATGGTATTGCATGATGGATAAGTATCTGCCTGTACTTCTCAGCATTGAGGAGACCATTAATTCTGACCAAATCCCCAACTCCATTTGCAGAAATGCAGCCCCAAACTTGCAAGGAACCTCCACCATGCTTCACTGTTGCCTGCAGACACTCATTCGTGTATGCTCTCCAGCCCTTCGGCGAACAAACTGCCTTCTGCTACAGCCAAATATTTCAAATTTTGACTCATCAGTCCAGAGCACCTGCTGCCATTTTTCTGCACCCCAGTTCCTGTGTTTTCGTGCATAGTTGAGTCGCTTGGCCTTGTTTCCACGTTGGAGGTATGGCTTTTGGCGCAAGTCTTCCATGAAGGCCACTTCTGACCAGACTTCTCCGGACAGTAGATGGGTGTACCAGGGTCCCACTGTTTTCTGCCAGTTCTGAGCTGATGGCACTGCTGGACATCTTCCGATTGCAAAGGGAAGTAAGCATGATGTGTCTTTCATCTGCTGCAGTAAGTTTCCTTGGCCGACCACTGCGTCTACGGTCCTCAACGTTGCCCGTTTCTTTGTGCTTCTTCAAAAGAGCTTGGACAGCACATCTGGAAACCCCTGTCTACCTTGAAATTTCTGCCTGGGAGAGACCTTGCTGATGAAGTATAACTACCTTGTGTCTTGTTGCTATGCTCAGTCTTGCCATGGTGAATGACTTTTGACAGTAAACTGTCTTCAGCAACCTCACCTTGTTAGCTGAGTTTGGCTGTTCCTCACCCAGTTTTATTCCTCCTACACAGCTGTTTCTGTTTCAGTTAATGATTGTGTTTCAACCTACATATTGAATTGATGATCATTAGCACCTGTTTGGTATAATTGTTTAATCATACACCTGACTATATGCCTACAAAATCCCTGACTTTGTGCAAGTGTACCTAGAAGAATTGATGCTGTTTTGAAGGCAAAGGGTGGTCACACCAAATATGGATTTGATTTAGATTTTTCTTCTGTTCACTCACTTTGCATTTAGTTAATTGATAAATATAATCTATTAACATGTCTATTTTTGAAAGCATTCTTACTTTACAGCATTTTTTTCACACCTGCCTAAAACTTTTGCACAGTACTGTATATATATATATATATATATATATATATATATATATATATATATATATATATATATATATATATATATATATATGCATGTGTTTCACCAGATTTTAAAGCATGTTTTTTATGTGTGAATCACAGGCATAAAAAGAACCGTGAGGCTGCCAGTGAACTCCTGATGAGACTCAAGGACAACAGAGACCTGCAAAAATTCCTTCAGGACTGCCAGGAGGTATGCTGCCATGAATAATCCATAACTAGCATGTTAAACGGTACAGAATATGTTTTTTCTTTTTTGTTTTTAGGCTTTTGCTGTAACTTCCCCCTTTTGAAAGTGATCAGATTTCTTAGTTAAGAATGAAAAGGTCACATGACGAGCAGCGCTATCTAGGCAATAACATTGTTTTTCTGACTGTAGCCCTTTTAAAGCAGTTTGTTCTGGATAATTAGCCCGCTGTGTAACTGATCACCTGCAGCTCACAACAAAAGGTGTTCCTGACACACATTGTAATCGCTTTGCTCGTCCTCCAGCTGTCCCTTTGGATCAATGAGAAGATGCTTACAGCGCAGGACATGTCATACGATGAAGCCAGGAACTTGCATAGCAAATGGCTGAAACACCAGGCGTTCATGGCCGAGCTGCAGTCCAACAAGGAGTGGTTGGACAAAATTGAAAAGGTATCCCTCGGAGAGAAACTGTAAACATTCATGTTATTTTTGTGGTGGTCAAAAACAAGACAAGCAAAACAGTTGTAATGCTGGGTTACAAAATGATTTGGATGCCTAGATATCTCTAGATATCTCATTTTTACTTTAGTGTAGAGAACACTGTGGCAACCTTTTTGTACCTGAAACTTATTTTTTTCATTTTGACGAATGTTTAATGTAAGTACAGTAATCCCGTCGCATAACAGTCCGTCACATATCCACACTAACCGTTTATCCACCATGATCAGCCTCTTCAGCCACATTAGTTTATTATTGAACCGAGAAGATTAGTTCAGATTAGTTCAGGTTTTTGTACACTGTGTTGTATGTGCTTCGTGCGCTGCCATTGCTGTAGTGTCACGTGAGCTGTTCAGTGTGTTGACTTGATATGTAAATAAATCCTGTTTTCCTGTAGGATCTATCAACTTCAACCTCCATCTTGCTCTCTTGCCTGTCACTCAGCAGCGAATGTACGCACCCACACGTCAGATGGCTACTCTGTCACAAGCGTTAATGCCCTGTATATTTCTAAACAAGGGATTTAAGGGAGCTGAATCTCAAACAATAATTGTGTGAATATAGTAATTGTTACAGCTGTGTATAATGGTATTTAAAACAGGGTTCATTCATTTCACTTTTTACATATCTGCCCTTACTCTGGTCCCACGGCAGTCAGGTATGCGACGGATTACTGTAATACATTTTATAAACATAAACAAACATTATTTCTCTAAAAGATTATTCAGTGCTACCCCATTATTACGCGGTTGTATTGGAGACGGTATTATTTGGGTTTTGCCTTATAAGGAATATTGGCATTTTTGTTTGTGAAATGATTTACAATGGCCAAATTCATATTGTAGCGTACAATTTGCAGGTACTCGAATCCATGGTTTATTGGAATGATTATTCCTGGCCCCTGTCAGCCTGGGCCACACCAAAAACAACAAAGTCTTGTAGATTCACACAGCAGCTTGTCTGACTCGGTGTCCCCGCCTACCCGGACGTCAATCAATCCTGGCTGGGGCAAGCTTACCGCTTCCCTGCTTACACAAGGGTCCGTAGACCAGTCATGTAACTGTATAAATCCTGGGTCATTGTAATATAAAGTATAATAGAAACTGCTTTTCCACCAGTTTTAAGTTTAGACCGCTTATTTAAATTGTATATATTTTTATAATAAATGTTGTAAACTAGATAAATAACACAGAATCCAAGGACGTTTATACACACTTGTTTTGTAACATTAACAGATAGCTTGTTTTTACTTTTAGAAAAAAAAAATACAGTGCAAACACGGAAGCTTTAAGTACTATATGTCCCAGTTTCAGTTTAAATTGATTTAAATACGGTAATGTAAAACAGCAAGTAAACGCAACGTTTTCTGAGTCATATTGCATCATGGGGGAAATGGGAGCAACCGATTCCGCACTATAACAGGTCGCGTTATAATGGGGTAGCGCTGTATATAGAAAATCTAGAACATCTATTAAACAGGCTTCTATGATGTCTGCTACTACAAAGGCTAAAGTTTGGAGCTTCATCAGATCCAACTTTTTTTGTATTAAGTTATTACTGATATTATTGAAAAATTGGTGTTTCTCATTATGACCTTTTAAACACTTAATACAACTTAATGTGTCCTTTCAGTTCAGTTGTTCTCTCTCATTTTCCGTGAGCAAAGGCAAAAGAATTTAGAGCATCAGCTGCTTTAGTGAGAGGCTTCAGCAGTGGTTTATGTAGGTGCGTTTTGATTTATTGCTTTGCAGGATGGCATGCAGCTTGTTGCAGAGAAACCGGAGACTGAGGTGGTTGTCAAAGAGAAGCTGTCATCCCTTCACAAAATGTGGGACGACCTGGAATCCACCACCCAGACCAAGGCACAGTGTCTCTTCGATGCCAACAAGGCGGAGCTGTTCACCCAGAGCTGTGCTGACCTTGACAAGTGGCTGATGGGTCTGGAGGGACAGATCCACTCCGACGATTATGGCAAAGACTTGACCAGCGTCAGCATCCTATTAAAGAAACAGCAGGTGGGGTTTTATTTCGAATAGGTGTCAAGTTTGTGTGTGAAGAGGCTGGGGATGCATTACAACACTATTCATTTACCAAACTGTCATATTATCTGTATAGTTAATGCATTGTCTGCAGCCCCAATATTTTACGCTTTGATGGAACAAAATGTACCCTAACCACTAGATGGCGCTATTGTACCACAAGCCTCCCTCATATGCTAAATAATTTGTTCAGTAGGCACTGGAGGGAAAACAGGGAAGACGATTATCAGAATAACACTTGTAGTACAGTGAGTGCGTGAGATTTCAACCAGATTGCCAGTAAATTGTCACATTTAGTACTTAAGTACATAAAAGTTTATAAAAGAGAGGAGGCCATTCGGCCCTTCTTGCTCGTTTGGTTGTTAGTAGCTTATTGATCCCGAATCTCATCAAGCAGCTTCTTGAAGGATCCCAGGGTGTCAGCTTCAACAACATTACTGGGGAGTTGGTTTCAGACTCCCACAATTCTCTGTAAAAAAGTGCCTCCTATTCTGTTCCGAATGCCCCTTTATCTAATCTCCATTTAGACCCTGGTCCTTGTTTCTTTTTCAGGTTGAAAAAAGTCCCTTAGGTCAACATTGTCAATACCTTTTAGAATTTTGAATGCTTGAATCAGATCGTCCCGTAGTCTTCTTTGTTCAAGACTGAATAGGTTAAATTCTTTTAGCCTGTCTGCATATGACATGCCTTTTAAACCAGAGAGAATTCTGGTCACTCTTCTTTACACTCTTTCTAGAGCAGCAATATCCTTTTTGTAGCGAGGTGACCAGAGCTGAACACAATATTCTAGATGAGGTCTTACTAATGCATTGTAAAGTTTTAACATTACTTCCTTTGATTTAAATTCAACACTTTTCACTATATATCTGAGCATTTTGTTTGCCTTTTTTATAGCTTCCCCCACATTTGTCTAGAAGACATTTCTGAGTCAAAATAAACTCCTAGATCTTTTTCATAGGTTCCTTATTCAATTTCAGTATGTCCTGAAATTGAATTGCAAGATGGCCTCCTCTCGTTTTGTAAACTTTTTAAAACTTTCTTATGGTATTTATAATGCACATTTGTATTGCCTGCGTGCAGCACCTTACACATTCCTCTATTAAATGTGATTTGACATGTGTCTGCCCAGTTCTGAATGCTGTCTAGGTCATTTTGAATAACCTTTGCTGCTGCAACAGTGTTTGCCACTCCTCCTATTTTTGTGTCGTCTGCAAATTTAACAAGTTTGCTTACTATATCAGAATTAGATTAGGAGGAGCAGAGGACCTAATACTGATCCCTGTGGTACTCCACTGGTTACCTCCCTCCATTTTGAGGTTTCTCCTCTAATCAATACTTTCTGTTTTCTACTTGTTAACTGCTTCCTAATCCATGTGCATGCATTTCCTTGAATCCCTACTGCGCTCAGTTTAAGAATTCATCTTTTATGCTGGACCTCGTCAGAAGCTTTCTGGAAATCTAAATAAACCATGTCATATGCTTTGCAATGATCCGTTGTTGATGTTGTGTCCTCAAAAAAATCACGCAGGTTAGTTAGACATGATCTCCCTTTATTAAAACCATGCATACTGTTACCATATAGGTAACTTTCCATTTTGGATCTTATTATAGTTTCCATAAGTTTACATATAATAGAAGTCAGGCTTATTGGTCTGTAGTTACCTGGTTCGGTTTTGTCTCCCTTTTTGTAGATCAGTATTACGTTTGCAATTTTCTAGTCTGTCGGTACAACCCTTGTCTCAAGAGACTATTGCATGATCTTGGTTAGCAGTTTGTAAATAACTTCTTTCATTTCCTTGAGTACTATTGGGAGAATCTCATCTGGCCCAGTGGATTTCTTTATTTTAAGAGCTCCTAGTCCCTTTAACACTTCTGCCTCTGTTATGCTAAAATTATTTAAAACTGGATAGGAACAGGTCGACATGTGGGGCATGTTGTCCGTATCCTCCTTTGTAAAAACTTGTGAAAAGTAATCATTTAATATATTTGCTATTTTTTCTCTTTATCTATGATTTTTGCCATTTGTGTCTCTTAGACATTTTACTTCCTCATTCAATGTTCTTGTGCTGTTATAATATTGGAAAAACCTTTTGGAATTGATTTTAGCCCCCTTTGCAATGCTCATTTCTGTCTCTTTCTAACTTCCTTTTTGACTTGCGTTTGCAATTCCAAGTACTCTTTCAGTGTACTTTGTTCTTGGTCCCTTTTAAACGCTCTGTAAAGTGCCTTTTTTCTCTGAATATTTTTTTTTAAATTGATCTATTAAACCATTTTGGCCATTTTGTTTTGTCTACTTTTGGGATGTAATTGTTTTGCGCCTCTAATACTAAATTTATGGAAAATAGCCATCCTTTTTCTGTGGATGTCTCCTCTATTTTACTCCAATCTACTTCTGTTAGTCTCTGTTTCATTCCTTCATAGTTTGCCTTTTTAAAATTGTAAACCTTAGCTTTAGTTGTTACTTTTGGGGTTTTAACTAGCACTTCAAATGAAACCATGTTATGATCTGAGTTTGCCAATGGTTCTCTAACCACTGTTTTAGTTATTCTGTCTTCGTTATTTGAAAAGACTAAGACTCCCCTCTAGTCGGTGCATTGACAAATTGCGTTAGGAAGCAGTCATTTGTCATTTCTACCATTTCAATTTCGTCTGTCGTGCTCCCTACCGGGTTTTCCCATTTTATATGGGGGAAGCTGAAATCCCCCATTTAGTATGGCTTCTCCTTTGCTACACGCATTTCTAATGTAATTATGTAACAGATTATTTTGCTCTCTGTCTGAATTTGGTGGTCTATAGCATGCCCCTATTATGCACTTTGAATTTTTGTCCATTATGGAACCCATATTGATTCTGCGTTTTTGTTTTTTTTCTTCCAGATTTAATACCTGGGCTTGTTTTTGATGTGTAGCGCTACCCCGCCACCTCTTCTGTTCTGCCTGTCTTTCCTATAAGTGTATACCCACTAATTTTTATATTCGTCTACATCGCTCTCGGATAACCAAGTTTCTGAAACACCTATCACATCGTAGTTACTTGTTTGTGCAGTAGCTTCAAGTTCTAACATTTTGTTTTTGAGACTTGTATCTGAGTTGTTGCCCTTGTTTAGATGTGGTCTCCCTTCTGTTTTTTTTTTTTCTCCCCCTTTCCTTTGTAGTTTAAATGCTTCTGAACCTCCTCGAGTATCCTTTTGCCGAGTAGATTGCTAAGTAAATGAATGCATCGTTATGTAATTCCAAGGTTACATAATCCCATCCTCCTGTAAATTATGAAATATGCACTATTCTCTCTGCTCCCAGCGTGGAACAGCTGCTGTTCGGTCTCTTGTGCACTCTCTCTCTCTGTTGTATGATGTAACCCCTCTGCAGTGTTTCTCACCTAGTTTCTGTGTGCCCTCTCCCTTCTTAGATGCTGGAGAACCAAGTGGAGGTACGGAAGAAGGAAGTGGAGGAGCTGCAGGGCCAGGCCAAGGTCCTGAGTCTGGAAGGTAAAGACACAGACGAAGTGGACGGCAGGAGGCAGGTGGTGGAGCAGAAGTTCAATGAGCTGCTGGCGCCGCTCCAGAAGAGGAAGAACTATCTCATGGCCTCCAAGGAGATTCACCAGTTCAACAGAGACGTGGAGGATGAAATTGTGAGTATCTGGAAAGCCTTGTTGTTGGAGTGATGCAGTGGGATAATACATCAGCCTTTTCACCTCTTGAATGCTGGTGGTATCTGCTTTAAAAAGGCCCAGGGAGAAATATAAGGGATGGTCCTTGCATAATTTCCACAATATATTCACATACTTTTTCTTTAAAAAAACAAAACACAAGAACCTTCAATCATGGCATTTTGGCTTGATCTGCCCCCAAAAAATGGCTTTTTACATAGAATAAGTGTTGCTTTTTTACTCTATTTTATTTTTTACCCAACATGCCCACAAAAAATTCTGATATTTGTGTTCATGTCTGCATGATTCAGCGCAATAGCATTTCAATGCCTGCTTTGTTTCGCTGTAAATTGAGGTTGATTTTTGTAGACTGTTTCAGGGCATGAAGGGCAAGGCAATCTTACTTTCGTTGGGCGTAAAAATTCAGGGGCACCAAGGAACTTCTAGGGGGCAAAAGGCAAAACATAAATCCAACCCAAGGGCACCAAGGCGATTTCATATGCATTCATAAAACAAGAAAAAAGAAATAAAGGGTGATTCACACACCAAGTATTACAAAAATAAAATATAGGTCATTATTCCATTATACAAATACTATGGTATAAAAAAAAAATCCAATTTAAAAACAGCAAACTTTTATAATGAAAAAATACAATGGTTAATTTGGCTAAAAAATAAATATTCAGGGTATTTGTACTAAACTCGATCACACACCACTGACTAATACATAAATTAGACTAGAGATTTAGATACAGCCATACAACAGCACAAATAAGCGATGTCAGTGAAGGGAAAGTTTGATAAATTTTCAGACAAACTGGCTGAAGATTTACCCATGACTATCGTGTAATAACGATAGTGGTCAAATTAGTAATAGAAACTTCATTAGGCAATGGAGACTGCTCTGCATCACAATGATGAACAGCTGGATGTACATAATGTTAGATGATTACATTTGAGAGACTTTATTTAGTTTCACATTCTTGAAATTTACAATTGCAAAGGATTTACAGTTTTGTTATGGTGCATTGCTGGACACTCAATTCAGAGGAAAAAAATGTATGCTGTTTTTAAGCATGCACATTCTAATCCCTTTTGTGAAAGCACACGTTTTACTAGTTAAAAAGCAGAACTACGTAAGGTAGTGAGAATGTATTGCATAAAAATAAATAAACAGAAATCGATGCACGTCACAAGTTGTGTTTCGTTCACTATTATGTTATCTCGCTATCTCGTTTCATAACGCGGGGAGCTGTTACTTAAACCATGTCATAACTACTTGCTCAAGGTTTTTTTTAATTTTTTTTATTTATTTATTTTTTTTTTTGATTATTTTATTTTTGGTGGGAGTGAAGTAGAGACCAGTGAAGCATTGAATTAAACAAGTTAAATTGAAGCTGCTAAAGAAATGGCCTGAAAACCCTCTGCTGTTTGATATTTTTTGTGAAATGCATAAATGATCCAAACACAGTGGAATGCAAACTGTGCAAGTGGCTCTTAACTAATGTTCT
Organism: Acipenser oxyrinchus oxyrinchus; assembly: GCA_030684275.1. Taxonomy (NCBI): domain Eukaryota; kingdom Metazoa; phylum Chordata; class Actinopteri; order Acipenseriformes; family Acipenseridae; genus Acipenser; species Acipenser oxyrinchus. Next base: position 28,172,699 of record CM060252.1, read on the forward strand.
GCATTTCCGGTTTATTCCAACTTTTACCGAAAAATTACAGGATTTATTTTTTTAACTGGATGTTGGTTTTTACGGATTTATACCCGATTTTTGTCTATTCAATATTTTCCCTGTACTATTTTCTAGGAAATACAGAATATTTGGATTAAAATGCTGTTTTATTTTGACTGACATTGTAATAAGCAGATGTTTAGACGCCAGAGGATCAAATAACGTTCAAACATGGTTTTCTGTCACTTCACAAACACATTATCACCTGATTATGTTGGCCAATCAAAGTCTGATTTATTGTGGCAGTTGCTGGGCGTAGTAACTACTAGCTTGATCTCAAAAACTAAATTGAAATACTTGCACAAAAATATAATATTTTTAATAGATGAGGAATGGGGAGAAAACATAAATCAGTTAATGAATATTCAAAAGAAAATGAATGTTTCAAAGTATGCAAAAAGCAAAAATAGCAGAAGTGGGTCAGAAGAGGCAGAGGATGCATAGCGCTGCAAATACTACTGTATGAGGTACATGTTCGCACTGACAATGAAAGAACATACTGAGAAATATGCGACACATTAAACTAAAACAAGAAAGTGAACTGAGAGACAATCAATCCATTTATGCAGCTTTTACACATGCTTTAATAAAAGAGAGCGCAGAATGACTCTGTTAATGAGTTTGTCAGAGCGCTGTGCTTTGCTGGACAGCCACTGTTTATTGCAGAGAGGTATGTACTATTGGTGACTTCGTACATCATACATGCCAGGAACATTATTAATCAGAAACCAGAACTGCTACGCATCATATTCCACATGCAAAGTGTATACTGATTTCCCCCGATTTTTACCGATGTTTCAATTAAAAACGTTTAATGTTTTACCAATTTTATCCCTATTCCCTACTCTTATGAGGGCACAACCAATGTCTGCAGTACTTGACAACTGTAAGTTCACTTCTTCTTCTTCTCATTCTTCTTCTTCTTCTTCTCCTTCTTCTTCTTCTCCTTCTTCTTCTCATTATTATTATTGTCTTTATTACTGTTGGGGACATATTGTTGTGCACCCATTTCTTACCTGAACATTAGGTCAATCTTATAACACTTCGCTTCCGCTTTAGACAGTTCTTCTTCCTTCTTTCTTTTTAAACATTTTTGAGTTGGCGTGGTGCTCACAGACAGAAAAATCACACAATGACACTACCAGTGAACACGTGTAATTGAAAATTCCTGGAAGTGCGGTCATGTTGAGCTCAGTCTAACAGCGTCCCTCCCTCTGTTTGCCCTTTATTAACCAATGATACAGTACGTCTTTTTTGTGGCTTTAGTGCTGGGAGGTGCACAGTAAAAAGAATGTCAACAAAAACGCATTATGATAATTAGTCATTTTCTCACAGGACGGAATTAAATTGAATTGTGACAGAACGGGCCAGCTGACGCTGTGCAAGTTTGTGAATGGGTTGTAGATCAGATGTGCTGGTGCTGAGGGACACCGACGACAATGACGGGCGGGCTTACAGGCAACTTTTTACCGTAATTTATTTATTTATTTATTTATTTATGTATAATTTGAGCGGCATTGCAGCAAGCAGCTTAGGCACTGCGGCAATTGCTCTAAGCACTAATGAACAAAATGCTGGCCAGTTTGCAATTGGGTCTTGTCTACAAAGACATGGTGCATAGACTATATTTTGGTACTATTTTTGTGTGGATTTAATTGTTTAATTGTTTTTATTTTTGCAGTTGTGGGTTGAAGAAAGAATGGCAATTGCAACTTCCACAGACCATGGTCACAACTTACAAACCGTACAGCTTCTTATCAAGAAAAATCAGGTAAGGTTAGAGAATCATTTTAATGAATTCTGTTATGTAGTTCCTCTTGAAAATGACCATTTCTGAAAGAATAGTGTAAAAATACATCATTTTTATCACCTAAAAATAAATATAGCAACGTTTGCCTTACTGACTGGTATTTAAGAACCTGGGAACCGGTTTAGTTTGCTTCTGGTAAATGATTGAACACACTGCATAGAGCTGCATGATTTTTTTAATGCCTTCAAAGAAAAGAACACCAGTTGAATCACAAATATATCTTTTTCTGCTTTAATAAATATTATGTTTAATCATGAAATAGCTTAAAATACCTGTTTTTAGACTGTGAAATGGCAATTTTTACAGTGAAAATATCTTGGCGAGAGCCGAGTTCAAATCAGCATGAAGTTTTAACTTCTACCCTCGTGTAATGGAAATCATCATGTTCTTATATTAAGTATAAGCTAATGGCTGCTCAATAATCAGTATACTGTTGGAACAGAAAATAGTATGTTTTATTGATTTGCATTGTGCAGTAAGTAATAACTATCTTCCATTTTGATCACTTTAAGTAAAGTTTGATTTTGTGCCAACATTCAAATCCAAGACTGGTTCCAACTCAACATTTCTACCCTCCTCAAATACAGACTCTTCAGAAGGAAATCCAAGGCCATCAGCCACGTATTGACGACATATTCGAGAGAAGCCAAAACATTCTCAGTGACGGCAGCCCCAACGCTGAAGCCATTCGACAGAGGCTGGCGGGGCTGCAGGAGCTGTGGAATCTCATGATCGAGGAGACGGAGAAACGCCACGCCCGGCTGGAGGAATCCCACAAGGCTCAGCAGTACTACTTTGATGCTGCAGAGGCCGAGGCCTGGATGAGTGAACAGGAGCTGTACATGATGTCAGAAGAGAAGGCCAAGGTTGGTACTGCTCCATATCGCATGTGTCTTTGTCTCTGTGTTGCAATCTCTGTTTCTATGGAAACAGCTGCTGACAGTAGTACCTGTTAAGCAGACATGTCTGTTAAGCTTTAAAGTCATTTGGTTGGCACCTGGTGTTTGGTATGTTGTAATAGTAAAGTGAAAGATTAACAGGAGATATTTTACTCAAGGTGATGCGGACAGTCCTGCCTATACCTAGTTTTACCCGAGGCAATTAAGATGCAAGGAGGGCAACTGTAACAATAAATTTATTAGGTGAGCTGGGGCTGCAAACCAGGATCTTCTAGCTATTTGCTCTTACCATGCTGTTAATAAACTCTTCATTGCTGTGTCTAGGATGAGCAGAGCGCAGTTGCAATGCTGAAGAAACACCAGATCTTGGAGCAGGCTGTAGAAGATTATGCTGAAACAGTGCACCAGCTCTCCAAGACCAGTCGTGCATTAATAGCAGCTGGACATCCAGAGAGGTCTGTTCCACAATCACAACTCTTTGATTTTGTCTCATTGTTTTTCTTTGCTGTACTTTGAAGCAACAAACACTAACTGCATAGGCACATTTGTTACAACGTGTCACTAAAAATACATGAAATGGCTCAAATACCGTGCAGTAGATGGGCAAAGTTATTACGTTTCTGTAGGAGAGAAGCCAACAAAAACTGCAGCGCTTTCAAACAAAATATCTTTTCTGGTTGTCATTGTATTTTATGTTTTCCCATATGGTCTCCATATTTCCCTTGTGGTCTCTCAAGTTGAATTACATGTTGTTATTTCTGTGTGGGTGGTTACATGTGGTGGCAAGCTCAGTCTGATAGCCAGTTAATGTTACGGTTTGATTTATGCCCTTGCAGTGAACGTATCGGCATGCGACAATCCCAAGTGGACAAACTCTATGCCGGCTTGAAGGACCTGTCTGAGGAGAGGCGGGGGAAGCTGGACGAGAGGAATCGGCTCTTCCAGCTGAACCGAGAGGTAGACGACCTGGAACAGTGGATCGCAGAGAGGGAAGTGGTGGCCGGGTCACACGAGCTGGGACAAGACTACGAACACGTCACTGTAAGTCTTCATTTTTGTTTTCTTACATTGATTTCATGAAAGGTTTATTGGATTGATTTTAAAATGTGTATACAGCTTATAAAGGTTTGGGGAATGAAACACGCACAGATTGTTATAACAATATATACACCAACACTATATATATATATATATTTTTATTTTTTTTAATTTTTATTTTTTATTTATATATAATTTTTTATTATTATTTTTTTTGTTTTAAATGGTGCTTTTGTCCAATCTCAGATGCTGCAGGAACGTTTCCGTGAGTTTGCCCGAGACACCGGCAACATTGGGCAGGAACGAGTGGATGCCGTCAACCACATGGCGGATGAGCTGATCAATTCCGGGCATTCAGACGCTGCCACGATCGCAGAGTGGAAGGACGGTCTCAATGAGGCCTGGGCAGACCTCCTGGAGCTCATTGACACCAGAACGCAGATCCTGGCTGCCTCTTACGAACTGCACAAATTCTATCACGATGCCAAGGAAATCCTTGGGCGCATCCACGACAAACACAAGAAGTTGCCCGAGGAGCTGGGGCGAGACCAGAACACTGTGGAAGCACTTCAGCGAATGCACACAACGTTCGAGCACGACATCCAGGCCTTGGGCTCACAGGTATTTCCACTGTACTCCTGTCTTAAAAATTCTTCATTTATAAGTGGTCAGGACTTAAGAATCTTCTATTGAGAAATAGGAAATGGCTTTTTATTTGAAAATGGTGTGCCAGAAGATAGTAAAGCTGATTTGCTTTTTCGTTTACAGACATTTCAGTGTACAAGGAGAGACTAATCGATTTCAGATTTGCCAATTTCCTTTTTCAGAGGTTTCAGTAACATGAAGAGAAAGTAGATCAGACCCGTTTTAAGTAGTTTACTATACATAGAGAAAATTAAGAATCAGCTTTAACCCTGTGCGGTCCATTTATTCAGCGCCTGTCAGGCGCGTCAGGTCCAATTTATTTTCACACACGCTGTTTATTTTACACGCACTGTTTAAAAGTAATTTTATTCATAGTAAAACAGGTTTAAAAGGCACTGCATATCAACAGGACACTCAGTACTGCTCCATCTCCAGCCTTGCCCCATGCCTTGTTCGCTGTATTTTTCACATATCTCTTCATAGTTGTGCATACTGATCATCTCCTGATTACTCGTTTTATCACCAAACTCCTCAATAATGCGATCCAAGTCATTATATCGGTCTCACTCGGCCATTGAAAGGTTTTCTCGAGAAAAAACGACTAGGGACCGGAGAAAAAATGACTGGGGACCTGGGCTTGACATCTTTTATCGGACCGCAAAGTTTTAAGTAGTTTTAGCCACCTCAAAGTTCTAGCCACCCCAAGAAAGTGACTATTCTCACTATAGATAGAAAAATTACATTAAATCTGCTTTAAGTAGTTTTAGCCACCCCAAGAAAGTGACTAATCACAATATGTGTAGTGTGAATAGTCACATTTCTGGGGTGGCTAAAACTACTTAAACAGTTCTGATCTACTTTCTCTTCATGTTAACTGAAACCTCTGAAAAAGAAATCGCAAATCTTACATCTATTCGTCTCTCCTTCCACGCTATCTGTACATGAAAAAGCAATCCGCAATCTGTAGCAACCATTTAAATGAAAATTTCGTACGTGAAATGTAACCATTAACCTTCAAGGTCGCTGCACCCATGATTGCAGCAGGCTTGAAGGACAAATGACGCTGAGGTCTGTGAGCGCTGTCATTTTATGCACTTGAGGGTGGGCCATGTCTGTCACAGGCTGTGCAAGCAGCTTTGATATATTTTAGGAGATTGTGGCAAAGTGGTAATTAGTAGCAGGTGTGTAGCAGGTGTGGTGCGGATGCAGTAATCCCAAGAACAAACAGACAACAAAGTACGGGTGAAATGTTTAATTTAATGATTATTAATCCAATGGTCTGATGACCAGCCAGCAAATAATTATGAACAGGCAATACACAACAATGTGTATTGCACAGTTATCAAAAGGGTTGCAGTCCCGTAAATAATAAGCACAGTACTAACACACACAATTAGACACACACACACACACAAGTCCAAAGTGAGTGTTCTCAGTGCTTGTGGTGAAGTACAATATAATACGTGCTATACTTGTGAACAAGTGCTGATAACAATGTTAATCGTGACTAGTGCTGTGTTGATCCAGTTTTGTGCTGGCCCTTGGAGACAGCTCCGGATTCGTGTTTAGCCGTCTAGTGCTATAAAACAAAAACAGACAGTTACTAAACAGACACGAACAAACAAACAAAACACTCAAGAATATTTTTCTGTACGCTTTCTCTGCGTCTCGCGCAGTCCTTCCAGTCTCTCAAATAAAACCCAAGCGAAAGGAAAAGATTTACAATCCTCCGGCCCCTTTTATGCAATCATGCATGACCCCTTGGTAAACGATTATAGCTGACTATTGCCTGCAGCTGCAACCTCGTTTACCTTCCGGGTCAATACGTTCCAGCAGCGGAGCCCTGTCCTTTTTCCAGGCTGACTGACTTTCCGACCCAGGAAATGAACTGTCAGGCCAGCCTTTCCCTTTCGCTACTTAGCGCCCTCACAGGTTGGGAGGGAGATTTACAACCAGAACTCATATTTCTGTCACAGAGATAAATACCCATGTGCTAATGTTTGCATTTCTATTTCAGGGAGCCAGGGTTATGATAATAACTAATGTGATTTTTTTCTGGGGGTTGTATAAAAGTATAGATTCATCAAACATTTTTTTCCTAAATATACAATACCAGAATTTACTAGGAGTTTAAACTACAAAAAAACATGAGCCTAGTTTTGAAGAGGTAAGTGCTCTTTTCTGATAGGTTTGATTGCTCTTGCCGTTCTGTCAGCAACACTACCAGTATATTTAATTTTTACATGTTTGTTGTCTCTGTTGCTTTGCCAGGTGAGGCAGTTGCAAGAGGATGCTGCCCGTCTTCAGTCTGCCTATGCAGGAGACAAGGCTGATGATATCCAGAAGAGGGAGAATGAAGTGCTGGAAGCCTGGAAGATGCTGCTGGATTCCTGCGAGGGTCGTCGGGTCAGACTGTTTGACACCGGGGACAAGTTCCGCTTCTTCAGCATGGTGCGAGACCTCATGCTTTGGATGGAGGATGTCATCCGTCTGATTGAGTCCCAGGAAAAACCCAGGTACGCAAGGATAAAGGATTATACCTTGGTATGTAATATATGTGATAACATTATAATCAGAACTGTAGTAGCCATATTATTAATATGGTAAATCCTTTTATACAAGATCCAGACTTGCCCTCTTCATCGGAACACAGAAACTTGCTGAATGCTGGTAGGAGAATCTCACTTTTTCAAATTTGCAGTACATTTTCCCCATCAACATGGTTTATTTTGGATGTATTATCTTCATATCATCATGACATAATAATCTTGTATAAAGAGTCCTTAGCACAGCTCTTTACAGATGATTATACACAATATACAAGATTTAAAAAAAAGTATAAACCTACTCTGCATTCATCCCATAATCCACAAAATCCACTTTAAGAAGGGGGAAATAAAACATTATTTCTAGCCACAGCAGTTCGTAAAAGTCAGTTTCAATATACTGAATGACTTGGTTTATGCATATTTAAAAGGCAATATGTATGTGTAGGTCTATCTCTTGCCTAGTTGTTACCCCTGCAGGAAATTTTTCTCTAGTGGTGCTCTACTGCACAGGTGATGGTTTGTAGTGGGATATCTAATGTGCAGACAGTCTGGATACCCTGCCAACATGGTTTAGAGGACCGTTTAGTGGACTGAAGCCATCATGTTGACAACTGATACATACACTGTCCTGTCCTTTCTGTGAGGAAAAGGCTCTCTTAACTATGTCTATAAAGGGCAAGGGCTGGTCAAACACCAGGCACACATTCAGGTTGCTTAGACTTGGCCAAGCCCCTACAGTCATTCATGATGAGTTTCACTCCTTGTCTTGAAGCTGTACTTTTGAAATACCTTCTTTAATTTACTCCCATCTGCATACAGTGTATTTATTAACCAGCTCCTGTCTCTGACCAAGTAAAAATCCTTCTTGTAGGAGTCTGGTTAGAAACATTTACAATGACTGCATAACTGGGCAAGTATCAAAATCCATTGAACATAGTCAGTTACCTGTGGATCTTCTAAAGGCCACCTTAGCAATAGGACTGGAAGATGTCAGCAGCACTATGTGAGACTACTTAAACCGGTCAATTCAATGTTATGAATTTCATCATTTGCATTTTGAAATAAAAACATATGCACTCAAGCACATTTAATGATTGATTTTGGTTCCTTGTAAAGATATTTTAGTGAGCCTGCTAATGATTACACGTTTGTTTGATTACTGATGTTTTCCTCTGCAGGGATGTTTCGTCGGTCGAGTTACTGATGAATAACCACCAGGGGATTAAAGCAGAAATTGATGCCCGTAACGACAGTTTTACTACGTGCATTGAGCTCGGCAAGTCTCTCCTGGCACGGAAACACTACGCATCAGAGGAGGTAGTGTATTCATTCTCTTGACAACAGATGTGGTTCAGCTGAAGTATGTATTGAGTTGCAACTAGAGAAAGCAGGTATTGTTTGCTCCGGAGACATATGGAGAGTACTGTAGTTCACAATAAAACACAACGTTTTAAAAAACTTTCCCTTGTATCTGTTACAAAATGTATTACCGGCATCCGCCATCAGCTTGCTTGCTTATATATATATATATATATATATATATATATATATATATATATATATATATATATATATATATATATATACAGTACTGTGCAAAAGTTTTAGGCAGGTGTGAAAAAATGCTGTAAAGTAAGAATGCTTTCAAAATAGACATGTTAATAGATTATATTTATCAATTAACTAAATGCAAAGTGAGTGAACAGAAGAAAAATCTAAATCAAATCCATATTTGATGTGACCACCCTTTGCCTTCAAAACAGCATCAAGCATCAATTCTTCTAGGTACACTTGCACACAGTTTTTGAAGGAACTCGGCAGGTAGGTTGGCCCAAACATCTTGGAGAACTAACCACAGTTGTTCTGTGGATTTAGGCAGCCTCAGTTGCTTCTCTCTCTTCATGTAATCCCAGACAGACTCGATGATGTTGAGATCAGGGCTCTGTGGGGGCCATACCATCACTTCCAGGACTCCTTGTCCTACCGTCTTGTTCTTTTCTTCTAAGGTAGTTCTGACATAGCCTGGAGGTATGTTTTGGGTCATTATCTTGGTGTAGGATGATCCCCTGACCAACTAGGCGTATACCAGAGGGTATTGCATGGCGCTGCAAAATGCTGTGGTAGCCGTTTTGGTTCAGGGTGCCACTCACTCTGTGCAAGTCGCCGACTCTGGATCCAGCAAAAGAGCCCCAGACCATCACGCTTCCTCCTCCATGTTTGACAGTTAGTGTCACACACCGAGGAACCATCCTTTGCCTACTCGACGGCGTACAAAAACTGCCTGCGTGATGAACCGAAGATTTCAAATTTTGATTCATCGGTCCATAAGACCTTCTTCCAGTCTTCAGTAGTCCACTGGCGGTGCTTCATGGCCCAGGCAAGCCTCTTTTTCTTATTTTGCCATCTTAGCAATGGCTTTCTTACTGCCACTCGACCTGTCAAACCTGCAGCTCGAAGTCTTCTCTTCACAGGTGAAACTGAGACTTGCTTACTTCGACCAGTGTTAAGCTGTGCTTGAAGCTATTGTCCTGTGAGCCGCCTATCACGCAAGCTGTTGACTCTCAGAAACTTGTCTTCTGATTCTGTTGTGGCTTTGGGTCTGCCAGACCTCTTCCTGCCAGAGTTTCCTCCAGTTTCCTAGTGCCTTTTGATGGTGTAGGAAACTGCACTCACTGACACCTTGGCTTTCTTTGCAATTTCTCTAAAGGAAAGACCTACACTTTTAAGGGTTATAATGGTCTGTCTGTCTTCCTTTGTTAATTGCCTTTTTCTCGCCATTATGATAGCAATATACTACTTCCTGCAGTACAATACTGTCCAAATAATGCTTAAGAGAGTGTAGTAACACAGTCTGTTCCAACACTGCTTTTATACAGACAGAGGGTTTGTAAGTAATCAACAAAAGTTGGGACACCTGTAGGAATTGTTAGCATCAACTTTCAAGGCTTAATTTACTTCCATTGCTGCAGAACAGCTGTAAGTTGTTAACCCATTACTTGTTCCCTGAAAAAGGCCTTTTTGTATAACTCTGAAATGTACATTATTTTTCAGTTTTTGTTAACCTAAACTTTTTCTTTAACCTCTGGCAGTTTACCGCTTACCTTTGTACCATTTCAGGTTATTCACTGGACTTGAACTGCTTAAATTTCAATAAAAACTGGAAAAATGGGGGGTGTTCTAAAACTTTTGACCCAGTATGTGTCACGTGTGCATAATACTGTATGTATAGTATGTATATATATATATATATATATATATATATATATATATATATATATATATATATATATATATATATATATATATAATTACCTGGAGGTAATATAAAAATGTATATGCATGCAATAAGGTCTGACCGCTTTTCATTATCGTTGAATATAATAAGGATGCCTCGGGGCGTTGTGCAGCATAAGACGAAGTCGAATGCCTCCAACCCAGAGAAGTCTGTATATTCAATGTTTACGGACACACTGAAGGGCCTTATTGCATTTATAATCCAGGTTAAACAGTGGATTTTGGAAGATAATAATAATAATAATAATAATAATAATAATAATAATAATAATAATAATAATAATAATAATAAATCATGTTTAAGGAAAAACATTATTTTGTTTTTTATTAAATATCCTTACACCAAGAAAGTAGTCCCATTTATATCTTTGAACTACACACTAACTTCTTAAAACATGCAAAAGTAAGTACATCTTTATTTCTGATACTGTGTTGAATTGCACATTACCATTGATAAGATCCACCAGGGGGCGGGGTTGAGACAACACTGACTTAATTTTTTTTTTCCCCCTCTGAGTTAGCTTTTTTTCGTCCTGAAAGACAACGTCATTTTTTAATTTAATTTTTTCGTTTTGCAGTCTTCCAGTTCATTAATTGTTCTTCATCCAAATCACATTTTTTTGCTGGTAATTGGCCACTCAGTTTTATAGTTACTGTACATCTGTAACTGTAAACAAGATGGCTACTGGTACTTTAAATTCTGTGAGGCAGGGCAGTGATTTAGAATATGTGACAAGACTCCAACTGTCCGTATCCATCCAATATGCGGATAGCTGGAACCTTGCTCATCCAATCACAGTGCTTGTTTCATGTTCCATTGCCAGACCTGGATTGTGTGTGTGTGTGTGTGTGTGTGTGTGTGTGTGTGTGTGTGTGTGTGTGTGTGTAATGGATGTATGAATGTATGTAAAGGATGGATGGATATGTCTTATTCATGAATGTCATGCCATCATTATTCACATGGTGAATAAGAAAAGGGGTTATACTCCTACCTCAACGCTGTATTTAAATGAACAATTAAACATAAAAGGGTTTAACTTCCCACATATAAAGCACTACTTCAAAAAGTGAAAAAATATAATAAAATAAACATTTCAAAAGAAACTTGTGTGTAAAAAGGTATATGTACATATAAAACTGTAAAAACAAAAGTAGTTTTTAATTTAAAACGAAATTAGCATATGTTTTTGCATGTGTGTCACTCGGTGCAGCACAGAATCCAGCTTGAGCTGCTGCAGCCTGCAGCTTTACAGTTTTCCGATCAAAATGTTTCTGCCAAAGTGCTGTGGCAAGCTTCAAGATGAAATCTCTCCTACTAATATTTTCCCTGGTGCATTCCTTGTACAAAATGAAGGAATTGATGGCTGCCAGATCCAGCAGAGATAACAGGCTTGTATATAAAACAATAGAATAGTGTAGGTTATATTCAAAATAAAAACATGTATTGTAAAAGGCAGTCAAAATGACTGCTCTGGCGGTTCTAGCTAGAGAGGGATTATAACCTTTTATTTTCGCAATCCTGCCTTTCAAATGCCATCAGGGTATTTATTTAATACATGTATTTTGGAAAAGTCAAGAACGACAACCGCGTATCTTTCACACACGCAGAATAATTTCAATTTTAAAAGTGAAAACCGTCAATATGACTGCAGTGACGGTTCTAGAGTTAATGCCCCTGCACTTGCTGCTTACAGATTAAAGAGAAGTTGTTACAGCTGACAGATAAAAGAAAAGACATGATTGACAAGTGGGAAGACAGATGGGAATGGCTAAGACTGAGTAAGTTTTGTATTTAAAAAAATAAATAAATTATGAATTGCTCTATTTAAACCAAGAGCAATGTAATTCTTTAAAATTCATTTTTAAAGTGCTCTGGAATGCATGTCCTGTTGGTGCTGAGCTGTCTCATATAATGGGATTCCTTCTTCTAGTACTGGAAGTGCACCAGTTTTCCCGGGATGCTGGTGTGGCGGAAGCCTGGCTGTTGGGGCAGGAGCCCTACCTGTCCAGCCGAGAGATTGGGTTGAGTGTGGATGAGGTGGAGAAGCTGATTAAGAGACATGAGGCCTTTGAGAAGTCGGCAGCTACTTGGGAAGAAAGATTCTCTGCACTGGAGAGACTGACGACAGTGAGTGTTTCTCCATTAGGAGCAGGTGGTTTATTTGCTTCACCAGCAGCCACTGAAGGTGGGAGGTGTTGGTAGCTGATATAGAGAGGATGTGGGTAGGAGAGCTGTTTTGTTAAACCATCCTTCAATCGGAAAAGTCTTGAGGATGCTGACATATCCTACTACACAAGAGGAAATGAATACATATTCAATTCTACCCAGTTTCCATATACACTTCCAGCATGGGATAAAGGGCAATTTGGTGAAAGAGCATACAATATACCAAGCTACTATATATAAGCTACTATATGCACAGTCAAGTAACTTCAGAAGAATTTCGGTTTCAATGTTGTATGTATCAGAAGAGTGCTGCAGAACATTTTCTGTAATTGCCTTGCCTGTCTTGCAGCTGGAATTACTGGAAGTTCGAAGGCTGCAAGAAGAGGAGGAGAGGAGGAGGAAGCCCCCATCACCAGAGCCCCTCCCTCAGCCTGCGGAGGATTCAGAGTCACCACAACAGTGGTAGGAGTCTACATCAGTAGAAGTTGAATACACTTAGAATGGGTGTTACCAAAAATAATGCATTTTTTGGACAAAGTCTGTTACTAATTTGTCTGAAATTAAAAGTCTGTGTTGGCATATTAAGTCATATTTATTGCAACAAAATGACTGACATTTTCATTTAATCCTGTCCTTAATATTAGCTTCCAAGGCCAAGGTCGATCCCATGTTTATTGTGTTAATTTCTCTTCCCCATTTTGAATTGTCAAGTTTAATTAAGCAATACTATTTTTCCCATTTAACTTTTTAACTTTTAACTTTAAAGAAGTAGTCTTGTACGTCCTTTAAAATGCCCAGTCTTTTGGTTTAGTAATATCATTTTCTTTATTTTGTATTTTTTTGTAAATAGCTTGTGTCTGTTAATTGGAGAATTGTGTTTTATGTCTTTACAGGGACGGAAAAGGAGAGCAGATCTCTCAGAATGGATTGCCTTCGGACCAGGAGTCTCCACGGGTTAGTTATCGCTCCCAAACCTACCAAAACTACACAAGCTTTCAGAGCAGACGAACTAGCAATGACCGTCCCCGTTCTGGACTGTAAAACCCATCCGCACATTAGAAGTTGAATAATTATAGGATGCTCATAGCTATCACTTCTCACTCCCATTTGAATTCCCTAGATTCCTTGCTCCTGCCAGTAGACCCCATGGCTAATTACGGTTTCTTTTTCACATTGCTAGATATAGCAAGAACCTTTCATGTGGCTGTAAGACACTTCTATATGCTTTGGTTTTTAACAGAATCAACCTTTTTTCCTCTTTATAAACCAGGACGAAAAACCCTGGCAATTTTGCATTATTTGAGCACTGCTCCTATAGTATCTGAGTTGTATTTTATTAGGCTTTCTATTATCATTAAAACATTATTAATAATCTTTTATAAAATGTAAAAAAAAAACATATTTGTAGTATTATATTAGCTATTTAATTTTAAAAAGTTTCATACTTTTTATCTAATTTAAGTCTTTAACGTATTAAATATAAAATAATCTAAATTATAATGCAATAGAAAAGGGGTGAATAAGTGCCTTATGAGATGAAGGGAAATAAAATAATTGAAGGATCATTTAATGATTTTATTTGTTTCAGTGAACTGAAGAACAAAAACAAAAAATGTTTTTGAATGTATTTTCTATGTTACAAACTGAATGGCTCTGTAGAAATTGATAGAGCTGCTTAAATTGTAATATTCATTAGTTGCACTGGCCTTTGCTTACATGTCAGACAGCTAATATACCTGAAGGCTAAAATCCAATTTTCATCTCTAATAATGGCAGGGATATATATATATATATATATATATATATATATATATATATATATATATATATATATATATATATATATAAATAATATAGTTGTGTTGTTTATTTGTGTGGTGATCTACTGTGTATGAACTTCTGTATGAGTACAAAGGTTAATATTTGACCAATGAGAGCTTATGTCCTGAATGATGTAAAGACTTTACAGTCTGACATTACTTTATTCCTATAAATCATGCATTTCACGTTTTTAAACTCTTAATCTTTTTGTTTGTCTCTTTTGCGATACATTTTTCAGTCTTCATTTCCAAAACTTGATTATCATTTGAATTTATTATAAACAATTCTGTGGAATATACATTAATGTAGCACTTCAGATAAAAAAATTAAAAAAAAGCTATGTTACCAGATTCCTATTGTTGTTTTGCACTGAGACCTACAAAATATTCTGGCAACAAAAACCTTGTTTTGTTTGTTTTATATAATTAGATTTAAAATTCTGATCATTTATTTGCCATATCCCATATTGCCCATTAGTATCACCTGGAATTCTCACCAGAATACTTTTTAGGTTCAGAATTATAAAGCTTTTTTTCTGTTAAAGTCTCTGTAATACATGGCATCAATTCCATTTTATTTTGGCTCCATGTTAATGTTACTTTGTGCACTCTGCTGTGAATGTTTGTTTTTTGTCACTATATTTTGTTGCATGTAGACACTTGAATCATACAAATAACATTTCACTTCCAACAAAATATGACTAACTTGCACAGAAATAAATTAAAAGAAATCATTTCAAATGTATGTCCCATTTGTTTTTGTTTTGTTGTACTTGTATTGCTTGCATAATATTGTTTGTCTTCTGTGTTTCGTTACAGTGTTAAATCCTATTGTTTTGCATGCTTTCAGCATGTTTGTAATTAAAGGGATATTTATGGGGGTTATGTCCATAACGTTTTTTTTTTTTTTTTTTTAACGATATTCGGTACCTAACATTTGTTAATTCCTGCAGTAATCAAATTTGAGCTGGATTACTTGCTACCAGC
This sequence comes from Acipenser oxyrinchus oxyrinchus, assembly GCA_030684275.1. Taxonomy (NCBI): domain Eukaryota; kingdom Metazoa; phylum Chordata; class Actinopteri; order Acipenseriformes; family Acipenseridae; genus Acipenser; species Acipenser oxyrinchus. The sequence goes on from CM060252.1 coordinate 28,187,959, forward strand.
AACATATAAGAGGGATAAGCATCAGGCTAGCATTAAAGTGTATCAGGCTTTATTTTTAATCCTGAGCTCCAGCTTGCACGTCAGGTACAATATACAATTAAATGTTGGCAAATGCTGGCATCTGCCATTCAGTGTAGGCATTAATGATTTTAACTGTGTAGTTTAATTTAGCCCCTCAACTGTGTGTTTTTTTTACACTTTTTAGCAATTATACTTGTAAACTAATACTGAATGTCACAACATTAAATATCAGATCTGTCAACTTCAACAGCTTTACCAAAAAAAATATATTTTAAAGAAAAAAGAAACCTGTTATAATGGTACAGCTTGAACTCAGTTATTTAAAATGTGAAAAAGGAAGCAAATGGGTCCTTTTGCAGTTTCTTGAGTTGAGATTTCAGTTGACAGGTGTGAAGATGTTTTGTTTAACAGACCACAGATTTTTCTGCAGCAGCTGCTTTATACTTTATATAAAAACTAGTCTGCCACTGACCAGAATGTGCTTGTCTATTTAGAACAAGTGTAGTTGGCTAATAATCCAACTGGAGCATTAGCTGCACTACGCTTTTGTCACTCACTGGGTTAGCTAGCATAACCTTGCTGCTCCCAAATATTTTAATTCCTGAAAATGCAATGATGACTGGAAAACGTGGAACCCAAGATTCTCTTTCCTGAGGCCAAAGCCACGAGGATTCCAGTTTTAAATGCTTATTGAATGAGTGGCTTCGGAAGACTTCTCCAGCTTGTCCAATCAGAGCTGTGTGAAAATTGGGCTGCTCTCTAGGCGCAATCGATCACAGTGCAGCAGCAAGCAACATGATCCACAAAGCAAGCGATGGGCGCGGCCTTGGTTCTGTCTTTGTACTGGGGTAATTAGCTGTGTTTTAGACTTGAGTGGGTGTGGTGTCTTCATTAAGCACATTTTAACAGAACATTTCATTTCCCAACAGTTTATTAACATTTGCTTTTTAACTTTCTTCTCGCTCTCGTCCTTTACCTCTGTTTTAAATCCAGAACCTAACTGGTGGTGGTATTGATATGTATGGTGTACTCTTGGTGTGTTTTTTTGCATGTTCTTTAATGAAGTGTGAACTTAGAAATTGACCTGTATCACTTTTTATTTTTTAGTCCATGGATAATGCCTCGAGCATCCATGTGAATTTACAACAACACTAATGCATTTATATTCTGATTTTCTAACAGTTTCTCTCTTGTATGAAATGTGCACATTTTCTATTTACTAAAACTGTATTTATTTATTTTTTCTATTGGGGGGGGGGGATGTGCAGATTTTGCACTGGTGCAGAAAGATCTGAAAATCAGACTGTTACTTCCTACTTAATACCTTAATCTTTGAACCACAGATCTGAGGAACCCTGTGAGTAATAGTGGGACGTCCCAGTTCTGGAGTTCAGCCCGAGTGATTTGCTTCTTGTTGGGAAGAAGGTGTAATTGTTAAATAAATCAGAGATTTAACAATTAGAGGCTGATGTAATGGCAGCATTTTATTTTGTACCTTGTTTTGTTTGTTTGTTTGTTTGTTTTTTTGGGGGGGGGTCCCATCCCGCCCCTCCATCCTCTCAATTTGTTACCAGCCATAGTGCTATGAATTATTATAAAACGGCTTGGTTGCAAGTTGCTTTTTGATGGGCTACCTGATGTTCTAAAGGGGTAAAGTATGTTGACCACAGGGAGCCCAAATACCAGTAAAATTCAAGTACACAATTAAAAATGTTGTCATTGCAACAAGGCATCCCTGGAGGTGGATTACCATGAGTGGGATCATGTTTAATGGCAAACCAGCACCTGAAGTATCTTATTGCCTTTGGTCTGCTGCTTAGCAAACCTCTAAAAATGATTCAGTATTTGAAGTTTGTTATCAGCAGTAATGTTTATTAAGAGAATAGAAAAGGACACGTGTGTTTGTCTATGTGTAAATACAATTTAGACATATGCACATATCCTTCAGCGTCTCTTTTTTGAAACATTTGTATTTTATGTTAATTGTTTTTACTTTTTTGGCATATGCAAAATGTGAATACACAGCCTCTGATCCAATTGAGCATGATCCTGTCAAATGAAATGGTGTGTGTGTTTGGTGCAGCTCAATCCTCTCCCAGATGCTAACGTTTAGCTTGGTTTTCCACTTTAGGTGACAGATGCTGTTGATGCAGGTGAAATTGTAAATGGAGTAGCAGAGCAAAGGACCAGCTCGAAAGAGCCCAGTCCGATTCCCTCTCCATCATCGGACCGCAAAGCCAGGGGTTCCATTCAGGCAGCCACAATGCCGACTAAATCACAAGATATAACTACTCAGATGGAGGGGGTTCTGCATCGCAAGCACGAGTGGGAGGGACACAATAAGAAGGCATCTAGCAGGTAAATATTCACCTGAATTTAATCAGAACTACAGCACTATGGGGGCTACTGAGTGGCACATCTGGTAAAGGCACTCCGCTTTGCCGGTTCAAATCCAAACTATGCCACTGTCGACCGTGGACTGGAGTTCCCAGGGTGCGGCGCACAATTGGCCAAGCGTTGTCCGGGCAGGATAGGGGTTAGGTCGGCTGCGGAACTCACCACACACCAGCGACCCCTGTGGCTGGCTGGGCCCCTGCAAACCGGCCTGTACGCACTCTGACGCTGTAAGTTCTGGATATGGCTGCATGGCGGGCTTGCAGAGTGGGAAAAAAAAAGAGGACGGCCGACGGCACTCGTTTCAGAGGACGCGAGTGCTCATCTTCGTCTCTCCCGAGTTAGTTCAGGGGTTGCAGTGGTGAGCCAGGTTGAATAATAATTGGACGTTCCAAAATTGGGAGAAAAATTGGAAAATGAATACAAATTGTTAAAAAAAATGAAACTACAGCACTATTAACTCTGGACCCTGTTTTAATTTCATTATGTGATGGTAGAAATGTGTGTGAGCATACAAACTATATGAATATTGGGTATGATGCCAGTGATTTAAACAGCAGAACTGTATAGGTTCATCGCCATATGGATTACTTGAATAGAGCAGCCCATGTCATAGAGCCACAGTAGCTGTCTGATTTTTATAATTGCTTTCTTTATCTGTTCTTTATAGTTGTGCTGTTCTAATTTGGTAAATAATATAGTAGTGAAAATGCTAATGTACCACAGCTGCAATGTAACGTATCACGGAGAATACCGTATGTACAGAGGGAAGGGTTAAATATGAATCTAATTTCATACCTACATTTTCTTGTAATAGTTCTTTAAAAAAAAAAAAAAAAAAAAGCTGATTTTCATTTAATTTGTAGATCCTGGCACAATGTTTATTGTGTGATAAACAACCAGGAAATGGGCTTCTATAAAGATTCTAAGAACGCCAGTCAAGGCATTCCATACCACAGCGAGATTCCAGTCAGCTTGAAAGAGGCCATCTGCGAGGTGGCGATAGACTACAAGAAGAAGAAACATGTCTTCAAGTTACGGTAAGTCTCTTTAGAAATAGAAATAACTTGTATTCTAACTTTTAAACCTTCCCTTCTGAATTGCTTTATTTGAAATACACATTTTACAGAAAAAGAAAACAAATTAAAGCACTATAAAGTAAAACATTTCATTGCAACTTCCTGTACAATAACTGGTCAGTGGCAGTCTGAATGCAAGGGTTGTGTTTCACAGGAATGTGTCACAGTTCTAAAGACAACTGTTAACATGTGCATGGTGTTTTTTAATGCTTTAAGCAATTTGAATTCAATTGCTAGTCATTATCCAGGTTCAGACATCATTGAGCTGTAGTTGTTCTGTTAAAAGTTATCAATTATAATTCTGATATTACAATTTTTAATTTATTATTTATATATTTTTTTCAGAATAACTGATGGCAATGAGTACCTCTTCCAAGCCAAAGACGATGTAAGTTTTTCATTGTTGCATAAGAAATGATAAGTGAGGGGTCCCCGAGTGGCTCATCCAGTTAAAGCACTGCCACTGGGAGCGCAGGATGAGTCACACAGCTTGGACGGCTGGGGACTCCGAAGGGGGCGTCACATTGGCTGTGACGCTCCCGGGGTGGGGGATAGGAAACCCGCAGGGACTCGTCATCGCGCAACAGCGAACCCTACTGGCCAGACACGGAGCACATTCAGAGTGGATAAAAAGCAGGGCTGATGCCTGTTCTCTGGGATCGGTAGCCCGCCCCTCTCTGCTCTGGATTGCTCGGTATAAATGCGATTCTGGCTCTAGGCTTGTGAGATTGGGGAATGCTCACACGCCCTCAGAACATCTGTGCTGTGTGGGGATCCGCTGCGGTGAAGAGAAAAAACATAATTGGACATTCCAAATTGGGAGGAAAATAAATAAAAATAATAATTGGTCACTCCTAAATTAAAGGAAAAAAAATAATAATACTAAATAAGTGAATTTAATTGTAATACAATTGCAGTAAGTGAATTTTAATGCTTGTCATAATATTTTATATACTTGGTGAGGAATGAAACTGCAAAGTACGAAGTATTTAGGAAGTATAAATACCTGGAGGAATGTTCCCATTTTACTGCATTATATCCCTGATGGTATGTTAGTTGTCATAATAGCCAGTAAACAACATTTTCCTCTGTGGATTAAACTGTTTTGTGAATTTCTCTGGTCTGCAGTGGCTGCTATACTGAAAGTATTGTGGTGCTCTGTACTCCGCTGGTGAATGCATGTTCTTTCAAAATGTGACAGACACACATTTTAACTGTTTTGAAGCATAAAAAAATAAAATAAAATGAACAATTAATTGAATCTCATTATTGAACAAGTATCAATTAGGAAGAAATTTAAGTGGTATAAAAACCACTCAGTGTTGAATCGGTAAGAAAATAATAATCCAGTTTCTCGTGTCTAACGGCACTTAAACAAATTAATTATTTTTACCGATTTTTCAACTTTTTGTTATTTATCCCTTACATAATTGATGCAGGGAAGTGTTTCAATATATTTTGTACACATTGTTTTCTAAAGGTGCCTTCTGGGAATAAAACTAAAATTGTAGGTTACATAGTACAGTGAAAAGATTGAATTGGTTTAAACCTTACCAATAAATGAATTCAATTACTGTTAGTTCAATAAAACACATCACTAAATAAATTAAATGAGCTGCAGCCCACAGTAGCTTTCACAGTTTTCAAGTGCATTTGGAAGTGCATTACAGTTGGAAGCAACTCTATAACTAACAGTATGACCAACATTGAAGTTATCAGACTTTTTTCCAACCCACACACCCTAAACAAATTCTAAATGTTCTTTCAACAGGAGGAAATGAACACCTGGATTCAGGCCATCTCATTTGCAAACACCTCGGATAAGTCAGAGGTGTCCCCGAGCAGCCAGAGCACTCCAGCCTCTAGCCGCGCACAGACCATGCCAACGAGCGTCACCGTGATGAACGACTCAAGCCCTGGCAAAAGGGAGAAGGACAAGGAGAAGGACAAGGAGAAGAGATTCAGCCTGTTCGGCAAGAAAAAATAGCATGGCGCCTCTTAACACACTGCACTTCTCTTCCATTTACAGTGAAATTCCAGCATGCAAGCTCAGAACCAATACGTCACACTCTGTGCCTAATGTTCCTCAAAATTGGTTTTAGATGTAATTTTAGGGAGAGTTTTTAAAGAAAAAAAAGGAAAGAATTTGAAGACATAGGGTGCGAGGTACGCTGGGCAGCTTTCATTTTAAAATAAATAAAAAGACAGGACCAGAGTTTTTTTTTTTGTTGTTGTTTTTTTTGGGTCTGTAGTTTAGGGTCTAAATATTTCAACATTTCCTCAATTTTGTGAGGCTGTCTTGGGAACCACCTATATCCTTTTGCTGTTGGTATGCAAGGCAGCGGTGCTTTCAAAAACATTCTTTCATTCTGCACATATGATTCCAACTGTAAAATTCCAAAAACATTTGTTAAATTCCATTTATTAAGGTTGCTATGCTGAGTCCTGACTAATTTAAAAAACAAACAAACAAACAAACAAACAAAAAAAACCTTCCATCCATTATAGACTTTAAGAAGGTATATCATCTTTGCTAATTATACCTAATATAAACATGCATTAATTTGGATACCAAACCATTATAACCTAGCATCATCTATTAACCACACATGCTGAGGCTTTATGCAGCAAGTGTGACACAATAAGAATGATGGTTATATAAGAATGATTAGTATACTGAAACTATTTTAAAACTGTAATTTTAAACATATTCCTCTTTGTGTTTTTTTTTTGTTCTTTAGTTGCATTTTATTGTATGTTTCAAATAATTCTAGTACAAAGTATAAAAAACTAGATGTATAATAAACACTTTAAAGCATTGATGTTAAGTGGAAAAGCATTTACTGGAAAAAATAAAGTAATGTTACTGAAACGGTTGCTTGCTTGTTGGCTATAGCACTGCGTGTTATAATTTTTGCTACATTATTGGCATTTGATACATAGTGTGCATTTATCTGTCACTGTAACTATTGTAATGCAATTGTTCATTTTATTGCACAATCAAAAATGACATAATAGGAATAAAATTCTCGCCGTGACTGGGCCTGTAGTCGTATAGCAGAAGGGCCTGGCTTTCAGATGTATTCAACTGCACCTGTAGACTTTTACCCTCTTTGTGAAATATGTGCAACGTCATTAAAATGCTTTTAAAACATATTGTGTTTTTAAAAAAAAAAACATTTATTAGCCAATCAATAACAATAAAATGACACCAATCTGTTAACCGTCCTGCATGTACCATGCCACTTTTTTTTCACACTAATGACTGGGTGCACTACCTTAAGTGCTTTTGAATGGTACACTCGGTTTTTGTTGTCTATCTACTAGAGCCCAAGGTTTAAAGCTGGCTTGGTTCCCGAATGAAAGAGCTTGATTGTCTGAACTTAGCCTTCAGTACTCTTCGTGGTCCAGTGTTCAATAATATACTGCTACTTACAACATCCAGAGTATTGGAATTTGAGGGTTCTATTCAGCCATCAGAGTCTTCTGAATAGCGTGGTGCATCCAATCACAATACAAGATTCCAAAGGTGCTGCAAAACTTGAATCTGTTCAGTCTTGAACAAAGAAGACTACACAGTGATCTGATTCAAGCATTCAGAATTTTAAAAGGTATTGACAATGTCGACCCAGGGGACTTTTTCGACCTGAAAAAAGAAACCAGGACCAGGGGTCACAAATGGAGATTAGATAAAGGGGCATTCAGAACAGAAAATAGGAGGCACTTTTTTATACAGAGAATTGTGAGGGTCTGGAACCAACTCCCCAGTAATGTTGTTGAAGCTGACACCCTGGGATCCTTCAAGAAGCTGCTTGATGAGATTCTGGGATCAATAAGCTACTAACAACCAAACGAGCAAGATGGGCCGAATGGCCTCCTCTCGTTTTGTAAACGTTCTTATGTTCTAAAACATGGTATGATTGGAATCCAATGGGAATATGGGTACTGTAATTTGTAACTTGTTTGAGATTTCCATGTACTATAAAGAAGATGGATTGTGAGTCTCCTGCAAAGACCACACAGTCATCAGTCTAGTCTATAGAAGCAGTGAGTATTTTCATAAGTATTGCTCAGCAGTTAAAAGTATCAAAAAATAAATAAATCTGGAGGCATTTAGTTTTTCTAGGTCATGTTTAATGTTACCGTATCTAGAAATGTTATCCCTTTCATTTTTACTTTGCTTAACAGTAGCTTGACACTAGTCAAAATGCACTAGCAAAAGTGAAAGTAGATTACATTAAGCAAGTTTGGTTTGATCATGGCTCAAGTGCAAAACCAGCACCGCCTTTAAGTCAGTAGCAGCTTCTGCCAGCTGTCATGTCATTGTCACCTCATCAGTAACTGTAAAATCATTATGTAACATCAAGACACAAGTCCAGTGCTTAATATGCTAAAACTGTAAATGAAAAATATAGAATTATGAGTTTTTTTGCCATACCATTCTGAGCATAGTACAAGGCAATCAAATACATTATTCATCACAGGACTATAAAGCTTCTTTTAGGCATTCTGGTAATCAAGCATACTGTAAATCCTTGACTGTACATGACTGAAAATTCCCTGTGCTGTGAATGTGCCGAATCTCTAAAAGTAGGACAGCCAGGCAGTCTTGTCATGCTTTGGCACACCAAATGTGCAAAATTGATCAGACAATATGCTTTGATTACAGTAGCAATAGCTTCTCATGGGACACAGGGCAGGACAGGATCTCTTGAGCTTTTCCCCATCACACAATATAAATCCTGATAGCACCATGATTCTAGGGAACTGGAGAAGGCTGGATCCAAGTACTTGAATCTTAGAGCAGGATGATTTCTTGGGAGACACACTGTAACATGTTTAAGCTAGTGATTTTATCAGTTTAGGCACGTCCTAAAGTAATAATACAAAACACACAGCGGTATTTAATAACTAGGATAGTTTGCCATAGGATGTGTACAGGACACCTAATGGAATCTACTGTATGTTCCACCAAGTACTTTGGAGGTGTTCCTGATAAACTGACAACACCCATGTATACAGGAGACAGATTCTCAGACTCTTTCTCCACTCTTTTTCTGCTCTGTAATGATGACTGATCGCTACGTCACTGGTTGCCAAGGGAACAGTTAGCCGAGCAGGCAGAAAGCTGCCAGCTCTTCCAGACTGCAACTGGACTTTGAACCTCATCAACTGCTTCTGACCCAGTTTTGTTGCTTTTTTGCAGTATTTTGCAGAGCTTGTGTCACAGTTTATGTTCTCATCTGTCATCTCCTGTTATAGAAACCACATTGCCTCTCATAATAGAATTTGGAGATGAGAACAGGAGAGAATCTTGCATCATATGAAATATGCTTTCTGTTTCATTTATCAGTTTTCCAGGGGGAAGGCTGTGCCAGAATGTCTTAAGCCTGCCCTGGAGGGGGTGTGGCAGCAGTCTATTGCCCATCCAATTCTTGGCCTCTTTTTCTAAGATAACTCAAGAGTTGATAGTGCTTAAGTATATAGTGCTTTTTTATGAATCTCTGTTCACTGAGAGCTATGAAAGTATCTAATTTTAGCCAGATTCTAAGTGTGTTGTCCCCTAAGCCCATTGTGAACTGTAGCCTGGGCAACATTAATATGCTTCCACACCTCACTACATTCATCTTTAAAGAGTATTTTCAGTATGTATTTATGTTGCCGAACTGTTTTTACCTGATAATTAGTGTGCTTACTTGAGGATTGCTGCAATTATAACATTCAGACACAGTGGTGAGACTGTGATAAGTTAAAATCCCAGTCAAAGAAACTGCAGCTACAGATTGTGTCTAATCAGTGCTCTGAATCTATTTGTATCCTCATTATGGAACATCCCATCTAACCAAAATAGCGTAATTGTTCCCTTTCAAGTACGAAATGTAACCATTACAAAATGGGTATTTACCTCTTAAAGACCCGAAACCTGAATAGGATATATGTGACGCAGGCATGGCCTGCCCCTGAGGACATAAAAACACTGCAGTCACAGACCTCAACGCCAAATTTCCTTTCAAGAACTGACCTGACAGGAGGAGCCTATCCGATAAGTACTTGTTTGCTATGACTGTATAATTTTAAGTAATTATTGTGTTTTACATAATGTATGCAATAATTTATTACACTGTAGTAGTTTTTAAAAAAAATTAATTAGCATACAGCCTGTTGTTTGTTACGCCCCACTGAGGCCTTGTGCCCCGCGTGAAGCCGCCGGCTTGAGTCGCCCCTTTCCAGGGATCAAGCAATGTAAGAGGACTGACTATGTACTCTCTCCTCAGGTTGCAATAGGCTGGAATTTTATTTTAAGTAATTGTTATTACTGTATTTTCTATGGGAGAAATATTGTTTCTTTTCTCATTATATTTTTCTGTAATTTATTATTATTTGTTTATTTAGCAGACGCCGTTATCCATGGTGACTTACAGAGACTAGGGTGTGTCAACTATGCATCAGCTGCAGAGTCTCTTACAATTACGTCTCACCCGAAAGATGGAGCACAAGGAGGTTAAGTGACTTGCTCAGGGTCACACAATGAGTCAGTGGCTGAGGTGGGATTTGAACCGGGGACCTTGTGGTTACAAGCCCATTTCTTTAGCCACTGGACCACACACCCTCCTTAATTTCACAGACTTAGTACAGGCTTGTCTGCAATGTGTGCTGTGGCACACGTGTAGTGAGAGCAGCATCTTACTGGTACTGTATAATACAATTACACAGTATTATACAATGTATAATACAATTATACAGTACCGGTAAGAAATTAAAGTTACTTTCACCTCTGACAGTGTAACTGTGCACTGCATTGCTACTTGCATCATGCCTGGGTTTTATCCCTGCGAGACATGCAAGACCGATCTGCCTGTTGAGGACAAGCACAGCAGATGCTTTTCCTGCCTGGGGCCTGAGCACAGCAAGGAGGCACGGGTGAACCGCAGCTTCTGCGTGTTTTGTGCACATTTCTCCAAGCACACGCTGGAGAAACGTCTCTCCCGCAGTTCTAAAGACCGATCTGCGTCCTTCACTCCTGCACAGCGCTCTTCCCCTTTCCCCTCTGTTAGAGAGGTTGCTGCATCTACCCCCAGGGCTCTGTGCCAAGGGAGAGCAGACGACGCACCCGGGAAAGTAGCCCACACAGGAAGCCATCCTCACAGTCTTCCTCATCTTCCTCTGCCTCTTCTTCGAGGAAGAGGAAGAAGAGTCGCCAATCCAAGTGATTGGCAGACCCAGAGCAGATGGAGAAGTTCTGGGCAGCAGTTTCCCACGGTGGATAAGCAGGTGGTGTTTAGAACCAGCCCATGGCTGCTTACCGCGGAGGCTACATTAGATTTAGCCACCCGGCACAGAGGCAGAAGCCTCAGGGCAAACCACAAGCTGGGCAGCAGCCCTAGGGGTTTGCTGCCATAGGCCCAGGGCCCCTGGTCAAGCCCTGTCTAAGCAGAGACAGTCCAAATTAATAGCAGACACAATTAGGACTGCCTATGAGCTGACCAACGTGCCCCCTCCAGAAAGCTCCCTGTCCATTCCTTCAGGGACATGGCAACTTCATGAGCTTTATTCCAGGGTGCATCTGTCAAGGAATTTGCAATGCAGCAGTGTGGCCTACTAGCCATACCTTTACCAGGTTCTACAGGCTTAGGTTGAGGATCCTCAAAACCCTGGTTTTGGAACTAGAGTGTTGAGGGTGGCTTCTTAGTCGACCCTTACAACACAGGCATAGAGGTGAATTTCTCCCTCAAATTTTTAGCGATAGGTACTTCTTACTGGGGTTCCGAATGGTAATGTACAAGGCAGCTTCTGCTTAGCCTTGTAACATTCCGGTCATGCGGCAATCTTGCCCTTGTGACAGCTTGGGTATACTGGCCCATTCGGTAATGGTTATATTTCGTACTTGAAAGGGAACGTTAAGTTATCAAAATCCTGGTTCCCTGAAATAAAAATGCAACATTAACCTTCAAGGTTGTTGTGTCCATGATTGCAGCAGGCTTGAAGGAAAAATGACGCCGAGATCACAGGCTCGTCAAGCAGCTTTGATATATCTTATTCAGGTTTCGGGTCTTTAGGAGGTAAACACCCATTCGGTAATGGTTACATATCTATTTCAGAGAACCAGGGTAAAGATAATAGCCTAACGTTTTCTCATTTCTATAATAATCTGACCCATATAAAAGTTCTACCATGCTTTACTTACCTGTTTTACCAAGCATATCTGTGATTTACCATTCTTGCTTTCAGTATACTTTCACCAGTAAACTTTATAAAAAGGGGAGTGTCTTTCTTTGGGAGGGGGGTCGTTAATCGTTGTAATTAGCAGACACATTTCTAGTTAGTGTGCAGTCACTGCACATCTGAGGAGGAGACATGGTTGGTCATAACATTTCAATTCGAAGCCTGTGTGCTGAACACTTTCCACAGTCAAATTCTCATGTGTCAGCAGGACCTGTTCTCATATCTACCAGCAGAGGTCTCCCTAGTCAGCAAAATGTGTAGCAAACACTAAGAGAATCTTGATTTTTTTTCTTTTCACATTTTATTATTATTATTATTATTATTATTATTATTATTATTATTATTATTATTATTATTATTATTTTGTTTTACTGTTGGTGGTTTACCTAATTCTAAAACTATAAAGAAACTGTTGAAATTCTCAAAAAGACAAGCATTTTGACACAATGTACTTTTGAATTGGTAAATATGAAAAAAATGAATATAGCAAAAAATCAATAGCAGATCATTTTTTTAATTTATTTTTTTTATTTCTAATATAGTTTTGGTTATTTAATGCCCAACATTTCTATTAAAAAAACGTTTCAAGGATATACAAAACCATCTAAATAAAAATATGCAAAGTAATAAGAGTCCATGTATTGGCCTTAAACGAGGGTCTATAGCTTGGCCACATCACAAAACCACCACACAGGATTCAGCACAAATGGCACTGGGCACCATTGTAACTATAAAAAGTGGCAATGGCTTAAATGGGCACAGAGACTGAACTGCTCTGGAGGTGAATGCAAGCCATGTCACTGAGCCAATAACAATTTGCATTCTGAGCATCCAGACTGGATTGGAGCCACACGAGAGGGTGATGCAGTCTGGAGCCTGGCTGTTGTAACTGAAGACAGCACTCTCTACAATATGAATGGCCACAGACCTCCTGTCTGTGACTGGAGCCCTTATTATTTATTGGATTTCAGTGACAGAAAGTAGAAAAATAGTGCTAACCAAGGTTTTTTTTTTTGCTTGCGTTTTATACTTTAATTTAAAATATGCAAAAAAAATGCTATCGATGTAAAATTGCTGCTGCTGCTTCCTGGTATACCTTGTGCATATCCTGAATTGTCAGCAGAATAAACGAGGCTAGTAATAGTGCTGCTCTTCTGTTCTAGTTACCTACCATAGACATATGCATTGTAGGCTAGATCACCCAGTGCATAACATCATCTATTGTCAACAAAACAAAAGGAAACTAGATGGGCAGGGCTTCTATAAAGATACTTTTGGCTGATCTAGCCTGTGTTACATAATCTATGGAAGGCAACTAGAACTGAGGCGTAGCACCTTAACATAGACTTATCAAGATATAAGAACCTCTGAATAACTGTAAACATCATAAAATGATAAGGGAACAGAAAAAAAATGGAAGCTTTGTACAAACCACAAATGTAAAAAGTGCCTACAAATGTAATATCTCCCACAAATGTAATAATCTCTCCCAAAAATGTTATACCCATCTACCAACTTTCAGTTATTATTTATTACCAAAAAAAAACACATTTGTCATAATTAACTAGAAGAGTATATACTTTAATCATTGGTCAGTCATTATTGGGAGTATGTGAATGGCTTTTTTTATAGTCTTTATCTCCCAAACCGGCAATGTTATTAATTATAAATTAAAGTGTTATTTAAATACATAAATAAATGTGTACCAAGTAATTCACAGGCATTATCATGGATGCAACATTTGTGGGAGACATTATATATGTGAACAGGTGGTTATTACATTTGTGGTTTGTACAGCTCCTTTTTAACTAATGCCCTGATGGAGTGATTTGGTTTTAAGGGGCTCTGTACTGTAGGACGTGTCACCCTTGATATGAAACATCAAAGAGGTCTTAGACATTAAAATGATGCCCCATCTTTTCAAAAGAAACTGAAGAAAAGTGACAAAAAGTGACAAAGTGACAAATGAAGCTTTCTTTCCTTGGGGATTAATCCATGACTGAAGATAATTAATCCGTAATCTTAGTGCTAGTATAATGTCTGGGTTATAAACTGCTTTGGTGTTCGGGCTTCCCATTCTACTAATATGTCTATGCGCTTCACCTATTTACCGCCACATAAAGAGCCCACTGCCCTTATAACATTCCTAAGGTCCTCATACATGAGTCCTCTTGAGCAATGGCAAGCCATTTGTCTGTACCACAGGACTTTACTTTATTCATAGTGCTGTCAAAGATGTTGCTGCAATATATCAGTGTTGCTTGTCATCCCTTTCTCAATTTTCTCCTCCAGAAGGTCTATTCATTTCATGGTCACTTCTTTTATTTCCTACATGTTGGTTAAAAGTCACACACTGTCACGTGACTCAGTTGCGTGAGTAAAAAATAATGTTATATCTGTTATGTAATTTGACCTTTCTACTTCCCATCTGCTCTAAGTCGCGTCCCCATTGGAATCTATTAGCAGCAGCTACACTTATAATGTCACTGAGAGTGTAGATCTCTCTCAGAATGTCAATAACAAAGAATTATAAACATTTAAACCACAACAGAATCTACATAAACAGATTCAATGCGTTATATTAGCTTTTCTTCCTTTTTTATTTAGATTTTTTATTTAATGCCTTATAATTTGTTTATAAGTGTTCGGTGGCTATCGCTAATCAACTGGCTTGTCTTGACACAGCAAAGAGAGAGCGAGAAATATACTCTCAACTTGATTAGAGGCAGCCACCAAACACTTATACAAGTGCAATTCAAACAGGCTAAGCCAATAGAGACGAAAGGACAATGTTGCTGCACAGGATTATTCTAGAAAATGACAGGGTCTTAAAAGAGTGCAAAAGCTTCTATAGAATGAACTGAATTAAATAATATAGCCAATGTCAAAGTCATGACCCCACTGTTACAACGTTGTACTATATATTTTGCTGATCCTTAGCTCTTCAAGCCTATACCATTTTAATCCCAAGTATGAAACACCTAGCCTTCATAGCATGGCCTTTATGCCAAAGAAGCAAAGCTACAGTGACTGCTGTGAGCTCAGAATGCAACAATAAACCAAGACAGCCTGACTGCAAAAATGGAAGCCTGCAGCAAATGACATCAATGTCAGAGCTTTCAAATGTGAGGCTTTTTCAGTGAGTCACATGAATGTGCACCAAGTGAATGTAGCGGAAAAGGTGCTGCAGCAAATGTTTAGCCTGCTTTTCTAAAGAATTTCTGATTTACCATTAGCTCATACGAAGAGTAATCAACACAATCTGATTTTTTATTTTTTATTTTAAGTAGTCTTTGTGTTAAGCTTCGTGTTTGCTTTGTCTGATGTACCCAGTGGCGCTGGAACAATTTTTATAGTGGGGGTGCTGAAAGCCATTGAACAAAACTATATGATGGAAGCAGGTGCACAACGCTTCAATCCCAGGGATGCTACCCTAGTTCCTGCGCCACTAGATATACCAGTAATGCATTGCAAAAATCTGGAACCTGTCCAGATGCATTTTTCAGGGTGTGCAATGGGAAATGTTATCAGTCGGCTTTGGCTGTGCAATAATCCTTCCCTGGAAATGGTGTAACTTTCATTATTTTACCCAAGGTCCCATGACATGCTTGAATCCCTACAGCTGGAATTGAGTGTGTCTGTGATCTGGCTTATTCCCAGGTCAAAAACTAAAAAGCTTGTGCAGCCCCAATAGGAACCCATTGGATGCCCATTGGATGCCCATGGAGTAATCACAATCTGTACCATGCTAAAAGTGCCTTATCTAATCTTTGAGACTTATGTCATACAAAAATAGTATGAAGCAAAAAAAATGAGACCCCTGTAAATGTTCTACACATTTATCATACAATTATTATATTAAAGTTTAATTTCTACAACTTCTATCAGGATGCATTTTGGATTATTTGATTCAGATTACCGATCAGGACTACTGGTGTTCGGATTAGTCAGAGTCTACATTGCTATATATACATATAATATATGCCTTCAAAATAGAAAAAGCTGTGTCTTATTTAGTATAACCTCTCCTTATAAACAGCCACCCTAACAATATCAACAGAATGATCCAACAGGTTCATGATGCTCTTCACTGATCATTGGCAGGTCATTTGAATATGGAGATCTGACACATGATGTTGGCGTTGTACATGTTTAGTGCCTCCCAAGCTGTGTGATTTGCTAAAAATGCATGGTACCTCGACAGCTGCAAAGTAAAAGCAAATGTTGATCTGGTGCCATTTCATTCCATCTGGAACTATCATGCAATGGTTGTTAAACATACTTTTAGGGTTTTAGGAATGCAGGACTCAAATTCAACTACATGGATTAAAATGGTGAAGTATAATTTAAAACCAGATGCATGTAAAAATTTAAGTGTGACATACAGATGTATATGACCAGAAACTATGTCTATAATCTGATATGATCAGTAATGTGAATAACAAGTTTCATGACAATCAGATAAGCGATAGTCGAGATATATCAGCTATAATTATTAAACACCCAACGTCAAACATAATAAACACTCAAAGACAAATGTTTCAACTAGAAGTCTTTCTCAATGTATGGATACATTTGTGAACTGTGAAATATGTAGATACATTTGCAGGTTTTCTGGTTTCTCGGGGTTTGCAGGAAGAGGAAAACCTTTACTGGTGAAAATGAATCTTGAACTCAGAGATGGTATAAAGTGGTTAGGTCGGGCGAACTGGTTTCCTGGGACTAGTAGCATTTGACAAATCTTTTCTGAAATCTGCTAAGAAGCATGTTATTAATTTAGATGAGAAAACCCCTTGTACTCTTCCCACACTCTCACAGAGACAATCCATATAGACATCACTGCAGTAACCCACAGACTTGTTTCTTTAATCTGGAGCATTGCTAATATGATAGAATATAGGATGCTTACAGCACATCATAGCACTGCATTCCCACATACCATTCATACACTACCCTATAACAAGTAGTGGAACAGTGCTGGGGCACAGAGGTACACAGAGCAATGCTATTTCATATTCAAATAACAATACAAAGTCAAGAGTATTTCTGTCTGTTTTAATGCATCTAGGTGAACAGCGTTCATGAATCAGCAGGTTTGGGAAGGCTGGTTCTCTTTTTTATAGCATGTGGCTGTTCCCAATTAGCACCAATTATTCCTTAGGAATAGCCACATCCTCACAAGTTTTTGGCAGGGACAGGAATTAACCTCATCCCTGCCAACCACCACTAAAACACAAACAAACACCTACACTGTTTACAGGCAGGGCTCTTGCTCTGCCACATACTCTCCCCCCCCCCCCCCCCCCCCCTTGTGCAAAGCACACCTGGCCCCAATGGCTACCTCCACCCTTTAAAGTTCCAAAAGTCCCAGGAACAGGGACAACAATGGGTCCATGGGTGGTGGCCACGGTGGGTGGCCATCCTCTAATGCCAACACTGCCAGTGGCAATGCTGGCTCCTCCAGCAAAAGCAAGGCTATCAGTGAAAAGGCTTAGCTAGCATCACGGGCGGTGGTGAGTTGGGCAGCAGAGGACTCTCGGGAGGCGATGGCAGCAGCAGACCCTCGGAGGCGATGGCCAAGGAAGCGGCAGCAACAGGTAATCTCACTCTAGTGGTGGAGGTAGGAGCAACAGCCAGTCTCCCTCTTGCGGTGGAGGCGGGAGCAGCAGGGAGTCTCCCTCTAGAGTTTGTAGTCTACATGTTTCCAAGTACTGTCACCGCTCAACCTTGCTTAGCTTCTGAGAGCAGCTTCTCCAAATTGGAAATGCTTAAAAAGACAGCAAGGAGGCTGTGTGGTCCAGTGGTTAAAGAAACAGGCTTGTAACCAGGAGGTCCCCGGTTCAAATCCCACCTCAGCCACTGACTCATTGTGTGACCCTGAGCAAGTCACTTAACCTCCTTGTGCTCCGTCTTTTGGGTGAGACGTAGTTGTAAGTGACTGTGCAGCTGATGCATAGTTCACACACCCTACTCTCTGTAAATCGCCTTGGATAAAGGTGTCTGCTAAATAAACAAATAATAATAACAAATAACAGCAAGATGGGTATAGAAGTACACTGTTCCATGCATCACACACTTGAGTTTTAGAGCACTTAGGATCTTACAGCAGTCATCCCCTCTGCATGGTTTAAACCTTGGTGCTTCAAAAAAGCAGCAGAACATACATACTATCTATTGACACTTGAGACAAAAATAACAGGTGAATTAACACTGTTACCCGGGTTTGCTGGCACGTCACCTTCAAGCTTGTGAATTCAAATGTGCAAGTATTTTTCTGCTCTAAATCATTTGTCATGACAACAAAAATTAGCATTGACTTTAAATTAGCTAGTTAAGATTTAGCAATGCCCTCTGAAAACTATTTATATCCCAGGCACAATTATTAATCCCATGCATGATTTGTCAAATTATTATTGTAGGGTCTGGTGGTCCAACAAGTGCATAGCACATGCATTATAATAATACACCAAAAAATCAGCAAATTACAGAGGGAAAGAGCTGATTAACAGAGGGGGAGTGAGGGAAACGGCATAATAATTTTAGGAATTGCCCAACACCTAAAGGAGTCACCCTTTTATGCAAATGAAAACCAAGAACCCTCCTCCATCATTGGGATGTCATCCATAGTGCAATGTTATGCAAATGTAATTACATTTCTTCAGGGCTTTTAGTTGAGTATTTAATTTGCACTGAATGAACAGATAAAATGAAACATTTCTTTTCAGAAAGATTGCCTTTTAGGCTGTTAATGACCTCATGCTTTAATCTCTTAAACATACTAGAGATGTTAATATTACATGAACAGCCTGGGCTAGAAATGCTATCTTCAGGCATAATAGAAGGTTTAGATGCCATCTTGTTTGTAAAGACATGTTCAGAATGTGAAAACGCTAAAATCTGTTATTAATCATATGTTTTTGCTAAATCAATATCACCTAGCCGTGTTACCAGTAATATTAAGTTTTTTATAGATTACGATTACGACGAGTTTTTTTCCATATAAATATTTACAGAAAAGTATTTTCTGCAATAGTCATCAGATTTTAGTTCAGACTTCACTTGTTAGAATGAGGGAATACAACTGCAATTAATCTTGTTTGATATACTCGCAATTCACTCTTGCTTCTCAGCAAGTTGCTTCCACTAATTGTAAAAACTACAAACAAACAAGTGTCTCATGTAACTTCGGTTGGTTTCCTTGGTTAAGCACCTTGGACAACGCTCAAGCCGTGGGCGTTGGTAATTGTTGTTTTTTCAAATAGCATTGATATTCGAATCCATTCAAAAACTGACCATTAAACACTACAATTCCCATTATCCTCAGCGGCCTGCCGCTCTTCGCCCAACTGGCGGCGGCAGGGGCGGACATCATGGCGTCGTGGTAACCAAGTACTGCTTTCGCCTAGAAACCAGAGCCTCTATTCCCGAAAGCGTTACGTAAAAATATTAACTTCACTACCGTTTGACTGATATGGACCACGTTAAAATTCTTCTTTGACGTGTTTCTCGGAATAAGCCTTCTGTGCTTTTTTTTCCTTGGACCGGTTATTATTATTCTGCGCCCAATGGCAATTTACACTACAGCCCAGAGTCCTTCTCCTCCTAACCAACCGTTTTGAGATGAGGATTAAGGAGGGGACAAGCGCTGAGAGAGACTGTGGTTGGAAGCTATTTCGTTATTTTGCATTAGAACGAAGTTAACACAAATATTGCATTTTGGGGCGTCTTGGTTGGCAGGAGCACATCTAGTTGAGAGAAGGCAGGTTTCTCCGGAGGTTGCTTTGCATGGACATCTCACTTGTTCGTTGTTGTCATCATCACTGAGGTTTTACTTGCAGTATCAGATTTATGAATGGCAGCCTAACATTGCGTTTGGCCTATTTCTTGTATGTTTCGTAGATTAAAATCTGTGGAAACTATATGTATACGATAGTAATGATGTTTTATGATACTAGGGTAGAGGATTAGTTTGGGGATTATATTCTTATATTCTTCCAGTTATTCCACAACCATTTGTTTTATCTATATTTTTTATATGTTGCGTTAAATATGCAACTATTTGAATTAGGGAGAAGCATTACTAAAAAATACTTTTAACACAGGTTGATCTGTAGGAGGACGTTGGTTTAATAATGAAGTAAATAAATTGCAAATAATTATTAGCAGCTGAAAAAGTTAATTCACAGCAGCCAGGGACTGCTTGACTGAATGTACATAGTCTAGTGTAATTTTTATAACACAGAACCAGAAGTGACTAAGTTGAATGCCATTCCATACGGATGTAAATATTGACCATTGTTTAATGTTGGATTAACGTTTGCACCATTGGGAAAATGACTGTATTAACATTATTTTACTGATGCGAAGAAAATACAACATTGCGAGCGTATTTCTGTCATTTTAAAAACAGCGCTAGGGACAATTATTGTTAATTCGTCAGAGCGCTCTCTTTGTAAAAGCATTCTTAAGAGTTAAAAAAATATATATTGTATATTAAAATTTGGCTGATATCATCATCATGGCGGATCGGACAGCTCCCTGTTGCCAGCTAAGATTGGAGTGGGTTTACGGGTACAGGGGCCACCAGTGCCGCAATAACCTGTATTACACCACAGGAAAGGAAGTTGTTTACTTTGTGGCTGGGGTCGGTGTGGTCTACAACACAAGAGAACACACCCAGAAGTTTTTCCTGGGACACAACGATGACATTATCAGGTAAGGAATAAGACTTCGTTTTGATTCAGACAATTCTGCATTCTTCTTCTTTTTTAAAAAACGTGTAATATTTATTTTGTCGCATAATCAAGTGTTTATTAGATTTACCAGTCAAGCGTGAATAGGACTATTTTTAATTTTGCTATATAGAGCACGCCACCTTTTCATTCTCTCACTTTGTGGTTGTGCTTTTTGAATAATGAGATCTTGCCATCTTGTCGATATAAAGTTACTTTTTAATCTGTTCCTTTTTTCTGTTACACGTTTATCATTAGCATAAACATAATAAATGTATCTATTGTCCTTGGATAATGCATGTGTACTTTGGCATGTAAGGGAAGTTGTACTAAAGGTAATCAAATGGGAATATTAATTGAAAGAAATATTTGACACTTAACTGTCTGGAGTATGCCTACATACCGAGTCCGCTGAAAGTACAGGTTGCTCAATGTCCAGTTCAAAGCTTAATCAAGTCTAAACTTGCCTTGAATTCAATTTGGACTTGGAATGATCTGACTAAAGTGACGCTGTGCAACTTCATCTCAGTTTCTGTTTATACTCCACAAAGAAAACCGTTGCATCATGTTGACTGCTGAGCAGTACAGCAACAGCAAAGGAAGCTGCAATCAACTGCCATAGCAACAGTGCAGGTAGCTTGTAATTATCCTGGGAAAAGAGCCAGTTTAGTAAAACACTGATGTACAGTATGTTTTCTAACACAGTGTGTGATCCTCAAAAATGCTGACAAAATATTACTTATAAACCTTGTCCCCGTTTAAACTGGTTATTGCAGTACTGTGGCTAGAGTCATTGCAAGTTAAATAATATTACTGTTTTGTAAAATGTAAGTGGTGATCATTTTTCATGGCACAGGAATGGAGACAGCTTCAGTAATACCTTGATTGGAATAAGTACCCAATTGGAAATTCCCTCAATGACCAGCATTGGTCTTTCGTGGTTTGATACTATATGATATTTTTCTGGTTCTCATAACTGCTCATACTGTCCGAGAGACTTAATGCAGGCAAAGGAGCTGATACAATCCTAAATGTCCAAAATCCTAAATGTATCTAATTTCTGTAAACCTGCACCCCTCTTTATATTCCAAGACATCCAGTAGAAAACCAGTAAATATTTATTCCAATTCCCAGCAGTTGCTGGATTTATTAGCGGTGTCTATTATAAGAAAAAGTTTGAAAATACTTAACACTACCACTAAGTAACCTATGAAGATTTCAAATTTGTATTAATTGAACAGTTTATTTTAGAACCCATGTACCTTTGCTAAACTTCAAGTTATTAAATAAAGTAACATAACTGCAGCAAGATCACAGCTTATTGAGAATGACTGCTCTGTTGTCCACCCTCTTTTTTTGTAAATTAATTATTAATTACAGTATTGGAACAATATATCAGACTTCTTCACCTTCTGCAGTCACTCTGCAGCCTCTCTGGTGGCAATAATTTATCCCAAATGTTGCAGCTTTTTTTAAACATTTACTGTCAAAGCGAGCAACATCTTATTGTCATATGTTATTTGTGGAAGGACAGTGCTATGCTTAATAGCCAGCCTTTGTCCCTGTGAGAGGCTATGAAGTGTATGAGACTAAGGACAGTCAGAGAAAGTACTTCATCTTAAAGATGTTATGCCCGAGTAAACAGATTGCTCCTAAAGAATTCAATACAGTTCAATGTTTTGCTGTACTGAAATGATTGTTCTGTGTTAGTTGCTATGTAGTAATCTAGTTATTCCAAACTATACACTATGTTTGTATTGGTTACAATGAATGTTATTGTGGGGTGTGTCATAACTTGTTACTACCTGTTTAATGACATATTTTATATTGAACGCTGGCTTTATTAGTGTAACTGCCAGTGACAGGGAGACCCTGTTGCTGGTTCTTGGGTGCATGTGTGCCCTTATGGAAGCAGCTGGAATGCACAACAGGAGACATGTTGCTAAGCAACTAATTGAGCAGGTGGGCTTGCCCAGCGCTGAGCTGATCGGGAGGTCCTGATTGGCTAGAGGCGGCGTGCCCGGGGAGGCTACACGGAGCTCAAAAACATCTGCACCACAGCTCATGGGTACTACATGGCCATTGCTGGGCGCTGGAACGGGATATACCTTTTAGTGGGACATACACTCACCATTTGTGTGGCAAACTTATTTTTAGCTTTGTTTTGCTTTGTTTTGTGTATTAAATGTGACACTAGGGCTACCACTGGTGGTACCCTAGTTTCAGCACTTGTGTTGAAATTAAATCTGCGCGCCTGTGCGGTGTGTCAAAACCCAATGCTCTGTGTCTGCCTACTGCTGTACCCTAGAGCAAGGTACTTTACCTAGATTGCTCCAGTAAAAACCCAACTGTATAAATGGGTAATTGTGTGTAAAAAATAATGTGATATAATTGTAAGTCACCCTGGATAAAGGCGTCTGCTAAGAAATTAATAATAATATTCAGTGATGGCCTACGTATGTAACATTGCCCTGTTTACTAGTTGAGTTTTACATTACTGTAACATCATTTCCTTTAAATCTAGGTAGCTGAAGTGGATTTCAATAGAGTGACATAACAAAAGGGAAACACCTGCGCATAAGAAATCCTAGTGTGCAGGTGCTGTGAATCTGCTCTCCCTGTCTGCTTTCTGGTTTCATGTAGCAGGATTAGAGAGTGTGTTCAGTGAAACATGATATCAGGAGTCATTATAACTGCTCAAGAAAAGATGGGGAATATCTTTTTATTGACAGAATAGGCCCTATATGTCACACCAAAGATCATGTTTATAGCAACCATTTTATTATTTTTCTCTTTTTAGCATAACAATCGTGTGGGGTGATTTTCAAACATAGTTATCTGTAGAATATAATTATCCCTATCCCTCCAAAGGAATTTAGAATTTTTGTCATTTTTAATTGGAATGATATGGTGTTACACACTAGTAAAAGAACAATCAGGCAGATTAGCGGAGTCTTGTTGAGCTCATTAATACTGTTTCATAGAAAGGGCACATCAATGGAATGTACTGTAAGCACTTAGTGGTGGTTTATATTAAATCATTTTTTGTCTGTTTGATTTAAAAAACGTGGGATTAAATATGCTGTGTGCTTTGATCATGGGATTTGAAGGGAATCAGTACTCATTCTGGAATGTTTTCTTCAAAGAAATGTAAATACTTAAATTAGAGATTATCAGCCCTTTAAATGTAATATCATTCCATTTCAAGACAATAGATAAAGGAAAGGCCTGCGTATCATGTGGTTCTGCCAAGCTTGACTGAAATATATATCGTACTTTTGCTGTAGATCACATAGTCTCATTGCTGCTAGACCATTGGAGTGAGTTACGACAAGTGATTGAGACCTATAGCAAATGGAAGTGAACAACAGTCCTTATTTTGTTAGCTACAATCACTTGAAAGTGTTGTTTAAAAAAGAAAGGAAACACTTTAAATGGATGTGCATGTTTATAATGAAGTTATAGAAGGATAAGGGTTTTGAATATCACAAAATAGTAAACCACTTCAAACCAATGCATGGCAAGGTACAGTACATTATACAATTATTCAGTATTCTATGTTGCTTATTACAGGTACTTGAGTTCTATTTATTTTTCATTTATTTTTATTTATCATTTGTTTTTATATTTTTTTTATTTATATTTTTGACAGAGAAGTTACAGTCAACAATGTTTAAGGCTACGATTTTGGCATGGTGATTTTTAGTAAATTTCACAGAAAGGTCACGAAACAATGTAGTTTTAGCTACATCAGCATACGCATGAGCTTTTAAATAGTACACCAAAATCAATAATATAAAGACTAATGCTTTTGACTACTGACAAGTTTAAATGCTACTTTAGAGTACAAAACTTAGTTAAAGGCCCTTTCACATCAACGTAATTCTTTTTTTTTTTTTTTTTAGAATACTGTACTATGAATGCTGTGCACGTCTTGTGTAAATGTACTTATTTAAGATATATTATAACAGCCAATAGCGCCGTTATAGGTAAGAGCGGCTGGCAGAGCCTTGTTTAAACTCAATTTTCAGGGGTATGTTTTCTCTACCATTTCGCCACTGTGCCCTTACCTGACCCATGCTCTGACAAGGCTTTCCAGCACACACTGCTGGTACAGTAGGTGGATTCACTTCAGACATGTGTAGTCACCAGTGGGCTGCTGAGGATTCAAAAGTTCTCTTAAACAGCCTAATAGATATCCTTTAGAAGTTTAGAAGAGTCACTGTCATAAATGGATAAGAAAGATCTACAAAGTTCATGGATTAGTTATGACCATTGTATACTTGGAAAAGTACACAATAAATAACTTGTCTTACTCCAGATGTGTTAATATTCCAACTATTCTAATTAGCTTTTCCTATTCACATATAATTATATGACAACATGAAAACAACCATGGTTGTTCTAGTTTTAGACCTCACCTGACCTGCCCAGTGGTGACTACACGTTGTGTGAAGTGAACCCACCTACTGTACCAGTTAAGCAGTGTGTGCTGGAAAGCCTTGTCAGAACATGGGTCAGTTAAGGGCACAGTGGCAGCCTTACCTGACAATTGTTTCAGAATTGTTGCTCTTACCGTTAAGGTAAATCTAGGTTTTTTTTTTTGTGTGTGTTTAATATATATATATATATATATATATATATATATATATATATATATATATATATATCAGCTCAAAGAGCTAGCTGCCCTTATAAATTTGCATGTCAAATAAATGTTTTTACTACTGTGTTCAAAATGAAATGGTATATATTTTAAAATTAATGAACCAACAGTACAGCTGTATCTTGTATTGCTATATTTTGTAAAGATATTTAGAAATAGATTTATAATCCACACATTTTATTATTAATTTATTTAGCAGACGCCTTTATCCAAGGCGACTTACGGAGTCTAGGGTGTGTGAACTATGCATCAGCTGCAGAGTCACTTACAACTACGTCTCACCCGAAAGACGGAGCACAAGGAGGTTAAGCAACTTGCTCAGGGTCACACAATGAGTCAGTGGCTGAGGTGGGATTTGAACCGGGGACCTCCTGGTTACAAGTCCTTTGCTTTAACCACTGGACCACACAGCCTCCGTTTTACTGATTATATCAACTTAATAAAGTTAATTTAGATCTGTTGAAGGGGAAAAAAAAGGTTTTAAAAATTTGATTTGTCAAAGATATCCCCTTTAAGGATAGTTGTTTTTTTTTTCTAGAGTTGTCTTTTGTTTGGGTGCTTAAAAAAAGAAGTTGAGCCATAGTTGTATGTATGGTACAGCTGTATTTTGTTTTACTATATTTTTGTAAATAAGTTTAGAATTTTTTTTTTCTTTTCTGCATTTTTTTTTCTTTATATTAATATAATAAAGGTCAGGATGAGAAATTTGGTAGAATTTTGTGTTTTTGTGTGTACCGTACCTGCGGTTTATGCCCATTTGCTTCAAATCGTCAGAAATTCGGGCATAAACATTCTCATTTTTGACGCACGACTCCAGATCTTCCTGAACACTTCTGTCTGCCCACAGAGAACTAGAGCCTGCACTTCCTCAGCATCCCAAGGCTGTACTTTTCTCTCATCAAATCGCTGCGATGCATGTTGTTTGTTGTTTGTCTTTGTGGAGAGTACTGACTGATGCAACGTAATGACGAAAATCCTTAACAGTCCCTAGCTCTGCTTGGCTCACAGCTGGATTCAGATGTCGTGTGAGCTGGAGTTTCACGGTTTGATTCTCGCTCGGCTTGACAAATAGTCAGTGGAGAACCACCCGTACCCGTACTGTACCGACCCTCGGATGTGTCAGTGGAGAAGTGGTATTACATGTTTGCTCGCTCAGCTACAAAAAACAAATATCATTCGCTGATTACATAGCTACATGTAAATGCTGCGTGCATATGCAACCAAACAATTTACAGATACTCACTGATTTATATTTTCAGTGCATGACATACTGCATTTTTTAAAGTAAATAAAGGAAGCGCCTAATCAAATGTGTTTTTACATCCATTTCCAAGATTTTGTTCAAATTTTGTTCAAATTCACGATTTCCATGACAAAATCATAGCCTTAACAATGTTCAATAATCCAAATAAAATGTTCATATATTAAGAAAATTAAAAACATATATTAAAACATGACTATTTGTAAGAGACTCGTTTTGATAAGGAGACATGTACACAACAAGGCAGGTGAACTTGGGTCGTTTCTGACCCTGTGAATAGAGCCCATTTGTCTCTTTGCTGTATGGAATTTGCTGTTGTTTCTTCCATTTCTCAGTTGTATTGTGAGCACATTGCACATATCACAGTCGTTCAACCTTCCTTGTCCTTTTTGCAAGGAAGGCTTCAGGGCATCCAGCTGGTTGTGACTACAGTACTATTCAGGTCATCTGTCATTGTTACTCTTCTATTATCCGGACAAGTTTCTCCTTAATAGGTGACCATTTATACCTATCCCTCCAAAATGGATAAATTGGTCAAGCAAAAGGTCTTTGGTGTAACTGTGGCTTAATAAACAGAAAATGTAATGCAGTAGTTCTGTGTGAAACCATAATTGAACTTCTTTGTGTTAATGTTTTTCCTCACTAATTCTTTGTTTTTGTTAACCATTTCATACAATCAGTCAATCAGCCATGGTCCATAATACTGTAGATCATATGGGCAACAATGTATGAAATAGAGCTATCTTGTTGAAGCTTTTTTTTTATTTAGCTCTGTGATGACGAATTTAACCTTTTATTATTACCCGCTGGGGATATAGTTGAATGTACAATATGTCTGCATGTACATAGCTGCTAGATCTAATCGCTATCCAATTATGATGCAACTTGCTGAGGAAAGTTATTGACAATATCAGAGGGTGTTTGTGGGGATGTCTGTCTGTCACACTTACATTTTTGGATGAGGCTTATAATTACTCTAATTTGGTAAGCAATAATGGCAGGGGATGTGCCGTGTTACTGACAGTAGTTACAACTTTTTTTAACTTGCTTACAGAGATTGACTTTCAAGCAGTAATGTTAACATCTAAAATAGAATTTTAAAAAAAGGTATGCAATAACACTGAACAGCCTCCTTGTGCCAATCAATCGAGGCAAACAGAGGCTAATAGGACCCTCCAAAAATGTCAAGATGGTGGCTGATTCAAGACAATAGCAGATGAAAAGGCATCTGATTATCTGTCTAGATACTGTCTCAGTACCCTAACCCCATTTTCACTAGCCTAAGTTGGCTTTGAGGCCTTTTTGTAGTGTAAACACAGCTGTCTTTGGTCTAACCATCCTAAAAGTGTCCTGCTCCAGAGGGGGGGCTGTGCGACAGCTTTTGTCTGCTTTTTGCTCTACTGTGAACTCAGCAGTCCCAGCAGTTGTTTGTGGTCAACTCCCCCATTGTCAATGTCAAACAGGCACAGACAAAAGCAACAGGAAGCTGGGATTGTTACTCGGACAACAGAACCAAAAATATATTTGACAGAGGCAGAGGATTTCAAAATACAAACAGACTTTTATATTTGTGCTATAATGAGAAAAAAACATTTAAACATGTAGGGGCCTATACATTTATGTTGGATACATGTGAAACAATACTATAGTTGCCACAAAACTTTATTGTCAGAAATATTATTTTTCACACTTATCTACAAACATAACCTGTGGTTATATTTTGATACGTATCATTATGAGGGAGTGTTCGGTTTTGTGGTTATCTAAAATTAAACAAATTATTACAGTAAAGTCGGCAAGAAAAAAAGTTTTCCTTCACAGGGCGAATGCAGTCATCCATCACATCACTAACAATTAGGCCCGATATCATTTTAAAAATAAAGCAGCAAGCTTGTGGAAGTTTAATCAATTAAAATGTATAGGCTTTATTTTTCAAAGTGCATCATCGTAAGTGGCTTGATGTGAATATATGTATAAGTACTAGCTTCAGGTCCAAAAGCACTTTACTATTAAACAAAGGACTGTATTCACCCCTAGAAGGAAATCTTTTGGTCTAAGAACGGCTTTATTTTTTAAATTGTATCATCAATAGTTCTGGGGGGAGAACGTACACAACTGAAAGTCGCAGATGTTTCTTTATTATTATTATTATTTATTATTATTTGTTTATTTAGTAGACACCTTTATCCAAGGTGACTTACAGATACTAGGGTGTGTGAACTATGCATCAGGTGCAGAGTCACTTACAATTACGTCTCACCCAAAAGACGGAGCACAAGGAGGTTAAGTGACTTGCTTAGGGTCACACAATGAGTTTGTGGCTGAGGTGGGATTTGAACCGGGGACCTCCTGGTTACAAGCCCTTTTCTTTAACTACTGGTCCACACAGCCTCCATTTATAGCTATTAAACTAATGAGTTTCGCTTTTGTATTAAGTATTTTTCATGATAGGCCTGGGTTTTTTTCACAGTAAAAAATAGCTTTTCACGGCATTTCATGGTCTAAAAATAGGTATTTAAAGATAATCCATGATTAAAAATAAAGAGCAGGATTTTCAAAAAGCAGTGTTATTGTATTGAACTTGTGGTATAATAACGAGAGCTTTAGTAGCAAGTGATTTTCAAACTAAATTAAATCGATCCATTAATGCTTTGAAATTGAGTTGATGAGGTTGTTAATGAACGCATTTCCTGTTAAAAAGCTTAATTGTCGCAGGTCACGTACATCACTTCCTGTCTCAACGACTAGATAAAGGAAACTCGTTAATCAAAATACATGTTAACAAGATCAAGAAAAATGAATGGAAGCATAATTCGCTGTTATGGAAACTACTAGTGTACAGGGAGACGGCTCTCCCAACAGCGAACAGCAGCCAAATGGAAAAAAAAATAATGGGAATATGTATTTTGTGTATAATTTGTAAACTGCATTTAAAATTATACATGTTGTAATTCAGAATGTATATTTTTATTCAGAACAGTTCACATATTAAATGGGGGGGTAAGCCATCTATCTATATTGGTTGGAATTTATTTTCTTATGTTGACATCTACTATTGTATGTATTTTAGTATGTACGATTGTAGGCTATAAATAAATAGGTTTGACGTGACATTTGTGTTTGTACTTGTTAGTTATTATACATGTATATACCATGTATGTAACACTTAATTATATATTTATTGCGCTTTAAAAATTAAGATAGATCTCCCTAACCCAATACACAATTTGTTTATAATTAATTGTTTGGTGAATTCCTCTAATCATGCATGTTGTCAAATTGTTCAAATGGTTCTGACAGGCAGATTTCTGTACTCCATATAATTCTGTATGCCCACATGATTCCCTGCCTTTACAGATAGAGTTTTTCAATGATCGCTGGACGCACACTATTTCTGAGTGCTGTGTTCTCAAGCTTTAGTTCTGCTGCAGATTGCAACAAATATAAAACAGCACATAACACCACTGGTTTTCTAGATACCATTGGTTAAAGTAACCTTATAAAACATAATTATTCTTTTAAAACATATTTTCATTTTGTACATGTAAATACTGTTCAGAAAATGCAGCTGTGTCAGCATGGAATCAAGGGTACAGAATTCTATAATGTACAGAAATCTACCATATGTAACACCTGAACTTGTATGCCAAAACATTGGCGATTTCTCTGCTCTTCTGGAGAAAAGGGCATTTTATTTAGTGAGTCAAAACCCACCGGATCAACAACAAAAAAACAAGGAAACATTATTGACGATTTTGCATGCAGTAAACTGTAACGTATTTGACTGCACAACAATGTACAGGTTTATTTGTTTCTTACTATTTATTTTCGTGGACTATTGTGGAGCTACCGTTAGTGAACAAAAGTCTGAGCACCCTTCTATATATTACCTTTTTCAACTTCATGTGGTGCTCCTTGTTTGTTTGAACGGTTGCCTTTTTATTCACTAAATCAGGAAACGTCATTATCGAGCAGTGATATTCTAAATGTATTCAGAACATCCCCTACTGTTTAATTTTCTGTCAGATTCATTCATTTGTTCATAATAACACTGACCATTATACCTGTTGTAAAAGGGTGGAGCTAGGGTTGCCACCTGTCCAGGTCCAGGTTTGACCCAGACAGTCCGGGAATTTGCATCTGTGTCTGGGTGGCAGGAATTAACAAGCCCAGACGTCCTAGTGTCCGGTTTTTAAGTGAAACGCATAAGAAACACCAACCTTCCTATAACATTTCCATTGACATACATTAATTGCTTAAACGAATGATTACATGCATATTTGATTGAGTGCTCCAGAGCAAAACCAGGCAGGAATCAATTGAAAATAGTACATTTTTGCACAAGAGCAAGTGAGGAGCATATTAGTGTACACAAAATGGAGCAGAGCAAAATCTTGCTTGTAGTTGTTGTAGTTGTTGTACAGAGAATTATGATGTCACTTGTAACATAATTGTTATTGCTGGGACAATTTTCATGTTCGGACATTCACTCATAATTTAAATATTCTTTCTGATATTTGTTCGAAAGTAATAAAAGCCATTATATTGGTCAGAACACAGGCAGAGACAGCATAACAGCAGGGGCAGGTGGGCGTGGCCCATGCCTTTATTTTACAGCAACACGTTACAATATGCAACACGTTAAAGTAGAAAAATATCCCAGGAGTAAGGAAAAGGTTGTGTACGCCTTACTTTACCCCAGTGAATTAACTACAGAACAGAGGATGCCAAATAGCAGTTCAAGTTAAACGTTGTTTTGTTTATTCCCAAAAGAAATAGTACATAAAGTTGACAACGCATTTTATTTATTTTTTTTTACTTTTTTTTCATTCCTTGCCATTGCCGTTTCTTCACAGTAAACAATGGCCATAGACACGTTTTCATAAAGTAATAACATGAGGTTTACTTGTGCCTTTTTGTAGCTGAACAAGCAAACAAAAACTGAAAATTAACTTTAGACACTTCAAATAAAACAAACGTGGAAATGGCGTTGTAAAATGAAGGTAAAAAAACTCACCATTTTGGTTCTCGTTTTATTACATTCCACATAACAGAAAGTCTCAACAAAAAGTGTATAATATATACAGTCTATATAAAAATCACTACACAACATTTCCAGTAAGTTGGGCACTGTTTCAGCGAGGCATTTCAGAATTACATGCTTGCCTTTTTTCTGTCCCATGAGATTCTGACTCGTTCTAAAGCAGCACAACACACTTTTGACCCAGATGGCATTCCATAGCGATCACAATGCATGTGCGCACATAATCTGGTTTGTTTACTTTTTGCTGTCTAAAACTTTTAAATATCACTTTCATATCACACAGAACTCTTTTTCATTTGCCGCTTTTGAAACTGTCGCGCAACTTCTGGTGATGCGGTAAATAAGGCCAATGCATTTTTGTCATTATTTTTGGCAATGGATTTTTGCTGTTGGCGTCTGTAACACGAAATACTGCCTCTCCCTTTAAAAAGACTTGCGAGAACACCAACAAGGTGCAAACTCCCACTTTTTTTTGGACATTTCATATACTCCTTGAAACACCTTCTTATCTGAAATACTGATTTAAAATACAAAATCTAAATTGTTAAGACAAGATCAATAGGGAAGGTTAAATAAAAAACAAATATAATTTGGAAACATTTCAAATCAAATATAATTTTCTGAAAATTGAAATGTTTGTGGGTTATCTAAGACTGCAACTTTTTTTAAATTTTCCAGAAAGAGTTTTTGATCACAGTGAATCTGAAATTGAAGAGTTACTGTATGTTTTCCAGGACACCCCTCATTTGTCTCAGGATTTTGACATTCCGTTGTCAAGATCCTAAGAAAACGTCCCAAGATCTCAACATTTCAGATTGAAATGTCAAAAAGATACTCAATAAACCACTGTAATTCTGGCTAGTCTTGCTGTAGCACACCACAAAAATGATTTGCATTTAATTAATGGTGCTTCTTTTTGATGGGTCACTTTATTTGTTTTGAATCCATTAAGCTTCATGAATTAGATTTTGATGGTCATTCAAAATGCAAACTATAACAAATGCAAAGTGCAAGTGTATATTTAGCAGCTGATTATCATCACTAGGTTTTCAGTTTACCAAAAGATATTCTCTTTTAATCTATCCAGGACTTATTCTGCGTGAAGGGCAACAGAGGCAGCAAGTGACAAAATCTTAACTAACATTGGAATTAGATCCTGTATTCCTTAATTGCTCTCCTGTGTTTTTGTTTGCATCAGACTTGTGCTTCAGGCATCTATGGTCAAGGAGATTTAACTGAGGCTGTGACCTTTTAAAATGAAATAATTATACCAGTAATTATGTAAAAAAAAAAAGTAAGCATTAAATAGTGTCATCCTGCTAAGTCTATGATATTCAGAATTAACTGAAGACAGTGGAATACTGTACAATGTTTGTTAAAGAAGGGATGCTGTCCAGTGGCAAGTAACTATTTTTTACATATTGACATGAAGGGCCTATCACTTTTTTATTCAGTAAAGCACAAGAATGTCATTTTGTGCCTTCAGTGTCGATCTTAGAGAAGCTACTTGTACACCCTAAGCTCAGAAACACATATACTGAGATGATTTCAAGGTTCCTGTGTTGGAGGGTAACTAGTGAATAGGCCTTTGAATTCAGAAATCAATGATTAAATCCTACAGACTATATATCCCATGTTAGCTACTGTATTTTTTTTCACAGTAGTTTTGCTGTTTACCATGCTTGTGCCATGAGTTTATTTCTTGAACCTGAGCCTAGCCTTTTTTTTTTTTTTTTTTGTTACCATGCAACATAACTCTAGGTACTCAGTTTTAATTGAGATCTGTTCAGCAAAAAAAAAAAACCTTCCTTATTTATTTCTTAGCAGACACCCTTACCCAGAGTGACTTACAATTGTTACAAGATATCACATTAATTTTACATACAATTACCCATTTACACAATTTGGTTTTTACTGGAGCAAGGTAAAGTACCTTGCTCAAGGGTACAGCAGCAGTGTTCCCCAACTGGGATTGAACCAACAACCCTCCGGTCAAGAGTCCAGAGCCCTAACCACTATTCTACACTGCTGCCCTGCCTACACTACTGTAGGAACAATTGCTAAAAATATAGCTAACTTAATTAGGAAAGGAAAGGACATGTATTCAACTCCC
Organism: Acipenser oxyrinchus oxyrinchus; assembly: GCA_030684275.1. Taxonomy (NCBI): domain Eukaryota; kingdom Metazoa; phylum Chordata; class Actinopteri; order Acipenseriformes; family Acipenseridae; genus Acipenser; species Acipenser oxyrinchus. The sequence goes on from CM060252.1 coordinate 28,221,492, forward strand.
AATTAAGATGTTATTGCCTGCTATTTCAATCACATATATACAAGCTCAGACACAGTATATGTTAAAATATACAAAACTCAGATATGGCTCAGACTAAGAATAGTGTTTTATGTGTTTTTATGTGTTTTTATTAGAACCCAAAATAATAAAAGACGGTTAGATAAATTAGATGAAAAAAACTGAAAATAAAAACAAAAAGGAGAATTTATTTTGCAAGAGTTCACAGCGGTAGATCTTCTTCATATGCAGGGGGTTTCCAACAAACAAGCAGTAATCAGAAATCAGCACAGCTACTGTTTTCTTCTTGTACTTTAATTGTTGGTCTTCAGTTTCTTGTCCGAGAGACTCAAAGCTATTAGCTTAACAACTGAAGTTTGCAGAGATGTTTCCAATACCCACAGTCACCAAATCTTCTGATAGGATTTATTCATTAAAAGTCTTGAAGCAAGATTTCTAAAAGAAATTAACAGGTAGGATAATTGTTCCTCTTTGTATCTGTATCCAGTTACATGAACAGGCTGGTAACCTCTATGGGATCCAGTGCCTGAACATAAGGAACAAATAGGAATTTGCAGCATCTCAACTTCCAGACGAAAGGTGATATAGTTTGCCACAAAAAAACATTATATCAATATCCCTGCTCAGCAAGCATCACACCTGCAGCAGTAGAATCTTATTATTGTATTCTGACTGACCACACTTTTCATATATTCTTAACATGTTACCCCAATTATTATTATTTATTTATTTAGCAGACACCTTTATCCAAGGCAACTTACAGAGACACTTACAACTATGTCTCATCCAAAAGATGGAGCACAGGAGGTTAAGTGACTTGCTCAGGGTCACACAATGAGTCAGTGGCTGAGGTGGGATTTGAACCAGGGACCTCCTGGTTACAAGCCCATTTCTTTAACCACTGGACCACACAGCCGCCATTTATAGCTATTAAACTGAGTTTCGCTTTTGTTGAATAGCATAAATAAGTATTTTTCATGATAGGCCTGGGTTTTTTTCACAGTAAAAAATAGCTTTTCATGGCATTTCATGGTCTAAAAATAGGTATTTAAAGATAATTCATGATTAAACATAATGAGCAGGATTTTCAAAAAGCAGTGTTATTGTATTGAACTTGTGGTATAATAATGAGAGCTAAAACAGTAGCCCATCGTTTATTCTAATGCACTGTATACAGTATTAATATAGCATTTAGATGTAAAGATACATCACGTTGATACATAACTAATATGGTAACATCTGCCACCATGCAAATGTTATTGTCGTTCAACAAGTTGTATTATTATTATTATTATTATTATTATTAATAATAATAATAATAATAATAATAATAATAATAATAATACTTATAATGCTACAAACAGTTTTTGCCTGACTAAAAACTGAGTGACACTGTACGTACGTAAACAAAATTGACATACTATATGCAAATTGTTTGAATATCATCTGTATACATGACATTTTCCAGCAGAAGGATAGTGTCAATACAAAATCTATATGTATACAAAATCGCTACCGTGGATGAAAATTGAAAAAGCAGAGCCAGGGACACGTCCCTGTCATATCAGACCCTGCTAATATACTTTGCAAACAATATTTTATAAATAAAGTTGTTAAGTCAGGAGAAAGGCAGACAAAAAGCAAGGACATCCTATCCCCTTAATTTATTAAACGTAAATAAATCACCAACAAAATAATTATATCCTGTTCTGTACCAGTGATGGCTGGTGACTTCTGAGTCACAAGAGGCAGAATTACAGACCTGTAGTTTCATCTAATCAATCTGCCATGCAAAAAAATGAGTTTCATTCATTTCTTTATTGATTTCTTCTAAGGAAATGGATGAAATCAGGTAATTCTGTGTGGTTTTTGACATCCTAGTAAATATGTTTCTTTATTTCCACGTGAACGCCGTCATAAAGTAACTCGTCATATTGAGCATTTATTTATGTAAGTTCCCTATATCCTGCCGAATTTTGCATTTCTTTGAGATATGCTAATACATCAGCGTTTCATACAAATGTATTCAACGCCATGGTTTCAATGTGAACTTTTGGCATTATAAGTGAAGTGCACTTTTTAGACATCAAAACAGTATAAAAACACCAACACACAAAACAGATCAAATGAAAATTAAAGTGACACAGCAATTATTACTTTCCATTCTGCCTATCTTTCGTTTATATTTCTTAATTGCATTGGATATGAGCTATCCTCAGACGACTCAAAGGTAGAAGCATTTAGAATCATCAAAACGAATAAATCCTTTGCCGTTTACAATACACTGCATGTATGCTAATACTAGTACAGTATCAATAATAATACTGTACTAGCATGAATTCATAGGTCATTATATTTCAATGTAATATTTTTCAGTTACATACTGTATTTATTTTTGTGGTACATGCTTACTGTATTCTATCTGTAAAATGCCTCCACACAACAAGCACCAAGGGCTAAAGACGATAAAACAGATGTGTTTAAATATATCATTTTTATATAATTTTGACAGGGTGCAAGCCCTGTATAAAATGTATTATTTATTGTTATTCCAGTTTGGCAGGAATAGGGTTAATACTATCCCTGCTAAAATAAACAATCAGTTAAGCCCAACCACAGGTGTATAAAAGGAGCAGTCTCTCCACTTGTGGGAGACGAACCCAGGGCAAGGAGCAAAGCAGAGCAGAGAAGAGAAGAGAAACCAAACCAGGCTAAATTGCTTGAACGAGTTGTTGCTGACCACTACAGTGTATCATCTGCATAAGAATGGAACTGAACCCCATGCTTTCGAATAATATCACCCAGTGGCAGCATATAAATGTTAAAAAAAGAGGACCAAGGACGGAACCCTGTGGAACACCCATGAACAAGGAGAGTATTTGTAGAATTATGACCAGCATAGGACACGTATTGATAACGACCTGATAAATATGAACGGAATTAATCAAGAGCCGTCCCCCTTACATTCACCAGATTTTCGGGATGCTTCAGCATAATCCGGTGGTCAATAGTATCAAAGGCGGTAGTAAGATCTAAAAGAACCAATACTGAAAGAGCACCATCATCAGCATTCAGAAGGAGATCATCTACAATCCTAACTATAGCAGTTTCAGTGCTGTGTGCGATTCTAAAACCAGTCTGACATTTTGACAATATATTATTTTGTGAAAGATATGTGAGTAATTGGTCAGCAACAACTCATTCAAGCAATTTAGCCAAAAAAGGAAGATTTGATATTGGTCGAAAATTACCCGCCATTTTTTTTAGAATTGGACAAAACCCTCAAAAAGTGACATGTTAATTATATTAAGAATAGAGGGGGACATGGTATCTACACAAAATTTAACAATACTAGTAGGCCATTGATCAATAACACAAGAAGAAGTTCTGGCCTTATTAATCAACCTATGTGAATCTAAAAGAGAAATAGGTGAAGAAAGGAGTCAGACTATATGTACGTATCAGGAGCGAAATTTGTTGATGGAAATGACCCCCTTATGGTATCTATTTTGCTGCTGAAATACAAAGCAAACTCCTCACAATGATCAGGTTTAGATTAGATTCAAATCTACAGTAAAACAAAACGTGATCAGAAATTACAGCATCAGTGACAGTTAAATGAGTCAAATCTAAACCCTGAGAAATCAGGTGGTCTAATATGTGACCGTGAGAATGAGTAGCAGAGGTAAAAGATTGAATACAACCCAAAGAACCACAAGAAACAGTAAGTCCTGGGCCAGAAGAGGAGGAGGGGAATCAACATCAATGTAATGATAACGTTACCTGCACTCGGACAAAAAAGAGAATCAAAATCTGAGAATTCACTAATAAAAAGAGCATTATCTTAAGATACTGTGGGCATTTTCTTCTTGTCTGTCTTCTATTTTGTATTGTCTGAGTTTTTCAACATATTACCTTTGACATTGAAATATTACATTTTACAAAAGAGAACTGATTCTGCTTTCAGCTAAGTTGTTTGGGCCATTATTAATTAATTACTTGGAACATATACCTGGATGATTCTACACAGTATCAGCAGGAGTAGCTATGAATAATCTGATGCCTTTTCCCTCAGCATGCCAACCTCATGAAATCCCCTCAGTAACTCATTGGTATTCCCTCTGTATACTTGCTCTTGCTCTTGCTTTTGTGGTTTGTCATTTCCTTGATTTCTTCAGTTACGCTCTATATTCTTTCTGAAGGCTTTGCGTTTCTACTGTTTATACTTTAACCCCTTCACATTATTTGGTTTACTTTTTGATTTATTAACCCCTCACACACCCTTAACGTGTTGAAACCAGGCTCCCTATTCTTAATTTTTTATTTATTTATTTATTTTTCTAAATCTGATTTGCTTTTAAAAAACAGAATCTGACATTCTTCATATTTTTAAATGAGTGTATTTTAATAATATTCTGACCAGGGCATAGAATATGGTAACTGATTAATTGGTTGTTATCATCCCCTAACAGGAATGCTATCCTCTGCAAAGGGATTATATAGTAGTGGAAGCGTATGTCACACATCACAAATTTCTGTATATATTTGTACTGACATACTGACGTGGAACACCTGGAGGGGCTAGGCAGTGCAAGTCTCACCCAATTAGCATTGTACTATTTGTTAAAATGCGTTAAAATCCAGGGACAAATTGTAGAATCTTACTGTGACAAAAGTACACTTCTGGATCTCCTGTAATCACATTGCAAATCTTGTGTTAAGAAATGCTTTTGGCACAACATCAATACAATCTCTGGCATTTAAAAGCAGTCTTCCCCAAGCATCAGCAAGTGTAAAGGCTGCTACACACCAGATGCGATGACATTTTTCATTGGGCCACAAGATACGACAAGCGACACGATGCGAAAGATTTGAAAACTGCCAGATCTATAAAACTATAAAAAATGGCTATTGACAAAACTATGATCGAGACTGGTACCTATTCGTCAACATGATGTGGAAATTATGACGCTATTTCAACATATATGGCAATAAATCATACATACCAGGCATCCAATTCCTTCAAAATAGACTCCAATATATTATCTTTCATCTCTGTATCTTTATAATTGCGATGATCTCAGTCATAAAGCTCAGGGGATTTTTCCAGGGGATTTTTTCCTTCTATCATTTTGTATACTGCTTCACCCTGGTAGACACTGTGCATTGAAGCTGTTGTCTGATTGATCAATTCCCTAGTTGTCGCCAAACAAAATAAAAAAATAGGGTTCCATTTATTTCGCGTCAATCCAGTGTTACAATGGTGTTGCCCCCGCGTTATCTGTCATGTCACCTTTGTTGTGAAAGATACTTATCAAAAGTATATTCATTTTGTCACATCGCTGCACTTTTTCACTTGTTGCATTGTGTCTGATGTGTAGCTTCCTTAACTCTGTAGCCCAATGCTTGTGCGCTCCAAAATCATAGCTTTGAATGTTGCTGTTAGAAAGTATTTAATGCATCAGCACATTATTAATAGTGCTGCAATGCATGAAAGTGATTCTGAAACCGACACAGCTTTAAAAACCCTGCCTCTGGGCATCATTAACTATAATAAATCACATGCCAGAATTAGTCAATAAAGATTTAGGAATAGGAATTACAAAGTAATTACTGTTCCTAAATTAATACAATAATCATCTCAGAGAAATAAATACAACGAATTAACAAATGACAGAAAAGTGAAAGATCCTAATGGCCAAAGCCAAAAGATGAGGGAATTACAGTCCACCTTTAGTCACTTTTTAGTTTAAGTTGCAGTCTATTTTCAAACTGTTCTTAGCAACACCACTTATTCACTAATACTTTAAAACATAGAGCAGCTCTCTACTCCATGTTGGTCCGTAGTACCTGTTAGATTCATCCATGCTTTCTTTGATGGAAACAAAGAGTCCAGTTAGAACTCAACATTTTGCGGCATCATTGTGACAGGTGAAAGGAACATTCTGCCTAGCAAAGACAGCACATGAAAATATATTGGAGCCGTGCTGTAACTTTAAGGATATGGCTCAGCCCCTTTCCTCAGATTTCACTGCATTGTGAGATCTACTGTATATAGCAAATGAACGTGCACAACAGCTAAAATATATGGAATCATTTAATTACCAATTTAAGAATATAGTACCTACACCTTTTAAGCCACCATATACTGTTTGGAAAGGGACAACCACAGACATTTTAATTCAATAAATACTATTGTGTACTTTCTTTCCAATGTCCATCATGCTGAACTAGATCACTGGATTATTACTATTTCCATACCATGTCAGCATGGTACTTAAACAGCACAGTAATGGAAGCATGCAAAGTTGTCCCACAAAATATAAAAATCTGTGTAGATAACAGAAATGACGCAATACATACAATGGTAACCATGGTAACACATGGTATCGAAGACGTCAAGATGGATATGTTGAATTGTATTTTTTGTTTTGTTTTGTTTTTTAAGCGATGGTTTTCATTTTTATATATATATTAAAAACACTTATGGTGAAAAAAAAAAATCATAGAAGCAACATAAAGCCCACTATAGAAGATTTACATTGTCACTCACAGCAACATTAAGTTATATTGTTAATTCACATTCATTTTGCATAAACATTCTTTCACAATAACGCTTTGTTTTAATTTAATTTAATTTAATTTAATTATTGATCTTATTTACAGAAAATGTATTCAATATAAGCCTTGTGAATGGCCGAAATGCGTTTCTTTTTTCTTCTTCACAGCACTGGGAAACATTTATTTCTATTCCCGTAGGCTAGAGAGATAAAGTCACACTTTTATGTTCCTAACGGCAGTATTGAGTTTCTTTTGGATGTTATATTCTCAACATGTTTTTATCAACATTTGAATTTTAAAATCCTCCCACGGAGTTCTTTGATGGTTTACCTACAGTTTTTCAGTTTCGTTACACATTCTCGCGCGTACCCCCAGGTTCGTGGAAACGAGGTAACTACTTGCAAATAAAAAAACAATAGTTTCCTAAACCGGTTGGTGTTCCGACTCTACAGTACAGTAAATAAACATTGCTGGTGTTTTCAGGTGTGATTTATAGACCCCAATAAATAAATACAATAGAAAACAATAGCAAAATGTCACAGAGCACGTAGAGTCCGTTGTAAAGATATGCAGCTGTCATCATTAGAGTGTTGTTATTAAGAGCTACAGCTATTGCATAGGTCTACATCATTAAAACAGACCCCACAGTTGTGGTTTGATTATTAGTCAGAATCTCCTTTTTGGTAACAATTTTAAATAATAATGTAAATTTCATATTAATTCCAGTAGAATAGTTGTTATTCTGATGTTCATTTCATGGAATGAATTATGAATGTATGACAAGTACAGTATTTTAAATCTATCAGTTGAAGAAAATATTCTAGAAAATAACAATATGTTATTATCCCCTGCTGACAGTGCATCTCCCTGGCTACGGGAATATAGTGGAGAAACTAGTACCTGCATCACACTAAGTTTTACATATATATATAGAACCGCTTATGAATTTGTGATGAAACTAGGTTAGTACATTCTTTAGCACAAGTTATTGAGAGAATCAGAATATCAGGAAAAAGAGCTGCTGATGGTACCTAATATATGTAATACAGAATATCATTTTTTAATATATTTAGAGAACGGCATATCTAATTTGATAAAACTTTGTTAGGACATTCTTTTGCATAAGTTATTATTATGCAGTTTGTACTAAATGGTAACCTTTTCTTCTCTCTGGGAACTAAGTAAAATTAAGCTCTCAAATCCACTTGGCTGAATGCTCAATGAAAACAAATCACACTCCAATTTGGGATAGTGCCAGACTAATATCTCATGTTCCTAATTAGAAGGGAAGAGTTATTATGGTCTCTAGAAATGAAAGAAAAAATGCCCATTCTGTTATTTTAGAAAAGGAATTATTCCTTGAATGATACATGGCCCTTAATAAATGAAAACTGTGCAGTAAATAATCTCTTCAAAGTGAACCATGGTGTAATGTTAATGACAGTGAATCCTCTCACCTTCAGATATACAGTAGTCTCCACGTATAGGAACACCTCCTAAGAGAACACTTTGCCTAAGAGAACACCCTTGTGGTAAAACAGATTTTTCCCATTGTAAATGCTCCGCAAAAAGGAACAGGAACTTTGCTTAAAATAACACCTTTTTGGCACTGTTAGTGATTCGTTCACAACTGATACAGTACTGTTTTGTAACCTGATAACTCATCATCATCAAACTTAAATTCATTGGCTTATTCCATCTTTTCAGATGTGACTTGTCATCGCGAGAGTGTCTTGAGGCTCACTGATTGGTGTATTCAATCTATCCAGAACCGGCATCATATCATTGCCACTTTTTGTATTCTGATTTCCGTGAGTGCACCTCATTGCTACAAACTGGCTTGCAAACAAACAGTGAAATGCGCCGCTGTTTCTCTTGTTACAAAAAGTTGGAAATGGTTCAAGCTCCTGAAAAAAAACCTGAATCAGACACAAGTTGCCGAGCAATTTGGTGTTTTCAGTTCTGGTGAGTTGCTTCACCATTCTGTTAAATAATTTTGTACATGTCTTGAGCATTGCTCATGTACAGGTATTCATAATTAATCAATTAATCTTGCTTCCTGAGGGGTGTTCTTTTAGCCGGAGACTAGTGTATTAACATAATCTTCTCCAGTAACCATGGACTCACATTTGTACCTTCAGTAAATTGGACAAAGCTAATATGGGACTATCACAATGAAATTGTTTTGTAGAACAATAGCAGTATGTTCTTAAACTATCAAATCAGTTTTACTTAACTTATACTCCGACTGAGCCTCCCTGTCAATCAGTTGCTTGGCTCCCGCAGCGGCGCGCATATATGGAGGATCCAGTGACAGAGCACGTCCAGTCACAAGGATCGATAAACAGTATCTAATTTGCACACAGGCATTGTTTACTGTGTAATTTCTTGCTTGATTTATTGTGCCAGCTCTTTACATTTTTTAATTTTATTTAGCACTTGCTGAATTAAATTACAATAATTAATATTTTATACTGAGTGCCTGGATTACTGTAAATGCAACAGCAATTTTCCAACTTATTATAATGTTTAACTTCATATCTATAACCCCCTATGGTTGTTCCAAGTGGAAGTGTTCTATTATTTATAAAGTCATCTGAAATACTCGATAATTGCTGTCATTTATCAGGCTGTCTGTGTGGTTTAAAGCTCTTCAATCAGTAAGGACACACTTTGCATAATACACAGAATATTCAATCCTTAATGAAATTAATGTAAGGATGCTAAGGTATTACAAACATATGATACTGTTAAAAAAATGCGTAATACTACATATATTAATACTGTTTTAGCTGTTATATGATTAATTGAAAACTGGAATCTCTTTTTTTATATTAAAATATAGGACCTAAAAAAAGATCAAAGCACTTGTCATAAGAGTCTTTGAGTGTACTAGACAAACGTCTACCTCGCTAGAATAAAAACTTGGATTATATTAATACTGTTATCCTACACTCAATGCACCCTGTAGTTATTGCTTCAATATATTTCGTGGTAAATTAAATACATAATATATTTTTTACATTGTTTACAAATACAGTATTTTACAATATTCAGTGGTATAATTTCCGTATTTAACAATGGCTCACAGATCAAGACTATTAAGTCATGAGTGGCTAAGCCTTTAGTAGATTCAAAGATTATTCATAGTGTAAATTGAGTTTTTCATTGCATGCAATATAACCCAGTGACCAAGACACTAAATAATCATGATCTAATCACAATTTTAAACCATTCAGTAATATAGGATAGTATGTGTGTTGCTAAGTTAGGTAAGTAAGGTAAGTAAGCTGGGCTTAGCTGAGTGGGGGACGGAGGGGGGGTGATGGGGGGGGTGGTGATGCTGGGATGCCAGAATCACTGTCGAGCCCTCTTAAGGTGTCGTGGGCTAGTCGACGAAACACAAAGGATGGAAGGTGCCCACTTGAAGACCCCAGAGAAGTACCCTACTCAGCTCAGTTCAGAAGGCTGTCATGCTGATGCGCTAGGGAGGCTGCACTGTGGTTGATCCCTGGAGCCAGCATTGCAGCGGTTGTGTGTGCTGATGTGCCAGGGAGGCAAAATAGGCTGACCCCTGGAGCCAGCATTACACTTCAGCCATCAACACCAGGCAGAAGGATATCTACATCATCAGATGGAAGGAAACGCAGATGGATCACATTAGTTTACAGTAAAAGAAGCTATGTCTTAGTTGGTGCTTATCTTGGCGAGAGCTGAGTCCAATATTATTATTTGTTTATTTAGCAGACGCCTTTATCCAAGGCGACTTACAGAGACTAGGGTGTGTGAACTATGCATCAGCTGCACAGTCACTTACAATTACGTCTCAACCTAAAGATGGAGCACAAGGAGGTTAAGTGACTTGCTCAGGATCACACAATGAGTCAGTGGCTGAGGTGGGATTTGAACTTTCAGAAGCATGGTTGCAGAGGAGATCAGGCAGCTGAATTGGATAGATTTGTCCCAGTCTAGTGTCAATCCACCAGACTTTCACACTTCACAGAAGATGTGATAAACCATTTAATTTATCTGTAGCTTTCTGGCAGTAGTTTGTTTCCTAAATGTACAACTGTTGTATCTGAGGTGGTGGCTTAGTCAGAATCTTCTTCACAGCAACAAACGGGCAGCAGTGTGGAGTAGTGGTTAGGGCTCTGGACTCTTGACTGGAGGGTCGAGGGTTCAATCCCAGGTGGGGGACACTGCTGCTGTACCCTTGAGCAACGTACTTTACCTAGATTGCTCCAGTAAAAACTGTGTAAATGGGTAATTGTATGTAAAAATAATGTGATATCTTATAACAATTGTAAGTCACTCTGGATAAGGGCGTTGGCTAAGAAATAAATAATAATGAATTTAATGGTTTACGTTATTTTATTACTCAATGTTCTTTTTAACATTATGTTGGTATATGACTTAGGCTGGACAAATCTTTATTTATCTTCTCTCTGACTATGTTACAGTACAGTTTTGAGCAAACTAAATCTATTCAGCCTTAACATTTAGCATCCAAAGTATTTATCATTTCTATAAACAGCTGTTTGATTTAGACGTGATGTTGCTTTGGCAAGTTTACAGATGCTGATTTTTACTAGCTGTGGGAGGGTTAGATTACAAGGTGGAATGGAAGATAGGTCTGCATTCTCTACCAAGAGGGAGCACTAAAAGTTACTGACTGGTAGTACTGGACCTACAGTACATCTGCTCCAGCCCTATGTCACCTATGAGATATCACTTATTAATTTATTATTAATTATATTAAAGGAGCCCAATGACAGGGAGGCAAGAAAAATATCAAACCACAAGGGTACCTATTGTATGAAAGGCACTATTTGTGTCAAGTTAATAGTGACTGGTTGTTTCTTGAACTGTATTTTGTGCCAAGCTGAAAAATATTAGTGAATTTAGGTTATTACTTCACACAGTGAAACTAGCATCAGTCTCCAGTGTCCCTTTTGTTATTATTAGCTCGCTCTGATTTGATTCCTGCTAAAAATAAAAAAAGTAGCATGGCATTTTTTTGCTGTGCAGATGATGGCTGCCATCAGGAAGCTGCCAGGAAAGCACATGTGTTCACACCAGTATTTAAAAAGTCAAAATAAAATAAGAAATGTGGTATGCAGTGAGGCCTGTTCAATTTGTGATTTTAAACCATATGTTTTTCCTGTATACCACATTTGTATTATTATTTTACTTGGTAATCAAAAAATCCAAATTGCATTAGCGTGACCCTATGATGCAAAATCCCATTGTTTACTTCTCTATAAAATCTTACTGTGTCATGGCTCAATTCCACATCGATATTATGAGCTCTGTGGGAGATAGGACTATTTCACGACCTGTTAAGAGTAAGATTTCCTTTTTTCATCTGGAGAAAGAGCAAGCCTAAAGTTACAGTTTAAAATTCAGAGTACCGGTACAGTCAAGCTAGCCCATGTGCAGTGTATCTCGAGAGAGTGGGAAAAAAAATATTGTTACCGCCTGCCCCTCCATCTCAGTCCGCTTACTCCCTGGCTTACCTGAGGCAGGTTGCCACATGAGTCTGGTAGATCGTCAGAGGTTGGCTGGAGACCAGCAGCTTGCTTTCCCCAGCGACGAACACAAAGGCACGGACTCAGCCAGCTTACTGTCAATGGTAGTTCTTTTATTTAAAGAAATATGACAACACTCAACAACACTCTCCCTACCTAAAGTCTCAGGAGAGGGGACAAGAGCGTGCCCACAGTCCCACTCTCAGCTTTTATATTGCGCTCCTTCCCGCCCATTTGCGTTAACCAATAGCAAAAGCATAACAATATGATGCAAATTGTGTATATTCCAAGATGCAAAGCAAAGTTTGCTTTTAACCGTGTAAGGTACATGGGACGTATGTGTGCCACAAATAAAAATGATGAAAAGTTTCTTATTTTTGCAATGAGGTGCACGAAACAGGTTTTAAAATTAGATCTGGTTGGATCTGGTCATCCAAATTTTCAGTTTCCTCATGATACCTAAGTCACTCTCAAGTGTATTTTAAGAAGAAACCGTTTGAACAACTGCTCAATTCCTTGTGAGTACACTGTAGTATACTGTACTTTAGGAAAGCACGTAACTGTTGTGACTGGTTAATGCAAAGATTTTTTCATTGGCAATAAATTCATGAAATATTGGAACACAATATGAAGCTTTCTTGTGGTATACTGCATTTAAATCTAAAGTAACAACTTCATCATATATGTGACAACCAATGTAGGCTGACATATCGTGACATAATACAGTAGGCCTATTTATTCTTGGTAACCTGGTTTGTGATCAGTATGAACATGCAGTAAAGTATTGTGCTTAGTATTTATCAAAAATAATTAAAAAGGAGGCAGTGTGTTATTTTGAACAAACAGGCCACTGCAACCTTTACAGTATCTAAAACAGCAACTTTGTGTGTATCTTGCTTTGCAGAGCCAGCAGGCTTCAGGCTTATAAATATGTATATTAAAAAGATGTGGATTAATTTAATCAAGAGCTGAATTTCCTCCAGGAGTAGTGCTATTTTAAGCATTTAAAAAGGTATTGATGATATTCATTTATATAGAACTGTATGTCTGGAGTCGCAAAAAAAAATAAATAAATAAATAAATAAATAAACATGTTGCAATCAGTGTTTTCAGAAATTGGCTTGCTTAAAGTAAGGTTAGTATCCTAGGGGTATCCTTGTGTGTTGTATTTAAATATTTCCAGCACTCTTTCACTCTATTAAGTAGTTAACTTAGCCTGGGATTTTATAGTGTTATCGCATGCTTTACAAACACAATGCGTTTAACAAATGAACCCTATATTGCTCAACATTTTCTTTATTATTTTTAAAAACTCTTAATTTAGTACCAGTAACCACATTATAAGGTCACATGCTAAAGATCACTGTCAGGTTTAGATAATAGTATTTTAATGCTTGACTGTATTTGGTACCCTTGTAGTTATCCGACGTCCTAAAGCTTTGTGTGAATGCTTCTTATCTATAATAATAAAAAGGTGTATGTAGAGGATTAACCCACACACTTTTTTTTCATTTTATCTAGGGGAACGCTTTTGCAAAGCATCCTATTACAGGCTTATTAAGAAAAGGAAAAAGGCTTGGGCATAATCATTATACTACTTAGGCCTCAGATAATGATTGTTAATAACAAGCTTTAACCACACGCCAGTCAGCATTTGTCTGTATTAATTGTTTTGTTGGTAAATGAGCTTTCAATTGTTTGGATGATTGGCCAAATAAGAGGTACTATGGAAGTGCTAATTGTGAAGATGCGATTGTTAAAGGTAGATTCAAACAGCAAACCGATTATGTTAGAGCTTTATCTCTCGTGTCAGTAGACTCATTACTCATGTAAACTGTTAGAGTAGTGGAGAACTCTACATTTTATGTTGCAGGTTGAGAATTTAAGGGAATAATCTACATGGCTGGGGATGTTCTGATTTCTGACAACAACAGCATGTTAAGCAATCACCACAACACAGCAATCAATAGCCACAGTATTCTCGGGTACCCTGTAACAAGATTCCAAATGGCTTAATCTCTTCGGTGCCTCAGGTTCTGCTAGATGCAGAAGTACAAGGAAGCCAAGTATGTAGCTATGTAAACAACTGATGTTATGTGAGAATGTGTTACATTTACTAAAATAAAAATAACAATAAAAATGCTTTTAAAAAGACCAAATACCCCATTGGCTTTTTTTTACAATGCAGAACAGCTGCTATAATGTTGTTACCTTTTTAAAAATGTGCACCGATTAATCAACTAATGCCCATAAATTAACCGATCAGAAATGTTAATTGATTGACAGCTGTAATTATATATATAATCTTTTGTATCAAAAGTTTTGCTTTCGTGGATGAGGACAAAAACTTACAAGAAATTGTCTACAATTGTTTCTTTCAGCATTTTTTTTTGCAAAACGCTAATTCAAAAGTTTTCATACCCTTTGATGCTATGATATTATTGTCTACAAGGTGCTAGAAATGTCAATATGATAATGCAGAACCTAATTCCAGAAAAGTCTAGTCTAGAAAATGCTGGATCGTAGGTGAACATTCTTAGAGAGTATAAAAGGGTTAGGCATAGAATGATTGCTGCCATTACCAATAAGTCAATATGGGAAAAAGTAAAGAGCTATCTGAAGACGTTAGGCAGAAAATTATTTATTGTCATAAGCTGGTGAAGGATTCAAGAAGATTTCCAAGCATTTGAGTATCCCAGTTTCAACTATTGTTTCTATTATCAAGAAGTACAAGACTCAAGGTACTGCCAAAATAATAGTTTGTGAAGGTCTCAGTTTGCCCCACTAAATTAACTATAAAGCAAAGGATGTCACAGTAGTTAAAAGTTCTACATTTTGTCTTGTGTGTATTTCAAACAATACAGAAGCAGACATCTTTTTTTTTAATTTTTTTTTTATCCCAGCCATTGTAGTTTCTTTGTAATAAACAAAGTGAGGTAATGCCTTTTTTTAGATAATAAACTCTTCAAAAAATAAATGTGGAAAGGGGGCATTGTACACAAAGAAAAAAAAAAATCAGGTTTAGTTTTTGTTCATTACTCTCCTCATAACAGAAAATAGGATCACAACAAAACAAAGCATTGATCACACTACATAACATTTACCTTACAAGTTGGGCCATTGTTTGGAAAGCATGAAGCATACCAGTATCTGAATACCCCGATCCTGACTTGCTTGCCAAATCTGATGCAGCACATTTAATGTTAACAGCAATTAATATGCATTGTGTAATAATAAAAAAAAAGATTTAAACAGAAATAGTAAAACCAGTTTAGATGTATATAAATAATATCATACCTTGTTGTCAGGATCATAATACATCCTACATGATATAAAAATGTAAGAGAAAACAGAATAGCCTGCCCAATGATGGAACGGATTACAGTACTTGTAGTAGCACGGCACAATAAACCTATGCGTAGCAATAAAGAAGGCTTAAGACGACTGATATTAAAAAAATAAAATTAAAATAAAATTGCAGAAGTGAACCAGCAAAAAGAAGTGAGTCCTTTGAAGTGAAGCGAGTGTTTTGCATGGAGATGCATATATGAATACAGAAGGAACTGAGTTATTTTCCTCCAGAGGGAACTGTATGCGAAAAGGCCCATAATAATAATAATAATAATAATAATAATAATAATAATAATAATAATAATAACAACATTACATTTGTAAATCTAAAAATCATGAATTAAAAAGTGCCCATGGAAACGGTCCCCAAGACAGCCTCTAAGCTAGATGATACCTCTCAATAAGTTTCCTCCTAAATATAAAAGTTTATTAAATAATTAAATTAACACATAAACAAATGTACCCTATTCTCCTGTTGCCAATGAACAAAATTACACTGTAGGAAAAGTCATTTGGAGGCCATATCTCAAAGTTAAAGTGTTTAAATGTTTTTTATTCTTGTTAGAAGTACACATTTATTTGTTGATATTTAAATGTTTGCGCTAAATTAAAATTCTACGACTGATCTCTGCTCTTTTGTTACATTCTCTGCATACAACAGAAGAAATCTCATGTTAAATATTTAATATAAATAAAACCAGCCAGGAACATTTTACATACAGCATCAGTACATTATGCATTTCAATTATATATAAAAAAAATTGCTAGAAATAATTGCAGGGGTCGAATAAATACATTTACCTCCTACTGAAAGTCTCTTGCAGCAAAAGGGAATCTCACAACATTGAGCAGTCACTGACCTGTAAAGGTTCAACTCTACACAACCGCGTGAGCAAATGGTAGTAAGCGTTGAGTCAATTACCAGGAGAAATGAATCTGTTTGTTTGAGAAACATTTACAATGAGGTGATTGATTATGCATGTTCTACATTTTTCATTTACGCATGTTTTACATTTTTCATTTGTCAGGGTTCCTGGTGTGAAATACACATTTTATGTTTTAGATGATTTTACATAGAGTATGAGATGCGGGTCAGTGCTAAATATTACAATAGTAGGATTTCTTGTTTAGTAAAACCCATTCAAAAATACATTATACTTGCATAAGCACATGCACTGCCATTCATCAATAATCTGTTTTGGTAATTGAATACTAATAAACAACCTTGCTGTTGATTGCATACCCTTAAAATTCCCCTATTGTGCCCTTGTGCTGTATATTCTTATAGTTTTCAAAAATCAATGTGCACCGGGAGATCAATACCTCAAAATTACACGTTCAAATTCGACTTTAGAATAAAATCAACATCTACAAATCAGATATCTACAGTACAGTATTTGTAGATATGTAAGAATGGAGAGCACTTATTGAGTATAACCCACTGGCCCTACTACTTCTCAAGCAGCTTTGCTATCCTACTGTACTACATGGTCTTTGGTGAGGACAAGCATCAATTATATATATATATATATATATATATATATATATATATATATATATATATATATATATATATATATATATATATATATATATATATATATATATATATATATATATATATATATATATATATATATATATATATATATATATATATAGTTAATATATTAATATATAGTTAATCAAGTAAAAAAATGAAAATATGTATTTATAGGGAAACAAACATAGATTCCTAATATGAAAGACATTAGAATCCACCATATTTTTTATTTATTTTTTTCATGCTCTTCTTGGTTAACTTAATTATATTCATTATTTTTTTATGTTTCTCTCCTGTGGTATATGGAACAATGTATTTTGTGCAGCAAATTACTTTTGATATATCACCTCTGGCAATAATACAACTCTTATTTTCTCTGAATGTTTAAAGCTTGAGAAAAGGAAAGGAACGGATTTGAAAATGATCTGTAACTAGTTTTAACAAGAATTATATATATATATATATATATATATATATATATATATATATATATATATATATATATATATATATATATAATCAATGTGTCGTGTTTTGTTACTGTTACAACTGCTAATAAACAAATCACTGAATAACAACAAACCAGTACATTATTTTAATTGTTACACTAAACAGTTGGTACTACATTTTTCCATTTGTTAATCAGAGATCAGTACCAGGAGGGCTTGCAGGGGTGTGTCAAATATTAAACCAGAAAGAACACTTTTTCTGCAAAAGGAGATTTATTTAGAAAATGTGGTCATATTTATCAATCTACAAATAACAAAATATGCAGTATCTTGATGAAAAATGTAAAATAAAATGTTGAAATCATTTAAACCACACTTTATTCTGGTCAAATACATAATAGAAACGTACCTTGAACTTTAGTCTAAAATCCTTTATTACCATTTGGTGATTTTGTTGTGTGTGTAAATATCATTTAACATTTTAAAATACTATCACATTTCATCTTTGTGGATTTGCAATTATTGTAACTTTATTTACATATAAATACAAGTCTGCTTAAAACACCTCAAAGAAAGGTTACAAATTTGATTAATTGGCACAGCCCCTACTGCTCGCTGAGTTTTTAGATTCCTTCTGTTTGTACTGCTGTTTGAAGTATGGCTCCAGGAAGAGAAATGGCCTACCACTCCAGGAGGTAATAATGATTAACGCTGAAGCAGTTCACTTTCACAAAGTCAATGAATGAAATGCAGTGCTCAGTGGTATACACACGCCTTACCCTTGAGTACTTTCTTTCTAGCACGATTTTTACTGAAGACTAATATTGAATGTTTTCAGCATACACTGTATACCAGATCTTGCCAGGAAATTCCAGTTTGACTAAACAGTTTATCTACTCATATCAGAAAACACAGAGCAGTAGGGCCCGTGTGTTTTTTTAGGGATGATGACCAACACCTAGCCTGTATCAATGTGTTTGTAACAAACCCTTAAATCTATTGTTATTGCATACAATGCAGAATGACATTTTCTATCTCCAGAAATCATGTAACATAGTTTTATGACAGACAGCACAATGCACGGTTTAACCTTTGTTGAACGTCACTAACAAATGGGATCTGTTTTCACCCCCACTGGTAGCTCTATGGTTAAACCGTTCCCGTAAAAAATGTACTTTCTTTATTTGGTTCAGATTTAGTTAATTCCCACCATGCTTGGTAATCTCTGAGCTTGTACAGGGTCTGATTAACCTAGATTTTAATTAGCCCTCATGTTATAGAGCATGTGTCTGAACAGTCACCTTTTCAATACCAAATAATGTACCAGTGTGTATAGATGTATTCTCCAAGTAGACAAAGTTGTCTCAAGAGCACCATTCCTAGCCTTTATAGACGAGTTGATTATTAATTAGTCTGATGAATTTGTTGCAGGGAATTAGGAAATAAATCAGTGTGCAAGAGAGGTTTGTTCACTGTATTAAGCACCCGGACACAGAAATTGCTTCGACACGCAGCACCGGCGTGCAGGTTTTAATAAAGGCACAGATACACAGCAGTAGTTACAAGGTGCCACCACTAGGGTACCAGCAGTGGTAACACCTAGTGCAGAGTGAGACAGAGCAGGGAACCACGTGACTGTACCAACAATGGTAAGGCCACGGGCACATACACAAACAGGAGTGTAAACAAGGTATAGGGTAGATAGCAACAACACAGTGCAAAAATAAAACACAGTGTGATGGAGTGTCCCGCCCCTATATATATATATATATATATATATATATATATATATATATATATATATATATATATATATATATATATATATATATATATATATATGTGCACTGTTTTATTATTTGTATTATTGTTTGCGGCGCGGATAAGAGTGCCGCGTATTTGTTATTGTTTTTATATTTTAAAAACTTTGTGAGGATGCGTGGCTGATCAGCTACAGATTATTTAACTAGTTGTCAGTCACGCATCCTTACTAAACTCGTGCAGACTGTGGCCGAGGGGTAATAAGATAATTAACAGCTAGTTAACCCCTCGGCCAGAGTATAAGAACCTGCAGCTGTCCGTGCTGTGAGGAGAGTGTATGCGAGAACACGGTAGAGCGAGCAAGGAGAGTGAAAAACAATTGCTATATTTAAATATACTTGTTTCTGTTTATTTGTTTGGCCATCGCGCCTTTTTGTTTGGTGTTTGTTTCATTTTGTTTAAACCTTTTGTTTATTTATTATTTCACCCACCACCATTTCTTGTTTTGGTTCCTGTTTCTGGTCCATGACGTCACCACACACGCCACTCAACAACAGCTACTCAGTCACGCACAGGCAGAAAATAAAGTTTGCCTGCAGACTGCTCAGTGCTACCTCTACTAAAAGGAGGGTCCCGCTATCACAGTACGCTGCACTACACAGCCTTGCTATACTGGCTGGGGATTGTTTCCTTATCCTGTAAACTAACCCTAATCCACAAGCAATAACAATATGTTCTGCTTACACACAGTGACTTTTTGTTTGCACAGATTAACAGGGTAACAAACCCTTACTTGTTCGTAGTTTCACTCTCCTGAGCTTAAAGTTTTTGTGGTTGCTTTCAGTGGGTTTCTAGTTTCTCTCTCTCTCGAGCAGACATTCACCTTTCATTTAATTTTATTCTTACCTTCTAAAAAAATATTTGTCTATGCCAGGCTGTCGTTGAGGACTGATATATGAGGCATGGTACCTTTTAAAATAAACACAGATACATTTGCCATGTAATTCTTTTTCACAATGGTATACAAAGTGCTATATTAATTACAGTGCTACCCCGTTATAACGCGGTTGTCGGGTCCGTAATTGGAGACTGCGTTATTTGTGTTTTGCCTTCTAACAAATATTGGCATCTTTGTTCCCCAAATGATTTACAATGGCCAAATTAATATTGTAGCTTACCGTGGAAAATGAAGGAAGGAGACACACACAATTTGCAGGCACTCGAATCCACGGTTTATTGGGATGTTTATTCTTGGCCCCTGTCAGCCTTGGCCACACCAAAAACAAAGTCTTCCACATTCACACAGCAGCTTGTCTAACTCAGCTGTCAGCTCTGTCCGCGTTGATGTGGGCTTTCATGTCCCCTATGGAGTGCCATTTGTGCCAAAACTATCCAGCCATTAATTTGTCAATTCATTTGTCAATTCATGAATTGGTCCATTTCTCCAGCAATTCGTCCATAAATTTGTCAATTCATACAATAATTCATAAACTTATTTGTTAATTAATCTAATAATTCATTAATTAATTTGTCAATTCATTAATACGAAAGGCTGTACAGACTTTAGTGTGAAGCGTTTGCTCGACGCTTGACCTGCAAATTTCCAGTCAACCAGATGAACTTCCCAACAGACAAATTTCCAATTGTCAATCTCGCACTGTGCCGAAAACACTGCAACCTTTCTAGCCAATGGGAGGACACACTAAAATTTTAACCAATGAAAATCCAGCCTCACTCAAAACTTCTTCAGCCAATAATAGTGCAGTTTATTAGAAATGGCGTTTCAAAAGATATTCTATTTAACAAGATAATCGACTCCGCTGATTTTCAGTGGAGACTTCCGTCTCACTGCGTGCAAAGCATTGTGGTATATACAGAGAGCTTGGCAAAAAATGTTCTATGGAGAGTCAATGGTGGCGTAAGAAATGTTGCTGGTTTTCACCATGTTAAAAAAATGCATCAAACTTTTGAAGTAGATTTCACATTTTTGAAGAAAACAGCAACATTAGCAAATTATGACAATATGTAATTATTATAAAAAAATGCTATTTTCTGAGCACTGTCCTGTTCCGCAGTGCATGCGCAGTAAATACAGTTACTGCTGATCGCACATGTCATCGATGATAATATCTATTGACAGCTTTCGTAAGCGGGTAACGGGAAATTTAAAAGCTATATCGTATTAGATATATTTTATTACTATTTTTATGTATGTTAATTATTTGTGAAATCATTTTATAACAAATATATTGATGAACATTTCCCTTTTTTCAACTTTGTCCAAGTAGCTACTAGTAGTTTGTTTACCGTACCGTGCTCAGAAAATAGCATTTTTCATAATAATTACGTATTGTCATAATTTGCTAATGTTGCCGTTTTCTTCAAAATGTGAAATCTACTTCAAAAGTTTGATGCATTTTTTTAACATGGCGAAAACCAGCACAAACCAGCAAAATTTCTTACATAAGAACATAAGAAAGTTTACAAACGAGAGGAGGCCATTCGGCCCATCTTGCTCGTTTGGTTGTTAGAAGCTTATTGATCCCAGAATCTCATCAAGCAGCTTCTTGAAGGATCCCAGGGTGTCAGCTTTAACAACATTATTGGGGGTTGGTTCCAGACCCTCACAATTCTCTGTGTAAAAAAGTGCCTCCTATTTTCTGTTCTGAATGCCCCTTTATCTAATCTCCATTTGTGACCCCTGGTCCTTGTTTCTTTTTTCAGGTCAAAAAAGTCCCCTGGGTCAACTTTGTCTATACCTTTTAGGATTTTGAATGCTTGAATCAGATCACTGCGTAGCCTTCTTTGTTCAGGACTGAATAGATTTAATTCTTTTAGCCTGTCTGCATACGAGATGCCTTTTAAACCCGGGATCATTCTGGTTGCTCTTCTTTGCACTCTTTCTAGAGCAGCAGTATCCTTTTTGTAACAAGGTGACCAGAACTGAACACAATATTCTAGGTGAGGTCTTACTAATGCATTGTAAAGTTTTAACATTACTTCCCTTGATTTAAATTCAACACTTCTCACAATATATCCAAGCATCTTGTTGGCCTTTTTTTATAGCTTCCCCACATTGTCTAGATGAAGACATTTATGAGTCAACATTAAACTCCTAGGTCTTTTTCATAGATTCCTTCTTCAATTTCAGTATCTCCCATATGATATTTATAATGCACATTTTTATTGCCTGCATGCAGTACTTTACACTTTTCTCTATTAAATGTCATTTGCCATGTGTCTGCCCAGTTCTGAATGCTGTCTAGATCATTTTAAATGACCTTTGCTGCTGCAACAGTGTTTGCCACTCCTCCTATTTTTGTGTCATCTGCAAATTTAACAAGTTTGCTTACTATACCAGAATCTAAATCATTTATGTATATTATGAATAGCAGAGGACCTAATGCTGATCCCTGTGGTACACCACTGGTTACCTCGCTCCATTTTGAGGTTTCTCCTCTAATCAGTACTTTCTGTTTTCTACATGTTAACCACTCCCTAATCCATTAAAAAAGTAAATGCCTCCATTGACTCTCCATAGAAGAAAAATTCTGCCGAGCTCTCTGTATATACCACAAGGCTTTGCGCGCAGTGAGACGGAAGTCTCCATTGAAAATCAGCGGAGTCGAGTATCTTGTTAAATAGAATATCTTTGGAAACGCCCTTCTAGTAAACTGCAATATTATTGGCTGAAGCAGTTTTGAGTGAGGCTGGATTTTCATTGGTTAAAATATTAGTGTGTGCTAATATTTTTATAATAAATGTTGTAAACTGTAAATAAATAACACAGAATCCAAGGACGTTTATACACACTTGTATTGTTTCGTACTTGTTTTGTAACATTAGTGGACAGTTTGTTTTTACTTTTAGAAAAAAAAAAAATACAGCGCAAGCACAGGAGCTTTATAAGTACTATACGTCCCATTTTCAATTTAAATGGGTCTAAATACAGTAATGTAAAACAACAATAAAACCCAATGTTTGTCAGTCAAATTGCATTATGGGGGAAATGGGAGCCACGACCTTACCATGTTAGAACCGATCCTGCGCTATAACAAAGTAGCACTGTACTTTTTTTTTCTGCCTGGGATATAGTTAGGCCCTGATAAAAAATTCCCACTGTAAATTTGAACAGTGATGTTTGCAGTTTTCCCAAGCTTTTTCCATAGTTATACTATGCATTTACCATATTTTTCCGTAGTTTACCATGTTTCTTCTATATGCTTTACCATAGCTCTGGACTTTATAATGCTTACCTAGAGTTAAACATGATTTCACTATGCTTTATTACACTTTGTTATGGTTTTGCTATGGGAAACTTTTATAAGGAGACAGGCGCTGGTTTCATATACTATGCCTCTAATGGAGTCTCCTGTCCTTTTTATAAGATCCCCCATTAAAGAAACCTTTATGACTATAGTTACATGCCAAATAGATTATAAAGGCTTCCTAAGCTCCTTATTAAAATATAAGTCTTATCTCTTACCTTGCTAGATCTTTTTGAGAAATCGCAAAGTGTAGTTTTCTGACAGCAGGTACACAAACAAATAACAGGCTATGTTATTTTATAGCCACCCCTTTTAATACTGTATTTAATTTATAATATTTTTTATATCATCTTGTGGTAATCCAAGGTCATTTGGTTGAGCCACCTCTTCACAAAAGATGTGAATACAAATTTTAATTTGTAAAACCCATTCTAAAGAATGCAAGTCCATAGTCAAGAAGCATTAAATAATTGCATAAATTACCTGGCATACTAATAAAAAAAAAAAACTCATAGTGTCACTCCTAGACTGGAATTGCTGTTTATCTTTTAATGCAGATAGCTTGTAATGTAATATATTTCTTCTTCTACAATATGTATGACTTATTTACCAACTAGAATGTTTTTTGCCTAACACATATAAAAACAGTATGTGCTCTGTGCTAACAGTTCCTGTATTAATAGTCCATTACTCTCAGTTCAATCATAACAAAGGGTTAAATCTAATTGAAATGTAAATTATGCTAATTTACTTACACTGTAAAAAACTGAAATCAGAAACGACTATTACATATTTAGCAATCATAACAATCATTTTCAAATGTCTCAAGAAAGCAGCCAACAAGCCCTGGATTTGAAGGACCCGTTGAGAATCTACTGTAATTTAGCAGTGTGTTTCTATTCCTCTGCCTTCAATGTAATTTCTTCATCTTTTTCAGAGCTCCCTACTGTGACTTCCTGACTTCAGGCACCTCACTTGCTGGTATGGTGTCTCAGCATCCTGTATTTTAAATATAGAGTGTGTCGAGTCTGAAATACATTAGGTGTGAAATCAGTTTGTATCTTCTTACTGTCTTCCTCAAGATACCTTTTAATAATAAAGGTATCATGTAACACTGTAGCAGTATTCAAGGCCCCTCTTTCCATTCTAGCACTATCAGTAGAATTAAGTTAATATGCTTTATCTTTATTTCAACAGTATGCATTACCGTGCTGATACTAATGAAGTCTGTGTCTCTTACTTTAAACACCGGCCATTGAAAGCTGATTTACAGACAAGCGTAAGTACAGGTTTTGGATCAATCACTTTGTCTTTGCACCTCTTAGACAAGATTAAAATGGATGAGCCCAGTCTTGAGAAAAGCATTCATCATATTCGTTCAGGTTTAAAATACAGTATCACAATTGTAGTAAAAAACAACAAATACTCAAAAACAAAGAAATATAAAAAGATAGCATCTAATATCCAATAAGTACCACTTAAATGTATGATGTATGGATGGACAGGGTGCCACAATATACCCCCACAATGCCCGTAGAAAGTTTTATCATAATTTGACAAGTATTTTTCTCTGGATAAAATAAAAAATGTAAGTGTGACATACAGATAGGCAGTCAGAAAACCAAGCAGCCTCCATACACCAAAAGCAAAATGCGCACATTATAAATGTCAGAACACTGGACAACCTTGTTTGTAAAAGTAGTTGAAGCCCTCTGATTCTGTTACAGGGGCGGACTTATTTCATGACACCGCGGGGTGGGATGTTAGTGAGCGAACGTGCTGGTGTCACGTGAAAATGGTCTACCTGTAACAAAACCTGGACGCTTGGGTGGTGTTTTCAATTGCATCATACATTGAAAATAAATATTTAGCTTTGCAGGATGAATTACATTTTTATCATGCCTAATGAAAAAAAAAACAAGATATATGGGAAGGCCTGAAACAGAGCGATGATTTAACTAGTTGATATATCAACGTAAAATGCAATAGGCTACGTCAAAAATCTTCTGTATACACAAGATAGTCAACTCCGCTGATTTAACATTGGAACTTCCATCGCTGTCGAAGCAGTGCATCATGGGACTCCAAATAGTTCCGGTGGCGACTTTTCTCCTATCTCTATAATGTAAAGTCTGCTTCATTTCCTATTCAAAGCTTTCTCTTTTGAAAACGATTGCATTTTTTAGCAAGGTTCACCTGGATTTGTTTAGAGACACCCCTTCTTAACACATACGTGTTATTATTTCTACAATCGATGTTTTCACTTGGCCTGACAAGGGCTCTTTATCGCCGAAGTGCTGTCCGAAATTGATGGCTCTCATGAATAGTCATGAGCAGACAAGATGGGGGGCGTGGTTTGAATCCAGGTGAATCTTGCTAAAAAATGCAATCGTTTTCAAAAGAGAAAGCTTTGAATAGGAAATTAAGCAGACTTTACATTATAGAGATAGGAGAAAAGTCGCCACCGGAACACTTTGGATTCCCATGATGCACCGGATCGACGGGGACGGAAAAAAGGTTGAGTTGACTATCTTGTGTATATTGAAGATCTTTGGCTACGTGATGCATTTGGAAAGTTTGTCACACCTGTAACTGCAAAAACAAAACTTCAAAATAATAAAAATTTATTGAAGTCACAATATAAATCAAGAAAGCAGAAACACAGAAAAATTAATGCAACACCACAACTATGTCAGATATTGAAGCATGCAGTCTTAACATGAACAACAAACAACAATATTTTTAGCCTTAAAGAAGTAATTCCATCTCATGTGTACAGTTAAGATATTTACAGAAAATAAAGCAATAACAGAAGCACTGTCTTTAAAATATTACATTTCAAGGTTTTCACAAATTATTTATTATTTACAGTTAAAGGAAAGGCTATCTAGGTGATATGGTTGCAAATATCAAATGAATATCGAACTTCAAACCAACTTTACCACTGGCGACACCATGTTGGTTTGTTCAGAGTTTGTGGCACTCACTCACACAAACACAAACAGCATGCAGTCCAGTGGCCATGCCTCCTGCTCATGCCGCAGTTCTGAATGAGAGCTGTCAATCTCGCTTGCAGCAACACAACACAGGCACTCACCGTTAAAATACCTTCTCTTTAACCCAGGATTTGCATATCACAAGAGAGTAGAAGTGAGTAAACTCTGCATCCCTTATATGAGAAGTGGGTAACGCTATATTGCCCAAATTAAAAGTGGGTAAATGCCGTTTACCTGCGTATACCCTCAACTACACCACTGATCACAAGTGAACAAGTGGTTCTCTTTTGTTCAGTACTGCAATAGATATAGTACTGAACTATTGTAGCCTAGAGAATTAGCTAATGAGATTGTGTTTTAGTATATATATGAGAATCCATGGTGAAAATTTGGAAAGTAAATGAGGTCAGACAGTGTGTTTTTCAAGAGTATTTTTTTTGTGTGCAGTCAAGCTGCTCATGAACAAAACACTGACAAGGGCAAATAACTAATTAAAGATGTTTATCATCATGAACAAACATGTATTGCCAGCTGCAGTGTAGAGAAACACTGAGTTTTATTAAGTATGTGTAAGGTTGTTGGTGATTATGTTTTGTTCAAAACAATTCACTTTGTATGCTTTGATCACAGATATTTTATTTCCTATAATACATTAGCCTCAATTAACCTCAATTAAATATCCTGTTGTTTTAAAAAGACAGAGGGTTGTTTGGTATTTGATAAGGACTAAAATATTACAAGCACCCATAGCTTCATTTTTGCAGTGCTTTCTTTCTGTATTGCTGTATAGGCCTAAATGATGAACTGTTACAGTATCGGTATCAAAAAAAAACACATGGCGCTGAGTAAATAGCATTGCTTTATTTAACTGGAGTTATGTAATTATGTGCATCAGCTGCAGCACACATTTTGTTTTAAATCCATTCTCTTGTTTGGATGTTCGTTTTCTTGGAATATACTTTCTGAACACCATTTCTGTTGGATTGATGGTGGTGGAAAGAGACACTCACAATTGCAGATTAGTGTAACAACAGGTTCACCATAAACCATTAAAAACCTACATGTTGGCGATTAATGGGTCTGTGAGCATATTTCCATCTTAGGCCAACACCCGTCTGGTTGGCTTTCACACTTGAGCTGTCTGAAACAATTTTCAGCTCATGAAGAACAATAAAAATGACTGCTTCCGGAGTTTTTTCACAGGAATTCGAGTTTATTTATGAATTTAAAAAATCTGTATTTTATTTTTTCTTTACATTGCAATTCTAAGTTTTGTTATCTGTCTATCAGTGCAGCTGGATGTGGGAAAGGGATGCTAAATACAGACAGAATCTCAGTAATTTGTTCTCAGATTGAACTGTACTGTAGGCCAACTCTACCTAAACTGGTGATTTGGCTTAATTCTTAGACATATGATGTGTGAGACTTTTTCCAAAAGACCTCATTGGTTTAAGTTCCACATGCACCTTCGCTATTACCACTCAAGGTTTTTATTTTTTTGACAATTTATTCATGTTAAGAATTTTTTTTGTACAGTGTCATTTTAAGCAACACAGTGTCTACCTAGACAGTGCCCACCTAATCTGTAAGCCACCTAGACTGACATGTTAGAATGAGGTTATCTTTTGCCAATACAGGTAACATGAAAAGCTTTTATGCAAAATAAGGAAGAGTTTACTGTATATATTTGAAAGTATTAGCCACACTAGAGTGCTAAATTCACAATACCAGAGGGGGATATCCATCACAATAAGCCATTTTCCAGACCTTTCATTCTTTCACATCTACAGCATGAGGTATTTGCATTTGAATGAGTAGGTAGTGTATCTTTGTGAAGTAATTCTCAATACAGTGCATCAATTTTATGACTTGTGGTAACCAAAATGCTCTTAAAATATCAGGACAGCAAAAACTTTTGAGAGGATACAAATTAGAACATACTGTAATACTCTAATTTAAAGGAATACCGTAATTGCTTTAATATAATGCCTTTGGGTCTTCATAAAGTTTTCTAGAGTTTCACTGTCCAACCTGCTGCTGGGGCGCATTAGGTTTTTTTAACTTAAGAGGTGAAAACATTTTTTTTTCTGCTAACAAAGGGATACTTTTGTTAATGGAGTTGTAATAGCTACATTTTGATAGTTATGCTAAGTAAACAAAATCAGTAGCAGATTTGGTCCCATCAGACATTGGGGCAATTTCCATGGAAAAAAAAAAAACATAAGTCTCACCTTTTTTTCACTCATTTTGGTAGTACTTTCGGGTTGTGCGTGTTTCCATGTTGTTTTTTAAGCCAGAGAAATTATTGTTCCAAATGCAAATAACCTAAGTAATAGTAAAATACGGGAGGGTATATTTAAATGTTGGTGTTCCAATTTGTCCTTGCGTGACTGCTCATATCGTGCAGCTTTCTTAAACTGGGTTTCCACAAAGTTTTTAGGTTGTGTTAAAACACTGAAAGTGCAACCTGTCTCATTTGGCCACAAACAAATTGAATAGATGTAACCAGGAAACCTAATTGCTCACCTGGCGCAATGTGGACTAAATCCCTGTTATTTGATAGGCTATTTTACTTCGTAGTTTATTTAATGAATGCACCTGGGAGCGCTGGTTAACATAAAAACAGCAAGAAAACAGACATAACGTTACACGAATACTAATAAAAACATTTCATAAGAAAGCGCTGTGTACTATCCTTGTATTATTTGTTAAAAAAATTGACTGCATATATATTTATTATAAACCTACTATATACCTACATATATAAAATATACACGTTTTCCTTCAGAACTGTAGCTTCAGCCGTTCTGATCCTTAATGGAGCTAAATACCAGCACCTTAGGTTAATGATATAAAAATGATCTAGTCAAATTTTTTAGTACAGTACATTTTTTAAATACTGCTAGTAAATCTACAATAGGCTATCCTAGTCGCCCACATTTCCCACTACATAATATTCTTATAATAACACTACTACTGTACTACTATATAACAGGGTTTGTTGTGATGATTACTATTGATGATTACTAGGATAATCTTACATCGATTTCAAAACTGCTGAATTGGTGGTAGGCACACACTGTACTCATGGGCTGTGTTCGCCCACCCTACTACTATGACCACTAATCGCTTATCAGCCTTTTGGCTAAGATAAACTGTATCGCTTCTTGGCCTCTTGGCTAAGATCAGTGGAGTTTGGCTTGTCCATAGCCGCTGATCGGAGAAGGTGAAGTAAAAGAAATGTAATACGTTTTTTTTGGATAGATATATACAAAAAAAAATACTACTTATAATATTAATAAATACATGAATCCGAATTCCACAGGGACCGTACAAGGCTCTCGCCAGTAGAATGTGGTTTATATATATAGATAGATAGATAGATAGATAGATAGATAGATAGATAGATAGATAGATAGATAGATAGATAGATAGATGGATAGATAGATGTTGTTATTGGGGATCCACCCGGGACTTTCTGCAACTGCGTTATTATGTCTTGCAGCAAGCTAATATTTGTCTTTTTGAAAATTTGTGGAACCAACAGTTCTCTTGTTCATGCTTTTGTTCTTCTAAAACAAATCTTCCTCAATTAGGTTTAAGAGATTTTACTTCAAGTTAGTAGTAGGTGGACGCTCAAGTCTGGTGGTGTAATAGCTCACAGCCATAATAAAGCCACTGGCAACAAATTGCCTGCTACATAGGGGTACACAAACGTGACTTTTCTGGCCTTGGTAGGTACCCATGATAGATACTACTTCAGGCTAGTGTACAATGTATCGCATCTTATAGCTAAGGGACAGAAAAGTCTAAGCTTAAAGCAATCGGCTATCCGACCACCAAACACGAAGATAACAAAAGTGTAAAAGGATGAACAAAAATATCTGTGCTTTGCAAATGGCTTCATTATTATTATTTTTTTATTTGTAGTAGCTTCAGTGTTTTTTTATAACATTGCTTATAAAATAAACAAACTATAAAGCACTATATATGGTGTCAAAAAAATAATGAATGACGAGATATCTAAACCCCTCCTACTGTATGCTTATTTTTTCCTATTTGGTCAAAAAAACAGATAATAAAGGATTGCTTGGTGGTACGGCCTTTACGTATTGTAGAAAGTTGCGTGAGGTTACACCACAAATGGGATTTTCACTGCTGAAGTCTTGTGAGCATAATGTAGGACATCCAGACATTTTTCCATGCAAAATAAAAAAGATTTTGGTTAATTGTACACCTTCTTTAACGTGAGAAGGTCATTTACCCACCCTTTAAGGTCGTACAATGTTTTAGACGCGCACTTCCTATAGAGCGTGGAATGTGTGTGGTATGTTTGTGCCACGTCACACAAATAATGCCTGGACAGAGAGCATCAACTTTTTAAACTGCATGGAAACCTGGCCATTGTTAACACAATGCAGCTTTTAAATTGTTTGTTTGAGTTTGCTGAGTAAATGGCATGATGAGAAGCTCTAATTAGGTCTGGCAGACAGGAGGAAACATCAGCAGGCTAATTTCTTGAAATAACTAACAAAAGAGGGATGTCTTTTTCTGTGCACAGTGTCAGCTCATGACTGTAATTCAATGTACAGTACCTGTCTGGATGCTATGACAGCAACTCCTAAAATAAGCCTACTGCTCTGTTCAGAGGGCTAAGGATAACTTTAGTAACAGCTGTGGATTTATGGAAACAATTATGATTTTTAATTCTATACTGGTGATTAGTGATTTACTTACTTAGTTCGAGAATTTGATATAAAAAAACAGGAACATTGTTGTTCATCTCTTCTGTGGCCTATATTGGCTAGGCCTATACCAGAGTAGTTTCAGACATTATTGTTGTACTGCATTTTAACAACAAGCTCATTGTGGTATTCGTTTTTTGGGGATTTGTGCATGAAAACCGCTATAACTACAGTATCGCCTAATCCTAATCCTAACCCTGCCATTTGTGAACTATAGCCACTTCTTTCTATTCAGGTCTACCCCTGGCAAGATGGAGACATTTGTTTTTGTAAGTCTACTCTAGGCCTTCTCCTCCATCTACTTTAATTTGCAAACACAAGCACTCAGAGAATGTGATTTTTGTTTGCAGGTGGGTACTGTAGGTTTTGAGGTCCAGACATCTATTGATTTGGGGATGAGAAGGAACATAGTTGAGAAGGCAGCGTTAGTATTGAGTATACCAGAAGTATAGTATGGTGCTAGTAGGTAATAGGTGGACGTGCTTTCACATACTGTGCAGTACTGTATGTTCCTCTTGTTTCCAACTCTGTTTTGACATGTTTTAGTTTTCTCTAGGCTGCTCTTGCCGACATAAATCTCCAGTTAAGCAACTGCCTTTCTCCATGAGTGCATTATTTAGTAGTTAAATGTACTTGCAGTGAAGATTACAATGACAAGTCTCTTTACTATAGTTACTGTGTAATGGGTAAGACATGTAGAAATTCACAGAAGAATTTTCATGACCTGACTAAACTAAATTCCGTTCTATATCTCAAGATGTTCCAATAGTGAATCCAATCAACTGATCTAAAGAATAATTAAGTAATAATATCCTTAACTACTGGCTAAAAACCATTAGCTAATAATGATCAATTATGGCCATTATTTCATGAATGTGTAGCGCTGGCTACTGCAGTAGCTTGTTGATTCCTTTATCTCTTTTAAATGTTTTTTTTTTTTTTTTTAAATATATAAAACTGCCTCTTCCCCTATATTTAAACTAAAGGCCAATAACATGTTTATAAAGTTTAATATAAAAAAAGAGTCTGGCAAATCCGGGTCCAGTGTGTGTCATATTCACAATTTCCCTGAGACTGACAAGCTGATCACAACCATAACAAGGTTGTAACCTGCCTTTTAAAGAGCATCTAAAAAATTAAATCAGGAAGGAGGCTAGTAGAACATGGCATTCTTCCTGACAGCCTTCAGAAGTATGCTGGGATCTCTGGAACCTGTCTCTCCTGGATGTCCTCTTACCTATCCAGACGCATGTAGTCTGTTTTCTATGCTGGACGCAGTGGTGTTGCAAACCCAGTCACTTGTGGTGTCCCCCAAGGATCTGTTCTTGGGCCCCTTCTCTTCAATATCTACATGCTTCCCTTGGGTCACCTCATCCGCCAACACAGCCTCATGTTTCACTCCTTTGCTGACGACACCCAGCTGTACTTAAAACTCGACCCTTGTAGCCCCTCTGCCATGGTCCAGCATTCGGCTTGCATTCAAGACATTGAGGCCTGGATGTCTGCCAGTTTTCTTCAGCTGAACACTAGCAAATCTGAACTCCTTCTTGTAGGATCTAAAACTCAAGTTAAGAATTTAAATATAGGCCTAGTTGCCCTGAACCTCAGAAACTGTCTGCTGCTGCCTTCCCCCACAGTACGATGCCTTGGTGTACTTCTTGACAGCAACCTCTCCTTTGTTGCCCACACCTCCTCCGTGGTCAAATCTTCCTTCTTCCATCTTCAAAACATCTCCAAAATCCGTCCCTACCTTTCCCTCCCGGATGCGGAAATAGTTTGTCATGCATTTGTCTCCTCTGGACTAGAATACTGCAACTCTCTATATGGTGGTCTCCTGGCACGCACCATAAACCGACTGCAGCTAGTTCAGAATGTCGCTGTCAGGATCCTTACCAGATGTAAAAAACGTGATCCCCCGCTTGCCCTGCTGCACTGGCTACCTGTAAAGTTCAGGATTACTTTCAAGACTCTCCTGCTCACCTACAATGCCCTACATCACACATGTCCTGAGTACCTCCTCAACCTGCTGACCCACTATGCCCCTGCCCGCAAGCTGAGGTCCTCCGACTCTGGCCTGCTTGTTATCCCCAAGCAACAGTGCACCACACTTGGAGAACACTCATTTAGCTTCATGGCTCCGACTCTTTGGAACTCTCTCCCAGCTTTGGTGTGTGATGCTCCCACCGTCACTTGCTTTAAAAAAAAACTCAAGACCCACCTGTTCGCTCTTATCTGCTGATATCTGCTATTAGCTGCTGTATTGCTGCTACTATTTAATGTATTATGCTACTATCATGTATTGTGCACTTTCCACTTTATTTAATGTATTATGCATTGTTTTACTGTATATCATGTATTATGCATTTCTCTGTATTTAAAGTATTATGGATTTTCTTGTTACTGCATTTTGTAAAGCGCTTTGTGATGGTGATCCACTGTGAAAGGCGCTATATAAAATAAAGATTGATTGATTGATAGTACTCTTAACAAAAAATGTTTTTCCCAGAACCATATAAATAAAGAATAATGGTTAGGGTAGTGTGTGATATGAGAATGTAATGCACACCGGGGGGTGGGATTATCCAAGTATCCCACGCCAATGGTCGGCATTCAATTCACATTTATCACACACTACCCCATGCAGTATTTTGTATAATCTCTTGAGCAATTTTTTCCTGCTGAAGTTCTAAAGTTCTGTAATTGCTTGTTGTGGGGGGCTTACTCTACTTAGTTTATGTCAGTGAGTTATTAGACAGAGTGAACTGCATAACATTTTTTATTCAAAATAGTAAGAACTTTGGTTTACATTATGTGAGACAGTACAGAGAAAAACACAGTTGCAATGGTGTGTATTAGGAGTTATAACGCAACTGTAACCAAAGTGAACAGTTTAAACTTTAAAACAACAAGTTAGTTTTCAGGGAATCAGGTGTTCTGGAGCTGAATGTTTCTTCTGTGCTGTTGTTTTTTGCTGTCAGGTTTTCATGGCAACTTGATGTTTTTTTTTTTTTGAGGAGGCTAAAAAAAAAAAAAAGGTTAGGGCGCATGCTAAAATGTTTATATACTAATTGCCATTTTTATGTTCATTTGTTTGTTCCGAGGGTGTTTGTGTTTGCTAACATTTCTGTGTACCTTTTTGTGAGAAGTGGCTTACCTTCACTCAGAATCAGTGTATTACAAAACTCAACTGTGGATGGGAGACCTTTCGGGTGTCCAATTTATAGATGTTTACGGTGACTCCCTCGTGGAAAATGCAGTTTGGCCCGAATACTGAATGCAGAGAGCCTGTTGCCGAGGTAGTTTCGTTGCTGGAAATGTGCGTTTCTCTTACCTGATTTTCACTAGACACGGAGAGCTCTGGAGGGTTTTCTATATCAAGTACACACTAGAGAATTGTGCAGATGTGTTGCTTTGTGACAGTTTGACAGCTTGCACTGGGGTAGTGCTCAGTTGCTGGTATTAATGAGCGTGTGTTTCCCATATTGCAGGGGCAGGGGCACTGGAAAAATTGTTAAAAGTTATAATAAAAAAGTTGTTATAACACAATATCATCTGATACAGGGGCTTGAAAGCTGTAACATTAGCATTTATAAACATGCAATAAAGTTGTTAAATTAATAAATACATACCAAGAGATACACAGCACAAATGCGATAATAAACTAATAGTGAATAAAATATTTCCAACCAGCTTTATTCAACAAGCTCACCAGATCAAGTTTCTAAAGGCAGTCAGGATTTTTATTTGTTTTTATTGAATTAAAAAAATCCTGACAGGAATATTTTATGGTACAATATTTTAATGTTTTACACATATGGTTTACTGTAAAAGCCTACTTTTAAAAATATATGAAAAAAGACACAAATATAATGCATATGACTAACTAAGATGAATATTGCACTTTAGAACTGTTTGTACTGGCTGTAAAATCCTGTAGTATTGGTTTAACTGCCAATAGTAAGGCTGTATTCTCCATGTGCAGTTGATTTTGGTATTCCTGGCACATGGAAGTTTCTACAGATTTACAAGTAGCATTGTCACTCTTATTGGGAGTGTATATTCATGATGTGGAGTTTATCTTAACAGCTGTTGGGGATTATTTGAGAAATCAGTTCTACAACACTGCTTGTGCCCAGATGATACAGTACACTCCACTGCCTCTGAAGTATTGGGATAAGATTTCAATGGTTGATATCTAATCCGGGATAAATAAAAACAGATTGTTTTTAAGAAAGCCAGTGCACATGTACCTTGTATTGTTTGAATGAAGATCAGTATATTTGCTCGCTTGTAAAATATTTGTTGGCTGTTTTCAATGAACAGCAAATAATTAAATCTAGAAACTGCTTTTATATACAGTATATATATATATATATATATATATATATATATGCCAAAGAGAAGCATCTGCACTCCAATGTTTAACCTCCACGAGGTGCCAACCATAAGGCTATGGTATATAGAAAAGAATAAAAAGTCTAAAACAAGTCACAATTACTTCTTCCAGTTTTCAAGTGAAGTCCACCAAGACAGGTCGCACGCTCAAAAATTCGGACAGGACCACTGTGATTTTATATTTAAAAAGGTTCTCATAAGTTTATTTCATGAAATAATTGTAAGTTCACATATACTTTTTTCTTCTCTCTCTCTCTCTCTCTCTCTCTCTCTCTCTCTCTCTCTCTCTCTCTCTCTCTCTCTCTCTCTCTCTCTCTCTCTCTCTCTCTCTCTCTCTCTCTCTCTCGCTATATATGTTTGTTCGTATAATTCTCTGTGGATCATGATACTGAACTGCGAATTGCAAACAGGCTTTACCAAATATGTATGTTGGTTGAACTTGCATTAAAATGTTTAATATTAGACAGTAAAGTGTTGGTGTCCATTTTATCTGTTGAAAATCTAAGAACAAAATCCTGGCTGGCAATTATGTTTTGTCAGAAGACTTAACACCTGACACAGCTTCAGAATCCCAGATGACCAGCTGAAAGATCTTTCATCCTGTAGTGCTCAAAGGAACGGCAAGCTACTATTTCAGACTTACAAATAAAAAAGCTAGTACTGAAGGCAGTGAATTAGTGAATGAAGTCGACAATAGTGCATCTTGTACAAAATTTGCAGTCAACATGGCCAAACTGGCAATTAAATGCATTTCAGAATTATCAAATAATTTAATGACGAGGGAGGA
This sequence comes from Acipenser oxyrinchus oxyrinchus, assembly GCA_030684275.1. Lineage (NCBI taxonomy): Eukaryota > Metazoa > Chordata > Actinopteri > Acipenseriformes > Acipenseridae > Acipenser > Acipenser oxyrinchus. The sequence goes on from CM060252.1 coordinate 28,257,894, forward strand.
CTTTATCTGAACAGTTATTTGTATGTGCATGACTTACTTCAATGTTGCGTCTTTTTCAACCATCTAATCAGATATGAATGGTTTGGTGTGCAATTCAGTGCTATTCCTCATGGATGTGACCTGTTTTGAGGGATTTCAATTTTATGAAATTCCTTCAAAAATATCACACCTGGTTAGTTCATACCTGGTGAGCCTGGATTAGTGTGTCTTCCAACTGTGAAACTTTATTGACGATCATTTTCAAGTTGAGTTATAGAGGTATAGTGCAGTAGACTGGTGGAGCAGTGAGTGATTAATGTGTCCTGTTCAAACTGCGTCATCAGGTAAGTGCTGTAGAAATAAAAATAAATAAGAAATAAGTAAGACAACAGTTAGTTTGTTGTATTTACTGTATAGTAGAAGGTTCTAATTTGTTTTATGTCCATTTCAGCCTTGCTTTACACCCTGATAAAACCCAAGTTGCCACTGGCCAGGTTGGAAAGGACCCATATATATGCGTTTGGGATACCTACAATGTGCAGACCATCTCTATTCTCAAAGATGTGCACACGCATGGAGTGGCCTGTTTGGCTTTTGATTTGGATGGACAGGTAAGCATTCCTAAAGAAATTGTGTAGTACATGTGAATAGGAAAATTTCCCAATTTTAACAAGCAGGAGTCGGACCACTGTCAGCCAACATGGTTTAAAATAGAACAAAATTAATTGTTTTCAACTGCCACCAGTAGACTAATTTGGAACTCATGTCTCAATGTAGGTTTACAGCATGTGAATATTGTTGTGGGTAAAGAGAATTCCCTGGGTAGGATTCAGCCAGGTTCAATGATGTTTAGAGCTAACAAATGCAATGTCACCTACTACTGTAGATTCAAAGGAGTGAAGAATGTGTCATGCAGTGCACTAAGTAATTGATTGGGTGGTCACAGCCAGACTGTAATGCATCTGTGCCACTGAGTGCTATTAGGGGAAATATATAATAATTCTGCTGTACCTGTCCCACATTAAGTGAAAACCAATAGAGGACAGTAATATTAAATGGTGTTGGATGGAGTTATACATATTTTATATTAAATAAAGCAATCATCATTTGGCATTTTTTTGGACATTTTTATAATAGTATAGTCAAGCCTATTTCTTAGAATTAAAAAATGGGCCAAAATGGATGTAGCAGTAGTCATTATGAGGACAGGCTAACACAATGACCACATCAATTCTTGTGTACCTTGACACAAACAAAATTGTCTCTGTTAGAGCTTTGGGAACAACTTCAGTTTTTGGTTCAGAAAATAATATGAAATGCCCCATGGGATATTTAATATAGAATCTGGTCAGTGCACAAGGGATAACATTTCTGCTCTCCGTTGATAACAGAGGTGTGAAATTGTTAAAAAAAAAACTAAAAAAAAAACTGGATGGCAGACAGACTTGGATCCATGTTTTATCTTAAACAGAACACCTGTTCCACCTCAGTGAAGATGGAGCACATCTAGGTTATCTCTGAGCAGTATTTAACCTGCAACCTTCTGCCCAGTGGGTCTGACTACTTCTTACTGAGTTACCATTTATTATCATTTGCATGCATGCTCCATTCTGTGATTTTATAACCACAAAAACATCAATGAAACAGTGTTAAAAGAGAGGGACTGTATACCTTTGGCCTCTCTGTGCATACAAAAAGGTGTTTATTTTCATTCACGGAAAGAGATAAGAAAAAAATGGGCCTTGCCAATAAATTGCTATACTTTATTTAGTAGATTTCCAAAGATATTTATTCAAGGTAACTTTTTTAAGGTAGCATCAAATATTATTTCAATTGATTATTTTAAATCCTGGTTTGGCTTAAACTACTTTGTAATGAGAGTTGTTATTCCCCTGCTATACTGATTGTTTTGATTCATGTCAAGTTTTAACCCTAAAATGTGTTTCAGTATTAAATACCTTGAATTATGTGTACTGCTACTATGCCATTAAACATTTCTGGGCAAAAAACTGTATTTGCTTATGCCAATAATCCTGTAGTAATGTAAATTTAAACTGAGTTGGAAATCTCTCCTGTAATTCAGCTGAAAACTCAATTAGAATATTGTCCTCTTGTAGCAAGCTGAGATGCATCACCATTTCAACTTAAACACAGGACTTGCAATAAACTCAAGTAGTTTTAAATCAACTATAATTGAATATGTCTTTCAAGAATGTTGTCCAAGAGCCCGTCCATTTTTTATTTTATTTATTTATACCTAGCGTTTGGCCTCTGTGGGATTGGATGCCAAAAATATGGTATGCGTTTGGGACTGGAAGAAAGGAAAAGTACTGGCCACCGCAACTGGGCACTCTGACCGGGTAAGGATTGTGGATTCTTTGTGCCTACAGCCGTAGTGTAAATGTGAAACTGCTGAATCAATACCAGTAAAATTTCAGAGGCAAGAAAGAGTGATTACAGATCCTTTTTTTACCCACCTTTGAGCCCCAGGGGCAAGATAAAGTACTGTACTTCTATTTTGAAAAAGATGATATACATACTTTGAACAAATGTTGTGTTGTGAATATGGCTCTGAAACCTGGAACCTTCAATAAATCGCTACCCTTAACTTTTAAGTCAGCTTAATTACATCGAGCATGTGATTAGAATATGTTATTTGAGTACACATGCGAATCTTCAACTTAATATGTGCAGCAGTTCTTGATTTTGGATGTCCTAAAGGCAAGGGGCACAACAGCCTCACATGTAATTTGATTGTTCATTTTGTTTATTTAGTCACTGTTGGATCTAAATCTATTGAAAACCATAGAATCATTTTGTGAGTTTAAAAGGATTTTAGTTTGAGAAAAGATACTACAGCCACCTACCTTCACTGCTGCATCTTCATACCTGTGGTTGGGTAGTGTTCACTCAATACTGTTGTGCTCAAAGGTATTGTAAAAGAATGCACGTACTGTAAGTTCTGATTCCCAGTCTCTGGGAAGAGGAAAGTAACTGGAAGAAAAGATCTGCTGTGGATTTAGTACAGGGATGTCATAATTTCATCCAAATGAACTATTGGGGTTTTCATGCTGGAGGGTATTTCAGTATTGGTTGATTTGACCCTTTTTATAAACCACCCCTAAGAGATAGCATTCTTGCACGCACCAGAACGTGCATGGAGAGAAGGCAAAGACATCTGGCTCCCGCTTTATTGCTCATATGAGTGAGTGGTTGCCAACATAGAAGTGTCTTTGGCCCTTTGGCTTCTATCTTGCTGAAAAAGTGGGCCAATCATGGCTTAGGGGTAGCCTACAGCTGACTCTCCCATGCATTTGCTATAACTAAAGGCAAGGCCATCTCTATTTCTGGTGGGACTTGCATGCTTTGAGGTCAATGATTATTTGAGATGCAGTACTGAATCCATGTTGTATCATCGTTTAAAAGTTTGCTATTTCAGCTCTTTGGCATTGTTACAGATCTTTGATATTGCCTGGGATCCCTATCAGCAGAACAGACTTGTCAGCTGTGGGGTAAAACACATTAAGGTAAGTATGACAGTGATGAAGGTGTATTCTTAAACAGGCCTTGCTGCTGTTTAGTTCACTGATAGATATGCTCACAGTTAAGCATCTTTATATCAGAGGATGTGAATGGACTTTCTGAGTAAACTGCTATTATTTTAACAATATATGCAGTGATGTTCAAAAGTGTTGACACCCTCCTATCATTTCAATGCAAATTACTCCAGTTTTACTGTGATATTATTATTAATCTGGGAAGCATCTGAATTTAAAATTAAGAAACTAAATACAACAATGTATGAAAAGCAAAAAAAGGCTTATTACTTCCTGTTTTTAGCCTTGTTATACAGATTTTTTTTTTTTTTAAAGATTTTGTTGATGCACAGTATATTAAGCACACTATCCTGGCTCTGGGGATTTGATATTTTTTATAATGAAGGATAAAGAGAATATTCTTAATGAGATGTTTTATTAGAATTTGCCTCCTCCTGTTGTTGTTTGTAGTTCATTTTAGAATGTATGTTTGTGTCTTTCAAAGCTGCAGCTACATAGGCACAGCTGAGAGAAGAGAGAGAGAGATTTCTATTTTCATACAGTGTATGAAATCAGTTATCATTTTAACAGAAATGAGAATGGATTTGGAATAAATGCAGAGATACCAAAAATAACTTCGTCATCCCACTAGCCACCATATTCTTGCTAATAAAAAAATATCAGTGAATGTGCATGACATTTAGAATAGAGATTAGTCCCACACACATGCAAGGAATTATACTGGTTTGCATTGTACTATGCATAGTAAAAAAAAAAAAAAAAAGATTTTGTTTTAAATGGGAAAGGGGTGAAGTCAACGTGAACTGAGTGACCATTTCCAGTTTTTTAACAGTGTTTATTGGCTATATGCCGATTTCATTGGTTTATCATTTTTTATCAGTTAAAACCTAAAATCAGAAGACCTAATTATAACCCACCATGTCATGCTTACATATTGTAACTAGTTTCTTTTTGAAAGTTGGTTTAATATATATTTAGTATGTAAACTGGCCTGAGAAGACTGGACCACGTTTTCTAAGCTTTTGTCCTCTGTGGTGTACACCACTAGGCTATTTGTAAATGAATACAAATAATTTTCTTTCCAATCTTGTTTTGTTATAAATAAAATAAAGTTTAACACAATGATAACTGTTCTAGAACTAAATAAAAAAAAATATATATATATTCTTTAATAATAGGTATAAATGTGAACTTTTTTTTACATAAAAGCCTTGAAAGGTACTTGAAACATACTATATACAATAGATCTATTGTTTATTATAGTAAATCAAACACTTTTTGTATATTTTAGTCATTTTAAATTATACAATGGTAGTTCAGATGTTTCATTGCTCACACAAAATATACATGTTAGCCTTGTGCTTGTCTCATTGGAATTCCTGGTTAAAATCCCAGCCGTGCACAGGGATAAGTTGAATATCCTGTATTATAGCTGGTGACAAACCTGGTGCTTCTAAAACAAAGAGAGAACATTTGTCAAGACTCTTGCCGTATCAGTAATGTGTCTCAATTACCGTAAATGAAACATAAGAATAAAATCAATAAATAACAAAAATATGCAGAAATTACATTATAATGATTGACTGCATATACACAGCTGGACATGGTGTATACAGCTGAACTTCTACACCCAAATAATTAAGCCAGCAAACCAGGAGAAAATGAAAACTACAAAATTGGCATTTCTACTGGTCAACTTAATTATACATTCATGTTTATACAAAGATAGAAGTAGATAGATTTTGTCTATTTGCAGTAAATTTATTTTGAACTTGCAGAACTGCCAAGTGATTCAGTCGTTCTTGGCTCATGCATAGTGGTTCGCAAGTAAATTTTTTGCCTTTGTAGGCAGACTAACACACTACCATCATTTAAAACAAAAATAAAATACACAAACATAATAAATAAAAATAAATAATGCCCACATTCCAGAATATTAGTGGATCATGCGCTCCACAGGTCTATATGATCCGGCATTAAAACAATATTGTCAGAGGTATTGTCAAGTATGGTAAAATGTGTATTTTATTAATGTGTTTATATTATTTTACAAATCAACATATATTTATATTTGCATTTTGCCCCTTTAGTTATCCAGTTTCCTGAGCATGTCAGAGCTTTGAGTGTTCAAAACTACTGCTTTCCCAGGATAAGCACGGTACACTGTTGTTTTAAATAACAAATAACCGGTTGTTAAACAAAAACATGCCAAATTTAGTGTCTTCAAAATAGAATGAGTCAAATTTCTTCAGATGGCTATATCAGATGTGCAGTTGGAAACTGTCAAACTCAATCAATTCAAAATAACACATGCTGGACTGTCACATGCCCCTGGGAGATCAGCCTTTTATCTTCTAAATGCACGCTACAAGCTCTTGTTTTTCAATTCATTGCTCTTTTGAACCTCAGTTGCTTCATTTTTTTAAACTTAACTTTTCAATAAACATGAACAGTACTTGCGTAATTTAACTTCATTACAAATAGTTTTCTTAACAATATTGAATGAAATAAAGACTACACAACATACCTTTGTATAGTAAACTCCATTAATTTAGTACAGTAAACTCCACTGATTAAAAAGACTAACTTACCATAGGCAACTCTCTGTCAGTCGCTTCCAAACTGCCTCTATTAGTAGTAGTACCAGCTTTCTATTAAGAACTAGTTACTCAGTGCCCTTTGTGGTTGTTACAGAGGGATTCTACTGTATTACCCTGTTGCTTAGCTGATAAAAACTGAACACCAAGTTTAAAATGTTAAATGACTAAAGCAAATAAATAATCTATGCAACAGGAATAATGTATTGCGTTTAAATTGAATTTGTTTGTCATTTCATTTAGTTCTGGGCATTATGTGGAAATGCTTTGACACCAAAAAGAGGTATCTTTGGCAAAACAGGGGACCTCCAGACCATCCTGTGTTTGGCCAGTGCTAAAGACGACATCACATATTCTGGTGCACTAAACGGGGACATCTATGTCTGGAAAGGCCTCAACTTGGTTCGCACAATTCAAGGAGCGCATGGAGTAAGTGAAAGACAATCCTGTTCTTTCGAATTCCTAATGCAGTGTTTTGTAGCATTTAGAATTTCTTGTAGCCTGTTTAGTGATGGTTCACGGCATTCAGAATGAGATTCAATGATATGTGCATCTGTGTGCTCATTATTTAGCCTGCACTAATTGGTCATTGCCTCTGAGTATTAGCCCACTGTTATTCTCGCAGGTAGCAAATTATTGAATATTACTGTATCATTAAAGCACAAAGTCATTATACAAACAGGGGAGGGTGGGGGAGGGGTGGGGTGGGCTTTTTAAACAGCGGGTAGTCTATTTAATAAGCGTCCAGTTCAGTCATTAAGTCAAAACACCACCCCTTTGCTAGAAATAAAAAGAAACGTTTTAAGTATTAGTGACCTATTTTCCTCCTCAGATTTGCAGAGCCTCATTAGCTTTTTAATGAGTAAGTTGTTCATAAAGGATGTAAGAGCACAGCCTTGCTTCACGCAAGATTTCCTGTGCTCGTCTCATTAGAGGTCTTTTGGGACAGCAGAAATCTGAGAGCAGATTGCTTCCAGACAGCTCCATTAAACACTGATTTAGGACATTAGTTTAAGACTTTGTTGCAATAAATTTCCAAACTGTCGCACAGATCAATCTCTTTCAGTCTGACGCATTTCAAGATTTATTTTCAGAAATGCCTAATATTCACTTGTTTTGTCATCAGGCTTTAGGAACTGTCGGCTAAATCAGTTTCACAATTTAATTTACAATATTCCTTTTTCTGTATAGTGATACTGTATAGTGACTGCCAGATATGTGTATAACCTACATGTGTATGTTAACATAGATACTGTATGTGCAGGTAGTTGGGTGTGCTTCTTATGCAGCAACAATCCCTATAGACAGGTTTAAAATAGCCATCTTCTTTTTCTATAATAGTTATATGATTTAATAACCACCAAAGCTAGTTAAACTTTGCTGTCTATGTTATTTCCCTATTCTATGACTCTATTCAAGATGACACATACAAATAACCCTGTTATAGCAAACAAAGTGAAACTCATGTGTTAACATTCAATAAGTCTTTATTTAAGTATCACTCCAATGTTGCTAAAAAAAACATGAAATGAATGCATGTCGTTAAATGGAGCTGTACTTATTGATTGACCCGCTTTGATATGGCACCATTGTGTGTTCTAGGCTGGGATATTCAGCATGTATGCCTGTGAAGAAGGTTTTGCCACTGGTGGAAGAGATGGTTGTATACGGCTATGGGATGCGGACTTCAAGCCAATCACCAAAATTGATCTCAGGGAGACTGAGCAAGGATATAAAGGTAGATAATAAAAAGTATATACAGTATCTTCATTTTCAGACTATAACAAGAACCCTATGTACTGCTCAATCCAGAATATTTTTTAGGAAAGAATCATAAAATTGAACGGCGATTACTATATTATTTAATGACACTAAGAGAATATACTTATGATGTAGACTTCATACTCTTTTTTAAACGTGTGAAGAACATTGCAAATGTGCAAGCATGAATACATGTTGGTTTTAAAACTGCTACAGCTGTTGCTGGACATTTATATTTTGTTTCTCATTTAGTTCCTTTTGCTTTTCAGGTATCAAGCAGAGCTTCTGACCTGACACAATATTATGATCAAAGATGTTAAATTACATTTAGATTTATTCTCTGCAAATATTTTATTAAATACATGTATTAATTAAAGATTGAGAGGATTCATAATGTTGTGGTTAAAGTGCAGATGTATCTGGTATTTCATGGATAAAGTGATCTCTCTGTAGGTGGTCAGATGGTTGGATGGATTTTATTGTATGATTGATTATCTTATACAACTATTTGGCTTCTCTCATTAAATCTCCATCAAATTAGTATTCTAAGTAGTCATTAACTAAGAAAGACTGGACGCAAAATCAATTTGTAAAAAGGGTTATAAAGTTAGGAAGGACATAGAATAAGAACACAAAAAGTCATATGCATCATCCACATGGGAGGAGTCATACGAGAAAACACTCATTATCATATAATAGACGATCCCCCAACTCAACACGACACGACCATCATGACAGTAAAAATAGACATAATGACGCGTTCTTACCTTTGTATAAGTTAGTGATCAGCAGATGTGTCAGCCGCACAAAGAGCACAGTGTGTGGTTTTCACTAACTCTACTGTGCAGAATTTTTTTTTTTTTTTTCTATAGGTAAGTATCGGGACTTTCTTCCTATGCATCGGGATGCGGGACATTTGCTAGGAAATCAGGACTGTCCCGACCATATAGGGACTGTTGGCATGTATGGACTTGGAATGTCATTTTGTGCCATGTGATAAACAACTTTCAGCTGAGTAATCAGTTTGCTGCCTGATGATTGACTTGCTTTATCCCAGTGCTTTTTCATGGTAGCTTGCTGCTTCAGTGTAAGCACAGTATAGCTAAAATATGGTCAGGAAGAAACTTGCATATTAACAAGCCTTTAGTAAATCAAGTTTTATGTGCAGATTTTATGCAAAACTGGCAAAATATTTTGTCAGTGCCATCGACCAAGACGGCAGCTGTTTATGGGCGCATTAAGTAAGTGAGCCACTCAGTGAGAATTTTTTAGCTGCCTCTCACACATTTTGCTGCTAGTCAAACAGACTTGAGGCTTCTGTCTGCCAGTGAACAAGCTTTTGAAACAGTCTCTGACCGGTATTTACTGGTTAACAGAAACTGTGGGTGGGACAAAGTCAGTGTCGCATTGTTATTTTGATTTAGGTTGCTAAAATCTAATAGTTTTTAGCATTGGAGGTAAAATACCAAAAATGGACGACAAAGCAAAGTATGTTTCGGCTGAGGATTGTGTCAAGAAATTTCCCAAAGAAACGACATGCAGATGGAGGTAAATTGTTTTGCACATCTTGTAATGTGACTTTGGAAAAAATACCATTGATCACTATTTAGCTTCATAGTCACATTAAACAGAATAATACCACAGAGGCTGCTAAACAGAATTTAAAACAAATAACAGCTTTCAGAAAACAAACTTGAAAGCCAGGGCAGACAAAAAGTATTCCTGTTGTTTTTACTAATAAAATAAATTCCTGGATGGGACAAACAACATGACAAAGAACTTGCTGAATATCTGGCCTTTATTAAAGAATGCCAGATGCCCTTGGGTAACAGTGTTTTGGGACTGTTTCTAATCGATTTCTGCATCTGTATAACTTGGCAAAGCTTTACTTCCAACCAATTCAGTGGATGCAGAACGTGCAGTCTCAATGTGTATGGGCAAGTCTTCTCAACACAGACAGAGAATGTCAGCAGCAACTGTTGGGGGATGTTGCATGCTTGCCTTTAACAAAGAACAGCACTCTGTTTTAGTAAGGAAGCAAGTACCACTATTTTTAAGCTTTTATAATGCTCTGAAATAGTATCTACTTAGGTTTATTTAATGTTTAAACAGGTCAGAGAAATCCTAATTTGATGCCATAACCTACCCATGAAAAATATGTAAATTCTCTGTGACATAAGTAGACCCCTAAGTATAAACCATTGTCTGACCTTCTCCTTAAATACTGTGACAGAACCCAACAGTCAAATACAACAGTGCTTGCTCACTGGGTTTATCCCTATGCTGGTGATTACAACTGAGATGTGTCTTTGGGAGTAAAACCGGAAAGCTGCACAGTGTTGTGCTTTCCCAGAAGGTTATAAATGAGCTCTTGATTTAATTGTTGACACAATCAAGACTGCATTGTTTATAGCATAATAAGCTTTCTGGCAGGATGGCGGCTTTTCTTGAAGCCAGTGATTAATTGAGATAAAGCTACCAGGAGCACCTGGCAGCATCTGCTAAATAGGAAGTCATCTATTTCATTCAGGTTGTCAACAAGAACATTTGTGGTGTTTTTTTTTTTTTTTAACATGCTTGCTTTTGATGCTTGGCAAGCTAGTAGTGGCAAAAAGTTTGACAAGTAATACAAAAGCAATGCATTATTTTATTATTTTATCAGGAGGCTATGTGGTCCAGTGGTTAAAGAAAAGGGCTTGTAACCTGGAGGTGCCCTGTTCAAATCCCACCTCAGCCACTAACTCATTGTGTGACCCTGAGCAAATCACTTAACCTCCTTGTGCTCCGTCTTTCGGGTGAGACGTAATTGTAAGTGACTCTCCAGCTGATGCATAGTTCACACACCCTAGTTTCTGTAAGTCACCTTGGATAAAGGCGTCTGCTAAATAAACAAAATAATAATAATATGAGAAAATATTTAATCAAGGGGTTATGTGACCCAGAGATGAAATATTTTTTCTAAATGCACTGCAGCCCATATTTTTTATATTACATATGATCAGATATTGCTGTTCAAGATATCCATCACTACTAATAGAATGTACATTTCTGGGTTCATACTCGTTGCTGAATAGTATTGTAACAATCTTTAAAACTACGCCACATACCAGGTCTATAAAGAAAAGCCAAGGCATGTAGCTCAAATCAATGGAGCTATTTTAGGCAGCAATCCCCAGCCTCTGGAGAAGGCCCTGCCCCTTCAAAGCAATGCTGCTAACAGGAAACAGCAATGCAAGGAGAGAGAATCAGAGTGCCAGGTTCATACTTACTGCTGCTTTTTTTTGTTACGCAGAAAATGAATCACAGATTGCATGAAAAAAAGAAACAGATAAAAAAAGCACTGACATGTCAACATTATAGGCATTTTAGTACACTGACTAAAAGTTAGCATTCTCAAAGTTGCAACGTCAAAATTGCAGAACTGGCATATCAAAAGGGTTTATCTTACTGTTGAAGGTTATCTGTTGTACATACCATATAAAGCTTAACTTATCTACTTATGTATTTATTATTGTCACATACGGAGGTGAGTATTTCCCCACTTGCACAGAAAAATTAAACAACGAGGCTGAGGTTTTCTATACACAAAAACCACTGCGGCGAGCAGGCACTGGGTTATTTTATTAAACCAGACAGGGACATGTCCACAGCTCAAGCCAAGACTCTTACACCTCTAATAGCTGTTGGCTTGGGGATTCCTTTCATGGACCAAGCCGTAACTAGTGCCCAAACTAAAGGGGCTAGCCTGACTGGTCACTCCAAAAATCTCATCTTGTAATATTAAATTACCGATCCTGTGGGGTACTCAAAATGTTCTTGCCTTGTTATTTTTGAAAAGTAGTTTCTTTGTCCTTGTCTGGTAGAGTCCAAGCTGTTTTGTAAGTGCTGCAAAGAATCATGCCTTGGGTATTTCATTTCATTGAGTTTCTATCAGCTATCCTGTACATAAACACTGACACGAAGAACTTTGGGACAGTGGGTAAAACTGCATTTGATGAAAACCACGAACTGTTAAGACTGTTGGGCATATATGAACTGTACTGAAGAAAATTTGTATTATATACAGTACAGTTTAAGTTTTCACATAAACCAAAAAGTAGCCAAACGCTCTATACTGGTGAGATATTGAGTTAATACATTTTGTAGAATAATTAATCTGATGTGTGCTGCTTTCATCCCACAATGTTTATTTTCTTTGTTTGCTTCTTTATCAGGGTTGTCAATAAGGAGTGTATGCTGGAAAGCAGACCGCATACTGGCAGGAACACAGGATAGCGAGATATTCGAGGTGATGGTGAGAGAGAGAGATAAACCACTGTTGATAATGCAGGGCCACTGTGAAGGAGAGCTCTGGGCCTTGGACCTTCATCCCAAGAAACCGCTGGCAGTCACAGGCAGTGATGATCGATCTGTACGGTCAGTGAATTACTTTGTTTCAAAGTTAAGTGGTATGAGGTAAAAAAAAACAACAACTTGTATTTCTCTATCACCACTATTTGCAGCTGCATACATTAGCTGACATGCAAACTCAATGTTTATACACAGTGTGCTTTTCACATTTAGGACCCTGGTTTTATTCTGACCTGGAGTGTCTACAGTATACATAGTGTTCCGCGTTTCCGGTTTATTCTGAATTTTACCGAAATATTTCAGGATTTTTTTTTTTTAACTGAACTGATTTAATTTTCAAGTCTACTGTCCGTGTAACTGAAAAATATAATAATGCAGGTGACTTTTAGACTGGAAAAAAAAAAAAAATACTACTCAACAGGTTTGAAATTGCGCGTTGTTAATTGCAATGCTGAAAAAACAGTATGTGATGTGTTTATGGTCCGATGTAGAAAACATTTTGTTTGAATGGAGTACTTTGAATGACTTTAATACATACTGTAACTTGTTCTACATGTCAGTGCAATGCAGTGGTATACTTGTAAAGTACATGTATGGTTGTGGTTCTGATTAACAAAACAAAATGAATGTATTTGTACAGCTGGAAATTAGCCAAAAGCACCATTTCACTTTTAATTTGTAGTACCCAACACTCTTAGGTGAAATGTAGAAAGTCAATACCTGTCATAAGGTAAAAATATCCTTCTCCTTCTAATTTTTCTCCCAATGTTTTTTTTGACAATAAACTTGTTTTGTCAACATGGACATATACTAGGGAACACATTTATTTTGACGTCTGTATCATTAATATTAAATTATTTATTAAAACAATTTTTATAATATAAATATAAAAAAAGGTCTCTCATGCATGGGATTTGAAACTATAACCTTCAGTTTGCAAGCGTGCAGGACTAAAAGGCTGCGAAAAAAACGTTGGATTTTTTTTCGGGTGAAAAATAAAGAGAGGGAAGTTTTAATTGTAAGACCAAGTTTTTCCACAGTAGTTCAAAGTAACATTACAGTTAAAGTGTAAGGATGTAGTTCATGCATACCCCATAAGTTAGCATAACAGTGTGTACTGTATTTATTGGAAGTACTTGTGACTTCAAGGTAATGTTGCATTTTACTCACCCAAAATGCTTGTATATGAAAGTTTGTCACTTGTTAAAATACATATCTTTTTACAGGACATTTTTGCTGATTCAAAATAGAATTTCCTCCGTTAAATGTATTGTGTTTAAATTGCTTTGTTTAGGTCTTAACCCTAACCCTAACCCATACATACACTCACAGTTGGAGAGTTACTCAATGACCAAAACCTTATCTTGCTGCCACAACAGCCATTATAGATAAATGGTATCTGTTTAAAATAATCATCTTTTTCAAAATATTTTTTTTACTGATTTAATGACCACCAAAGCTAGTTGAAATGTATTATAATTAAAACAAAGCAATACAGTGTCTGCTGTCTTAAGTTCGCAAAATTGAATTTGAAACAAATTATGTTATTTATTGTAAGTCCCTAATAAAATACTGCAAAATTAAGTTTCAGAAGACATTTCTTTTTTTACATTAGTTACTGATGCAGAAAGGAAATACATTTTACCCAAATTATTCATTTCATAATTTTTCTTCCCTGACTGAAGGCTGTGGAGTCTGGCAGACCATGCCCTGATTGCCCGCTGCAACATGGAAGAGGCCGTGCGGAGCGTCGCTTTCAGCAGCGATGGCTCTCAGTTAGCTCTTGGAATGAAGGATGGCTCCTTCACTGTTCTCAGGGTCAGGTAGGTCTTGCACTGACTACTACAATTAAAGATATCTTTCTGCAGTATTTCCTCTGTGAAGATTCCCTAGTAGCCTCAACGTTGTTGTTTCACAACTGATTTAAAGTTAGTAAAAAGGTTTGTATTTTGTGTGACATACTGTTTTTTTTATAAAAAATAAGTGCCATACTATTTTAGCTCTGTATGTCGTTTTTTACAATTCAATATAATATAGATCCATATAATGTGGACACCATCTCAAAGTGCTTTACTGGCTAAACAATGTCAAACAAAGTCGTACAAATAAGTCTTTGGTCTTGTTAGGAGACTAGAATAGATTCTAAATCCATAATAATATACTTCAGTAGGAGTTCCATTTAAAGCTCTGGTCTTTAGGACAGGCAAAAGACCTTACTATGCAGAGTAAAGCGCTCTGATGTGTGCCCTGGCAGAAAACCTGTGGATTGTTAAATTATGCATTTCTGGGTTACAAGGATACAGTAAGTGCATTGTATATTGTAATAAGCAGCAGTTGTATTCATGACTTAGCGTCATATTAAAAAAAAGGTATTGCTACTTTAATATCTAAGGCTTCTGATTTCATTAAGCTAATGCTGTATATTACTTTCAGCATTGTATGAGACAGGCGTTTGGCAAGAAACAGAAGGCTTCCATTGATGTATTTTAAGCAGTCTTGAGAACAAAAAAAATAAAGGGTACAATAACCAGGTTGTAACTGTCATGTTATAAAGGATTGTCTTTCTAAACTAAATGGTAATTGTCAAAATACAGTACAAATACAAAAATAGAAGCATAACAAATATATTGCTACAAAATGATTTGGAGGATGCCAGCCGCATATCACTAAACTGCCTCTTATAACTGTTTTATGTTGGTTAGTCAAAGAAGAATTTAATATTTAAATGACTGACAAAGTATTTTGATCTGCAGAACAGAGCATTTGGATACTTCCAATCTATCATTAGTAAAGCCTCTATTGTTACAAAACAAGCTGATAGTTTTCTGATTCCAGGCAGTCCCCTCAGATTACAATGAACTGAAAGGCATTTTAATTAGGCACATGTGCAGTGCATTTCAAAGATTCTGCAACTTTCCCTATGCAAAGATGATTGTTTGATCTCAGGTATGTGAGTGCTCTAATATTCTTTTTAAAATAAATTTGATACATTATTATCTTCAAACAACACAACTAATTTAGCTTAGCTTTAGTACTTTTTTCCACTCTGGAGCTGATTGATGAGCATTATTATTTTACACACACCTTCTAGGAATCATAGTTAAGAGCACCCTTCTTTGTGTCATATTTAATAGTAGGAGGACAAAGATGGATGTTTTTCCATTTAGACCGGATGATAGTTGGATATATTGCTTCGCTCTGTTGCAACAGACAAGTGTGGAATTGCCTTTCTACTTTGTAGCCTGTTTCCTTTTGGTAAACATATTTTAGGTTAGATTATTAACATTGACATTGAAGGCTGATGTGTAGTTTATGCTGGTATGAAACCAAACATAGTTTTGAGATTTCTGGAACATATACTGTAGTACAATGTAATTAGAACATTCATTTTTTTGTTACTGGAGAAAAAGTAGGATACCATGCGGGAAACGTGAATAAAATAAGTAAATAAGTGCACCTAATTTGTCTCTGTATATAATCTTTTGCAATATACCCTTGTGCCACAGATTTATAGCAAATTACATGTAATGTATTTTCCAGAATTAAATAGTGAAAGTGAAAGGATATCAAGCTTCAATCAGGGTTTGAGAAAATTAATTTATTACCTGTCCTTTTGGTTGAAAATGTAATTTTCTGACTTCCAGGGCATAATTCTCCACATTTTACAAGGCTAGCCTCAATTTCTAACTGAAGACATGAACAAAATTGAATGTGCTGCCGAAAACTCACATCAGAGAAAACCTGAATGCAGTAACTATGTATTTTAGTTCTTTAATTAGGCTTGAGATAAATGAACCCGCTCCATCTGCTGTGTATGTCTTTAAAATAAATGAGCCACGGAGTACAGTATCCTACTATTTATTTGGTGTTGATATCAGATGCTGCTCTTGTCCAGAGCATCCTGACTGGGAGCAGACCCTCTGTGGGTTCTAGGGATGGTAACATTTTTAAAGATACACTTCTGTGCTGCAGTTCTGTATACAAATAAAATACAAAGAGCAGTAATACAAATGCAAAAGTGCCTTTGAAGAGTGTGAGCAAAACTGTGAGTGTGAGCAGAACTTTTACTCGGGTCAACTTTGACACAGGTTCAGCAACAGGCAGCATTGCAATCAGAAGCTATGCATGTTCTTCCTCAATCAATGATTGAGGCGTTTCCTTGATTTAAACCTTTTCACTGCCAATGTTAATAAAATGCTACCTTCTGCAGTGCTGCAGAAAAAACCCCAGCTACTATACATTGTCTAATAATTATAGTATAATAGTATTTTACAGCCACATGTAGTCATAGTCAATTATTATTCTATTCTAATAGAAAATTACAATATCAGTTTTGGTTTGACTTGTATCTTCAGTTTACAAACGAGCATACACATGATTGTCAGTTTTAACCGATAAAAAACAATAAAACACCCCGATACAAAAGAATGAAATTGGTGCATAACCAACACGGAAAAACACTAGAAATGGTTTCTCAATTCATGTTGACTTCGCCTTTACCATTTAAAAGCAAAACCTACTACTACAAAAAAATATATATCTTTCCCAGTGCAGTTGGGCAACGTCCCTCCTTCCTGACTTATATCTATCATTGATTCGCTCTGAACACTTTAAAACCCACCCCAATTACTGAGTGGCAGCAAATTCTACATTTCTATTTGAGACTCCGCTTGCCAGATTTAAAACGAGATTACAATTAGAAGGCTTGTTCACAGGATCCTGGTCCGGGGCCGGTGTGGTGATCCTCTGCCTTCCAGAACGTGGCCTGTATCTCCAATAGAGAAAGTGATGCAATCAGCTGCAGCAAGGAAGTGCTTAAGATTGAGATGCACTATACTGCAAGATATACAGCAGCCAGAAAAAATGAAAATAAGATGGCATTTGGACCAAAGTAAAAAATGGTGTATCCATGTTGTTCAATCTTTAATTTTCTTACATTTTGCTCTGTCTTAGGGATATGACTGAAGTAGTTCACATCAAAGACAGAAAGGAAGTTATCCACGAAATGAAGTTTTCTCCTGATGGCTCCAACCTTGCTGTGGGTTCCAATGATGGCCTGGTAGATGTATACGCAGTGGCTCAGCGCTACAAGAAAGTGGGCGAGTGCAACAAGTCTTCTAGTTTTATCACCCACCTCGACTGGTCTGTCGACAGTAAATACTTACAAACTAATGATGGAGCCGGCGAGCGACTGTTCTACAAGATGCCATGTGAGTGACAACAATTACAAAGAACCCCAAACACGTTTCCGAGTTTGTTGTGATGTGATTAGCTAACAGGGTATGAAAAAAGCAATTAGCTTTAATTGAGATGCTACCGGAATGATACACTGGCAAGGCTATTGTGTTATAGCGCTTTAACATGAACAATTTGTAAATGCAATTCTTGGCATTTTCAGATGTATTTTTATTTTTATAATTCTGATTTAACAAAACTGCTGTATACCACAGCATACTATCAGTGTTTGCACAGTGCTTTCAAGGGTGGTGTCTTGTCCTGTCCTCTGCATGTAAGTAAAAATCAAGTTAATGATGCTTGAAGAATTTGCTTTTTCAGACACATTTTTCCTCTGAAACTGGAAGCCCTGCTGTCAAGTGTCCTCTAGACTATTACCGTTTGCAGTTGGGGGGACACGGGACAGGACGACATGTTTCATTTAAACATTATCTGTAACTGGGAGTTGTGTCTATGCTTGGTTTCCTTTCTAGCACAAGCCATACTGACAAGTAAAACATGTAATTTCAATTCTGGCAAAGCTCTGCTATTACTAGAGGCTTAACAACTGGAGAAGTGAGTGATTTAATCTGAATCTAAGTTTTTAGTTGACAACTTGCATTTCAATTCATTGCTTAGGTTGGGCCAGTAAAACAAATGTGGTTGGCTTGAACGAAAAGATAAAAAATAAATTGGGTAAAAAATATATAGCGAGAAATGTGTTTATTTTAGGCCAGTTTTTTTGAGATTCTTGTTAAAATGTTACATTTACTGCATCATAATTATTTTAATTGCAATGGAATAAAGAGTTACTTCTCACTATTTTCATCACCTTTTCTGACATAGTTTGAATGTAATCGATCACGTTTGCATTTACTAAAAGATACTGTATGTGCCTTTGAAGTGTTGTGCTACCAAACTGTCAATACAGCATATGTTATATAGAGCAATAAATTCAGAGATTACATTTAGGTCAGCATTCCTGGATCTTCAGAATATATTACTCGGTGTAGGGAAAGCACATTAGATGTGTTTTAATACTGCCTACTGTCCATTAAATAGTTAGTTTAAATTGCATACTTTGCTCATGGCTTAAAATATGATTTAAAATAGAGACATTCTGGATATTAGTTTGACATCCAAGCAGCTTCAAATGAATTGATTTTACTTGACATGAAATTACTCCAACACAGGGCATGCCTTCTCTATAGTTATTATTGTTCACTTGCTATCTATAAAAACGGACATGCATTATATTGAAAAGCAAACCTGCTCTGTTCTCGATTGTTGGTCATTTATTTTTCTTGATATTACTGTTGCTGTACCTCCATTGCACACAGCCTAAAAAGTTGGTGCTCACAGTTTTATAGTAGCCCCCTAATTGCCTTCTATTGAAGCTCTTATTCCTAGTAATTACTAAATGGAAAACCGTTGTTTCATGCAAAAATATATTTAAACTTTTAATTTTCATATATTTTTGTTTAAATTCTTCCCTTCCAACTTCCAAGATCAAGTAGTTAAAAACGAAAGGTGCTTCAACACCAGACTGCTGGTAGGCTCCCATGTATATCATGAAGTCAGTTGTTTTATTGATCAGTCACTAATTAGATAATAGATCCAGGCATTCATCTACTTATTTACCTGTCATAGGAACAAATATTTGTACCCTTCGTTGGTCTGTCTCTCCTGCTGTCTCTTCTAGAGACTTTTACAGTAAAACTGAGATTTCACTGAGGAAAGCATATGTTTATTCTCTTTTACAATAACTCTAACTGTGATTGGCAATATAATAGAGGTTTGGCATACTTTGCTACTTTGAGTGACTCACAGCTGTCTTTGGATGAGTCATGAGTGCCTAAAAGATACTGTATGTGTACTCACTAACCTTTCACGAAACATTTTCCAGCCTTTTGTGATTCAAAGACAGTCATTTTATAGTTGCAGTAAAACTTTGTATGATATCTGCAATCATTCAGAGTACAATTATTCAAATATTGCTTTTTAATTTGTTTATAAGTCTGTGTCTAGGTGCTTTGACCTTGAGATCAGGAACTGCTCTTTAGTTCTAGTTCCTGCTATATAGACATATGTAATGTAGATCAGATCAGACCATTTGTCTTTATATTAGCAAAGATATATTAGCAAAGAACGATTTAATACTGTAAATATTATGCATAACTATATGAAAAAAAAAATTATGAAACAACACAAATCAGATGGAATGTACTAAATTGCTGTTTTTGCTATTTTCAGCTGGTAAACATTTGACAAGTAAAGATGAGATCAAGGGTATCCACTGGGCTACCTGGACCTGTGTGATTGGGCCTGAAGTCAGTGGGATTTGGCCAAAATACACTGACATAAATGATATAAATTCAGTGGACGCAAACTACAACAGTGCTGTGCTAGTCACCGGAGATGATTTTGGACTTGTGAAGCTTTTTAGATTTCCCTGTTTGAAAAAAGGTAAGGTTGTATGTTCTGTATACAATTCTTGGATGTGTCCTTTTTAATGTTTCTTGTGAAGATTTGCTGTGAGACACTTCTATCTGGGCCAGAACTCAACTATTGCTCCACAAGTGTAGTGTTGGGAGGGGGTGTCACTGCCCACCACTGCAGCTATGTGTACGGTATTTTAAACAATGTATCAGGTTATGGTTGAACAAGCCAGCATTCCAGATCAGGTTTTGGGTTATTGAGTCATTTACTCTTTAATTTAGACATTGTTAATAAAATGCATTTTCGGTGACTAAAATGCAACATTACTTTGAAGTCATGAGTACTTTCAATAAATACTGTACATACTTTAATGCTAACTTATGGGGTGTGCATTAACTACAACCTTACATTTTAACTGTAATTTTACTTTGAACTACTGTACAAAACATAGTCTTGCAATAAAAACAACAATTGTTCTTATTTGCTTTATTGACCACAAACAATTGCTGTGAAGCAAATAAACACAGAAACAAATTATTATTTTTTTTAATTCCAATGCTGCAGATTGAATATTCTTAACAAAAGGCCTCTAAACACAGAACATTGGGCCTCATTCACTAAACAGCGTTAACGTGTTTTGCACGCAGTAAGCCCCTTTACTTTGTGCTTTGTACACCTGCTGTATTCACAAATCAGTGGCAGGCAACCTAGTGTGGAAAAAGTACCGCATTCAAGTCATTTAAATACAGTATAACGAATAATGTTAATAGTTGGAAATGTATGCAAATTACGTCACAAAATACTGCGAGAGAGGTATTTGATATGCAAAACATATTCACTTAAGGGCACTAACTTTACTAAGTGCCTCAGCGTGTGTTAAAAGGCGGTAACATAGAACCAGCAGAAGAGCTGCACAGGAGAGCGAGAAGAAGAGTCAGGTGGAGGGTATTTCGGACCGCAGGCACACGTTTCTAGGGCCGTGTGTGAGGAGGATGTAATAACTAGATGCAGAATGAGCACAGGTCGTACTAGCCTTATATGTAGGGCTCCGGAACATTCACGATATCACAAATTTCACAGAAATCTTGTATTTGACTGCCTTACGTGAAAACTATGAATTTTATTTTCTGTACAGTATTTTACATTACTCTTAACCTCTCCTGTTGACTTAATACTTTTATCAAGTAGGAGCAGCACTACAGTAGCTGTACACGGTCCGGCGTCAATGCCGTGCATTTGGTTACAACGGCAACGGGGTCAAACAAATATAGTCTTCATGATTGGTGAATTCCTCATACTGTACAATGACGTAACATGTCATGCGGGAAATTTAAAATGGTTGTTTAGATAGTGTTGATGTATTAGTTTTCAGTGTATGATTAACATTAAAAATGCAGACAGCTGACAAATAAAAAAGCTAAATTAATTAACAGAACATCGCGTTCAGAGCTAAGAAAAGGGGGCGTTGCATGCAGATGGTGGGATTTTGTTTTGCTGAACCTGTAATGTGTCTTTGGATCATCTAAGAAAAGGTATTATTGACAAGCATCTTGACAGCGCAGTACACAAAAACAAGAAAATCAAACTTCAAGTTCAGGCTAAACAATTACCGAACAAGCCGGTCACAATCACAGGATTGTTTAAAAAGAGCCCAGAAAGTGGAGAAACACATAAGGTCAACACGTTTGAATTAGTGGAAGCCTTTGTGCAGCGAACATACCGATACAATATTAAGAAGTCTTTTAATGAAAAAAATCCCGAATTGTGGAGCCGTGCCTAACAGTGACACACTCAGACGAGAGTATCTCCCTAAAGTGTATGCACCACACAAAGAATATTTCAATGGAAAATGAACGATTCTGAGTCGGTTTGCGTTGTATGCAACGAGGACACTGATGATCAAGGCAACTGTGTTTTGTACATTATTTTCATCCCACAGAGCTTTACAACTGTTAATTCAGAGGAATTTACTGCTGACTTAGTAGATACACTGCATCTTGACTCTAACCACACAATAGTAGTAGGTCAGGCTATCATTAAGATGCTTGTGAAGAATGGCATTGATTTCAATTGTGAGTCTGTCTTTGTAATAATGGACAATGTAACAGAGGGAGAAACTAGCTGTTTAAGTCTATGCTTAGTCGTATAAGTTGTTGTTTTTTTTTTATATTAATATAATTTATTTTACGTTCATAGGCTCCAGTGGCATATGTGATGTTATGTAATTTACTAATAATTTGTCGGTATCTGTGGTTTTAAAACTTCATTAAAAAAATCATTTCTGTGCTACTAGAAAGGTTACAGTGTGTATAAAGAAAAACACATAAGCTTCGGTTTTGTCATTTCAGGTTTGCTGTTAACGTTTCTCCCGTTTAATATGTTTGGATTAAATGCAGCAAAATAGGCTATGGGAATTACATGGTCATTTTAATTAATGTGTCAACATACATTTTAAAGGTTTATAAAACTCGAAAATATGTCATTCAAGGTTGTTTTTAAAAAATCTATTTTGTCTGCGTGTTACTTTTTTTCTGCAGCCAACACAGACCATTTTAAAGATTCTTGTTTCCAGCAAAAGTTTTTGTTTCATTTTAAAAGACTGTTTCAATAGCGTCTCGCGTTCCAGTGTTACAATGTACTCGTACATCCTCGGACAGTCCGGGATATATAAAGATTACGAGGCAGGTGTATGTGCAACAATTTCGGCTATGTTGATATATTTATATAGTCACCGTGTACGTGTGATATTTAAGTAGACTATGCTTAAAATAGCTTTAAAATATACAAAAGAAACGGTAAATGTCCAATAAATGAATGTACACAGAGTTATAAATACGAGCAATCAAACGGCATCTAATGCTAAAAAAGTGACGTTTCGCCAAACACCTTTGGAAATGTAAATAGTGAACTTTTAATTGACTGAGCGAGTGCTTCGCTAACTTTTGACTAACATTACAAAATAAAGCAGAGGGAGCTGAGCAAACAGATATTTATTTGATTTGCAGAGTTAAACATAAATGTTCAATTAACAATTACTTTCTCCGCTTTGACTGTGTCGCAGGACACTTTTATATATTGATTTACTGTCCAGAAATTTGGTTGACAGGTAAATTGACCTTTGAGACACTGGGAACCAATGAAGTACATGAAACATGATAACATGCAAACTCAAGCTGTGCAGCAAAATTGCTATGTGTATTCGTTACGCATTAAATTTAAATATCATGCGTAATTCACATTTTTTCAATGCGGAAAACACCCAGTACGCAGCTTATCTGGAGCGATGAACATAGCTACTTGAGATGCATCAAGATGAATCTGATCCATTGCTACTTTTAATTCAGTTGGAAGATTATTACAGATTACAAGAGCTACAAAGCTAAATGCTTCTTTCCAGGCTCCTTCCTTAGGCTTGTGCATTTAAAATCATAATGTACACATTATGAACTATAAAATATATAATAACCAGCCCTGCTTTGAGTAAAGGTTACAAGGTTCTTATGAACATGCATAAAACTATGAAATCATTGAGTGTATTTTTAAAGAACCAATGTTAAAAATCTGTGACAAAATGGAGTCCGGAACGTTTTACTAATCCTAACAGGTGTGAAGTACTGCACATTTCAGATCATTAAGAAGAGGAGACCCCAAGGCATAACAGCCTTCTTATAAGCATAGGAAATGTCAGAGAGATAGAGATGGCTTCAGTAACTGTTTCCAATGCTGATCTTCTTTTTAGATTGCAAAACTGACTATTCAGATTCCATTCAAGTGTTAGTGCTCAGTCTAAGTAACCTTGTACTCCAATGTCATTTAACACATGCATCTCTATTTATATTAATAACATGAAGCCATTTGCATATATTTCAGGCAGGGAAATAATGTGCACGTTTACCTTGCATGTAACAAGTACACAATTAATGAATGAATCAATTTGATAAAAACTTGTATTTGCAGATACCTAATTTAGTATCCTTTTTACCAAAGATTTTTTTGGTATAATTCTGTCTCATCTATAGACTTTTGACCTATACTGGAGATCCAGGGTTATCTATATGCGGTATTGTATGCTTTACTGAATATATGCAAAATGTAGTATATATTTTATGATATCCGAAATTCTTTGCACTACTTGTCAATCATTTACAATTGCATTTTCATATTACCAAAAGTTGTATATTCTGTTTATAGGGGCAAAATTCCGAAAATATGTTGGTCATTCAGCTCATGTCACAAATGTTCATTGGTCTCATGACCTGCAGTGGGTGCTGAGCACAGGAGGGGCTGACCACTCTCTGTTTCAGTGGAGATTAATTCCAGTTGGGATGCCTAATGGATGTCTGGAAACTTCAGTTCAAGGTAATGCAGTGTTTAGTAAACTTTATACCTTTTATTTTAGTAGGTTTATAATCATGGAATGAAAACAAACTACTTAAAAAGTACTTACATTGTTATTATTGTTTTTATTATTATTCAGTATATCTGAAACTATTTAACCATGTAGATTTTACTTTGTATAGCATATGTTTGCTATCTCCAAAGCATGGAGACATTGGAGTTTGTTGGTAGATCGGGGAGTGTCTGCATAGCCAATTACTTAAGTGGCCCTTCACTTTATAATGGAACACTGTTCAAGTTGATATACTGCCTAATGGTAAACATGCATTAAAATTCATGATTTACTATCAGCCTCTGTAATGAAAACGTCATGGGTGTTTCTAATGCACTCCTTTATTTCCATGCTAACCAGAGGGATGTGTTGACTCCAATAGTGAAGAATCAGACTCTGATTTATCGGACGTGCCAGAGTTGGACTCAGACATTGAACAGGAAGCCCAGATTAACTATGTCCGTCAGGTTGGTAAAGCCACCCATAAGATGTTTATCTTAATTACTAACACATTTGGCATAAAAATATAAAATGATAAAAAAGCATTATTTTGGGGTATGTGACTCAGGATCAAATGCTGCCTGGCGATACAAACAATTGTCATAGAGATACTGTGTCTTGTACATAGAGTTCCACACACATCTGTCTAGCTAAAGACCAGGAAGCCAAGAGAATCCGATTTAGTGGCACTGATTTACTGGTACTGCGTGACCTCAGGGTTAGATACCTGAACTGAACCTGGAGTTACCTGAAAAACTTTGCAATCTACGATCAGATGTGAAAGAGATGTCTCATTTCAGCTGTCAGGGGATCCAAACCTGCTGAATCTTGTTAAAAGGTATTGTTTTGTGACTGAGAAAAGTGCTAATCCAAAATAAATAAAGAGACAGCATGTATAGATTACCCCATAGTAATTAATTTCATGGTAAAAATTAGAATTAGACCCAATAAATATGTAACCTTGGCAAGACCTTTGAAAATGTAATACATCACAAAGCAGTGACTATCTGTGTTTTGCT
This sequence comes from Acipenser oxyrinchus oxyrinchus, assembly GCA_030684275.1. Taxonomy (NCBI): domain Eukaryota; kingdom Metazoa; phylum Chordata; class Actinopteri; order Acipenseriformes; family Acipenseridae; genus Acipenser; species Acipenser oxyrinchus. Next base: position 28,283,200 of record CM060252.1, read on the forward strand.
GGGTTTAATATAAATGACAACCTGTGATAGGGTACCCCCTGCCCCTGGGTATATTTGGTTTGTTTTGTGTAGTTTGGGTTATGTAGCACGGGTGAGTTGAAGTGTATAATTGTATTTGGGCACAACAGGAACTCCTTATTGTCAAACATTATGCAAACCAATTTTGTAATTATTTGCTGCAATAACTATTATTTTATTGATGTGCTGCAATTATGCCTTGTGGGAGGGTGTGGGAAGTTCACCGACACAGGAGACAGAAGGTTGGAGTTTGAAACACTGCTTGGGTGCACTGATTTATTTTCGCCACAGGGTGGCATTGTTGCACAGTTAAACCCAATACCAACAATGGTAAAGGGTTGCAGTCCACTTTTGGTGCACACGCAGGTGCCTGAAATAATAATCAAAACAGAAGGAGAAAGAAAACAGTAAATAAAACACTGTTAACAAACTGCAAATACAAGTTGCTGCTTCCTGCAGTTTCCCACAACCGTCGCTATCCGAAGTGGCTCGGGTCTTCAGCTATGCTTTGCTATCCCCTCACTTTTACTTACAGGGTTGCCCAGACTTCCCCAGCTCAACTAGCAACGTCCCTCTCGGGTACATAATTAAATGAAATGCAGTGGCTGCCTTCTGCAGCGCCGCTTGCCTGCCCTTTTCCTGTTCCAGACGCTGTCAATCTGAGTTTAGGTTTCGTACTCCAGGTTTTAATAACCAGCTCCTGTGGTCGTCTTTCCTAGAAGAGCAATAACGGTGGGATAGCAAAGCATTATTTTTATAGGTCGATCAACCCCCCCAAGACCCGCCTCCCGACGACTCAGAGAGAGAGAGAGAGAGAGAGAGACTTTCCAGCCCAATAAATTACCTTTACTTAAACTGGTGCCTTTTACCAGCTCTTGCAAACAAAATTGAATACCAACTTTTTAAAATTGAATACCAACTTTTTGTGTGTTTGTTGGTGAAATGGTAAGACGAAAAGCAGCGTGTGCGATTTGATTGTTGTGTGTTCTTTAGTTCCTTGGTTACTGCTTATTGGTTATCTGCTAAAATGGCGTATAAAGGTGGTTTTATACATACAGGAATTGAGCGAGGCAAGCAACACGAAAAGCTAAAATAAATTCCCTGCCATGTATTTTAATGTGAGTGTCAACACTGCTGCAAAGAGATAGCATTGAAATACATGAGGCAGTTTTTTGTTTTTTTTTGCTTTTCGTGTCACTCACCTCGCCTCGCTTAAGTCGGGTGTGTAAAAATCCTCCTTAACATGGGTGAAAATGTTGGACTTCAGCACTTCGGAGCTGATCGTTATCGGCTGACCTTGCTTTCTTCTGCCGCAAAGCTGCGTTTCATGTTCTGCTCAACTTGGTTGTGCGAGTCAAAGAGCTCATAGTCACTCTGATGAAGTCAAAGTACAGCATGCAACTGCTGAACCCAAGCCTAGGAGCTGCAAGATGTGCCGTGCCAGAATTACAAACTTTTGGTGAAAGAGAGAGTGGTAGATGTTTGTTAAGTAAATACACATGTAAACAGACTTAAAATAAAACAATTGTGTTGTTGTTTGTTGATTTTACCACTAACTAGTGCCCCTGTTTGAACACCAGGTTTGTGTTGTATAAAAAAAAAGTTGAAGTACATTTACCTGTATTGTGTAAGTGTATGTAGGGCGTTTTCTACTAAAATGAGTGCAGGTGGCTAAAACGATGTCATCACAGCCACACCTGTGGCTAGTCAGTGATTTCTATTGGACAACACGGGTGTAATGTATGCAAATTGATTTAGTCTTCTGACTTGTCACTTGATCCACTGTACTAATATAAACTTTGGGAGAGCTGTGTGCAACTATTCAGCAACCTCCCTCGTCCCTAAATGCAGTGACTGCATTTACTGAAGTGGCAATCAGCAGCCTCTGGGTGTTCCTGGAATGGCAATATTTTTAGAAAACCACCAACGAAAAGCAAACAGAACAAACCTGTATTTGTGTGCAATATATTGTGACAAGTAATGGCAGACGTGCTACAGTGGCTCTAAATCACAGAAACCATCAACACTGTACTACACTGTACTGTACTGTGGACTATTAGGGTCATTCTTAAATTTCAGTGTAAAATTAATATAGCCATGTATGCTTAAACTTCCTAGATCACAAAAAACTACAATATATAAAGTGAATCCCCAATGTATAGACCTGTACTTTTTTAATTCTAGGTGTACAAAGAAGATCTACCTCAGCTCAAGCAACAAAGCAAAGAGAAAAACCAATCGGTCAGCTCCTTAAAGCGTGAAAGAGCTCCAGAAGAGAGTCTAAAACTGCAGTTCGTTCATGGGTAAGTGTGACGGGGTACACCCTGCCCCTGTGTTCATTTGTATTTGTGTATTTATTATTATTATTATTCTTTATTATTGTTATTACTGAAATGTATTTGTGTTTGTTGTTATAGTTGCATGTAGTTGGCAGGGACGATGTTTGCTTCTCATCTCTGCCAAACTACATCCCTTGAGAATGCGTGGTCGGCAGCTAATGATTTATTGACAAGATTGGCTGTTGACCACATCTATTAAAAATCCCATACTGAATGTGGTCGAAGGTTAAATGAAGTAATTGATAGCCAGTTAATCCCTCGACCACTATAAAAACCAGAAACTTTTGTTGACCAGAGTTCTGGAGAGTGGGTAGGAGGAACGAAATATAAAAACAACAACTGCTGTGCGTGCTGGATTTGGACCAGCATGACTTTGCGAAATAAAACTGTGAAATAATAAGGGTAGTAAATTGATTACTGCCAACATGGCCTAACCATGAAAAAACTGAATTTATGAATTATAAAAATCACAAAGCGTACTCTTATCATGTCTCCAATGTCACTTACTCTGTACTATGATACAATTTTTATTAAAGTCAACATAAAAATTATCCAAAGGGACTCGGTATAACTTTCTGTCGCTTTGCACTTAAGACTCTTTTGTGTTTTCTTCTTTCATTTTTCTTTTGCAAGTAAGAAATGTATCTATTTGTGACTACAGAAACGATACGCAGGATAATCTGGATGTATCAAACACCAAAACAATTCAACCAGCCGCTATTGCTGTTAATAAAATGCAGCGGTGCCTAATAAATAGATGATACAAAAAACTACAAAGTATGAGTATTGTGTTTTATTATTAATGTTTACCGGGGCAGAAGGATTGTGCTTTGCTGATTAGTATCCAATTATACAGTGAGTTGAAAACTGCAAAGTTCAGGCACTGCAGAGAAGGCTCCATAGGCAGAATGTAAATCCGCTCAATCGAAATCATGCGTGCGTACAAGTGGATAATCATTTTGAAGCTATGCTATTTATGCACAGTGGTTTAGTGATAATATGTAATACTGTTATAAAAATCAATTCAAGATCATTATTTTCTTTTTCTTTCATTTATTTTTGCATTTCTGAGTTTTCTGTTTCACCACACATTTAATACCTCTCTTGTAACATCTATTACAAATCTTCTAGTATGTACACTGAACTAAAACATGTAGTGTACAGTACTGTACATGCTGCATGTTGGTTAACAATATCTTTCATTGGTGTTTCAGGTACAGAGGCTATGACTGTCGAAACAACCTGTTTTACACACAGGCTGGAGAGGTGGTTTACCACATTGCTGCTGTGGCAGTCATATACAACAGACAGCAGCACACACAGCGATTTTATGTTGGACATGATGATGACATCCTTAGCTTAGCTATCCACCCTGTAAAGGATTATGTGGCGACTGGACAGGTATCTATAGCTCATATAGTGTAAACTTCAGGTTTATATGTTTGTTTTACTTAGCAGACTCATAGCAGTCATTCCTTTTTTGAGCAGGGTGCAAAGTGAATTCTTCAATCAGTGGTCTTCAAGGTTGTTTTTTTTTCTCATAATGTTGAGAATTGCACAAAATCCAATCTGGGAACAGATACAACTTTGCCTGGCACCTCAGCCCTAAATAGTACATTTGTTGTGTCTGCCTAAAATCAGTATGAGCCATACTATATGAATGTATTTCTTTTGTGCTGGAGGTATACAGAATATAATGAAGTTTGCTCATATTGTTGGTCTGAGATCATAGAAATAGTATCTTGGATTACTTTTATGGTGTGATATCAGAAATCATGGTATTGTCTGAACTATTGGTTTGAAGGATTTGTTTGCCATAACATCAAATAAAATCAGTTGTTCTTATGTTTAGGTCGGAAGGGATCCATCCATTCATGTGTGGGATACACAAACACTGAAATGTCTGTCTCTACTGAAAGGTCATCACCAGAGGGGCGTATGTGCTCTTGATTTCTCAGGTAAAGCATTGCTTATTTACTGTTATGGTATAATATGCAGAATGGATACGTCGCAGCTGGATTTTTCTTTAGAGCCTTTTACAGCAATGGGGGGTCACCCTGGATCGCATCAGCCACCTATCTGTGGTTATCCAGAGATTACCCTTAAAAATAAGAAAGGGCGTTCAGTCTTTAATATTTCTTTGTAACTATAGAAAGTACTTGAATACTTTATAGGACTTTGAATTTTCAATGTACTTTATAATACAGGGATCTTCAGAGTTTGTAACCAAATAAAATGTGTCCATTTGCTGATATATGTGTTGTTTATTTTTTAACAGCATAATAACACACGTGACAAGTACTCTTACAGAAAATGTAATTACAGCTAATCAAACGAACACTTTCTAGTATCTCTGCTTTTAGTACTGAGAAACTGCAATTCGTTTTTACCTCAGCATCCTCTAGCACTGAAGGTTCTAACTCGGCACCACTGCACTGTTTTAACCTATGTTAACATCTGTTTGTTCTGTGGCTTGGCTTCTACCATTTAATTACTCCAGCTCATGGATATGTTATTAAGAGCATGGATTAGATAAGCAATTAAAAGGGATGTGCTTTGAGTTTATTTTGGTAAAACTGAATTTTCTGAGTTTTGAATAGGTTTAATTCCTATTTTTTTGTGTAGTGTCTGCTTTAACAGGCATTTCTTTCTTCAAGCATGTAAAGTATGAGTTTGGACTAGCAAAAAGGCTAATATTGTTCAGCAAGTTGACCACCCGTTGCAACTGCCTTCACTGTTTTATTTTATTGATTATGCATTATTATAAACAAGATCCAGTTTGCAGATGTACATTGAAACACCAATGTGGAAATGACAGGCAAGAATGTGAATGTGTAAATAATACTTTCTCAAACAGAACTAACATTGCTTTTGATGGCACAAGCCAGAAACATATTACAATAAGCCATAAAAAAGACTTACAAAATCCTGAACACAAGCCACTGGAAAACAGTAATATTAAACACAAAGTGCTGTATTTAACATCTGAATCAATGCAGAATCCCTGTGATAATGCCTATGTTACTGGTAGACATTCATTTCATTTTGCATTTGCTCTTTCTTGTCTTTTTAACTTACTGTTGACAGGCACTGAAGCATTGCCTTCTTCATGTAGTCTTTTACAAATGCACAAAGAACATCAATGACATTTATAATCTCAGTGCAATGTAACATGCAGTGTGAAACAAGGTTAGGTTTATTATCCTCTATAAAGAAAACAGCATACTTCAATAGACACATTATCTGCCCAATGTCTGTAATCAAGGCAAAGACCCAGAACAGTTTTTGTTTTCTCACAATATGAAATTTGCCTTTCTGTTTGGCAGCGGATGGAAAGAGCCTGGTTTCTATTGGCATAGATGACAATCACACAATAGTTATTTGGGACTGGAAGAAGGGTGAAAAGCTGGCGACAGCAAGGTATTGAAAATGTTTTTATTTAGTAACCTATTATTTGTTATTAGGAATGTGATTTTAAAACGGAATATAATTATATATTTTCTTTTTTGTATGCAGAGGACACAAAGATAAACTCTTTGTGGTGAAGTGTAATCCTCATCATATGGACAAGCTTGTTACAGTTGGGATGAAGCACATTAAATTCTGGCAGCACGCAGGTACGTATGACAGTGTACAGCTGCATTGTTAGTGGACTAAAATTAATGCTGTTTCTTATGGATATCTTACAGTTAAAGCTGATCATTTGTTATTGTTAACAAAAAAATGGAAACTGTAATTATAGTTAATGTCAACAATTACCAACACTGCTTGTCAAAGTTGACAGGTGGTGGCACCAAATGATAGGCAGTATGATTCTAGGATAATTACGATGGCTGTGTAGCTGGTTCAGTCATCAACTAGATGTTTTGTTTTTTTTTGTTTTTTTTTCCATAGCACCAAAGTGGCCTGCTGTCTTTAGATAATAGTCTAAATATATAAACCGTATCAACATTTTTTATTGATTTATTCTGTTGTCTCTGAAGCAGCCATTTTAAATTGAATTAGAAAATCAAATCTTTTTTCAAAGGTGGAGGCCTTATATTTAAACGAGGGACTTTTGGCAGCGCAGGGAAGCTGGAAACAATGATGTGTGTATCCTATGGCCGTGGAGAGGATTTGGTTTTCTCTGGAGCAGCCACTGGGGATGTTTTCATCTGGAAAGACACTCTCCTGCTCAAGACGATCAAGGCCCATGATGGCCCAGTGTTTGCCATGTACTCCTTAGACAAGGTAGTCTATATTCAGATTTCAAAACTACATGGCTTTAAGTTAAATAAAGGATGCAGAAGGTATACAAATTGCAGCCTTGCAATATAATTTTTAATAGCTTATGATTGCCATCTGCTGGTGACCTTGTTTCTTTTTTGTAAAGTTGAAAAAAAAGCCTGATAAATACATTTACTTCCCTAATTATGTCTATTGAAAGTGAAAAAGAGATATGTGCCTTGTCACACAGTGTCAGCTGCCTGTCTGCCAGTAGTAAGTGGTTGAGCTGGCCTTTATTTCACAAGGCTTTGTTGCAAACCAAACAAGTGCACTAACTTATGTACTGTATGAATGAAAATGTGTTGTTGCAGCTCAAGCACTCCCCTGTGTAAACAGATTTGAATAAATATGTGGTATTTGCAGCTTGCTCGTTAATTTAATTGGTGTAGTCTGGTTGAGTAGCTATATTTGATTTAACTAAGGGTATTATTATAAAGGTATATATATATATATATATATATATATATATATATATATATATATATATATATATATATATATATATATATGATCACTTATTTAGTAGGTCTCATATTTTCCAATTTCCTAATCATGTATTTGATCTTTTCAAATACTTTTTTTAGTATCAATTAGTGTAGATAAATGCTAAAAAAGCACCCCTTTCACTCCTACTTCAAGAGGTCACATTAAGGAACACGGAGATGTGTCAGTCAGTAAAAAGCAAGGCATTTAACATTTTCAGTGGCTTCTAGGGGTATATGGAGGCTGTCAGTCTGTCCAATCTACAGCCTCCACCACTACTATATATCCCAGTCTCCTAGGATATTCATCCCCTATGGGCAATAATGAGTGTGGCCTCTTTAAAAGTACACTGCCTTCTAGGGTCAGGTGGGGTATAGTTTTGGTCTTGTTGGGAAGTTGAGGTGAGTTAAAGGGAGGCCAGTGTAACTACCAGCTCATATAAGAGCACCTATTTTTTTCCCCAGGGTCTAAAAGGGAATTAATACTGTTATGTAATCTTAATGAAAAAACAAACTCTCAACCAAGAAAACAATTTCATATTACCACCATCAGTATAATGCCATTGTTATGTTCACAATAGATTGCTGTCATCTCATTCATAAATAAAATTGACTTCACAGTAAGGTTAATGGAATTAATTTAATTTATCCACAAATTTGGTAAGCATTTTTTATTACTAGTTTACATTAAAGTCTAGACATGTCCACTGTACAGTAGACCAAGAAAGATGTCTACCTAATATGCAATTACAATATCAAGGTACAGGTTTTTTTTTTTCCTTACACCAATTCTTATCAAGAGAAATTATGTGACGTCTTGATTTTATATACTTACAAAAGTATTCTGTGACAGCTAACATATTGTGCTCCTGTTTTTTTCTTTGCTCTAGGGATTTGTTACAGGAGGCAAGGATGGAGTAGTGGAGTTGTGGGATGACATGTTTGAGAGGTGTTTGAAGACATATGCCATCAAGAGAGCTGCATTGTCTCCCGGTTCTAAAGGTAGACATGAGGGACAGATCAAAGGTTTACTCTCAGTTGAGTGAGCCCAAATCTGTCTCAATGTCAGCACGTCTCATATGACTTAGTTAAGCCGTTCAATTCAGAAAGTAGCTTTAATTGTTTTATGTAGGGGGTTATTCTCTCTATAGGCCTCCACTCAAGACAATCATTTGAGGCCCTCATCTACATCACACTCTTGGGATAGGCAGATTTGCACAGCAACTTATTTGAATGCCCCTTGACATATTTGCCCCATTCCTGTTGTGGAATCCATGTACATACATTCATATACATATGTATTTCACCCTTTATAGTTGTGAAGGTAAAGGCATTATTTTGCACAAGTTATTTAGAGTATCAGAATCAGGGAATTTATAAAGGAACCTGCCTGTCAACCCATATGTATGTCACATTTACATTTGTACAGCACATGTATACACAATGGATGTAGCAAGGTGATAGTGATTTTGAAACTTCAAGATACTAACAGCTGTAGTTTTGTATTTATAGCTGAGGTGGGGTATATACTGTATGTAACTGAGATGTTTGTTCAAACAATCAAAGTCATCTTGCTGTTTATATTTATAGGCTTTGGACACAAAAATGGATCACTTGTAATATTATTAATATTATTTATTTCTTAGCAGACGCTCTTATCCAGGACGACTTACAGTCGTAAATATGTAACACACTCTTTAAGTAACTGGATTTTCCCACACAGGACTGTTCCCTGACATGTACACTGCAATGTATACAAGTGTAGCTCCTTGTTAGTTGGTTTCAGTCACGATTAGGAAAGTAGATCTGACATACTTTGACCAAGGGTTTCTAGTAGGTTATATTGGCAGATGCTTCCTAGCATTTCAAGGGATGCTATCTTCAGGAAAATACTGGTCTATTTGACAAGCATACAATTATTAATCAAGGATTACCACCTTTTACTTTACAATGAAGAGGCTAGTACTTTCCAAAAACATTTCTAACATCATTGCTTTTCATATATTGAATATTTATTTTCAGCTACATCACATCGGATCTCATTTCACTTTGGTTGACAGATATGGGACATCTTTTCCAAAACAGTTGCCAGTTCCTTCCTGGCAACATACATTTAGGGCTATTCAGCACTGACAGTGCTGGGATTTAACTTTTTATTCAGTTGTTGTTGATATGCAGCTGTTCCTGCAGTGCCTGCCCTATCTTATCAGCATTTTTCACAAAATATATGCTCTAATTGCAGAGTTTGGATATAGCAAGGACATTTATGATAAGCACGACTTGCCTTCATACATACATTATACTGTTAAAGTCTCAATCAAACTGTGAATCTGATGTTCATAAGTTACAATGTTATAAAAAAAATAATTCTCAGTCTTGTTTTTATTGAAATAGCCTCCACTGACCATAACATTGCTATTGCCATGATGTTTTGTCCAATAGTGAATAACTAGTTTTAGCACCTTGATTCTTGTTTTTTCATGTCAGCTGGCAGGATATTACATACCAGTACTATGCCTTTTTGTAACTCATATGCATTAAGACATGTATTTTATGGACCTCATTCCGTTGTCGGTGATGTATTTATGGTGAGAAAATCCAGCATCATGCTGGAATAAAAAATATATAATGTATATATTTCAAAAACAACACCACTGTACTTTGCTATTTTGTATTCTCTTGGTGTCTGGAATAATAGACCCACACTTTGAAAGTAACAAGGATGCTTTACATGCTTTATTGGGACCAGGTAGCAGTCTGGTTAATTGATTTTCCTGTTGATAGGCTTCCGGATACTAAACAAGCTTTAGAACGCCTGTCACTACACCACCACTGTAAAAAGATCATAAATAATCCATGCACTGAGCGTTTTTGCATGTATCCCCCGACACTGTTAACAACAACTAAAGCCACTGCATGTAACAATGACAAAGATATAAAAATACCTTATTTCTCAAGTGCTTGATCATTTAATAGATTGTGTGATTTATCATTCCAAATTATAACAATAAAACAACAGTTTTGTGTCTTTCCCCATTCACTTTTCTTGGCACATTCCTTGTAATTCCAACACTTTTGCCTAGGGCTCAGTGCCTTCTTTCTAATGCTCCACTGGCACCAGACCCTTACCAGCATGAATTATGTACAGCTGAAATCAGCAGATTACCTTCAGGACTACCAGTTGGACTGTCAAGCATTTACAGGCAATAATTAAAAAACATGTCTACAGAATCTGCAGATCTAGCTGTAAATGATATGTGGTACATGTTGTAAATGTTACTATACTTTTCTAGTTAACCGTGTTATTTTATTATCTAACATGCAGTATTAGCACACATTTTAATTTAAAATGAATTAACATTTTTTTGTTCATATCCTTGCAGGTTTGCTTCTTGAAGACAATCCCTCAATCCGTGCCATTACTCTGGGACATGGTCACATACTTGTAGGAACAAAAAATGGAGAAATACTTGAAATAGATAAAAGTGGCCCTATGACCCTGCTGGTTCAGGTATGGATATATGCATGCATTAAAAAAAGAGATTTCAGTGTTTTTGTTGAAATTAGACAATGGCTACATCTGGTTAACTGGTCACTAGCAAGAGTGTGGAACTGTTACAAATAGTTACTGGTTTCCTTCATAGTATATACACAATCTCTATCTGTCTGGCAGTGTGCCAAACTGTACAGTGGATGTAGGTTGTGGTCATCTACTTTGTCTTGTTACTGATAGCTCTAATTTTGTATTTATAGCCATGTCACTGTCAGATGTTTTTATTTGCCATAATTTCAGTTTTATTTTTGAAGACAACACAACAGTTTGGTTAGGGATATAAAACCCTATCTTTTCTTACAGTAAAAAACATTTCAAGAACATAATGTATCAAATATATCACCTGTACACCTATAAAAGGGCTGCCATTCACGGTAATGCTGACTCATTCACTCAAATAAAATGGTGGCAGTTTTGGGTACATTTTGTTTTAATCAAATGAGAGATTTCATATGAGACTCGTGTGTTAACGTTGGTGCTCACTGGCTGGTTATGTGTTTAGGGTCACATGGAAGGAGAAGTCTGGGGCCTGGCAGCTCATCCTCTGCTCCCAATCTGTGCCACAGTGAGTGATGATAAGACCCTTCGAATCTGGGAACTCTCCTCCAACCACCGCATGGTAGCAGTGCGAAAACTCAAAAAAGGTGACAAAGCTCCTTGCATTGCTGACTCAACCAGTGTTCTTTAACAATCAATTTGTAGATGGTTTTCAATTACTAAAACAGATTTGTTTTATTGGTAATGTCTGCTGTTGGTGCTGTATATGCCCTTTTGAAGTTGACACTTTAGCATTTATAAAATTTTCTGCACACTTTGGCTGTATTTACCCTTCAAGGACCTGGCTATGTGGTCTTTCAACTGAATTCTTATTCAACTGAATTCTGAAGTCTTATTTATTTCTTAGCAGACGTCCTTATCCAGGGCGACTTACAATTATTACAAGATTTATTTTTACATACAATTACCCATTTATACAGTTGGGTTTTTACTGGAGCAATCTAGGTAAAGTACCTTGCTCAAGGGTACAGCAGCAGTGTCCCCACCTGGGATTGAACCCCCAACCCTCCGGTCAAGAGTCCAGAGCCCTAACCACTACTCCACACTGCTGCCTGTCTTCTGAAGAAAAGAACCCCACACCACTTACACAAATGAGAAGAGTCTCTAAAGTAGTAGTCCTCACTTCCAGTCCTCAAGACCAGGTCTTTGTTTCAACCACGCCCTAAATTATTAGAATTTAGCACCTCATTTCAATAAAGACCTGGACTGGATTGGCCCTCAAGGACTGGACGTGAGACCGTTGCTTTATAACAATATTATATTGACTTAAAGATATTAAAATGCTAGGTCCCAGGGACCACTGTTATAAAAATAACTTGTTTCTAAGTACAGTATTTATACTAGAAAAGATTTATTGAAAACATAATGCATATATTTATACAGCATCACAATTGTGAAATACAGCCTTTTATAATGAAGGTGTTGCATTCTGAATGCTTGCCAACTTCAAAAATAGTGTAACATTATTTTGCTACTTTTAAAGTATTTATTTTTTTGTAATTAGCCTTAATAGCTTCATTTGTGAACTTCATTTTGCACAAACTCATTCATAGTGCACAAACATAACCTTAGTCTAATCATATGCAATATAGAGTGCATCATCCATGTCAATATAGAGTGCATCATCCATGTCAATATAGAGTGCATCATCCATGTCAATATAGAGTGCATCATCCATGTGATGTTTATTTTTTGATTTACTGAAAATTGGATGGAAAACAGTCCGTTCATATTACTAAGCTGGTTCAGTAACTTGCTTAGTGGCTTGATAATGCTGATGTGTTGCTGATTCCCTGTTCCAGGTGGCAGATGCTGTGCCTTCTCCCCAGATGGGAAAGCCTTAGCTGTAGGATTGAATGATGGAAGTTTTCTTGTAGTGAATTCTGATACTCTGGAAGACATGGTGTCTTTTCATCACAGGAAGGAAAATATTTCCGATATCAGGTTTTCACAAGGTAATTTTAATTTAATACAGGGTGTAAACAATGAATGTGGCTAAATTCTCCTGGATTCCTTGCAACAAGCTTAAAGAAAGAGCATTTGTGAGCTTCCCAAGTTACGGTATAAATGAATAATTTAATCTATTAACATTTGTACTTGGACTTTATTTCTTAGATGCTGGAAAATACCTGGCTGTGGCTTCTCATGATAATTTTGTCGATATCTACAATGTGCTGACCAGCAAGAGAGTTGGCATCTGCAAAGGAGCATCAAGCTTTGTCACACACATTGACTGGGACACAAGGGGTAAGGCTGTCTGTTGAAAATAAAAACCTTATAAGAAAAGGACGACCTGCTGCTCGTTTAATTAAGGACATCTTGTATTTGAAATTGACCTTTGTTTGCTCTCCAGAGAGTAATTACTTCTTTTCCCATTGCAGGTAAATTACTGCAAGTTAATTCTGGTGCCAAAGAACAATTATTCTTTGAAGCCCCCAGAGGGAAACGGCAAACAATCCGAAACTCAGAGGTAGGAACACAAGTGTCTGTTGCATTAATCTCTCCCTTTTTTTAATCGATTTTGTTCTTTAAACCATAGTAAGGGATATAACAATCAATATTTTTTGTCATTGTTGTTGTGAAAAGATTTATACAAAATGAATTACTTGCAATGCAACATCAAGTTTCAAATGTCAGGGAAAGACTGAGACCAGTGCACCAGATAAGGTTTTTGGCCTTTGAGAAATTTACTTTCCAATTTAGACACTATGGGGTAGATGTACTAAGATGGGCCAGTCGCAGCGCAAACATACATTTATAGTTCTGGATGTATTTTAAATATAAATCATTGCGCTGAAATAACACTAATGTGTTTTGGGTAGTCTACACTTTACATTATGTAAAAATATAAATCTATACAGTATACAGTAAAGCAGTAAAGTCAAATGAATACCTAGCGCACTTTATTTTTACTTTAACCTACTGGTAACACAAAATAAATCATGCTGCTGCATTGTACACATTGGTGTACAATGTTAATAAGAGATTATTTTTAATTGAAACTAAATGATTTTAGGTTTTTTTTTATTTATTTGAATTATTATTATTTTTAACTTATGGTGGCACAGTGTCGCGGTGGTAAGCGCTGCTGCCTCACAGCTCCAGGGTCCTGGGTACGAATCCGGCCTCAGGGGTCTGTCTGTTGAGTTTGCATGTTCTCCCTGGGTTTCCTCTGGGTACTCCGGTTTCTTCCCACAGTCCAAAGACATGCTGGCTAGGTGGATTGGCCTCTCTAAATTGCCCCTTAGTTGCCCTGTCCAGGGTGTAATCCCGTCTTGCACCCCTATGTCTGCCGGGTTAGGCTCCGGCTCACCACAACCATCTATAGGATTAAGCAGTTACAGATAATGGGTGGATTATTTTTAACTTGTCCAACTTAGTAGCCTAGACAATTAACACACTATAGATCATGGTCCTATACAGATGCTCAGAATTAGCTTGAGGGGTTAGTGGCACATGTGTGCAGTCTGTTGCTCCCAACACGCTGGGATAACCAGAAATGTCATAGAAATTAGTTTTCAAGGCTTGTAAGTACACCCTGACTTTAGTGAAAATTAGTTTAATTACTCAAAAATGCATTGAGCACAACTGGCAATGCACGAGAAAAAGCAGACTGGGAAATGCCAGCAACAATTGCTATTTAAAACATGCTTTCGGGGGCTCCCGAGCGCCCTATAGCCTGGAGGTCGCCGGTTCGAGTCCAGGCTATTACATTGCCGACCGTGGACAGGAGTTCCCAGGGGGCGGTGCAAAATTGTCAAGTGCCACCTGGGGGGGGGGAGCTTAGGTCGGCCAGGGTGTCCTCGGCTCACCGTGCACCAGCGACCCCTGTAGACTGCCCTTGCACCTGCGGGCCTGCCTGTAAGTTGCCCAGAGCTGCATGGCCCTCCGATGCTGTAGCTCTGAGGTGACTGCATGGCAGGCCTGCAGAGTGAAAAGAAGCGGACAGCTGACGACACACGTTTCGGAGGACACGTGAAGTTTATAAAAGCAAAGGCAATATTAGAGCTGGTACGGTATTTGTTCTGTCATGGGCTCTCATCCTCCTAAATGTAATATGCCAGTATTTCATAATTCAATACATTCATATGTGCTAACATTCCATTGCTGTTAAATGAAGAGTTGGAAAATATTGCGGGTCATAAATTGTATTTTTTGATCAAATCACTAATTAAGATATTGTGCCTTAGAGCAGTGGACTGCAGTTATATTAATACACCTTCTTTTTCTAATCTAACAAAGTGTGAATTTTTTCTTAGATAGAGCAAATAGATTGGGCCACGTGGACGTGTGTGTTAGGGCCGACGTGTGAAGGAATCTGGCCAACACACAGCGATATCACTGATGTAAATGCTGCCTCCCTGACCAAAGACAGAAAGCTGCTGGCGACGGGGGATGACTTTGGGTTTGTGAAGCTCTACAAGTACCCTGTGAAGGTGAGGGTTGGCACTGAATCTAGCAACTAATGCTTATTTCATGAAAAGCATGGAACAGATGACAGAAAATGTCATGGCCTCTAGGAATGATCTGTATAAGACTGTGGCAGAACATTCCAATGATTGATATAACTGACCATAACAATCAGTTTGCAGTTCATGCATACATTATAGAAGCAGAGTGTATTACTATTTTGTATCTGCTTCATTTTCTTCCCTTGTAGGGGCAGTATGCAAAATTTAAGAAGTATGTTGGCCACAGTGCTCATGTTACCAATGTAAGGTGGTCCCAGGATGATTCCTCATTGCTAACAGTAGGAGGCGCTGACACTGCACTGATGATCTGGGGAAGAGAATCTGATGGGAATCGAGAGAATAAGCCTATGGACAGTGAAGAGTCAGATACTGACACAGAGGAGGATGGAGGTAAAAAATTGACAGCAGCAAAATCAAGTTTTTTGCATATTTTAGGCAGCAGAAATTACCAAAGCTTTTACCTTATTTTTTTTAAGACTGCTTTGACTTAATTTAACCTGTTGAAACGGAACATAAGTGTTTGATGGACACAAGCATTTTGAGGGGAAAATTTTAAGACCTGAATTAGGCCTTTTTTCATACAAGATACAGTATTCCTTGTTCTTGACATTCACTAAAACCTGTGCTGGTGCAATATATAAACAGCCCTGATGGATTTGCTTACTTTCTGTTCCCTTCAGGTCAGCATGACTGATTTTGTAAATGCTGAATAAGGACAGATGTTTAATCCCTGAAGCTTCACTAACTTGTGTTAATACCTGTTGTATACTATCCTTTATTTTAACACATTATACCGTTGAGAGCTATTTGTCTGAGAAACTAGCACTGGCACCCAGAAGCCCCCAGAGTGTGTATGTATGTCCTTAATATCAAAAGCAATATGATTCTCTTGGGAAAGTCAATCTCTTTATGTTTGTTCTTGATTCTGCAGGATATGACAGTGATGTCGCAAGAGAAAAATCTATTGATTATACAACTAAGATCTATGCAGTTAGTATCCGAGAGATGACCGGCACAAAACCCCACCAACAGCAGAAAGAAGTCTCTGTGGAAGAAAGGTACACCACTGATAGTTTTGTATTATTATTCAAGCTTAGCAACCCATTGTCTTGTTTTCTTTTGTATTGTCATTTTTAAAATACATTCCGTTGTTTTTATTCATGACTGCCATGCTCTGAAAATGGTTCCTATTCTTTTTTGCAACTGGCCAGATCTGTCTATTATTCTAAACCCAAAGGTACTTTTTAAGGTCGGCTGGGTGTCAAGATTGCTTGAAGCTGTAATTTAATATACCACTGAGATCAAAGCTCATCAAATTTCAAACAGTTGATTCTAAAATAGCGTGCAGATGGAAAGTATGTAAGGACAGTGTTCTGTTTTCATATTGTACCCCCAGAGCTAGACTGACACATTTCTCATGTGTGGAGTGGCAGTCAGACTCTGGGGGTAGCATATCACCTTAGTACATCTCATTCTGTAAAGTAAATTGAACACAATGATCAATTCCAGCAGCTGGTTTTCCACAGTACTAGAAGATAAGGAGACATAACAGTGCTAAGTATTGCATTTGGATACTGGCAATATAGCAACATTATGTGGGTGTCACAATCTGTTTACTGCTAGATGACAAGATAAACTAGAAGGAAATAAATTGATATTCATTGTTAATACAAATAGATTATATTTCTACCTTTGGATCTAATTCTCGATGCTATACACACACAGTTGTGAGTCTGTAGTGTGGGTTAGAACGCCTACATAATAGACTGCTCTATACAGTGTTGCTTCATATTTACTTGATAAGGAAAGTAGATGGTACATTAAGAAAACATCGTTTATACAGTACATTTCACAGATAATTTAAGCTATATTTGCAAAGCTAATTATTATTCCTGCGTGCGTGAGTATTCCCTTCTAAACCGTGTGAGCGCACATGTCAAAACATCATTAGAAAATGGTTGATCTCACACTACTGGAAGACCTTGTTAATGCTGCTTTTCGGTGGGAGTGTTTTGGGATCGATGTGACTTATACACAGCAAGTACAGAAGAATTTTTCGCAAGATACAATTCGATTTCCCTACAAGGAAGAACAGCAGAACAGCAAAATTTAATTTAATTAATTACATTTCGTGAACAGAAAACAGTACTATTCAATTAATGTGCTGGATATATAGATGCCCGTCTCTATCTACTACATGTGACTAAATAGCCAGGCGGAACCCACAATTAATTAATTCCTCAAAATAGCATTGTGGACACTCACCTCGGAAAAATGCAGATTTCTATGTGCACGCAACTTTAGTGACATTGAGATTTATTAACACCTATTACTTAGAACTGTGCGTGCAAGTGTCTTACACAACATTGATAAATCAAGATTTAATTGTGTGTGCAACAATTAAAAACTTTGTGTGTACGAACAAATCAAGTCATTTATTCATGCACGAATGATAAATATAGGTTTTTTGGAGCTTTTGAACACCAACTCTGGTGTTAACTTAGCACAGTGGTTAAGTGCTTTGTGAAATGTGACCCTATGTGCAAGGGGAATACCAGTCTTTTGTTATCACAAAACATCTTAAGGTAATAATGAAAGCACATACTATGTATAAAATATATTTTTAAACGAACCTGGCCTACTAACCTGGAAGCCATTTCCCAATAACAGCACTACATGTGCTATCAAGATTAATCTTTTGATTAAGACACAACTACTTCCAATTCAACTTGGAAGTGTGTTTCCCAAAACACCTTGTGATAATTCAACGTTCTCACAAGCCTTGTTTGGTGTTCAAGCATGGCTTTATAGGTGTGGTAAACACTAATTTGCATGTCTGCATGGTTTGCGTTGTTGTTCTCTCCTGAATTAACCAGACTTCTCTTGAAAGTTCAAGAGAGTCTGGAGACACAAAGGAGTTTGGGAAACACAAATTGTTCGCCAGAGTAAAGAAGATAACACTGTAACTGGTGTTGCAATGCACTTCAAGCAGTGCTATGCTGTAGTTACTGACTAATGATTTTTCAGTCAGGACGCTCTTGTGTTAAATAACTACCTTTATTATAATCTTATAGATTTCCAAAAACATTGACCCCAACAATGGGTAAAAAGAAAAATAAGTAGAGTAAAATTATTTGGAGCACAGCCTCATCCTTTGGAGCATCCCAGTGCCGCATGCTAAAATTACAAACATAAAATAATAAATCTATGCAACATGTTCATCCCGGTGAACAAAAAATATTAGGCAGAGGAGCATCGTATACTCTCCCCCTCCGGACGAGGCTGGGAGTGGGGTGATAATCCGAAAGCATGGCAAGACTGAGTTTGCGAAATAGGTTTATATACCTTATAGGTTAATGGGAACTTGCCAGTAGTAGGCTTGTAGATTAACCAATGAATGTACCAGGCACTTGTACTATAGATTGCCTGCCTGAAAACCTTGCAAGGTTTATGAAATTGCAGTTACAACGTAGTTACAGAGCAGTTGACTTACATTTACTGTACAGTTTAACTAGAGTCTTAATTCAATGTAAGTATGCTGCAGTTAATTCACAGTTTTTGTGTGGGTATGGAATTTAATCCAGTTTCATGACGACTTAAATCAGGAGTGAGGTTGTACTACAGGAGGGGGCACCCGTCACCAGATTTGTTTCTCAATATAAGATAGCTAACCATGCTGAGCCAGGAATAGCCTGAGTTGCTTCTAGGAAGAGGTTAGATGCCTGGATAAAATAAATACTACATTTCATCATTTATTTATTTATTGTAAACATAATTTAATGTCATAGATTAACCACCTACAGTCTTAATGTTATACGCACACAATCACTAACGCAAAGAATGCAGTTTGCAGTTGTGTCTGATGCTTATAAAAGTCACTCAGTTTATTTTACATTAATTGTGTATTGTTCATAAGCCCACACTACTATAGTATTTTTCCATGTTTTATATAATGTTTTTTTTTTCTTTCTTTATTTGCTACAATACGTTGGCATGCAGCTTGCATGTTCTGAAGTATGGACAATAAAGAGATTAGTATGTACTATTAGCACAATGCTAACAATGGTGTTTGGATCTCTTGTTGCACTTGCATGAATGTACCCTGTAAAATAAGCTTGATAAAAGATGTTCAGAGAAATGCCTTGCTGTAGAGAGCTTTCCTTGTAATTAGAATGTATAGCTCATTCTTTTACTAACTCTGTCAGATGCAAACATTGGTGAAAGGTGTTATTGTTGGTATTTCTGGATTATGTTTTAATGTAGTATTGCTAGTTGCTGTTCAAAGTCCACATAAGAAAATAGGTATAGCTTGAAAATGCCCCTCTTAGATCTAATAATAATAATAATAATAATAATAATAATAATAATAATAATAAACAGAAAATGATTAAATAATAACAGTCTCCATTTTTTGGCAAATGCAAATTTGAATTTTTTTGAAGTTTTAAATAGTTAATAGTTAAATAGTAAATAGTTAAGCAAAGGTAACTTAAAAACAGCAGCCTGCAGTACTTGTATCGTTTTAACCTTAATCTGTCTACCACATTTTATGTCTACATTCGACACCACCCTAATGTAATAATTAATGGACTAGACATTTACCTAATATAATGTCTGTATATATGTCTGTATATATCCTATGTGTTTGTACACTTTTAATAATTACTCTTTTTTGTTTATCACTTTCCTAACTTTTATTTCATTTTGGTTTTTTATCTTTTACATTTTAGTACTTTTTTGGTTTTGTCTCCCAAATATTTTTTATGGGAGTTGTTCTTCTTCCCTAATATACTTCACGCAATTAGGTTCTTACGTTGGCTTGTTGAGGCCATAAAAAAAAAAAAAAAAAAAAAAAATCGTTATGTCGAGGTCTTGAGAAAACCATTGCATTTCCCTGACAATCTCAGGAAAATGGAAGTAATGACTTCCGTTTTCTCGAGATCCTGTGAGAAATTATTTTGTGATCACGAGATAATGGAACGGTTTTCTCGTGAACATGAGAAATAATCTTGTGATCTCGACATATTTTTTCCTGATGGACGCAACGAACCACAGTAGGTTCTAACCCCACGTAGCAGTAAATCAGGATTGTTTTACACATACAGAACATAATGTTAAAAAGTACATTTCTACTATTATTGATACTTCACAATCAGTAAAACAAGATCATAACAGTTGACATCTTATAAGAAACTCTTAATATTTGTATTGTGTTTTAACTTGCTTTCCATTGGAGGCAGGGAATTGTCAAGTAAGTACCTTCACATAAAACACACTGGAAAAACTACCAAAATATATACATTCTCTGTACATTCTTAAATGTTAAATATTTGATATGTTTAATGTTTTACTTCAAAAAATGGTGAGACTTGTAAGTATCTATGTGGGCTTGTATGTAGGGATCTAGAACTGCCTTTAAATTAAATTGAAATCACTGTTGCCCAGTTCAGTAAATTGAAGACATGGTATATAAATGCATTATTAAATATATATATGTGTGTGTGTGTGTGTGTGTGTGTGTGTGTGTGTGTGTGTGTGTGTGTGTGTGTGTGTGTGTGTGTGTGTGTGTGTGTGTTACAGTAAAAGTCTGAATCTGGTCAATCTTAAATTTTACCAGTAAATGTCAACATTTACCAAATAAGGTGGTAAATGTCAAAAAAATAATATATTTATTTCTGCATACACATTGAAAATAGGTCAACACGGTACTGAACAATATTGTGATCCACTTATGTAGAACAACCAACATTCTGGTAAATTTGTGTATAAAGCAATTCACAATAGTGGTGAGGATATTATACTCCAAGTACGTTGTAGTTTGGTGAAAAATAACATTCTGTTGCATGCAAATGAAATCATTTAGTACCTTTTTTTTTGGTTTGGTTATGACACAAAACGCAACTAAGACAGGCAGTGAATAGATACGTTTACTTATTACAGCATGTGGCACTTGGAGTTACAGAGGACTCCTAAAGCCTTACAATACCACTTTTTGTTGGAACACTTTTTTTATTGCACATACATCGTTTGAACCCTTGCCCACCAGAAAGAGACTGCTTAGAAACAATTTCTCTGTCATGTTGGCACTACATAAATATGCAAAAGTGATTAGAAATACATTTGGTCATTAGCCAAAGGAACTTGGTTATTCTTTGGATTTACCGCTAAATGTCAGAAGTAAACCGGAATCGTGTTTATTTCGGACATTTACCGCTTGACTTGGTAAATGTCAATGTTTACCAGTAAATCTTAAGATTTGCCAATTTTCCGACTTTTACTGTAACATATACACAAAATATGATTGTGCAAAAAAGTAGAGGTCATTTTTTTATTTTGTTTTTCAGTAGCATATAGAAGTTGGTAGCAAACCTTGGTAGATCAAATACAGCATGTAATAGTTACAGTGTAAAATGGCTTGTTCACATACTCATGATTTGAAGAATCTTTAACTGAAGAAAAGCGAAAGGTGAAGCTATCAACTTTTAAGGCAGCTCACAGAGAGCAAGTTTTATGTCATGTTAGTTTTATTAAACAACATAAAAGGTGCTTGATTGGCAGCACTGGAAATTGAAGTCCTGAAAAGTGCTGTAAATCTTAGACCATTATCCACTGTGCCACCAACCCCTCAGCGTGCTATTGTTACTGACTTTCGTTTTGAGGCTCTTTTTTCACTGCTTGTTAGAACGTTTTTGTAATAATATTTTTTTTAAAACTACTGCATTCTTAATTTAAAACACACATGGCACATAATGTTTTGCATTTTTTCTCTTAATAGTAAGCATAAGTAAGGGAGTGAGTATGTATTCTGTGTAATGGTGGCGTAAGTACTTTTGAAGCATTGACACGCTTCTTTCTTCCTATTCCATAGGAGCTTTAGTACAGAGTTTGCCCAGTGATGCCAGGGTAGGAGTCTTCTTTGTAGACTGGTGCACTCTTTCATTTTTGAACTTTTTTGCTGGCATGCTTGAAAAGCATGATTTGTGCCACACAGGAATGCCAGTTCAACTCTGAAGGCTGCTTGTGCATGAGTAAAAAATAAAACAACAACAATCCACAGCAAAAAAAGGTCTGACAAGTACATGACTTAACTGTGCTAAAATTCTTACTTGGCTTTATTTGCTGCTTACCAGGGGATCCAGGTAAATTTATCACTATTTCAACTGCCTGCCAATTTCCAGGTCAGACTGTGTTTTCTGTGTACATGTATTTTTTTTGGTTTTGTTTTCATCTTGCCTGATGAAGGTTGAATTCTTCTTTTGCCATTATCACATCAGGACTGTAAGTTGTAACTTTAAGTTACTAACTGAACCTGGTAATTTACTATCCAGCTTTTGTAAACCAAGTGAAATATTATAATAGGTCTTTTATGAGATCATTGTTCAATATACAAACCAACAAATATTGGGTAGTGATTTACCAACTATTCCTGGCCATGACTGTGCAAAATAACAATTGTTATACACTGTAGGTGCTTTAAGGTATAACAAGAAAGAGCCCTTTTAAACTGCATTGACCATTTTAGTCAACTTATAATACACACCTGCATTAAGTCATTGTGTCGTTTTGCTTTTTCATATAAAATCACTGTAACCCCTACACTGGCGTCTGTTTGATATGTGCAACATACTAACTGCTATTCATTCTTTATTGCAGTTGTACCTGGTATATTGTATGTATTCTAGTTATTGTAGAGGGGTGGTTTTATTGTCTAAAATGTGAACAATGGGGGGTTCCCGAATGGCGCATCTGGTAAAGGCATTCTGCATGGAGGGCAGGATGCTCCCTATAGCCTGGAGGTTGCCGGTTCGAGTCTAGGCTATTCTACTTCCCACTGTGGACAGGAGTTCCCACGGTGCGACACACAATTGGCCGAGCACCGCCCGGGTGGGGTAGGGCTTAGGTCGGCCAGGGTGTCCTCGGCTCACCGCGTACCAGCGACCCCTGTAAACTGGCTGGGCGCCTGCGGGCTTGCCTGTAAGCTGCCCAGAGCTGTGTGGTCCTCTGACAGTGTAGCTCTGAGGTGGCTGCATGGCGGGGCTGCAGAGTGAAAAGAAGCAAGTGGAGAGTTAATAAAGTCACAAAAATAACAGACTTATTTATCCTGTTTTTTTTCTTGCATCCTTGATGTGTTTTTAAGGCTATTCAACATTGCTTGTATTCTGTATCCTGCTAAATGGAAGTGTTGAGGTTTAGAAATGCATACTTTGCACACTAGCAATGTGGTCACAATACCGTTTGATAAAACATGTCTGTCTTTCATTAATGTTATTAAGTATCATGTCACGTAATGCATTCATTCCGTAATGTGCTGGTTTTCAACCCTTATACTTAGGTACCCCAATGGTCCAGGGTTTTGTTTCAACCAGATATTCTCTTTTTTCAAAGCACTGTTTAACATATGAAAATAGTCTTCCTTTTTTTTTTATTTGTATTGCATTTAAAAGTTGCAGTGGCTGTCTGTAAGGGCTGTAAAATTCACTGGATAACAATGCATGTTTAAAACAAATATTTAGTACCTGGTTGAAAAACAAACATGACTATTGTGGGTATTTGAGTACCAGGGTTGAAAACCACTGCTCTTTAGTGTAAGTGGTTGCAGGTGTCTTCAACTTTACTGCAGTATATCAAGAGAATCACCACAAAAAAGGGTACTTTTTTGAATGTCTAAAAGGGAAATCAGCACAATTATCTTTTTTATTTTTGAGTCAGTCTAAGATCATTCATCAAATTTCTCTTTTTTGGACTGCAAGATAGACACAAATTTAGAACATGGAAAGAAGTAACCCAAAATATATATAATAAATATGTATACACCTTTTTACACATCACATTTTAGATTATTAACATAAGTAAGTGATATTTATGCTGTATTATATGGCTGACTACCTCCTGTACTTGTCTTCAGTGTAAGAGATAGTCCAACAATGATTTTATTATTCGTTTGTGTACTTTTTTCTCACACATGGAAAATGCTCCTTCCAAATGTTCCATCCAGTTTACTATGCACAGCATTGCATTTGTTTTAATAAGACATTGTTCTTTAACTAGAAACGATACTAGATAGATAAGATGGTTCATAAGTTCAGTACATCTAATCATACCTAAAGGCCATGAAGCACCAAGCAACTTTCAAGCAATTTTCTACTGAAGTAAATAAAGAACATTTAAATGTTGTGACTTGAACTATTCTTAAGCTGAAAATTGCTTAAAAATGTAATCTTCAAAAGCTGCCAGAAAAGTTTGCCTGCTGTTTCATAGTCTAAATACTTTGACCTCGGATTCATCTTTGTCCTACTGACTGTTTGGGCCCAATGCACTCTATTTTGAAGCCATGGGACATAGTTAAAGGAAGTTATTGATACAGAGTTTACTTTTTTTTTTATTTCAGGCCGTCTGTCAGCAGAGCTACCCCTCAACCTGAAAAACTGCAAAAAAATAACATGACAAAGAAAAAGAAACTTGTGGAGGTCAGTATAAACTGTTTACTCATCTGCCAGCATTAAAAGTGATATGAGTTCAGCTTTTCAGCTAGACGCCTTTAAGGTTTTGAATTGGTTTTGTTTATTATAACTATATACTGGTATGTATTTAGTCAGAGAGTGTCTGCCTAGTGAGCTCGTTAACTGGGCTTGCCTTTTTTCATACAGTTTCTCTTTAAAAATATCCTTACAAAATTTTAAAACAGTGAAATTATTTTATATTCATATGTCAATAAGATGATTTGAAGGTCGAGAAGACACTGATGTCACAACAGTCAATAAGGATTAAAGTAGTTTTTATGCTGGAATAATTCATTCCAACCTTTATTGAGAGAATATTTGTTGCCTATATTTAAGCATGTGAACAGGATGTACAAAGGGTGTAATAAATGCAATGTCCAGACCAGGGTTTTGCTCTCAAAAACTGTTTATTTAATTCAATAACAAAAAAAGTAAACTTCTCAAAAATAAAGCAGGTGGGTTGCAGTCTCAAACAAAAGAAACAAAACAAGTCAAGACACTCCAGTAACCATAATCCCTCCATGCACGAAAACTGTGCTGTTGGTGCGAGTGTCCGTGAAGTGCTGGTGGTGCTCCGTTGTGCTGTGCTGTGCAGTGAGACGGTGAATCGGTTATGCGCTGGCTCCCTGGCTGCAGCTCCGGTCTCCGTTTTACTCGTCTGCAATGACAAAAACAAACAAGAAACGCAGGCCCCGGCTGCTTAGTCATAAACTCAGTGTAAAGCGACGCACTTGCGTAGCTGCGACCCCTTTGTACTACCCAACTCCTCCCTGCAATCAGCTCTGTGCCCCAGTGTAACCAATCGCTGCTTGGCCTGCAGCTGATCACATGTGAGTCGTTTCGTATACTGACAGCTACGTGTCCCCACCAAGATGGCCTTACACAGCGCCCTTTCTGGTCGGGAGGGAGATTTACAACATTGATTCTTCCTCTCTATCACAGAGCCTATAAGGCACTGTGGACACAAGAGGATGCTGAAGCGTAGCTATTTACAAAGCAAACAGCTGTCAATGTAAAGAAGTTTTTTGCTAACGAGGAATAGTATCATATTCCATATGACTGAGCTACAGCTGCAAATTACTTTTTTTTTTTTTAAATTAACGGTACGTAACTTGTTTAAGAATCCTTTTAAAGTATACTGCACGAGATGATGCTTCAAGTAAGACACTCTAAAGCTCAGATGTTTAAATTGGTTGCATCACATGACTTCAAATTAAAATGAAAGAGTCTTATGTCACATTTCTTTCTACTTTCAGGAGCTTGTCTTGGACCACGTGTTTGGATACAGAGGCTTTGACTGTCGTAACAACCTTCATTACCTCAATGATGGTGCTGATATCATCTTCCATACTGCTGCTGCAGCCATGGTTCAGAGTCTGTCAACAGGTAATGCAGACATGGTTTATATAATGCATGCTTTAGTGCGACATCCCTTTAAAGGTTTACTATGGTATAGTTTAAGTTAACCTGCTTATACTATGCTTTTGTAATATTTTACAACAGTTAGCTTTGCTTTTGCTATGCACTTGCAAAGCTGTAGCTACATGCAAGGTCCAATTAAATGTAGTCTAAGTAAACGTATTCAAACACCAGTGTAGTTACTAATATCTCAACAGTAAATTTCTTGCAAATAAAAAAGAAAGAAAGAAAGAAACACCTTTGATATTTTTTCGGCTAGGGACACACTGGGAGCTCTGCAATTGGCTTTGGTTAAGGGAGTACACTCAGATGAGGCTTTAGTTTGCCTTATCGTGCTCCAGCCAATAATACTGGTCAGACCTCTAAAGAGCCCAATAGACATTTGCCAGGCTGAGGCCTACCGTATATAAGGACATAAATACACTGCTGTGTAAATATGTTTGTGGTCATGTTAAATGCTTAGATAACCCTAAGGTTTGGTTCCTAGGGACACAATTCAGTTGTTTTTAAGCTCAAATAAGCATTTGGAGGTCCATTTCAAAATTTAAAACTACATTTAAGATGTAAATGCATTATTAAATTCTTCATTGAGCAAACTGTATTTTTACAAGAATATTCCTATAAAATCATTGCTATAGTGCAGTCATGGTCATGTGAATAAATACAAAAAAAACTGCCTAAATGACTTAGAACTCTAATTACCATTATAAGAAGTGATGGGTATTTGCACTATATATTACACAACAAACAATGTTACAATGCACAGTATGTATCCATACAACAATGTTACTATCATTTGGATTCCCTTTAGGAACACAGAGTTTCTATCTGGAACACACAGATGACATCCTCTGTTTAACTGTAAATCAACATCCTAAGTATAAAAATGTTATCGCAACTGGGCAGATAGGTAAGGGCTCTTGTCTCATTACAGAGGAGGTGCATGTGTGTGTATGTATATGCATACAGTTAATCTGTACATTCAGACAAAACATAACCCAGAATTAAAAACATGTATTGCCTGATTGTACAAATTACCATCCTGGTGTGTGTGTGTGTGTGTGTGTTGTGTTTTTGCACGTATTTAAACACTTTTTTTTTTTCTATAATTCTTATTTAATGGCTATGGTTGTTTTATTTAGTTCAAGTTCTGCCTTTTTAGTTTTGCTTCGCTGTGCATTTGCCAGTTATTGGATGCTTTCTAAAAAATCCTTCTGTCCATGTCCATTTTTTTATTCTTTTAATATGCTTTCTTCTGGTGCTGATGTCACGATCAGCATTAGAAAAAAATGACTTATTCCAGCTGTTTTCTTTTGATGCTTCCTCATTTCCCATTGCCCACACACAACAGGCGATGTTGCAGATCCAGCAGGTAAGATATTGCCATTCTTTCTTCTCACTTTATTTTAAGCTCCCCTTCAAAGTCACTTAGAACAGCTTGTCTCCTTATGTGCTTGTGCTATTGTATTTATAATTAAACTGAGAGTTTTTCTTTCATATAAACATCCCCAAAGATCTTTAACATAGACAGGTGATTCTATGTATGGCAGGTAATACCTGATGTATTCACTTGCCATGCTTTTATTAACGTAAGGTATCAGAAAAGATTGCTAGTGCAGTACTAATGGATGCGTTAAGAGTGCAAACAGGCAGACCACAAAAAATCAAAGTCAGTGACAGTAAGTGGAACAATATTCAAATCCCTTACAGAACACAAATACAAAGGATTACATGTTTTCTTTAATTCGCTGTAGTACAGTTTTCACTTCTACCCCTAACCTTGATTTATTTCAATTCTATTTCCTGTATACAAAGTGTCAGAGTCCTCCATATTGGAGTGGACTCCTCCAGCATAGGCATCTGTTTTTGGTCAATGTTAAGCAACTAATGTTAAATTGTGTAGGGGATATTTTCATGGAAAAACTTGATTGTATTTCTCGAAGGAGAATCCGCCCCCTAATCAACATGTCATATCCAAGCGCCATAAAAACTGTGTAGCTTGCATTCTTCACTTCTTTCTGTTTGGCCTCTCAGTCACGTGCAGCGAGGCCAAACAGAGAGATGGCCATCTTTAGAGCCTAAGTCATCGATTCCCTAAGGTTTCCTCCTATCAGCGAGTAGTTTTTTTTTCCTTACCTGAGTGCCGGCGGTTCATTATTTACAGTAGTTTCTGCAGGGTGGCAGGCGGAGAGGCTGGGTTCTCCCTCAGTGGATTTCATGCACGGAGGGCAGGCCCGTGTTTCAGCTGCTTACTTTTCATTCATCCTTTTCCTATTTTTGGGGGTAGGTGGCATTGCGCCACTGCAGTTGTTGCGTTAACCATTTGTCACTTCCTATCCGCGGCACTAGTCTACATGAAGTCATCATGTTCTCGCTAGTCGGCCAACATTGCGGATAGCTGTCAGCACCCACTGACAAGGTCTCCAGCCAAATTCATTAAATCATCTGTTCAATTGCAATTTAAATCGTTCACATTGCAGATTCTCCGTACTGAATGCAATTTTCCCCAAGTAGCTTTAATAAAAATGGTTATGATTTAGTCGTTTTGAAATTTGCACACACACTGCTTTAAATTATAACCAACAATGAGTTGCTCCGGCAGTTGCCAGGACAAGGGCTTATAAATCCCCTTTTGATCCACGAGTTCAACTAAGAGCAATTCACTTATAGTAAAACATATTTGCTCATATGAGTAAAGTCCATTAAGAGCACATAGTACAATAAGTGGATAAGAATTAGAGCAGTTACCAAAAACATGAATATGGCTATTTAAGAGTAAAATAAAGTACAAGGTACAGTGAATAGTTATAATTAAGAGCAGCAGTAGAATACGGCAAGGTGTGTAGCAGTTCAGTGCAAGTACAAGCTGATGCAAGTACTGGTACAATTGGGTGCCATACAGTCCAGTATATACATGTCTAATGCGTAACAAAGTCATTTTCCTTATACTAAAGAATACTCTTTTTTTTTTTTTTTTAAAGTCTGTCTAAATGTTTTTTAGTCGTTTGAGAAATGCAGAGGGGAAAACGACAGTTGGTCTTACAAAAATTATGATTATGGTTCCATATCAACAATACCATGGGAATTATAGCAATTAGAAAAAAGCTGCTTTAACACAAGTTTGGTATTATTTTTTTTGTCAAAAACATACTTGTGGCATTTCAATAAAAAGTTACATTACATGCTCTTGTTATATGGAAGTTTATTTTCCGTGGCTGATTCATGTATAATAACCTCTAGGTACAACTCCTTCTATTCACGTGTGGGATGCCATGAGCAAACAGACTCTTTCCATACTGCGCTGTTTCCATGCTAAGGGTGTCAGCTATGTGAACTTCAGCGCCACTGGCAAACTGCTGCTGTCTGTAGGAGTCGATCCAGAGCACACCATTACAGTCTGGAGATGGCAAGAAGGTGAGGCTCAGAGATTTAGTAGTTTTGGTTTGATGAGACAATTCTGAGCTAGGACAAGAGTAAATATTGCTATTTAAAAAATACTCTTTTATTTTAAAGGTTATCTACAAAATATACCAAATTCAGCCTCTTTGCACTGTCTATATGTAAAATAAGCAATGTATTTTAAATATCTAAACTGTGTCAGATCTCCCATTCACTCTATATAAATCATGTTGTTTTTGTCCTCCTGGGGGCGATTTATTGACACCTTTATTGGTTTATAAGCTGCAGCATCACAGTTTAGATTATTGAATTTAACCCGTTTCTCTTCATTCCTGTAAATGCACATTAGAATAGAAACCTATAGTATGAAGTATACTGTGACCAGGTAGCATTGAGATTCGGAGACCAGCACTTCACAGTTTATGCACATTTATTTACAAATTACAAAACAACAAACACACCCTCCAGCACCGTATCTTCACCATCACAATTCTCAACTAACATCTGTGATCACCCTTTTTATACACCTGTGGCTCTTCACATTCCCACGTGTTTTTGCAGAGAGGAATTTAACCCCCTCCCTGCCACCAAACATTCCCCACATACCCGTGCCCCGGGAGGGTTTTCACCCTGCCACATACACCTAGAGAATCCCTAACACTGCTGAAGTTCTTTGCTGTTGCTGTTCCAGGTGCCAGAGTTGCTAGTAAAGGAGTCCACGCTGACAGGATTTTTGTCGTGGAGTTCCGACCGGATTCAGACTCACAGTTTGTGTCGGTGGGAATAAAGCATATCAAATTCTGGACTCTGGCTGGTGGTGCCTTGATGTACAAGAAGGGCGTTATCGGTTCAATCGAGGATGCAAGGATGCAGACCATGCTTTCTGTTGCATTTGGTGCTGTGAGTTAAATGTTACAGTTTTTAACTTGTGTGGGTCAGGTAAATTGACATAAACTGTAAATGGCTAATGCTTTATGAATACAGCACTTTATTACACTGAGTGTAGGCCTCAGAATACGATATGTGTATTTTAAACAAAAAAAGTTTTATAGTACTGCCAGAATTGTTGTAATATATACAGTACTCTCGTAAGTATATTGAATAATGACGAATGTCTCAGTGCATGTCATTTTTGTTTTAATTTACTGCTTGACATTTAACTTGAATGCAATTCAGCCTGAATAAATCTTTACATTACTTTTTTTTCCCATGATACATGTTTAACTCTTCATTTGTTTGCTAGGGCAGAGCATTTAAGGCTTTTTGTGCATTTATGTGAGCTGATAAAAATGCATTATTTTACAGAATAATCTTACTTTCACTGGTGCCATAAACGGAGACGTGTACGTGTGGAGGGATCACGTTCTGATTCGAGTGGTAGCTAAAGCACACACAGGTCCTGTCTTCACCATGTACACGACTCTGAGAGATGGGCTGATTGTCACTGGAGGAAAAGAAAGACCGTAAGTCTAAAAAAAGTCTTAACTAACAGGTAATCGATCACGCTTTGGGAAAGTTCTCGGTTCTTTTGAAACTGGTGGAATTATTTTCTCCATAAAGAGTGTACAATTGTTCCTTTGTGCATGTTTTAAAAAACACACTCAAAAGAACTTTAATCTCCAAGTCAGCTGTAAATGTTGTAATATACTGCTTATCAAATTCAATAAATATGTAAATGATCTAATTACTGGCTATTCATTGTTCATTGTATGATAATTAATCATAATAAATGGCATGTAGAACTAGGCAAAAGACTGAGATTTAGATGTCTATTTTACGTTCAAGATTCCTTGCTGCTTGCATAATTTTGTAGCAGAAGTTTTCATTTCTGGAAGGGTTAGGTTATTCTTTTTTTTTTTTTTACCTAGGGAGACCTAAGGTTCAAAACCTGGCTTACCTTCAAAGTTAAATGACTTTGGTTGACTTTAGCTCTCAGTGGTAAACTTATTTTCTATTGTGCCAATGACAAAAAACAGCCAGACCAAAATCTGTAAAAGTGTTCCCTTGATGTTTGGGAAATGGGCAGTTTAAAAAAAAAAAAAAAAAGCATTTTAATTTTGCCAAAACCCATTTTCCAAGTAATTACCTTTAAAAAATGTTGTATGTATTAATACAATAGAATAAAACGTGTTACATGACAAATCAGTTACATTTGCTAGTTTTATAATATATTTTCTTTGTCAGTTTATGGCCTCAGTACGGCAGTATGACAGTAAAAATGTCAGCGTCCCAGATGAGAGGAAAATTAGCTTCCAATCACTGCAAAAATTAATTGCCATGGAGTGTTACTCAATTGTAAAGGTGAGGGATGAGCAGCTTTTCTTGTTATGAAATCAACACATCAGTAAATACAGTAGGTGTGTTTTGATTTATTTAACAGCTGCCGGCAAATACGCAAAACATATGAGTATCAGCACACCCCTACTTTTTATTGTGTGTTTCAGGACTAAGGAAGGTGGGGCAGTCAAGCTGTGGGATCAGGAAATGAAGAGGTGCCGTGCTTTCCAACTAGAGACTGGACAGCTTGTGGAGTGTGTGAGGTCTGTCTGCAGGGGAAAGGTAAGAAACCCAAAATAGGTTATGTGATTTACGGTTCAACAGAAATAACGAGAATATGACACAGTAAAGTCAATTAAAATGCTGTAGTAGTTTAAGAATCTGCTATCGCCTTCTGATGCGTAAACTAGACATTCTGTCTCTCTCACTTGTTTTGTGCTCTTGGTCCTCAGATTACCAAGCAGATTTTTAGCAGGAGGGAAATTTAAAGTTAATGCAAGTTTAGCCGAACAATATTTAATGAATGGCTTGATTTGTTTTTAGTGGACTGTGTATACCAAAATCTGTCTCAGCATGATAGAATTGCAAAAAAGCACCATTACTGACACGTGATTTTCTTTTAATTAGGGTAAAATATTAGTAGGAACTAAAGACGGTGAGATCATTGAAGTTGGAGAGAAAAATGCAGCCTCCAATATCCTGATCAATGGACATATGGAAGGGGAGATCTGGGGCCTGGCTACTCACCCCTCCAAAGATATGTTCATCTCAGCAAGCGACGATGGAACAATACGAATCTGGGATCTGGCAGACAAAGTGGGTATCAAAACTAAAGGCACACAGAATTTAGCAAAATCAGAAACAATAAAAATGGATTATGTTTTTTATTTTTTTATTTTTTGTAAGCACTCACAGAGCTGACCCATATACTGTAAGACTCTACACTTTACATTTTTTGTCTTAATCTTAATTTTGTAGTGCTATATAAAGGATAAATACCTTTCACAGTGTTTCAAGGTTATAGCTGTAATAGTTATTTAAAACATATTTTATGGTTGGTCGCTCAATTACGTATTTGAGGACTGGAAATGAAAAGCAAGACAAATAGCAACATGATTTATGCTCTTATGTACTGCCCCTCATATTGATTTCAACACCAACACATAGCAACAGCATGTTAGTGCCAAGAGGTGTTGATTTATATATTTGCTTGAAGTCAAGCAGTTGGCAAAGTCTGATCTGTTGGCTTGTGTCACCTAATCATTTATGTGTGTATAAATATGTAAGGGGATATTTAGTAAATATACCACACAAAATTGCAGACCATTCCTTGAACTACCTATTATATTTTTGTATCCTAGATTGGTGGTAGTCCTTTGACACCTTTGAATTTTTTTGTTTCTGTTTTCTTCTAAATAATTTATCCTAGGCTTTAACTAAGCCACGAGTACACGCGTGCTAGTTAACGCTGCTAGTACATACATTTTGGATTCATACAAGCCCATAAATATGTTGAACTTGTCTATAACCCCAGCTCTTTCAAGCAATATTTTTTATAAAACCTTAATTTCATCCCATGTCGTAAATAATAGAAGTAAATATTTCACATCAAGATTTTGAATTTCTCCAAGAACATGGTTTTGCCTTTATTCCAGAAATTATTGAACAAAGTGAGTCTGGGCAATGGTGCCAAATGTGCAGGCTACAGTCCTGATGGAGAGATGGTCGCAGTTGGCATGAAGAATGGTGAATTCATCATCTTCCTGGTGAACTCACTGAAAGTCTGGGGCAAGAAACGGGATCGCAATGCAGCCATCCAGGACATCAGGTGGGGTAACATTGCACAGGAGATCATAAGAAAGCAAAACACATGACAGGGTGTTCAAATATGATCCAATATCCGCACCACTAGGGGTGTTGTTCGTTAAACAGCCCAGACTTGCGTATTGTGTACCAGATTTGAACACCCTGGAAAATGTTGTGAGATTCTAATATAGAACCCCTACCCCTCCCAAAGTGAGTTGGTTGTCAAGTGAATCAGGCAGTGGTTCTAAAAACTCAAATCTGTGCTGGTATGGTGACGTATCTGCACTGGTTGGAACGTTTGTTAGCCAATGAGATCGCTCCCTCTATTCTTGCCATTTTATAATGGTTACAGATTCAACTGTGACCATGAGACAACATGACAATAAGTATTGTTTTCTTTCTAATGTGCCGTCCAGGTTTAGCCCTGACAGCAGGTTCCTGGCTGTGGGCTCTGCTGAAAGCACTGTTGATTTCTATGACCTGACATTGGGTCCATCTCTGAACCGGATCGGATACTGCACAGATATTCCCAGCTTTGTTATCCAGATGGATTTCTCTGCTGACAGCAAATACATTGAGGTATGTGAGGAAGATACATAGCTAATACATGTCTAATAATCAAACAAATAAATAAACACATAAATAAATAAATTAAATTAAATAAATAACTAGATGAAGAATTCAACCAAAGTACATTTTGTTTGGGTTTTTTACACTACTGATCTGAACATTATATTGTTCATAGTATTAGTAAGACATTTTTATTTTTAATAATCCAATATAATTCAAACATCCAAAAGTGGAAGTCATTCTCTTTAGTTTATTTCTGTTTGTACAAATATGGAAAAGCTTAGGAAGGTAATTGTTTTAATGATTGAAATGACTGCAGTAATTTTGATTCACCGCTGTTTTGGTCAATTGAATAGACCCCACTTTGTCTTCCTGCGATATGTGATGCAAGAGCATCCAAGAGCGACTGTACATTTAACTCTGGCTGGATTTAATTCACACTGTGGATTGGCAGCCAGCCCAGCAGACCCACTTGAGACTTACATGTTGTTTGAGTTGATCCCTTCCAGGCATCAAACCCACAACCTTCAAATTCATTGTAATATAGAAAACCATAGGAATCCACCAGGCTGGATTGTATAATTTTTATTCGCGCACTATTACAAAACCAGGCATATTAAGCAAAGTGTTTTATGACTTGGCAGGCCCTTATATAGAAGTTATTTATTTAAAACCACCAACTGTCCAAACAAAAGACTTGCATGTCTATGTTATGACAGATGCGAGCCTTAGGCTAGATCCTTTATTGACATATCAGACACTTATTAATTTGTTTCCATTTAGCTGAGTAACAAATAGCACAATATAAAGTGCCATGCCTGGGGGGCATCAAATTACTTAAGTCTAAATGAAGTAAACATCAAGGGGTGATGGGATTGTGAGAGACCCTGCAGTCAATTGTAAAAATTAGAAATGTTGTCTGCAGGCTTCCTTTTATTTAAATTCTGTATCATTTTTGTATTCCAGTAACACAAAACAAATCAACAATAAAAAAAGATCAAATTAGTGGATCAAATTCTTTTGAACTTTTGTCTGGATGATTTTGTTATTATTAAAGTGAATTTACAGGCCTATAATCCTACAATGCTATCTATCTTACTTTGTAGAAACTGACTGCCTTATTAATTGTCCTTTTTACAGTGCCTTGTGGTATCAGTTCCATAAAAAAATACAAGTTGTCTGCAAAATCAAAAGTCGGTAAATCGAAAAATGACAAAATCCAATAAAAAGAATGTTCTTCTGTCTCCAGGTTTCCACTGGTGCCTATAAGCGTCAGGTTCATGAAGTTCCTACGGGAAAGATAGTGACAGAGCAGTCATTGATTGAAAGGATAACATGGGCAACCTGGACCAGGTAACCATATTCACATTTCTGAGGCTTTGACACCGAATTACTGTACACTAAAACTAGGACCTTCATTACACCAATTCTTCCTGAACAAATGTAAATAATTGTACTAGTTTCTTCTTCATTTTTATCATTATGGTGTTAATGATGTACTTTATTTTGTTCAAAATTCTTCTGTTCTGTCCTCATTAAATACTTTGTGTATGTGCCCCCTGTTTTATCTATTGCCATTCATTTACAGCATTCTGGGTGATGAAGTTATTGGAATCTGGCCAAGAAATGCTGACAAAGCCGATGTGAACTGTGCCTGTGTCTCTCACGCTGGGCTAAACATAGCGACTGGGGATGACTTTGGTTTGGTGAAACTTTTTGATTTTCCAAGCACTGAAAAATTTGTAAGTTGTTTATCTTGTTCAGTATATTGCTTTAAAATGTCTGTGCTCCCATTTCCTGGAGTGTTTAAAATACCGTATTCCTTCGAATTTGACACCCTCAAATTTAAGACACAGCCCATATTTCCTACCCTCAATTTAAGGAAAAAATAAAACATAAAAATAAAGATGCATTTACAAAGATACAACCTCAATTACACATATAAGAAAACGACGTATGGAGGCAGATTATAACTGTCTGCTCTCACACAGAGATTTAGTTATGTGCTGCTTCTCATTTCCAGTCGTGATTACTCACACCTGTTTTTTTTTCCTTTTTGTGAACTGTAGTATCGAAAAATACGGGGGTCTGATCAGCATTTCTGATCTGTCCAAGCTGGTACTGTTTGTTAGAACTGGAAGCTAATGACGCTTCTTTGAAAATGGCTGCCTGTATGTCATGGATGATTCGAGATCGGGCAGTGATGTTTTTTTTTGTTTGTTTTTTTTCTCGGCAGTCAGTCACGTTGTTGTTTGTATACTCGGGTGGTCACATCTTTTGTTGCCAATTTTAATACACACATCACTATACTCGAATGTAATTTTTGAGAAGAAAAAATTGGTTTGAAAAGTGATTATTAAACTCAAAGGAATACAGTAGTTCAATTTCTATTTCTTTTCACCTTTGCAAATGATAATGTACTTTACCTAATAAATACAAGTATTCTTAAAATGGGATTATTCTGTTAAGCTTCAACTAGGAAGCATTTCATTAATAAGTCGCTCATCAGCACTAGACCTGATTTACCAGTTTACTTGATGCTGGGAGGGCAACAGCAAAGAATGAAGGATTTTTTTACAATGAAGTTTAATAAACTGATTTGTTGTTTGAGAATAAGGGTTGTTATAATGATTTAATGATATGGAGGAGCTAAACATTTAACATAAACATTAATGTAAATAAATGACCTAATCATTGTGCATACATTGA
This sequence comes from Acipenser oxyrinchus oxyrinchus, assembly GCA_030684275.1. Taxonomy (NCBI): domain Eukaryota; kingdom Metazoa; phylum Chordata; class Actinopteri; order Acipenseriformes; family Acipenseridae; genus Acipenser; species Acipenser oxyrinchus. Next base: position 28,320,067 of record CM060252.1, read on the forward strand.
AGATGCACATATGTTTGAGAATGGAGCTCTGTTTGCCCAAAAACAATTCATTCATTATTTGCTGGATGAAGTTTCCAAATCTCAGCTACTATTGCCGGGATACCTCTCTTTTAAATTTCTTTCCCATTCCTGATAGTAATATATTGCAGCACATATCTAATTGGAGTCAGCAGCTACACCTGCAAAAGCTAAAACTATAATAAAAAGCCAAAAATACTATTAAACAGATTTACTGTGTTTTTTTTTTTAGTATTTTGTTGCGACTACTTGTTTATTTCAGTGACAACTTTTGCTTTCTCTACAGGCCAAACACAAGCGATATTTTGGCCATTCTGCTCATGTGACCAACATACGATTCTCATATGATGACAAGTACGTGATAAGCACTGGAGGAGATGACTGCAGGTAAACTACACGAATTGTACGAAAAAAAAAAAAAGTACTGACAGCTATTTCAAATAATTTGACTTGTAGCAGTATAATTTTTTATTAGATATTTTATTGATTAACGCTGTTGTTTAGAACACCATTAGAGTAGACATTGACATGAACTCACATGTATTAGACATGCTATTGTATTATTTTTATATTGTATATAAAATCTTATGTATAAGGCTGAAAGAAATATATGTATCTCCTGTGATACATTTTTCTTCTTACAGTGTGTTTGTCTGGAAATGCCTCTAAGGAGCAGCCATCCACATGCTGAATTCCAGACTACATGGCAGCGAGCTGGAGGGATTGAAATGCCTCAAGTGTCTGGCTGCTACAAACCTGTTAATAAAATGCTGCATTTAAACATTTTATCAAGTCGTGGAATTGAAGTGCCACATTAATCATCAAACAAGGATGCTGAAGAAACAAAAAGAAATCCACTGTGCAATAACTTTTTGCAAACATCACTTAGTACCTTGACTGTCCTATAAACAGGTCACATTAAAGAGTTCTGAGTATCTTAGGAATGACACAATATCACAATAAATTACAGCTAAACTGTCTACATGGCTCTTGTGCCACAGTAAATGGTGTTTTAAATATCTTTTGAAAAGAAAATACCATTAGTGTTTACATTAGTTTTGTCTACTTCCTGTAATGGAAATTGCAGAAATGAAAGGTGGCATGACATTTTTAACATTTTAATCAAGGCATTTAACCCTCAAGATTTTTTTTTTTCAAATTTTGTTTATAGCCATTTATTGTTTTTTAGTATATAAAAGCCTTTTTTTATTGTGAAAAAAGCCCATACATAAGTGCCTTTCTGACATTTTATATTACCTGCTTGCATTCTTTCACACTTGCATTTTTAAAGTTGTTTTTTTACACTTATGGTGCTATGGATTGTTAAATCGAGGGCTATCAATAGTGTTTGTTATATTATTTTAACATTAAGATGATTTTTTGTTTTACATAAAACATTCTACAACATGATTTAACTGTGTATAATCTGCATATCTATTTTTGATGTGCTCACTCTTCCTGGATAAGTATCAACACAATTGCCTACATACAGTTTTGGGATTTAATCTCGGTACTAATAATACAAAAATACTAGAAAAGTACTTCACATAATATTGTTAACCAAGACTAACAGGAACAGATATCCAGTGATGCAATACAATGAGTAAAATTGGTATATTTTAATTACAGATTTATTGGGCAAATTACGGTGTTTGCTAACTTACTGAAATTATATTCTCATACCACTGCTTTCTATATCATGAAAAAGGGGACACGACTTCAGCATCCTTTATTCAATAAAAGAAACATGAGGCATATTTTTAAATGTTTAGTGCAGGCTTTAATTAACTCTTTGTTTTGAAAGCAGGAAATTCCATGTTACAAAACTGAATAAGAAAAAAAAAAACTCAAGACCATTTAAGCAACCTTCAATTATATTACTTAATTGTTTGGTTCTAGTTTTGTACCCTTAGCAGGTGTTTTTTTCTCTATTTAGAAACTATGAGTTAAAGGCTGGAGTAATTGCTTTGAAAATGTGCCCCAAAATATCTATTTTATAGGATATGTTTGATTAGATTGAGAAAGGATGCCTTATGCTGCTCTTGATATAGATTTAATGTGTAAAATAACCTGGATCACCAAAGTTGACTATGCAGTCTGTAATCCACTCGTGGGTGGTTCTCATTTTAAATTTTCAGTGTGTCTTCTGTTTGTGCTGTTTGATAATCAGCCTTGAATCTCTGTCAGCCAGTGTGTCTTCTACTGTTCTGTGATGTCTGACTTTTAGTATTCTGTGTGACAGCAATAGTGTCAATATAATGGGCGTCTGTAATGAATATCAATCGGCAAAATATTTTTGTTCAACGTTTATACATTTTATATCTCATACCTGATTTTTTGTACATAATTGTCAAATTAGTAAATTTGTTAAACATTGTATTATAATGTAAATTAGAAAATTGCTTGATGCATGGATTTATTTTTCAATAGCTACATATGGTATGGATCTGAGTTACTTTATAAATGGTGTTGATTGAGACTTTACATTTTATTGTATGGGTGACAATCATAGTTTTGTGGGGTGGGGTTTATACAGAGGAAAATATTTGATGTATCGAAATGAATGTGTGAAAATGTGTGTCAAAAATGATGTTCAATATACAGAAAGAAAAACATATACAGGTCTTGTTCACAAATAAATACAGATTTCATCAGGAATGTGTGGTTTCTTATTTTTTGATGATCATTGGGTAAGTTGCTGCTCAGATTGAGTCATTCTTCATAAACATACATTTACTGTTGCCCCATGACATCCAAGAAGAGAAAATTACCAGTAGTGTTAAATTACTATAATAACTCGACAAGATTAAGATTACCGTATTCCTTAGAATTTAAGACTCAGCCCAAATTTCCCACCCTCAACTTAAGAAAAAAACATCAAATAAATATGCAGTTACAAAGATAGAACCTCAGTACGCATATGCAGGCAGTTTGCAGTCGTCTGCTAACATACAGAACAATACAGTTAAGTGCTGCTTCTCATTCCCAGTCGTGGTTACTCACACCTGCTTTTCTCCCAATTTGTGAACTGTGATATTGCATGGCATGAAAAATATGGGGGTCTGATCAGCATTTCTGATCTATCCAAAGGAATATGGTACTTAAATTAACATTAATACCACTAAATATTTTATCAGATCTTGTAGTTTACTACAGTAGGTAAAGAGATGTTCGCTAATTTTTGTGACTAGGATAATTAAATTCCAGTTGTAGGACTGAATAATAGAAAGAAATGTTCATGAAGTTCTGCCTATTTTACTTAAGTTTATATAAATAATCAGATGTTAGTTTTATGAATGGTGGCACAGACATTTAATATGTGAATATTTAAATGAAAATATTTTTCACATTGGCCAAGCTGCAATTATAGGGAATGTCTGTGCATATGATAGAATTTGAAAGTTTAAAACCAACACATTTGATGTCGTATTGTAAAGATTAAGTAAATGATGTGTTGCTTTTAACCCACAAAACCATTCACAACAGTTCCTCATTCTTTTTTAGATAAAAAAATGTTTGTGACTTTATGGATCCAAGTACAAAGACTGTGGGTATTCGGTTTTCCTTTTCAATGTCTTCCTGTCAGTCAGATGTTTGAGGTTAACAAGTTCAGGACCACAAGTTGTATACAAACAGTCTCTACAGTGAAAAAAAATAATGGATGTATTTAATATGTTGGTTTGTAACAAAATAATAAAGACACAGGAAGTAGCTGATTTGCATCTCTACCAAAACAACCAGTTCACTATTGCCTAATTTCCACTGTGGCCGGGGCTAGTGCTGGCTGGCCCTGACAGACCCAGGCCAACAGAAACACGTTTCTGTGTTTTTCCCTAACGTGGTCAAATTCGGAAGTTCTTGTCCTGCATAATCAGATCACTGGGCATTGTGGGAAAGTGTGCTGCGTTTTTAAAGAAACCCGTAGTAGTACAAGTTCAGGAATAAAAACTGCCCGAGCCATGGATGCTGCAATTGAAAAGTTCTGTTGCTATTTTTATTTTCGTGCTACACACGATTCTACACAGCATTCTCAAGACCCAGTTTTCCAAACCAAAAGAAAGACAGATTGAAAGTGAATCTGGGAGCTCCCATGTTAAAAACATCCCATGTAAAAAAACAGTACATAAATCTAGCACCAGTAGCAAGGAACACATCTTTAAGCATGCAGGATTTCCAAGCAGGTAACATTTGTGTTTTATCTATGCCAGAAACAAACATTCTTAACATCGGCTCAATGCAAATGAAATCTTCCAAAAGAGGGCAGACAGCAGCCAAAACAAGGTTTTGTCGTTGTTGCGTTTAGCCTGAGCATAAAAAAATTTTGTCCCGGCACTGTTGTGGTATTCTCATGAATCAGTTATCTGCAAGACTTTTGCTATTTTTTCATAACAGGGTGTGCATTTTTTTGAAAAAAAAGCTTGTTGTCCAAGGGACAAAATGCTAGAAAAATCTACTTGTCCTTAAAAATCTACTTGCCCCCTCCCTGTCTCACAAAACACACACAAAAAAAGTAGAATATAACTTGTAGGATTTGGGTTTTATTTAACAGTGAATACAATCAATCAATTAGTGGTTAACAGGGATGGATCTAGCCTTGTAGCTTGACGGGTTCACTAAATTCTTCAAGATACACAAAAGGTTCCCTGTGACTCCACCTCACCTCAACAAAGTTAATAGATCTAATGAATTCTGTTTTCAATATGCTCTGATGAAGACAATATGTCAAAACGTGTAAGCATACCTGTTTTTACCTTGATTTCTTTTTAATGAATAAAATATGAATAATTGAGACACATTTTGGATATAGACTTATTCATCGGGAGTTGCTGTCTTTCCTTTTCACTGGTGGCAACATCTAAGTGTTTTCTATTCAATGTATAACATACTTTAAGGAAATGTACCTTTCAGTGCAGTTTGGAACAGATTTACCAATAAATGTAAGTAACATACCAAGAGTACTACTATAATAAGCAATACTTGGGAGTTATTCAAATATAAAAATAGCTTCTGCCTGTTTTTTCCACTCTCCATATAGACTAGTACAATAATCAGGAAATGTGAATGTAGGAGGCATTTTTGAGGAAAAGTTGGCAAACCACTTTTTCTAAAGGATTTTTGAATGCTGATACCAAATATTTTGTTTGCCAAGCTGTATTTTTGATGTTTTAGGCCCGAAATCGCCCCAAAAACAAAATGGCCACCATGCAAAACCCTCATAACTTTTGAACGGGGGGTGATAAAGCCATGCTCTTTGTGTCTAATACCATATTTTTCCTACAAAATTGAATCTGGTATTTACAAAAATACAACCTCAATTACGCAGATAAGAGCCATTTATACAAAGGAATGCTAATGCTTTTGCTATAAAATGCTACAAACTCGTCTGTTAGGCATATTGGTGAAGCATATTGATTATTGGTAAATGAACATGCCTGTATCCACAGCGAATCCCTCCTAGTAATCCTCCTCTGAGTTGGAGGAGTTTTCTTTATTACTTGACATCTCCCAGACTCCCGCCTCTTTGAAAATGGTTGCCTCTAGTCATGGATGATTTGAGGTCAGGAAGTAACTTTCTTTTTTTCTTCTTTTCACATTCCTGTTTGTGCACTTGTACAGTCATGTCTTTTAATACACGATCACTATACTCAAATTTAAGACCCAGGCCATTTTTGAGAAGAAAAAATGGGTTTGTGCGTATTAAAATTCGGAGGAATACGGCATATATTAAATGTATGTCATACCATCTCATACTGCACATGAGACACACATTTAAATTACATGGAAGTTATGTATGTAAGTCTTGCTGTTTGTTTAGGTTAAAAAGTTTCTAAGTTGTCAGTTTCTAATGATAATCATACATTGTATGCTTCAGTTGTGCCTAAATAGTATTTGAAACTTTAGCTAATATTGTTTTGTTATTCAAGTGCAATTTCTGAAAAGTTTTAAAATTCCATACTGGCTTTTATAAATAAAGCTGTGTATCAATATCCTACTTTTGCATATGGACCATTGCACTCATGTCTATCATATTACATTAAATGTAAGATATGTCAAATTATGTCAAGTTGCTAAATATTTGGTCGTTCAGGTTGTTTCTAAAGCTTTTAATATATATATATATATATATATATATATATATATTTTTTTTTTCTCTTTTATTTGAAAGAATGCTACGCTCCAAGCAGAAAAACAGGCACTGCGGACACAGCTAAAACAGTTGGTGAGCCAGAGTGATAATCTACTGGCACAGATTCTAGCACTCCAGAGACAAACAGCCACTTTACAAGAGCATAACACTACATTACAGACACAGAGTGCTAAACTGCAGGTTATTCATCTCTACTCAATTGCTATTCTATGAACCCTTGGTAACAAGTACTCACAGAAGTACATTTGGCCTGATTTATCAAGATCTTTTGTGTGCGTGTGTGAAGAAAACAATTGTTACTAGTTACAAACAATGACTTAGACCAGTGGTTTTCAAACTTTTTCAAAAACTGTACCCCTTCTGTCTGAAGGTTTCAGCTCAAGCACCCCTTTACAATTTTCAAACAAAAAAAATAAAAATAAAAATATATTTCACATATAATTTGTGTCACAACAAAAACTACTGGCTTAGGACAGAATACCAAATAGGCCTAATTCTTAACTTTTAATTACAAGCCTTTGGATGCACAGAATCAAAAGACAATATTTGGGAATCTCTTCGGAAACACGCATGTAGCTGTTCCCGCTACACAGTCGCTGTCTGCACGTATTCACTTTCTATTCAGTAAAGTTATAAATAATCCAAAATAGTCGGCACTGTAAATGTTTATCACGTTACCATTTATTTCCCATCCCAGTATAATTATGTTCGCCATTTAAAAGGGACAAAATGCTAGAAAAATATTGTCCTTAAAAAGCTACTTGCCCCCTCCCTCCCTGTCTCACAAAACACCCACAATTTAGTTTGTTTTTTTTTTTTTTTTGCCAGGTAGTTTGTCTTGAAATGTTTCAAAACTATTCTTATTTATTTATTTTAAACATCCCAACAATGAAGTACATGCCTGACCACAAAGTGTTATAAATTACACATCGATTTTTTCTAATCTGCCAATACCTTAGCGACTGGTGGGTTTGTTTGTTTTTTGGAACGTTACTAGGTCCTGCATTGTGCTTGCCTAGTAAAATAGTTTATATATATATTATATATATATATATATATATATATATATATATATATATATATATATAAATAAAAAGTCAGGTTCATGTATTAAGGAGGCAGTATCACTTATTTGCGAATGTACAAAAAACATAAATACTGGTAATACCTTCAATTTAAAAGATTAGTCTGTGCGTTGCCAGAAGCTCTCAGGCAGCCATTTCTGGCTTTCTTTGTAAGCAATACAATATCAGCTTCTTTCACAGCTGAGCTAGCCAATCAAAAGTGATAGGGGTGGGATGTAAACAGTTCCGCAATTTAATTTTCTGAAATTTGCGTGGCTGTCTGTAAATATACTTGAAGTGTCTTTCTAGCAACAGAACAAAAAGATAGGAAAAATAAATAAATAAATAAAAACTACTTGTCCGACAGGCAAAGTATAAATGGCAAAACTTCCTGTTCCTCACACAAATCTTGTTGTCCCGGGCGTCGGGAGATATGAATTGCACACCCCTGCATAGAATCGTATATTCCGTGCAGCGCCCATTGTTTTTGTATTTCCGAGTCAGCCCATACGTTTAACAACATTTTTAACTCGTTTTCCCAAGTCACCACAATTCTGTTCAACGGCAGCCATTGCAAAGGGTTAAGTGTTTTACTGTTCCCATTAGCCGCAGCCGGCAGTGGAAACGAGACACACGTTACCTTGGGTGAACTCCTCTTTCTGATTCCGTTGCATCTCTTGTTGGTCTATTTATTAGAATAACTTACCAAAAAACAGCAAAGGCAAACCGGAGTTAGTCCCAATGAATTCCATCAGTCCAGAAGAGATCTGCATCCTTACTATTTTAGCGCATACTCTCCTCCCTTGTATCATCTTATTTTCAACAGGCCTCCGGTTGGTCCTTATGGCACATTTTCAAATCAGTAAAAGGATTATTCCCAGTATGCTTGATGAAATAGCTTCCATTCGCCCAATGTCCCAAGGTTCACAGTGCACAAGTACAAAAGTAGGTCACCAGACAACATTGTGTAATGCAAAGGATTTATAGAATTAGGTCAGTAAATTCATGAAATGCATTGGAGACAGGATTATTGAATCAGTTTGCAAAGAGCTACACATGTATTATCCATCCCCATAGTAGCTTCATCCTGTGCTTCATGAATCCATTGAGAATCCTGCTATCAAGCCATTATAGTTCAGAACTTTTAGCTGCTGAAATACCACTATTGCCTCAAAGCCGGCTTGACAAATATGAATATATTAAAATCAGACTTCCTTTACGAAGCAGCAACTGATAGTCTAGAGACTGGAGTTAAAAAAATAAAAAAGTCAATAACTAACATCAACTGGCTGCGCACAACATATTTAAAGTGTTAAATATTTGGCATTTACCCCAAAAAATGGCAATACATTTCCATTAGCAATATTGCCCAATAGTTTAATAGAATCGTATTTAATAAATCACACGCTGATCTTTGTCTACAAGCTTTATTGTTTGTTTACATTTCACAATGCATTCCACAGACTTAATTCTCAGCAGATTATCACTATCGTATGAAGTTTCATTCACAATTACTTGCATAACAAACAAGGCTTCAAAATTTCCAAGTAACATGTTGCAGCTTTAGATATTCGGTCCACAGATAATCAGAAACAGCAGGGTTTAAGTGTTCAGTTTGTAAACTTGTTTACTGGGATTTTACTATGAATCTGCAATGAAGTGAATATCTGCATAAATGTTTTTGCAAAGGTACTAATGTTCTAAAATACTCTGAAGCTTATGTGCTACGGAAGTTATCAGATCAAGCACTGTGGAGCTGCTGAATAACGCTTAAGCTCTTGTGAAACACTACACTGTCAAATCAATAAAAACAGTAAAAATCACAATACTACTAAGTTTAATACCAAATCAAATTGTCCATTTCTTGCCAAGATGGTACCATTCACTACACATTTGTTGCATTTAAAACTATCCTCAGACTGTGCAAACAGAGAAAAAAAACAAACACTTGCTCCATGATTCTTTAATGTAAGACATTCCCTGACAAAGCACACTGTACGCTTTCCTGAAATACAAACCAGTGTTTAAAAACAAGATAAATAAGAATTAGATCAAACAAAAGCAGTGGCATATAATACTTAGGCTGGTGAAAAACAACAACAGGTTAACAAGAGAGTTACATTTTCACAACACTAGAGGACTGCTATAGAGATTTGTGAAATTACACTGCAATGTCAAGGTAATGTATTCGCTCCCCACCCTCCCCTCAGCCCGAGTGACTCTCTCCATAGATGCTGCCTGAAGCCCTTACTCAGTCTTGCGCTTCAGTCCGGGGACTTTAGCTTGGATCCTGAAATAAAAAATAAAAATATCCTGCTGTTATAACATTTGCTCTCTTGTGCAGAATGCAACACACAAAATATTTAAAGAAATCTGGCTACAATTATAGACATTTCACTTGTGCCGAGAATGTTCCCAATTTAGCTTCTATAGTAAAATTCTAAATTTACCCCAATTTTCATTCATTGTATTAGTAAACATCTATTGCCCACTGCTCCATCATATTTAAATCACATCCCCAAAAAAACTCCCAATTTCTCTTCATAGTTTAAACATACTTACTTAGCAACAATGTCTTTAACTTGGTTGTTCACCAGAGATAAATAATGGTCAATCTGTGCCTGAAAAAAACAGTAAGCAGCAACTGTTGGTCAAACTTTAGTATCTTCATCTTTGTTTTTGTGTTCCTGAACCTTGCATTTCAAACATTTGTAATAATCCTTTCAGAGAAAGCTTTCAAATCTCAGTTCACTATGATGGCATGGTTCCTATTATAGGTCATTCAGACTACCTGGGTTCGGATCAGCAAGAGTCTACTGTAATTTAATGAAATGTGTGAGAAATAGGGTTCTTCCATATAAATACATTTTGATTTGCATCATAAAATACTGAAAAAAACAAACACTTTACTATACACTTAATTTCAATAAAAAAAACACAAACTAAAATAAACTTTGCTTACCTGGTGCCTTTCATAAATAACTGGGATGCTAAACAATGAAATCAGAGCTGAAAAGAAATAGAAGGGAGAATTTCAAAAAACTGCAAGACTGAAATGAAAAATTAGAACATTTCAGTGATCAACAGGATCTCATAACACATGACCAGAAACCCTCCTTCCTAGTATGTGCCCTTTCATATAAAAAACAGACTTGTACCCACTATAAATAAGGAGGGGATGTAGCTAATTTCAATGGGAAAGCAGAATGCCTCATAAGTTTCAGAAGTTTTACCTCATATATAGTTCAAGATGCTTTCTATTCTACTAACTTGCAGTAAACACTTTAAAACTTACCCAGAATTATAAGTGTCAGACCATTAAACAAGGCGCCAACATAGGTAAGGATCCACATTAATACAGCAAACTATAAAACAGAAGAATACAAATGAATTAACTATAAATATGTTACACATGTTCACATCAAATATAAACTTTACAATTGAGGAGAATTTTTTTTTTTTTTTTTTTTTAAATATATATTTTGATTACATCATTCATTTGTGTATGTGGTTCATTCACAACCAGTTAATTCATTCAAAATTGTGGAATGTGTGGAGGTATAGTTCCTGCATTACTCACAGCTCTGGTGTGCTGTCAAGCCAGGGAACACACCTGATGCTTTTCACGACAAACCCTTTAAAATTTTATGAAAATTAAATCTATACAAAAAACATACCACAAATGGATTAGTTAAGAAATCATTTACCAAGACAAAGCTTCTCATGCATGTCATAAAGCCTCCCAAAAGTCGGAACAAGATTCAGGGCCTGCTGAGGGCAAACTGTGCAGCCACACAAACACAACTGCGAATTTGATGTGTGTTCTGTGACATGGGCCATGAGGAGGTACTGCTGAAACTCAAAATCGCTTCGTCTCCTAGTTAGTGCCCCAAGCACGGTCATTTTCACGACACTCCAGAGCTCATAATGTTGATGTGTATTTTGTTTTTTTATTTTTGCATTTATTTTTAAATGGGGGGAGGGGGGGTTAAACCCACTTTCTCCAGGAAAAGCCAAAAATATCACTAAATAAAAGGGAGAGATCTCTTGATTATTCTCAGTTTAAAAAAAAAAAAAAGAAAAGAAAAAAGCTTTGGAACCTAGTGGAGATGTTGCCATTTGTTTACTTTAACAGTATACCTTTCCCTTTCCAGCGCAATGAGGTTTTCATCAAGATGCTGCCAATATCCATCTCTGCTAAAGATTTATTAGAAATCACTGTGTTACTGAACTATACCCAGGTTCAGCTCCTGAACTAATTACACAGCCTGCAGGCATCCCCAGGAATGCAAGCTCTCAGCCAAGTAAAACAAACACACACATGTAAAGCAAAAGGTGTGAAGAAAGTGTGTGGGGTTTTTTTTTTTGTTTGTTTTTTTTTTTTTGGGGACAATAGAGATGTGGGCTTTTTATCAGTTCATTTACCTCTCCCCAACAGTCAGGATGCCTGGGAATCTGTCAATTCAGTTTGTAAACCGTGAAGGTAATTTGCAGTTAGCAAATAGAAATTACCACCAGTTTATTCTAAATTAAGGCCTGCCCACTCTCACTTGTACGTTTAAAATCCTTTGTTTCAAAATTGGAATAACAGTCGCTCCATTTTCTGTACTTTCCCCAAAGTGCTTTACAAATCGCTCCCTTTCCCTTGGCACTTTCAAAAGCTACACTATTTATTCCTCTCACTTATTTAAATCTTTTAATACGCTTCAACAATGCCCTCCTTTGTACCCAACATACCCCCTCCTCCCCTTCATTCTCACATGAGGCTCCAACACCTTCCTTCTCTGGAGCTTTTTCCAAACAGCAGCAAATAGTCTTTCAGCACCTTGCATCATTGCTGTGGGCTGAGACTACATTGTACAAACACAGATTTATATTTCACAAGGGATCCTATATAGTTGTAGACCGCCACAGGGTCCTTTAATAGCAAGGGAAAAGTCTGCTGTTTTTACTAAAAGAGAGGAACACAGTGCTAACCCTAAATAAACAGAACGTACTCTATACTGATCTTAATATTTTTTATAGATATCCGCTGGGGGTAATGTCTTTCAAAACACTATTCTGAATAATGTGCTATTCATGGCACCAGCTGCTACTCAAACACAAACCAAAAAACTAGACTTCCTTTGGTCAGGTTAGATTTTAAATTACAGTGATCAAAAGGATACTGTTTTTTTTTTGTTTTTTTTTTTAAATATATAAAATGTAGTCGTTTATTCAAAAACCCAATTACAAGTATTGCATTTTCAGACAGTATAATGCAAATATTTGGAGAGGGGATATCTTATTTCATAATACTAGGATCTTGTCATTCTCCAGTTAATCCTCGCTCCACCCACTTCTGAACCTCAAAGAGGTCTTTTGGCTGCAGCTGTTTCTCCTATATTGAGGTGCTGACACTTTCCTCATAACTGTGTGCAGGATTACATGGCAAGGAACATCAATTGCAGCTGTGCATTCAACTGTCTTTCCTTCAGAACAGCCAATGTATTGACAAGATGACAAAATAACCTGCAGCCCTGCTGATTACTGGTTCATACCATTTTGGGGGGGGGGGGTTACTTTCTTAACCACCTCCAGTAAAAGCAGATTGTGGGGTGCTTTACTGAAGCACTGTATTATTTACTACTTCTGGTGTTACGTAGGGGTAAAAAAAGTGCCAATTATCATATTTGTAAAGAAGCTTCTTGCTCCGTTCAGCTTGGCGGTGCCCCGTCCCCGTGGAGCTCATTTACCTTCAGGGAGTCAACCAGGTCTTCCACCAGGAAGAGGTGTCGTAGCTCTTTCAGTGCACAGTTGACGTGGCCCAGTGCAACATCGCTGTATTTGTGAACCACCTCCTCAGACACAGCAACATCAGAGTCCAGGTAGGCCCTGCGTACACCGACATTTAAAAATGCATCAAATACAAAACAAAGACTGTCTCGTATGTTTGATTAAATTGTGCGGTAGAGACTCAGAATTCTGTCCCGAAGCATTGTTGCAAAAGAAAGGAATTAAAGTTGCGAGACAGCTGGCTGGCACAATGGATGAGTATTGGTTCTCGTTTACTACATCCCACATAACAGAAAGGTCGCAACAAAATATATACAGTCTATATAAAAATCACTACAGAACATTCAGGAAGTTTGGTACTGTTTAAGTGAGGCATTTCAGAATGATGTGCTTGCCTTTTTTCTGTCCAATGAGATTGACTCGCTCCAAGCAGCGCAATGTGTTTTTGTCCCAGATGGCTTTCCATAGACATCACTATGTGCATTGAATAATCTGGTTTGTTTACTTTTGCCGTCTAAAACTTTTAAATAGAGGCTCAAGAGCTGTTGTGTTAATTCTGTGTTTTTTTTTTTTTTTTAATATTTATCTCGCATATCACACAGAACTCTTTCATTTGCCATTTTTTTGAAACTACCACGTGAATTCTGGTGAGGCGGTAAATAAGTGCAAGTTATTTGTCATTTCTAGCAAATACAAAAGATCTGATTTTTGTCCCAGCACTAATTATACACAATCATGCACAATTACTATTCCTCAGACAATCTCTATTCACATGACTATATAGGGTGTAAAAGCAGTCACTGGACTAATAAGCAAAAATAGGTTGTAAGAATGTGGGTCAGAAGAGTGAACTTTTGCTGTAGGAACTCTGCATGTGCAACAACTTCACCAATGTCCTGGGACTTAACCCTTTAACATGCCACATTGTACCTTAGGGTCAATCTACACCCTGTATATGAATAAGGCAAACGGCCCTGGGTCCGAGATGGGAATCTCATTGTAGTGAATGCACTTACTTGAAGGGGTGCCCCTCATCAGACTTCTGAATTGCCTGCAGAATCCCCTTGTATATCCTGAAGGTGATGCTAACAGAAAGCAGAGCCAGAGCCAGGTAAGAGAACACACTGACAATGCTGCACACAGTCAGGGAGAGCAGGAAGAAGACGCTGGCTCCGAACACCACTGCCGTCTTCTTAATGTCTCTCCAGTACAGGAGGTCTACCACTAGAAAAGAATAAAACAGGGAGAGATGATGGTTAGGGATGGCATGCCAAAACAGACAGCATATTCAGAGAGGTCCCGGTCACTACATTGTTTGTGTGAAACTGCTGTAGGAGTTCTTTTTTGGGGGGCTAAATGAAATACATATATACATTTTAAATTATTTATAAAAAGCAACAATTAATGGTGCTTGCTATGCACATATCTGGGCATACAAGCAAAATGCACTGTAATGATCTTTATTTTCAAAAAGTTTCCCAAAAAACTTAGATAAGGGCAGAAATCTCCTAAAAAGCACCTGTTAGGAAAAGGATACATAATGTAGTTCCTATTAAGAACGGATTGTTTTGTAAAGGCTGAGGCATGCAAACCCAGACAAGACCTTTGTTCTGCAATATTGGGAGTCCCTAAACAGCTGTGTGCAAGATCTAAATAAATCTGTTTCTAAATATTTCAGGGTCCCAATAACACCACTTCAATCTGTTAACCTTCACGGGTGTTCAAGTTCACAATTTTGTTTCAGTTGCTTGTGTGCGGTGTAGATTAGAGGATAATTCAATAAAGGCGGCACCCATGTTTCCAGGTATTTAGTGTGCGCTACCGAACAGCTGTTTGGAGACTCTGCATTTGTTTAGCGTTAAAAACATGCAACAGATTGTACTGGTGTCAGTTTATTTATCATGCATTTTTAATTGTGCAGCTTCAGGTTTAAAACAAATTACGCTATTCAAACGTGATGCGTTGTGTAAAAATGTTACAGTATAAAACCAAAACGTAGGCAGGGTTTACAGTAAATTAAAAAAACAATCCGTGGACATTCATTCTTGCTACGTCTGCGGTACATTTATTAACTAAATGTCCTCTATAAAAAATAAATATATAACAAGGCAGATTCTCTTTGCTGCACCAAGTCATTCTTGGGCATGGCAAAAAAAAAATCAAAATACGTCTTTAAAACGATTTGCCATTATCGATCCCTAATCTGGACACAGCTTTCCCCGTAGCCATGATGTAAGAAATTTGACTATAAAAATATTATCTTCGAAAATAATCCAACCACGAATATTTTGTTAAAGTTAGCATACAATATAAAATTAAGATAGGCCTGCCCAATTGCAAACGTGCCTGACTAGATTTGGTAAGCATTAACTCTGGCGGGCTAAAAATAGCACCAGCATTATATCAACTGTGAATTAAATGCGGATCTCATCCAATTAAACACAGATCAAGCGTTTTTTTGTTGTTGTTTTTTTAATTATTAAAATCAACATACGTATTTATGATTTTTGCGGCACATTTTTTTCCCCCAAATCAAACAGCAACGGAACACTAATGCAGTCCGATTGTACCGTTTGACCTGACCTCTTACGTCCACACACCGATAGATCCCAGATTACCTAAATTCCTCTCTCTCTCAAGTTATTGAAAAACAAACAAAAATCTAAATCAAACAATACCTGTGTTGTGTCAGGTCAGAAACATACAATGTTAATACATATAAAATGACAGACTAACCGAGTTTGGCATCCATCTTGAGAGCGCTTGCATGCACCCAGCTTCAGCACAGTTGACTGAAAAAAAGGGGTTTCACTTCCTGCTAGGTCACTTGGAGGTCTACCGTACTGACACATTGGTAACGCAGCTCTCATTGCGTCTGACTGCCTCCCTCTGCCTTAAGTGCTACATACAGAAACCAATTGCAGCGCTAGCCTTGCTGCTGGAAATGTAGATAGAAACAATGCTGAGCCCGAGGGCCAACCCTGAATCTACGCTCGATTCACACTATTAGTTTGGGGGTTGGGGGGGGGGGGTTGGGGATACAAATCGTCTGACACACCCTTTATATTAGCCATTTAAACAAAGTCGGGCATCAGCTATGCCACCAATGACTGAAATCCTGTAGTACACATTGAAAACGTCCCTGTATTACCTTTATGAATACCCAGGATGGGCTACACTGTGCCCCATTAGTGGGATGTGTTGGATTTTAACTTGGTTGTGTACCACAAGTGACTGGTTCACTGCCATCCTCTCTGTTTTAGTGTATTGTAACTGGTTTGCTCCGCCTTCTGCATTGCTACAGACCTTCCCCTACTCTTGGGGGAGGGACCGAAATCTGCAAGTTTAGTGAATGATGATGCAGGGGTGGCACAGCTTGCTTAATCATAGCTCTGAGTGCTCTTCCCAAGCCATCACGAATGGGTTACAGTTATCTGAACATGATGAAACCTTGACCTGAGGCACAGTAACATCCCCCCTGAAGGAGCAATGCGATAGTCATCATCACTCACAGCCAATGGAAACCAAGAATATTGCAACATCTACTGTATCATGGCATCTGAGATCATTGTTGCATCAGTATATGAAATATTTAATCATTGACTATTCTCGCTGCCCTGTAAATGCAAAATGACTTGCAGGTTCCTACTAATACTATGAAGACACTCTGTCAAGGAACTTCACTTTTTCTATAATTAAACTATGCCTTTACAAGCTAAAGAATAGCAGCAGTCTGCTACAATCTAGTTGCTCAAACGATGCAAAACATTTATAAAAGGCACTGTAACACTTATCTGCTCCGTTACTGAATCGTATTTTGTCATACTTGTACTTGCTAGAACCGAAGTCATTGTATTTTATCTTGCTCTTAATTGTATTTTTACTTGTACTGTGATTCTTGAAATGTATTTGTTTACGACTAAGTCGCCCTGGATAAGGGAGTCTGCAAATGATAAAGGCCCCATTCAACAGATGTTCACCAAAAAAAGGGAAGACACTCCAGTTTAAACCAGAATTATTTTAAAGAGTTTTTAATTTGTTTTTTAATTTTATTATTTAATATAAAAGGTAAGGGAGATTTATAAAGAAATTACATGTACAGCTATGGACAAAAGTTTTGCTTCACCCTATAGAATGAACTAATTTTAAAAAATCAAACATAACCTTCTGAATAATGTTATGTTAACATATTGAATTGCATACCGCTTTATAGTTTTCCATATACTTAATGAAAAAAAGGTGACATTTAAAAATCTAACAAAATACTGTACTATTATGGTTTCCGGTAGACTTTTGCAATATCATTTTGTAGTTTTGTTTGATTACATGTTAAATAAAATATCTAAATTATGTTCACATATACATATATTTTTAAATTAATGTCTCAATTCTAAAATTCTAGGTGATGCAAAACTTTTGGCCATACCTGTACAGCAACCTGCCTCTAGTCAAAAAAATAAATAAATAAAATAATGCAGGTCTTTAATCACACCCGCTATTAAAATACACAAACAGAAAGCATGCCTAGAGCCCGTCAGGTTGTGCTTGCTTTACCAGACCCCACCCCCTTACCTTTATGCAGAATGTTGGGAAGGGAAAGGACATGGTGTTCAAAGGTTGGTCAGCTAATCTATAGTGCATTTTAAAGAATTTCTTCTGTTAGCACAAAATGTGAGCTAGAAACACATCCCACATTGCTTCAGTTCTCTGAAGCAATACCTTCACCAAAAAAAAATGTTATTTTTAGGAATATTAAAAGAAAGTTATACATGAATTAGGCCTATACAGCTGTGGTCTTGCTGAAGATTGTAGCGCAATTCTACCCAGTGTTACTACAATTCACTGAAATTGTATTGTAACCAATTTGATACATATGACATTTAAAAGGACAACAAGTAATCCATCGCTACTTCCATTATTTCAACAGGGGGAAATAAATAAATAAATAAATAAATAAATAAATAAATACCCTGGTCTTTCCAGTGTTTCTTCTGGCAGTCCATCTCTCTGTGCT
Source organism: Acipenser oxyrinchus oxyrinchus (assembly GCA_030684275.1). Lineage (NCBI taxonomy): Eukaryota > Metazoa > Chordata > Actinopteri > Acipenseriformes > Acipenseridae > Acipenser > Acipenser oxyrinchus. The sequence goes on from CM060252.1 coordinate 28,338,086, forward strand.
TGTAAAATGATTTAACCCTCAGATGTTCAGATCAAGAACGCATTCCAATGTAACAGCAGCCGCAGCGAGAGCAAGTAGGTAGAGCTGTGATAATGTGCAATCCCTAGGATCTGATGAAGCATCGGTCTCCCAGTGTGAAGGGGTTGCAGCTCAGTCTAGCCGGACTGATCTCCAGGACTACAGCACTCCTGCTGCAGGACTCGTGTCACCTGACTGACTGTCTGTTGGGTGTGGGAAACAATGGCGCAGTCTAATCTGTAGCTAAGCTAATCACACAGCATTGCATGCTCTCAGGGGAAATTGCTCAATTCAATCTTAACTGCACTCTGGCCTGCAATCCCCCCCACCCCCACCCTCTCTTCTTGCTTCCTAGCTGCAATTGAGTTTACAGCCAAGATACATTTTAGGCCTATACTCTTAAAGGAACAGAAATTGGCAAAATGTTTACACACACACACTTCATTGATATCCACTTTTTATGAACATTTACCTTATAATTTGACTGTTGTAAAATGGCAATTACTGCTCCTATAATATGAAAATCTAGATAAAGAAACTAGGTAATTTTCTAATTGAAGTCATCAAAACACAACTGAAGTTTGTCGTTCTGACTGTAGAGTGAACAGGTTCTGGCTCCACCTCCTACATGTCTTAAATTAAACCCACAGCAGTAACTTACAAGTCACAGTAACTGAAGAAAACATTTACTTATTTGTTATTTGTATATTTAGCAGACGCCTTTATCCAAGGCACAAGGAGGTTAAGTGACTTGCTCAGGGTCACCCAGTGAGTCAGTGATTGAGCCAGGATTTGAACCAGGGGACCTCCTGGTTACAGGCCCTTTTCTTTAACCATTGGACCGCACAGCCTCCTCTGGATTCAACTGGGTAAATATCCAGGCTAATGTTAACTGTTAACTCATTGGCCTGTTTGTGGAATCGCTTCGGAAGAGTACGAGGTGGCTAGCAGCCAGCTTGTTCTCTGGTTAGGTTTGTTTTTTTTGTTTTTTGTTTTTTAAAAGAGATTACATTTTCATTTTAAATATTTTCTTGCCTGAAAACACACAGGTCAGAACAGTGTTCTTCCGAAATGAAAATCTGGCTTATTTTCCACCTGAGCAACAATACAGGGGATGCTGAAGAAACCAAGTAAAGTTAAAAAAGCTTTTTGAATCTGAAGTTTACTTTTTACATGGCACACAGTGGTAAGAGTAAAAATGAGTGCAAGACAGAGATAGTTCTGGAGCCTGTGTACACTACACAATGCACAGACTACCAGCTACAGTAGGGGTCACAGCATGTTCAGAGGGTCATAGACGATATAGCTGAAATTAAAAGGATCCTGAAAAATAAATATAAAAAGTACAAGTTTGTCACAGTACTTGGCAAGCATCTGAAAAACTCCTTACTAACAGTAGGGCACAAAACCATTCACCTAAGGGCCCCTTATCAGGTTAATCTAACTATCAGTGCGGTGTGCAACTAAACCAGGCATCCAAAAACCATGATCTTAGTTAAGGTTTAACCTCTGTTAATCTTTGATAGTTCATGAACTTACTAAACCACCCTACTCTGGCCCCACAATTTGTTAGACAATCACTTTCAAAACACACAGGCCTACAGCTATGGCCAAAAGTTTGGCATCACCTAGATTGTTAGGATTGAGACAATTAAATAACATAATTTAGATGTTTTATTTATGATGTAAAATCAAAGAAACGTCAAAATGATATCATAAAAGTCTACCGGAAGCCATAATAGTACAGTATTTCATGTTGGATTTAGAAAGGTCACATTTTTCAATGTCAGTTTTTGTTAAGTATATGGAAAACTACAAAGCAGTATGCAATTCAATACGTCAACATAACATTATTTCATTAGACTATGAAGCAAACTTTGTTAATTCTATAGGGGGGGATGCAAAACTTTTTGCCATAGCTGTAGACCAAGCAATGAAGCACTCCAGTTTGTCAGCCAATCTCAAATCTGGACTTCAAACACTAGATGGCGCCAACATCTAAGACTAGACTTAAAAAAACAAGAACTTCGAACAGTATCTGGACTCCACCACTGCAGTATGCAACTGACCACTACAATATTAACTGGCAATCTGCAGAGAAAGAAAGTGTAGCGTTTCAGCTAGCCTCCTAAATTGTTTGCACAGAACTCTGCCCTTATGACAAAAAAAGTACACAATTAATTTCTGATCTAGGGTCTTAGAAGGAAGTGTGTTTTTTTTGAAAGTTCCCCTGTGGAATATAAATAAATGAATAAATAAATGAAATAGAAAATCATCAATTTGATAGACTACTTACTTGATTTAAATATCCTTGCACCAAACATTTTTGTACATTCCGCTGGCAGGAGCCCTATTTAAACACCTCCCTAGTGAGGCAGACACCTTGCACCAAGTGAAGCCAAATACAATTTTTGTGACAAGTCAGATTCTGGGACCAAAGCTTGCCATTGAAACCAGGAATGGGGTCAATCCTTATTTTTCAATTTCATTCCCTTTCAAATCAGTTCCAGCCATCACTGATCAAAATTGCAATTAGCTGTATTCTGTTGAAAAAAGCTTCTCACAGTTGCAAATTACTTCAATTGAAGTCACTGTTAGTCAATTAAATTGGCTTCAAAGCAGTTAAACTATCACAATATAAAAATATTAATTCCAGGAGCAAAGGAATAGAAAACTGATTTTAAAAAGTAATTGGACGTGAAAAAAACAGGAAAATCGACCCAAATCCTGATTGTACCCCTGCGACCAGACAGAATTATAAGATTGACATCCTTACCTACACTGACGGAAGATTTGCTACAGTACAACTGAACATGTGCTTTTAATAGCCTAAAATGTTAGCTTAGTCAGGTCTTTTATTATTGTTATTTATTTGTAGACTAAAATTAGTTATTGGACATCATTCATATATTGCTTTGTCAACTCTGAAACAAGCATATAAAAAATCAAGACAATTGATTAACTGAAAACTCAATATTATAATAATTGGCTACGTTTCGCCTTCCCGCTTCTTCAGATAGCATGGTAGAAATAGCTTGGTAGACATGCTATCTGAAGAAGGCGGAAGCCGAAACGTAGCCAATTATTAAAATAGAGTTTTCAGTTTATCGATTACTATTCTTCATTATTTCTAGTGACTGATCAGTATCCTGATTCTCTGTGGATACAGAACCGTTTGAAGTTTAATTCTCGGTACTAATTTGTAGCCACAAGTGCATTGCTAGCTCAAAACTAATGAAAGGCATTTGTGTGGCAATATATTCTGACCCATATTTTATATATTCAATGTTTCTTTCAGGTAGCTGGTGAAATTCTCGTTTCTTGCACTGAACACAAAAAACGACACAGTGCCGGTTGGAAATATGGTTGCTGTTAACAGTAATTGGCGCAGGAAGTGATGACATAGGTAGCAGTCCAATAAAAACAGTATTAGCCATGTGCATACGTACGAACGTAACCGATACCAGGATTTTTTCCAGTTTAGGGTAACACAAGAATAAATTTGAGAGAGAGAGAGAAGAATAAATATGGACTAGAGAGGAGGTGTATACTGTAGTGGGAAACTATGGCCCCCCATGGGTAGAACAATAGATACCAACAATAATCCCGAAGTGCAGTTTTGGCATAGAATTCTCGGAGGAGTCAGTTGAGTTTGTGAACGTCGTATTTACACTGTCAAGTTGGTTTTGTTTGAATTTTATGAAGTCATAAAACAGTGAAAGCAGTTTTTTTGACAATTTTAGTGTTTGGTTTTGTCGTGCATTTTGTAATTCTCTCTCTCTCTCTAATAGGAGCAAACCAATCACTGTAGTGTGGCAGTGCTGGGGCTTGTCAAGCCTTCATACCTCACCTCACAGAAAAGCAGGACTAGCACTGGGTTTAAATTTAACAGGAGCAGTGAAGATCCCTTTTGTTCATGTATTGACCTTGACTGGTCAGAACGGTCGTATTGAATTGATGCCGTTAATTAACATGCAACCCTGAACAACCTTCACAGCATTATTTTCCAGAAAGCTTTTCATTTACAATCCAATTTGGGCAATGAGTAACCAAGTTTCATTAGTTACACATGTCTTAAACCGTGGTGTTCAGAGGCCAAATTCTAAGGCAAATTGGGTGAGGATGTTCTGCATTCTGCTGTAGTAGGGATGGTATGGTATCCAGTCCACAAGGGTAAGAAAGTTAATGTCAAGCGTTTTTTCTGACGTTCTTTATATATTTTTAATAAAATGGCATCTCTAAAACAAAGGAACGAGGCAAAGCCATGTTTGGAAGTATTTTGAGGAACCAAACAAGAAAAACGTGATTTCTAAATAATTATGCCAAACAAAATTGCTGTACCACAAAAACACAAGTTCAATCCATATTAAACAGAACGCTCCATTTATTTAGCCCTTACGTCCCTGTGAATACATATAACAATATATATATATATATATATATATATATATATATATATATATATATATATATATATATATATATATATATATATATATATTAAATTGAGAGAACACATACTTTTATGCAAATCATTTGTTTAAAAAAAATGTCCTTGATATCTATGTAACTTGTCAACAGAAAGGGATATATAAAAGCTTTTAAAAAGGCCGAAATCACATTGGGCTTTTTTTTAGATTCTATTGATGTTTTAGTATTACATGCAGTAATACTACATGATGTTTTAGTATTACATGCACGCTATAAGATTGTTACCTTTATTAAATGTGCACGGATGAATCTACCGATTACTCAACGGATGCCCATAAATTAACTGATCAAAAATTTGAATCAAGTGACAGCCCTAACTTCAATATATACTTTGGTGTGTAGGTGTTTTATTTTTTTATAAAACTTTGTAGTTAAGTCAAAATGTTAAAACATTTAGTATTTTCTATCTCCATTCTTCTGGAATCTACCACACTCTCTCCCTCCTCCTCAGCCAAGAACCTCGGAATCACCCTGGACCCCTGCCTCTCTTATTCCCAGCACATCTCCACTCTGGCACGCACTTGCCGATTCTTCCTGAACAACATACGAAGAACCCGACCCTTCCTCACCAACTACGCCACCCAGCTCCTTGTCCAGGCCCTGGTACTCTCCCGTCTAGACTACTGCAACTCCCTCCTGGCTGGCCTCCCTGCGTCCGCCACCTGTCTGCTCCAGCTCATCCAGAACTCCGCTGCTCGCCTGGTGTTCTCTCTGCCTTGCTTCTCCCATGCAACTCCACTGGCTCCCGATCACCGCTCACATCCAGTTCAAGACTCTTGTACTCGCCTACAGATGCCTTGACCAGACTGCACCCAGCTACCTCCAGACCCTCATCTCTCCCTACACCCCCACTCGACCTCTCCTCTCTTCCTGCACTAGAAGACTGGCTGTACCTCCTCTATGCTCCCCTGCCTCCAGAGCCCGCTCCTTCTCCACCATCGACCTGCAGTGGTGGAATGACCTTATTACTGATGTCAGGACTGCCCAGTCCCTGACCACCTTCCGGCGCCTCCTCAAGACTCACCTCTTCAGACAGCACCTATAGAACTCCTCTTTTCCCTCTGGACACTATCACTCTTCCTTAATGCGCTTTACTTGCACTTATCTGCTTTTAATCCTGTACTTTTACAGAGTACTGTAATCTGCCACTAGTGTTATTCAATCTGTAGTATTTTGCATTTAAATCGTATCCTGATGTAACTGTCACTGACACTTATCTGCTCTGATATTGATTTGTATTTTGTAATATACTTGTACTTACTAGAACTGAAGTCATTGTATTTTTAACTTGCTCTTAATTGTATTAATACTTGTACTGTGATTCTAGAAATATATTTGTTTACGACTGTAAGTCGCCCTGGATAAGGATGTCTAAGAAATAAATGATGATAATAATAATAATAATAATAATAATAATAATAATAATAAACTAGGGCTGTCGGTATAAATCAGAATGTAACAGAGTGTGCATGTAGATATGGTTTAAACGCCGACACCTGCATAGAACTTAAACCAGGGCTCTCCCCAGGAATTCTGTACAGCCAGGCGGCAGAACATTATAGCCGGGAGCACTTAACAGAAAAATAAACTTCTTACCTTAAATATATAATACCACAGAGAATTTGAATAATGTGTTGTTTTTCGTTGATTATATCTGGTTGCTCTTTTTTATATTCTACATTCTTTTTCATTACTGTTTATTATGGGAAATTACCATGCTTTATTTAGGCACTCTACGATTTGACTGGGGAAAGATAACGCAAGGATATTGGAGTTCACACAACAACAAAAAAAAAAAAAAACACCTTTTCACTTCCTTTTTAGCTTAATTTAGCCTATTGCTTCATTTAAATTGTTTTCTTTATGTTAAGTTTTCAGGGCATTTTGTTAATGCACGTCTATTTTTGTTTTTCGCTGTTCTACATTTTTTTTTTTTTATGCAACTGTTCATTTTAACCATTAACACAGCAGTACTCGCACACGTTTGGTCACCATCGTAACTGTTGCATGAAACCGGAGTGTAATAATCCAGCACCTCTGCACTTAAGCATTTGTATGTCAGCTGACAAGTTTTCAGCCGATATCCCATCATGCCTTTCTTCTTAAAGGCATATAGCCCCTACATATAAACCCCCAATATCTCTCACAAGCACCAAGGAATACTTTTTTTTTTGGTGCATATGTATAGCTATTATGTACTCTATCACCTTACAGTACAATACAACAAAAAATGGACTGAATGATAATACCCAAAAATAAATCTTAAATTTTTTTTAATAAAAGTAGCACGCGCAAATATAGTATTAGGCGGTGGATTGCGCCGATCGTCTGCTTATTTTGACCCCCGGCATTCATTCACTATTTTTGCTTTGAAAATAAGTCAGTTATTTTTTTAGCAGTCAGTTTTAACATTTTAGCCTCTTGAAGTGCTTAACTCAGAAAACCCGCCCCTTCAACTCTGATTGGTTAAATGTGTCAAGACATAACACAAATGTCATGTGGTTCCAAGATTTTTTTTTTTCACCCAGCAACACGTAACTGATCTAGTCTGCTAGAAGCACAATTAATCCTTATTGTTAAAGGCACAGTGGCATCTGCAAGACAGGCGGATCGGGTTTTTCAGCTGGGTGGGACCTGGCTGAAAAGGCCTGGGGAGAACCCTGTAAACGTTCATAAAATGTACCAAAAGCAAATCCCTAGTTCTGCACCTTGTTTAAATTGAGTGAGGGTGTTCACAAAACATCAGTAATGTAATATGCCTATGTTATTTGTGGTCTGTTAAAAGTAATTCTTATTGGCAACTTATTTTCATATCCATACACAGGGAGTGCCAGTTGCTTTCTGCTAGAGCTAGTGCAAAAATAATAAAAAAATAAAATAAAGCTTCCCTGTTACTAAATATTTCCCTTATGTACATTTATATGTGGACTACTACAATTAGTACAAGATGTTGCAGTCTTAACCAGATTATGTTTTGTAATATGTTAATACTGCAAATTAAAATATGTTTGTCTTTCCACTACTAACCTGCCGCAAACAGATTTAAAATGGCACCAATACTTGGCAACTGAGCAATTAAAATGTTACCTAAAGAGAACTAAAACATCAAGAGTAAGATTATCAAACTATTTCTACTGTGGTTTACTGAAGTGAAAGAAAAAGGTGAAAGCCAAAAAATGAAAAAGTGACTCACTGCACTACAGGTACAAAATGACAAGAGAGGACAGCAGCCCCTTGAGGTGAAAGGAATGGGTGAGGTACCGAACAAGACAGTGAACACACGCATGCTGGCATTACCTGCTTCTGTGCTCAGGTTTGGTATCTGATCAGTCTTACGGACTTCAGGTCTACCAGTATCAGAGGGAGGCTGGTCCTCATCTGCCTTTGGAGAAGGAACTGGTTGCTCCGTTTTTTCACTTGTCGAGTGGATATTTGGAACCTGTGTCACTGACAAGGAAGCCTCAGTCACCATTTCTTGGAACTTGGCTTCTTTGAGCGGCTCAGGGCGGGTAATCTGGTTTTCTGGTTCCAGATCAATTTTCAGGGATGAAGCCTTAGGTGCAGGTTCAGATGGAAGTGTGAAGGAGCTTTGCTGTGAGCCAACATGCACTTGCGTAAACTCAGTCTGTTCCTCTAGCTCAGCAGCGAAGTCGTCATGGCCAAATTTGGATGGCATTTCATGTTCCGTGCCTAATTCGGAAACACTTGAAACTTTAGAATTATCCAACGTCTCCAAAAACTCATCTATAACTCCTCTTGATAATGGCTCACTGGACACAGCTTCTATTATTTCAAACTCTTCAGTAGCGACGCCATACTCAATAGATCCTTCCAATTCTACAGTTTCCACTGGCTTTTCCAAATGAGCTTCCCTTCCTGGAAAAGCACAGGTGTCTTCAGTAGGTGCCTTCTCTAATAGCTCTGGGGACTTGCATTCACTTTCCATCACAAAATTTACAGGAACAGTGACTTTGATCCTCTCTCCCACTGCCTCGAATGCAGGAGATTCTTGGAGAGGTTCTTTCAACTCATGAATTTGTTTTATCGATTTCTTGAACTCAGATGGACTGGTGGACAATTCAATTATTTGCTCAAAACTCGGAGATTCTTTAATACTTTCTAACAAGCCAGATGAACCTCGACTCATGGACAGAGAGGAAATCTGGTCTTCCTCGTTATCCACTTGGGCAGTGAAGTCACTTGTGGTTTGGGCTTCCTTTACTAGATCACATGCACCCAACCTCTTATGTGCGTCGTCAAAAGCAGGTGTAACTGTTTGAACTTCTTTAAATGAAGCGGCCACATATGTTTCCTGCTTAGCTGAAATCTGGGAGTCAGGCACAAAGGCCAATGGTTTCATTGCCTCAAAGATGACTTTCACAGGGCTTACTTCAGAATCTCGAGTACCTTCAGAAGATCCAGCAGCTACTTTGCCAGAGCTCAAAGGAGACTCCAATATATCTGGGAGAGAAGGGGGTAAAGGGGTTCCCTCCAGTTTCTTAGGTGACTCAGGCTGGCACACTGAAGGGTCAAAAGGTTCTTGTATGGACTCCAAGGTCCTCTGAACTAAATCAACATTGGTTTCATCACTATGTTTTATTTGCGATACATCTTGGAGCTCATTGTCAAATGCCCCTTGCACCAAGTCTGGGGTGGGGCTTTCAGATACCTTTATGGTATTCTCCTCCGACACAGCGTCTATCACTTGTGGCAAACCGGTGCTGGCAGCACTTATGGGTTGAAAGTCAAGGAAGGACTCTGGCTGGACAGATCTCTCTGCTTTTCTGGCATCTAGAAAGTCTGGTTGCGGAGAGTCAAAGGCTGCAGTCGGCTCAAAAGTAGCAAAAGTAACGTAGGGTTGAGTTGTCACTATAGACTGAACTTCAGGTGTGAGGGGTGACTGCTCTGAAGAAGATCCAGAGGAAGTGTCTAACGGGGATGGAGCATGGATTTTGGAATCTTTTCCCAATATAAAATCAAGTTCACCATGACTTCTTTCATTCTTCTGTGACCCAACTAAATGACCAGCTTGATCAGTAGAAAATTCAAATCCACCATCTTCACAGAATACGGTCTTTATCGTGTCGACAGGGGACCCTAGCACAACACCAATAATCTTGTCTGTCTCTGAATTGTCTTTTCTATCAACTTTGGGCTTTTCAGGGACTGGAGAGGTTTGCTCTTTTAGTTCAGACACTATCTGCAAGTCTACATGCTTGAGTGAGCTAATTTCAGGAAAATGTTCCTGCTGTGCACCGGCAATCTGATCAGGTTCCAGTGGAAAAGTAGTAGTGGTCTGTAACACATCCCTAAGCATGCCAGTATTCAAACCAACAGCCTTTTCTACCTTTTTATCCTCCTCCATTTTCAGAGGCTGTTCCACAGCTTCTCCAACAAGGCTAAATTTGGTATCCAAGATTTCAGACTCGGTTTCAGATTCTGCAGTCTTCACCTCTTCTGCTAAACACATAGCCTTAGAAACTTTTGAAGCAGAATCTTCAACAGTCTGTAGCAGACTGGCAGGTGTCACAGTCTCTTGTACCTTAGTTGAAGCAGGGGCTTGGTCACAGCTTTCAGAAAGAGAGAGTTCTTCTAGAGAGTCAGGAGAAGGAAGAGGAGACAAAGAGGAAACTGGAGCAACAGCCTCCACAAGCACAGATGAATCATCCTTCTGGTCAAGTGGCTGAGTGCTGCGTGGCTGCTCTTGCATGTCCACAAAGCTCTCTGAGACCATGGACAAAAAGGAAAATGCCACAAAATCAAGAGACATTCTTCTGATAAAACTAGCTTGTTTAGTACATGCTGCATGACATCTAAATTCAAAAAGTAATTCCCCCATCACTGACAAAAGTTAAAACCTGATTGGATGCAAATTGAAACTGTATATGCAACGAGTCATTTAGCCAAATATAAAATTTAGATACCAAAACTAATAAATCTAAGGATAGTCTTTAGTGCTTTACAAGTCAGTGATGGGACAAATATAATGCAAGTGCATATCAAAATACAACAAGCAGTTTCTATTACGATCTATATGGATGGTGCAATAAGTGTTCTGTAATTATAACATCTAACTGCATTCTAAGGGTTGTCAAGGATTGAGGGAAGACAAAGAAAACAAGCACACGATTATATGCATCATGTCTTGTGCAAAAGTACATGCTAAACAGCATTTGTTTTAGGTTTTTGTTTGGGGAAGGGAGGGGGTGTGAATAAAGAAGCGAAAGGAACTCAAGGAGGTGGAATAAGGAGCAGTTTAAGGACACAAAAAAAGCTAGCAGAGAGAACTTGCCTGCAAAGGACTGCATCAGAGGCTCAGATGGAGCAGAAGGAAAAATGGTCTCATCTGAAAAACAAACAAGAGCAGCTCAGCAGGGACATAACACTGCACAAGCTGCCTGTTGAAGGCAAAAAGCAGTGAAACATCCCCAATATCAATAAAGTTAAGGGGAGGGTGATTTAAAGAAGTCTTTCAAAAGTGAAAACTAGTACATTATAAATTTGGAAACCTACCTTTAAAAGACCAGAGTCATGTAAATGATTGCAAGTTAACAGATCTTTTTTTCTACAGTCTAAAAGGGTTAAAGAAAGTACCTCTTTAAACCACTTATTTTGCATGCCCTCTTCCTGTCACCTGTCAAAACCACCTACACAGAAGTGCAAGTCTGTGTGTGACAGAGGGGATGGTGAGGATCAGGATTCAGCACTGCCCTGCAAAAAACATGCTTGCTGATTTTCAACAGGAATGGGAGAAGAAAAAAAACGTCAACCCAAATATGCCATGAAGTATATTCAACTGGACCCATTCCCATGGTTTAAAACCATATTGATTAAAATACTCATCCTTAGGTAAAATTATAATAATGTACAGCATTAGCTGAATGCTATGTCTGCATGTGTTTTAACCTTCAGATTAATGAGCTACCAAAAGACCTTTGGTGTGTATCCTTAAAAGAAAATGTAATAGTAAAGCTTCAGATTTATCCATCTGATTTTTCTACAGCCCATTACTGCCAAAAGAATTTACATTTCTTCCTTTTGAAAAATGTCACTGTGGAATTTTTCCAAGACGCATTCTTGTACTCTTCAGTGCGGTTATGGGGAGCCTGGGTTGTTTTTTCCACTGCAGAACCGCGCTACTGACGTCACACGCAACGAAAGACAGTTGTTATTAATTATTGTTAGTAACTCAGTTTGCCAAAAGATGCGCAAAGAAATGGTGTTCAAAAATTAATGGACCAACGGTACTGCTGTATCTTGTATCGCTATATTTTGTAAATATATTTAGATAAAATTTCTTAATAAATCCATGCATTTTACTGATTATATCGACTTAAAGTTTTAGTTCTGTTGAAAGGGAAAAAATGGTGGTTTTTAAAAAATGATTTGGCAAAGATATCCCATTTAAGGATAGTTGTCTATTTTTTTCTAGTTTTTTGTTTGGGCGCTTAAAAAAAAAAAAAAAAACTGTGCGAGCGCAACGAGAGCCGTAGTTTTATGTATGGTACAGGTATGCAGTATTTTGTTTGACTAATTATGTAAATAATTTTAGAATTGTTTGATTTTCTGCATTTAAATATAATATAATAGAAATTTGGTAGAATAATTTTGTGTTTGAGTGAGTGAGTGTACCGTACCTGCGGTTTGTCCATTTGCTTCAAAATCGTCAGAAATTCGGGCATACTCCATCACTTCTGATGCACGACTCCAAATCTTCTTAAACACTTCTATCTGCCCACAGACAAATTGGAACCTGCACTTCCTCAGCGTCCCAAGGCTGTACTTCTCTCACCACACTCGCTGCCCGGATTCAGATGTCTTGTGAGCTGGAGTTTCACAGTTTGATTCTCGCTCAACTTGACAAATAGCCAGTGGAGAACAACCTGTACCCGTACTGTACCGAGCCCTCATGGGTCGGATTTGCCAGTGGAGAAGGGGTATAGGAGACCCACCAAAATAGCCAGGCACCTTTTAAGGGGATACTTTACAGCAATGCCTCGAAAGAACATAAAAAAATAAATAAAAAACAGCTTTGCATTATAGGTTTACCTATTTTCTATACGTTGACAAACAAAAGCACAGTTAGTTACATCACACATTGAATTGTGTTTGCATTAATGGTGCCACCAACACACCTCTTACCCCAAGACAAAGACAATTCCATATTCATCTTAACACTGTGTACGGTATTTATTAAAGTACATTTATGAAAATTAGTTAGTGGGGATGTTTCCTTGAAAACGAATGTTCCTACTAAAACGTACATGATTGACAGAACCATTAATGTTCTTAGGCTAAAACTAGTAATGATACAGACAGGTTCAACCACAAGATGAGAAGGCGACAGGTCTGTAAATTAAGAGTGCTAAACCATTCTTGAATTTGTACCTCTTCCTAGCTTAAATAATGCTGTTACTTTTGTTTTGCTGAGAATCGTTTGGTTCTTCACATGATTTAAATAATATTTCTTAGTGTAAAAAGTCCATTGCTAAACCATTAAATCACCCTTGATGAAGATTTCCAGTTTGTACTGTACTGCAACAGCTGCATAAGCCATAAAAAAAATGTCTGAACTCAATTTAGTATGTCGTTATGCAGCATTGTCACTTCATTAATAATAATGCATGCACCATAATAGCGTGAAATGCATGGTTACCTAAAATAAATATTTCAAAGGTTGGTACAAAGAATCATCTATTAAAATAATACTGAAACTCAATTGATCAAAATCAGACATCTCAACAGGAGATACCACTGACTGCTTGAGGATAGTTACTACCGACACATTTCACTTCACAGAGCTCTCGTCCTTACAAAACTAAAAACAGAGCAAAGAGCTCTTGCAAGTACTGTAGTTATAAGAAAACACAGCCTTTTTAAATGGCCATAAATAAATGAGCAAATCGGCACAGTTAATTTGTACAGTGATCTGCAAATTTGAAAGCAGGTAAATCAGTTATTTTGCAGTTTATTCCGACCCGGACACCAAGCGAGACTGACAGTTGTCAAATTGTATGGTGATTTTGTGATTTGTACATTTGCTCATCCCTTTAATGCAGTCATGCATTGTTGTGTCACTGAAGTTCCGTCAATATTATTAACAGTGAATGATTCTTTAGGATGCAGGGTTATATTTCCACATTACAAATTATTACTTTGCAAATTAACTGCAGGAATGATTGAATAATCACACAGGTCTATTAAAATGATTTAATTCCATTAAAGCAATTAAGACAGCAGCACATCACAATATTTTTTTTACTATGGATTTGTTCCACACATGCGTTACCTCTTTTGCCTAGCCTCTGTTCTAGGGCCCGATAACCTAAAAATAAATAATTGAGACATTAAACAAACACAATGTGCAAACTTTGACTTCGGACTCTATGATGGTCCGATCCTAAAAAAACAAAGTCCATATTCCCCCATTCATAATCCCAGCACGATGCCTCGCACAACACCTTATGAGGTTTGTCCTTCTCCAAGCTTTTTTCAAGATAACATCCAATTAGAAGTTCTTATTAAATAGAAAACTGGTCCTTTCTCTTATTGGCTTCAACATTGCTACTGCTTTGCTGCTTGTTTTGGTTTGCACATTTATCAATTTACCACATCTTTGCTGCTTCCTGGTCCTGTGGTGTAGTTGACATGGTCTGAGTGTGGCAAAACTGCTTCATAAGAATAAGGAATAAGTGATATGATACATACATACATGCATGCATATTGCAATGACTTAAAAAAACAAAACAGCAAAGAACAAAAAAGAGGATCTGCAATTGATGTTGCCAACATGAGGAAATTGATTTACAAGTCTTGATTTGTACCAGAAGGTAAGAATAAAAAAAAATGGTTTCAAAGAGAAAACTGAAAGGTATATTCAATTAAATTCCACAAGTGAACCTTAACATACGCCTGAAAAGTGAATCTTGTCAATTGTGTGTTTGATCTAATCTGAAATATTAATGATCTTATGGTGTTGTGTCCTACAGAACATCCACCTGGTATAACTACAATCCATTACTGAACTACTATTTGTTTCTTTCGGGGGAAGTCTTTGACTTCCAGGGTTATAGATTCCCCCCCCCCCCCACCAAACACTGCCTTCCTCCTCAGAGAGTGTACAGTCTTAATAAAAGAAAGCTTCTGGTAATTAATACACCACTCAAGGGAATTAATCATAGTTTTGCTGAAAATCTGAAGTAATACATTATTTTAAGATCATTTAAGATCAGAGTAGGGGGTGGAGGAGAAAAGTTGTAGTCCAGGAGGGTGCTGTCACACTACATTTCCCAGAATGCCATGGGAGTGAGTCAGGAAGACGGTCACCTGGCTCTAATTTTAATGAGGGACACGGCTATCTGTCCGGTTTATAGTTTAGAGATTTAAAGAAAAGTTTAGGTTAGCACTCCATGTGGGAGTTAGTTTTTGTTTGTTTATTTTTTATTTCTGTAAATAATAAAAGTGCACGCAAGTGCTTTAAACCTGCAGTTCTTGTGTCTGGGTTTGTATTTTAAAAGGGCGCAAAGATCCTTAACCAAAGGCCTGTGTTACAATTTATTTTCAGCTCAGCCGTTTGTTTTTTTTATCCAGTATTTATAATAGCTTATCTCGGTCTTAAACATCAAAATGAAACAACTAAAAGGGAAGTAAACTGTTAAATGCTACAAATCTGAAGTGCTACAGTAAATATTTACCATTCTGAAGAAATGTTGACCGTAGATACAGCATGAGGTTAAAAAAGGCACCCCACAAAATTAAAGGCGCTTGAACCCAGCAATCAATCCTCCAATAAAAAACAAGGACATAAAACTAGCATGTTGCACCACCATTTATAACGCTGACCGACGCAACCTTCCATGTTTATTATACACAGTATGTTCACTGTATTGAACAGCCATCTGGGCATCATCAGCTAGGCAGTATTGTAAGTGTTTTAAGTGATGAATTTAAATCAAGGGAAGTAATGTTAAAACATTACAATGCATTAGTAAAACCTCATCTAGAATATTGTGTTCAGTTCTGGTCACCTTGTTACAAAAAGGATATTGCTGCTCTAGAAAGAGTGCCAAGAAGGCGGTGTGGTCAGGAGGCTGTGTGGTCCACTGTTAAAGAAAGGGGCTTGTAACCAGAAGGTCCCCGGTTCAAATCCCACCTCAGCCACCGACTCATTCTGTGACCTTGAGCAAGTCACTTAACCTCCTTGTGCTCTGTCTTTCGGGTGAGATGTAATTGTAAGTGACTCTGCAGCTGATGCATAGATCACACACCCTAATCTCTGTAAGTCGCCTTGGATAAAGGTGTCTGCTAAATAAACTAATAATAATAATAATAATAATAATAATAGTAATAAGCCACCAGAATTATCCTGGGTTTAAAAGGCATGTTGTATGCAGACAGGCTAAAAGAATTGAATCTATTCAGTCTTGAACAAAAGAAGACTACGCGGTGATCTGATTCAAGCATTCAAAATTCTAAAAGGTATTGATAATGTCGACCCAGGGGACTTTTTCGACCTGAAAAAAAGAAACAAGGACCAGGGGTCACAAATGGAGATTAGATAAAAGGGGCATTAAGAACAGAAAATAAGAGGCACTTTTTTACACAGAGAATTGTGAGGGTCTGGAACCAACTCCCCAGTAATGTTGTTGAAGCTAACACCCTGGGATCCTTCAAGAAGCTGCTCGACGAGATTCTAGGATCAATAAGCTACTAAAAAATGGCCTCCTCTCGTTTGTAAACTTTAATCTGCAGCAATTGAGAACTTAAACTGTTAATGTGTCAAAGAATATCAAACTAGGAATGGAAATACAGCTACCATTACATTGCACTGTTCTTCAGTGTACTGTCATGTAGGCACAGTGTTTGTTTTACCATTACAACTGCACAAGGAGGAAATTAAAAGGACAGTTCACGATAAAGTACTGTTTATATACACAGCGGCTTCCGAAACCTACGAATTCTAAACACTGGCCGTTAATGAGTGCTAAACGGTACAAACAAAAGACCAGACTGTCATTCTTCATCTAACAGAATAAGTAACAGCAGGATATTGTTATACGCTCTGGACTGGCTGGTTTCCAAGGTGGCACTGACTCACTATTGCACCATGTAGCACATGACTGGAGAGGGAATGACCTAAAACAGGGGTTCCGACAGAATGGAGTTTTAATAAATTAGAAAACATTTCTCTACTCAAATCTACAGCTATAGCCAAAAGTTTAGCATCACCTAGAATTTTAGGATTCAGACATTAAAAAAAAAACACTATATTAACATAATTTAGAACTTTTATTTAACATCATGTAATCAAAGTGACTACAAAATGATATTGCAAAAGTCTACCAGAAGCCAGTAGTACAGTATTTCATGTTAGATTTTGAAATGCCACATTCCTCAATTCATATCAAGGTTTCATTCAACTTTATAAAGCAAAATGAGTTCATTCTATAGTGCGATGCAAATCTTTTGGCTGGAGCCGTAAATGGATTTATTCAAAATAAATATTTTTAAATGAATAGTAGATGTGTGAGGCTGCTAAATGCTTTTACAATTAGGATTTTACTGGAAAGGTGACATTACTACAAAAAGGTCTGTTGAGCACAAATTATATTCTGTGCCTCAGTTACGGGTTCTACCTCCGCGTTTAAGTAATATCATGGTCCTGGCAAGATCTAGGCCAACATAGAATGACCGGCCGAGATTCAAACCTGTGATCTCCTTTTCCAGGCTGTTTGGGAATTGTCACTAGGCTACATTACGGTAGCTAGCTCAAAAGAAGGCACTGTACTCTGGTATGTCATTCAGATCATGTTTCAAAGCGTGATCAAGTCATGCACTTTTCATAATACTGTATATTTAAGTGCCTAAAATTAATAAATTCCAGCCATGTCTTAATGATGAGTACTGCTTAATAAATACTCCCTGGTATGCTTTGAAACTTTATTGCTGCCTTTTTTAGTGCAGTATGTGTTCCCATAGCCAGGAAACAACCCACTAAAAACAGAACAGTTTTCAGTGCCATTCCTTTCCATTCACTCAATACTAAATTGAGCAGCCACATCAGACACCTAAAACGCATACAAAAAAAAATGGAAGCCGCACCCAAACGTTAACAAGGTTAGTCGATTGGTTAAAGGTTGCTCTTCCAGTGCCTTCCTAGTGGCGTTCACAAATGTCCATCACCTAATCTGTAGTCGCCCCTCCCCTCCCGCCGTCTGATGTGAAGAGCAGTATGCAGGCGTCACCGACCCCAGACAAAATAAATAATAGAATCGCAGTTTGACAGACAGTTATTTTGAAGCATGACTTTCTTTTACTAAAAACTATACATCATAAGTTGTTGTTTTTTTTTAAACCAATAGTGACATGAATAGATAAATACGTTCTATAATTAAAATGTAATCGAAAAATAGTCAAACTTGAATCTAGACACACTTGCAAATGTAATCATTTGTAGGCGTTTCATTGCTTTTAAACTGAAATGGGAAACATTGTAAAACAATGCAAGCGAAGCAGCATGCGCAGGCCTATTAAAGTATAATTAAGTTTAAAATATTTAGTTTAAGGAGGTTTAAAAGGTGACACCCATTAGATATGTATACAACTACTTGAGTGTACGTAGCCTGCTTGTTTTTGCAATTTGATGTGCAATTAAGCGAAGAAAATACTTATTTTGTACTGACGCTACGATTGATTGTTCCAACCTCATCACAAAAGAGAGATGGCTGACTCCTGATTTTTTTTTTTTTTTTTTTTTATGAAATATATAATTATAAAACAAAAAAGGTACTGTGCAAGGATTCGACACTTGATAATCTGGCATTATAAATCAAATACCAAAAAAAAAGATCACTAAGTTTTCTTTCTTTCATCTTTTAATCACGCTTCCTTCCCCAGAGTAAAAACAGGTGGCAAGATAATTAAATTGTTATGCGTCATGTCTGGAGATGTTTTTGAGGAATAGAAGAAAAACAAAAATACACACCATACTAAATACCGTTAAGAATTCTGGTTAAATAGTTTGACTAATAATTGACGCATAATAATTTTGATCAACCATTGTTTTCACAAACTTCTTTTTATAGTAACACGTTGATGACTACTGTATATATATTTTTTTACTCTTATTTTTGTTTCTTTAAAAAACAAACATAAAAATAGCACTCACTTGAAAATCCCGAGGATGATACCAGTGAAGTGGATACCTTTGCTGAACTCTCAGGCTTTGGGGCTTCTGGCTTTTCTTCATCCACAGCAGTGGTTATCTCCTTTGTCTGCTTCTTTTCGCCCTGGTGCTGTTCCGTTTCAGTGGGTTTACCCGTGCTGGCCTCTGCCATAGCAAATGGCTGCTGTTCCGTTTTAGTGGGTTTACCCATGCCTGCCGTCGGTGTCTCCTCTGGCATAGCAAAGGGCTCAGGGTTAGAAAACGAAATAGGCGTCACGGATTGATTTACTGGATCTGCCGGGCGAGGCCGGGAGGGAGACTGATGCCGAAGGAGAGCATCTGCTGCACCGCCGGTTAAGTCTAAAATATCCTCTTCCCGCCAGCTCGGCTCTGCCTCATTATTCTGCAGCAGGTCTGAGGATTCGTCCATATATTCTTGTTTAAGTTTCATCAAATCGTCAGCACTGGGTGTTGTAGAGCTTACCTGATTCAGATCTTCCATTTTTAAAAACAACTGTCTCTACGAACTGCTTTTAAACTAAGATATGTTTGTTTGTTTTTTCAAACAAAAAAACTTATCTGTAACGTGTTGTAAGCTCTACTTAAATTGTTGCGGCGCTCAGCAGAATTAAATCAAACAAGTGCGCCACCGAACTAGACAGAGAAAGACTGAATGGAAGAGAAGTTACAGCTCCAGCCCACTCTGCAGGAGAATATTAAAATAAAATCAACCTAACCGTACAGACAGTTTTACTGACAGTTCAGCTAACCAATGGTGGTCCGTCTTTAACTCTTTTGCACCGCCCTTTCAATAAGGTAATTTAGACAAGGAAACACCATTTTCCATTCCAACCAGTGAAACTGTGATTGTTTTGCATCGATTTGAATAACAATGAAACAACGCCTATTGCTTTGTAACTTGATTGCCACAAAAAGGGCGTGACGGTAAACTGGATCAAAGTTAATTTGCAATCTGTGTAACGCCAATGAAATAATGCTGTGAAAATGCCTACTTGCTTATTATTTAATCAAGTGTTTTACTACATTTCCGAATATTTTTTTTTTAAAATAAGTATGCCTTTAATAAATATAACGTTGCTGGAAATTCCACAGTGGGTCAGTTGGTACTGTACCTGGTCAAAACTGGCTGTGTTGCTGATTTAAATTGGTCATGCTGGTTTTATTGACTGTAAACTAAAGGTAGACAGATTTTAGGTTATGTTGTTTGAAGCACTTGAGTGTGTCATTTGACATTGAAATGTAATAAATGGATGTTTCACAATGTAGATTTGGACTTTGTGTCTAATTGTAGTGTGTGATAGCCAGTGTCAGCTATTGCAGTGGGCCACACAGCACTAGGTATATAATTATGTCAGCAGAGTAAATTGTGCCCTTTAACGCTACATTATATCAGATATTCTGTGCCTGTATTGAAAAAAAAGGCTTTGGAATAGGACTGGAATAATGTTTCGGGGTCTGTGTCTCCAGTTTAATATAAATGTATTACAAATTCATGAGTTCAAAATAAAAATGATTTAAAATGATCTGCGAGGCCTCCTAGATTATCATATTATGTTTCAGTATAAAACTCACATTTTTCTTCTATGTACAGTAAGAAGCTAGCTGAGCAATTAGACAAGATGAAATGTGTCTTTTGCGTTATAATGCATTGTATAGATGTGTTACATTTCACCTTATTAGCACAATTCTCCAATAAGGACCTAGGGGGCCCATGTTTAATAGCCAATCAGCAAATGTTATAGGACTAGATCAAGGCAGATTTGTCTGACAAACTAAAACGGTTCTCTGAAAGAGAAGATGACGACCAAAATCATACTTTTGGGAAAGTATACCAAAGCCGTCGCGAGTGAAAATGAGCGGTCAGCATATGAGGAACGTCTCGCTACCGCCATCTAGTGTTGGTGAGCATGAGTAGCCCAGCTAGCCTCAATACAAATATCAGTCAACGAGGCACCTCTTAAGAGGGCCCATGACGTAGCCACACCTCTGGTAGAGTGCGCGGCCACCTGCCCTGGTGGCAGTAGGCCGGCATTAGTATACACAGTCGAAACCGTGTCCACAATCCAATGGGACAGCCGCTGCTTAGAGAGGGCTTGACCTCGGGTCCTTTCACCATGACAGACGCAGCGCTCTCGTTCTATCCACATAACCTCTCAATGCCTGAACCGGGCAGAGGGAATTCAGAGGGGGGTGGGAAGCCTCTAGTTCCACTGACTGATTCAAGTGAAAAGTTGTAATCACCTTAGGGAGGAAACAGGGTTCGTGCACAACTATACCTTGTTTCCATTGTCCCAAATATGCATACAGAAACTGTGCATGGACAGTGCCTGTAGGTCACTGACCCGCTTAGTGGAGGTGATAGCTAATAGAAAGGCTGTCTTCGTAGAGAGATATTTCAGCTCTATGTAATGTATAGGCTCAAATGGGGCCTTAGTGAGAGCCTCCAATACCACGTCTAGACTCCATTCGGGGAGGGCGTCCATCCTAGAAGGACATAACCGCCGAGCACCCTTTAGAAAATGGGTTGCTATTATATGAGCGCCCGAGGATACTGAGTCAATGGCGACATGGCATGCCAATATGGTTGCTAGGTACACTTTCAACATAGAGAGGGATTTACCCGCCTTTAACAGATCTTGCAGAAATTGTAAAATAATTACTATTGGGCAATAGATGGGATCATGACCTCTGGTCATGCACCAATTTTGAAAATACTTCCACTTGTAGGTGTACAACGCTCTTGTGGAGGAGGCCCTAGTGTTCTGCAGTGTACTGACGACTGCGTCTGAGAGCCCTAAGGTGGACAGACGGTCCTGTTCAAGGGCCAGACCCACAGCTGGAGTCTGGCTGGCTCTGGGTGCCAGAGGGTGCCTATCGCCTGACTCCATCCATAGCGGGATCTCCCAGGGCTGGCCCTGCAGCAGCTGGCAGAGGTTCGAGAACCTGATTCGAGAACCTGATTCTCCTGGGCCATCTGGGGGCCACCAGGAGAACTGGTGGGAAAGCGTACAAAAGTGCTTTGGGCCATTTGTGCGATAGGGTGTCGACTCCTAGTGGACCTCTGCAGATCTCTGCCATGCCAAAGAGATCCGCTGATGGTGGGAATGCAAGGGGTCTTATGCAGAACTACTTGTTTTAAAACATTTTATATATTTAAAAAAAAAGATGTTCCCCCATCACCAGGGCCCCCTTTGGGGCGTTGGACCCCAGGGAGATTTCCCCGTCCTCCCTGCCCTCTCGGTGGGCCGGGTGAGAAGTCCCTGTTTGCGGGAACCGAGGTTGGCCCCATTGGTGTCAGAAGTGGATGCAGGTACCCAGAATGCACTTGGAAGTCTGTAGCCTGGTGAGCAAGTCTGAGGGTGGACTTGAATCTGGCAGGGTAGAGTGTAGCGTGCACGGGGGTAGGGGTCAGGGCTGGTAGGTGATGCAATCTGAACATGAAGACATAAGCCTGATACCAGCTCCTGCAACGGAGCTCGGCTCTTTTCTACAGCAGTATCGGCGCTATGCTTCAAAGTGGGAGGTCCGACCTCCGCCTGTGAGAAACCCCTGTTTGCGGGAACCGAGGTTTGCCACAATAGATTGAAAATTTGCACATTAAGTGGCAAAGCCTCTGAACACTTGTTGCACAATAAACAGATTTCCTGATGTTTCAATAAAAATACAATCCTCTAAAGGGTGAGTGATTTATCACAGTATTTTTGGGGACTCATCACAAATATACATTGATCAGTTCAAGCCTGAAATATAAGTGAAACCTGTTGTCAAAACTGTATACGTAACTTTTTACAATTACAGTATGATTTAGTGTTTAAACTTATGCATGAAGTACGCCTTCAATAGATCCTCCAACATGGAACAGTAAAAATTATGAAGTTGCAGAGCTATGTAAGGCACTATGTACTTATGATCAGTATTTCCCTTTAGAGTGCACTTGGATTACTGTTTCAAATGTGCTTCCTTATGCAATGAATCTCCTCCTAGCGGCTGATGAGTTAATAATATTGACATCAGCATAAGCCCTGTACTTACTTCTCAACTCTTGCTCATTAGTTGAATGGAAAGATGTCCCACCTTGAACTGTATGGTTTGTTGTTCGTGTCCAGCCCTTGCCTTTCCATTCAATTCAATGGTCTGAGATGCTAATTCTTTACACTTAGTTACACACACACCTGTCGGTTGAGGGTAATGTTTCAACATGCAATGCTAAAGTAATTGGCAGACTGAAATTCTATTAAAAATTGTTTGGTCCCAATGCCTCCCCAGTTAACAGCACTGGTTTTCAAAATCCTTGTGCTATTACATGATAAATAGCTAAATTATCATTATGCTTAATTACCATTTACCATTTGCTTCTGGTAAATTCATATCTCTCTATTTATCCCTCTTGTAACCCATTTGTGTCTCTCCAGGAACAGTGAAAATGCAAGTCTGACAATAAATTATTTTCGGTAGCAACACATGAGATTGATTTCTGTGAGCCTTTATCACTGTAGAATGACTTAAGGATTCTAGATTTCTATCTGATAAATTAATAAAAAATGACAATTTGACATACAGCACAGGAAGTGATTAGATACCAGGATGAACCAGTTTAAACGAAATCTCTGTAATGTTGTATCTGCAGCGCTACAGTAAGACAAGATAACAGTGATGCAAATGCTAATAAGAGATAGGAAAATGTATTTTGACTGAAAGCCTTGGTTATCACTGTTTTATTTGACGTTACTGGGTGTATCGTGTTGCACTGCTCCATCATTCCTTCTTTTTGTGCTCAGAGGGAGGAAGCTTGTCCTGCTTGTGAGTGCTTTCATTATTAGTAAGTTATCCATGTATAGTAGTAGGGAGATAGCAGTGACATTCTGGTGGTTACCACAAAGTATGTTACACACCACAGACTAAAAGAGCAGCTCTGATAATCCATGGAGGGCTGTCTCTATATCAAGACTGTTGAATACTAAAAGCAAAGATGGAGTGGGTTCACCTCTTTTTTTATCTGCTTTTTATGTCCTGATACTAATAACGTAAACACCTCCCACCCCATTTCATTGCTTTTCTTTCTGTACCAGTCACAGAAGTCATGGCTTTCCCTTTGAATTAGTCAGGATTGTTTTCAGTCGATCTCATTCGACCTTTATTAATCCCAGACTGACTCCAGGCACCGTAGCCAGCAGTTAGGTCCCACTGGGGCTGGAGTTGATTCAGGCACGTGTACAGGCTGTGTCTGTCGCTGCAGCTTTCTAGCAAAGCAAGCTTACAACACAGTGTATTGTCAGAGCATTCTGTTTGTTCCGACCCCAAAGGAGACAACCGCTGACTCACACTGTGTGACACGCAGTCTCGTGTGGTGACATCAGACCAGGAAGAGAATGGACACAGAATGTGTAATGAATGTGCTGCTGTGCCGGTTTAATATAAATGAACAAATAAAAAGGTTGAACAAAACAGAAACATTGAAGAAATAAAACGACACTATGGCCAAACAAACACTAGTTTACTAGTTCTCTCCTGACTCTCTCCCGTTCTTTCTCCCTAAACACACCAACCACTTTCTCACCCGTGATCACCCTATTTATACACCTGTGGCTGGAGCCTTAATTAATCATGTATTCAATTCATGGCTCCAGCCACATTCCCATGTGTTTTTACAGGGAGGATTTTAACTGCCTCCCTGTCACCACTATTCCACACACACACACAAACCCACATCCTGTGCTCACAAACCAATATACATTAACTCCCCCATGATACATAACCCAAACTATACAAAATAAACCAAAAATACATCCAGGGGCGGTGGTTCCCCGTCACACACTGTTAGCCAGGTTACTGACTGATGAGCAGCAGAGAGAGTGTCTGTTCTGTACCAGAAAGGGAAAATTGTCACATCACTGTTGAGGGAGAGAGGGGTACAAATCGCACCTGACTTGCAATATGTTTTTATAATAAAATGCTGCATGGATGAACATATGACATTGAATTTATACTGCTGCTGATGACTGCCCAAGTCTTCACCAGTCAAAGCCAAGGGGGAAAATCTGAGTCACTGGTTTTTTTTTTTTCTTGAATATAATTAAATAAATTCAACACAATTTCTCCTGGGGCCATAGACTCCAGCACCCATGCTTCCACACATAAATCTAATCCTAACCTTAAATCTCAATTTTACCCCAAATCTTTTAAATAATGCTAACCCTAAAGTCACTATGAGATTGCAAAATTGCTATTCTGTCCCCCAGCAGGACGATTCTCTATGCTACAGAAGCTATTCAAATTGTGCTCAGATTTCCCATTTAGTATACAGAGTATTCCAAGTGTAATTTCTAGTGCATTGCATCCAGCACTTACCATTCCAAATAGCATGGGGATGTTTTCCAACAATTGACACAGGTCTATCAATCACCTTTTAAATTAAATTATTGCCATGTATCATAGCAATATGGCCGGATGAGCAGAACGCCTTTTATTAGCAGTCCACTTTGTATGAAAAGGGTCTTTAGCTCAGGAGCATGTCTGAGGTGTGGCTATCAAACTTGTCTAGAGGAATATTGTTATTTTCCTATTTTGGGCATAGCCAGCCCAAAGTGTTTCAACTTGTGCAAACAAAAGCAGGCCTTACATTTTTTTATGTATATTTTGAAGCTAGGCAAAGGCAACAATTTTGAGAAGAATACAATCATTTCCAATGATTTTCTTGCTATAATTTTATACCAGTACAAGTGTTTTATTCATTTCCCCTTTTTTGTTTTAAACCCTTGTGATAAACGTGCAAAAGTTGGTGGAAGACTAGTATGGCTTTAACAGCTTACTTTGAAGGGTACCGTGCTCCTGCAGAAATATTTACCTCCACTATTTATTTTTTTGCCCAGGACCTAATCAGTTCCAATGTTCTAGGGCACAGGACCTGACTGCAAATAGATACAGCATGATGTGACTAGGTACCAACAGCAACAGCATCTTTTAATCAATCTTGATGCAGAAAGATCTTCAGCACAAGACTGTGGTAGCTAGTGCTCACAAGTGCTAAGAAAACAGATATTAAAGCCCTGTGTGGCAAGGCAGGGCCCTGCTTGTAAACAGTGTGGTTTGTGAGTGAGTGAGTGAGTGTATTATATTTAAAACGTTGTAGTGAAGGCTAATGCCCAATCTACAACTGTTTAGTCTTTTGTTTGAAGGTTTATTTTGGCCTGGTTATTTTGTTCCTGTGTATTTTGTTCATGGTGTTCGTGGCTTGTTTCATTAAACCTTTTTATTTTGCTCTGTGAGCAGTATTTTTTTTTGTTTGAATAAAAACACGCACCAGAGCTTTTCAACCTGCAAGTACCTGTCTGCATCTGTGTCAACTTCCTGGTCTGGGACTTCACTAATCGAGCCAACCTGTCACACCCTGATTATCACTGCTTTTACCCCAAGCTTGTATGCAATTAAAATACAATAAAACGTGCTCCACTTGCTATGGGACACTTGCTATAACTACATTTGAGTTATAATACTGATGATAGACTTGCAGGGATTCCTTTAAAGCATCAGGAATGTATTTCTTACAGGCACACTATGTTTTAGGAATTTTCCCTGGCTGGGCAATGTTTACACTGGTTACTATTTGTATGCAAGTGTATTTTATGTGTATTTATTGTTTAAGCGATTACATTTTTTCCAAAACACCCATGAACTGGATTAGAGGTATACATCTGCAAACATGATGGTTGAAAAACCTAAAATATATCCTTTGGTTCAAAGAAAATAAATACATATATAATACTGGCACTACAACTGAATCAATGGAAAATAAAAAAAATGGACCATTATAATGGAAAGTGATTATATATAATGTAAAGCGCTCATACGGTAGGGTCATTGGTTAAAAATGCATGTTGTATGAGTCTGTATTCTAAATATCTAATGAGAAACATTCTGCATATTCAATTAGGAAAAAATCAGTACTAGATGTTCCATGTTTCAAATAACAATAGCCTCAAGCAATACGCTTGTTAAGGGGACAATCTAGAGGACTGGGGAAGCTATGGTGAATCTTTAGCTGGATGAATGGCGCAATGCTGTCTGTGTCTGCAGTGGTGTTTTGAGCTGAGGTTGGGGGAATACATTTTTTGAGATTCCATATTAAAAAATACTTAAATACTGTCAAAAATCACTGTAGCATCCTATAATATACTACAATATGTACTGGAGTATGCTACAGGAAACAATAGTAATTCTGGACTGTGCTATAGTATTTTTTATATGGTATAGGCACTGTAGAGGTATACATGTGTGATTTTTGGCTTTTTTAGTTCCCGCTGTGGCTGTTAAGAGAATACTTTCAAAATAAAACAGTTTTACATTTTATCAAAATAGAACCAATGCATTTGTGATGAAATGACCCGCTACAATATTTTGTGTATATTCCAAGTTTTATTTTTTCAGATATTAGAGAGATTTCACTATTTTGTTATGGCTTCAGTTTGCACACAGTTGGCTGAGATTTTCTACAGTATACGCAAAGGTTATAAGGGAGTATTAATTCCTATCCACTCCTCTGTGAATGCCCTCAAACCACGCCAATTAATATAATATTTAATGAGGTTTTGAAACATGTGAACACATCTCTGTTTCGGACTGGGCTGATGCCACAAGATTTCACAATCCACAAGAGTATGTGTTTTTGTTAGCAGGATTCATTCTTATGGCCTAAAAGACTACATAAAATACGCCAACAGTGTCAACTCTGTTGAGATACTGTTTATGTTCCCAGAGTACCAAAGAGCCACAGATACAGTACAATGCTCTACATTCTATTATTTTAGGTACCCAGACAGAAAAAGATGATCATTTTCGTTCCCACATATTGTGCTCCCAGAGCCAGGCATCCATGTATGTTGTCCATCCCTATTTATATGTGCATGTATATGTTTGACTTTGGAACTATAATATGTAAATGGCAGTTTGACTAGGGGGGAGGGGATATAACTGATATAACTATAAAGCAAAAGTTGGAACCATGTTTCCTATGCATTCATTACTGAACTCTAGCTAAACTTTGACCCTGTTGTTTCTCTGCCAGCTTTACAGAACCTCAGTGAGTTATGTGTGTTATTAATATTTTACAGTCAAATTGTTAAATTAAACAAATACATCAACACTGCAAAGGGAAACTGACTTTTCTTTCTTCAGCAGCCACTAGCCCAACCCTGACCACACCACGGGCCTTCGCTGTGACATACTGTACTGTATTTTGCATGCTTTCTTTACTTTTTTTGGTTTGGTTTGTTTTTTTACTTTGCTGTACAAAGGAATGCATGCTGGGAAAGCCATATTTCAGAGCTGACTTTTCTGTAAGCTGTGTTTATATGTAACAATAAGTTATTGTGTACCAAGGACAGCCAAAAACAAAACAAAAAAAATTAAAATGTTGAATGTTTCTACCTTATGCAATATGTATATTGTCTTCTCTCATCACATGGAGAATGCATTTGTTTTATAGTAAAAGAGTCCCTTATAGAGTGGGTCTTCAATGCAGCCTGAGTACCTCTTGTTTCCTGATTTCATGCTTCCACTTTTGCCATAAGTTTTGAGGGATATGCATGTCACCTTTAAGTTTGTACTATGGCAGGCTTACAGAATTACAAATGTTACAACTGGTTTTCCAACATCAGTACTGATCTTTGCTGTCGGCCAAGGGCCCTCCTAGGCTGGAACAACGGTTTTAAAACTTGGAAATGCATCAATAATATATATTTTAAAACATGTTGGGAATCCATGCACTAGAACATGTGTTAAACATTCTGCTGTGTTATCAGCTCTGTGCTGTGTTATCAGCTCTGTGCTGTTTTAACAGCTCTGTGCTGTGTTATCAGCTCTGTGCTGTTTTAACAGCTCTGTGCTGTACTCTGTTTCCTATGTTGTTGTTAATGTTTCTCTTTTAAAGCATAGCCCTGTGGAAGTGTAATATAAAACGGTCTGCATAATTCATTAGCTACTTCACCCAAGCTTCCAGCCACATAAATTTCCAAGACTTCTCAGGTATTTAAAAAAATCAATTTCGCCTTTAGGGCAAACAATCTCAGTGTGGTTAGTTTATGTTGAGGTTAAATCTTTCCACTAATATATTTTACATACGGAATTTCTATTTTATACACTGTGGGAGTCGAGCAGAGCTGTCACTATTGATAATAAAGTTACAGCCTGTCATTCTTGCTGAGAGAAAGCTCTTTTTTTAACACAACATAACTTCACTTTCTCAAGGTCTAGGACTGAGTTGGATGTCACAGTCATTAACAATTTGTAGACACAAAACCGGTCCTCTGCAGCATACATTATACATTACAACAGCAACCAGCTTACAAATGAACTGCCATTAAAAAGGTTTATTGGTTCCATTGAGGATGGTTTTTATTGTCTTAATTGTTATTACAATATTTATTAGTTTTTTTTTGCAACAGACATCTACAACACCTCTAATTTTGGCCAGTATTAAGCTAACGCCTCCGTTTCCAGCCTGCCTTCTGTGCAGAACTGGAGCTGAGGATGCTCCCCTACACCCACACCACCACCTCCGTTCCCACGTGATTGAAATATAAAAGAAGGCATGACTTGTAAAACAGTGAGGCAGCCCCATTTCACCCCGAACAGACAATTTAATGTTGCCAGGTAGCTACACTTTTACCATTTTATGAACCGACATATACAACTTCTTACATAATAAAAGACTACTAAAATGTAGTAAAGTAAGGCGAAAGCATGGCACAAACCACAAAGCAAACAGGGAAAAGGTATGATAAAGCATGTTAAAGTGAGGTAAGTTTGCTGAATGGCCCACCTGATATACAGTATTTAATGGACCCTACAAAGCAGTGGATCTTTTCTCATTCAGTTTCTTCTGGCAACCAGATTACTATGTACAGTAACCCTGTTTCCCACCCAATCTCAGCAACAAGCCTCTTTGTCTTCAGCTGGTATTTGAGGAATGGTCCCGTACTGAGAGCTATGTAGATGAAGAGCCAAGTAAAGACTGGAAGGCAGTCAGATTTCTCATGTGGGCAGCCTGCAATCTTATCAGACTTGAACAATGAGCTGGTGTTGTTCAGTCTTCCTCTAAACATACCAGAACATGCAGTAGTGATAAGCAACACTGGGGCCTATTTCGATTGATGTAAACAGCAGTGGATTACAGCACAGGATAAAGCAAAATTAGACCAACATATTTTTTCAAAGTACCTTTTTTATCTTAGTTTTTCAAATGTTACATTTAAAAACACATTTTATCTCTTTTTAATTTCTGTTTTATCAAATTCTGTATTAGACTGTTTTTAATTAATTGGTTTAATTGTTGTTTTCTTTGAGTGCGTGAAGCACTTTGGTATCCTTGTGATGAAAGGCACTATAGAAATGTGAATGTTTTTTGTTGTTGTTGCTATTGTTGTTGTTGATATAAAAAATACAGTTATTGATATAAAAAATACAATTGGCGAGATCAAGAATACAATTGTTGATATGAAAAATTGATTAAACTGCTTGCCATACATTTTTTATATGAACAATTGGATTTTTGAAATGAGCAATTCTATTTTTAAGATCAACCATTCTGTTTTCGATATCTAAAAAAATATATATTTCTGATATCAAAGTAAAAGCTACTATTTTTATATCAACAATTCTATTTTTGATGTAAAAAATGTTATGACTGACATCAGCAAAACATTACTGATATCAGAAATTGAGGATTAAATGTTAAAGTGGTTTGCCATATCTGTGACTGATATACAGTTGCTTAAGGAAAGAGTAAATAAATACAAAAAGATATACTTTTTATTGGGACCATCTGTCTGGCCTAATGTATTGATAATCTGGTTAACAGACTTTCAGATACTTTACTCTGTACTGTAATCTGTGGCCCCAGTGTTGCTTTCACTGACTGCATGTTCTGTTATGTTTACAGGAAGCCTCATCGACACCAGCTGATTGTTCAATTCTGATAAATCTTTACTTGGCTGTTTATCTACAGGACCATTCCTCAAATACCAGCTGAAGAGAAAGAGGTTTGTTGCTGAGATTGAACATCGTCATAGTTCAGTGTTTAAATGTAGCAACAGAATGAGAATTAACAAATCAATCAAAAGATGTGCTGCTGTCCGCGGTCCATTTCATAATTTAGGAGCTTTATACGAAAAGGCCCATCCTCCCACATTATTTTTATTCACCCTGGGCAGCAGCCCCGCATCCTGTGATCTAAGAGTGTGGTTAGGAGTATACAGGGTCAGTAATTCCTATAAATAACTGGGTGCTAATTCATTCAGGGCCTTATAAGTTAAAAACAACATTTTTTAATCAATAAACTACACAGGGAGCCATTTCAAAGAAGCCAAAATAAGGAGAAATATGTTCACTTTTTGTGGTTTTAGTCAGAATTGTAAGCGAGACACCCCTCGTTTTGGGATATGAGGGAAAAGTGCATTACAATTATCAATTCTTGATTAAACACAGGCCTGCATTAGTCTTTCAGCATCAGGTACAGAAATAATAGGTAAAATGGCTTGCAATACACAAAAGGCCCTTGATCATGTGACCAGTCATGTGTCAGACCACTTCATCTCACAGAGGATGTCAGTGAGAAAACCACCATCATGTCTTCAAGCAAAACAGTACAATCAGATCAACATACATAGTGTACCTTAATGTACAGTATAATCTAACTGTACCACTCCACAAAATCTGTTCTTCAGTAATTTATTCCAACAAAGTGTATTGTGAGTATTTTAATAGATGTATATTTATTTCCAAAGCTGACCAGACATCTTTATGCCCTGTATATTTACATTCCTTGCATATTTTGGGATGTCATCCAGAAGTCTTATGTAAGGTATTCTAGAATATGCTGGAACTGAATCGTACATGTCAATACCTTCCAGACTTCAGTATACAACAACAGTAATCTTTTTTTTTTTTAATTTAGAATGACCAATTATTATTTTTATTTATTTTCCCCCAATTTGGAATGCCCAATTATGTTTTTTCTCCTCACCGCAGTGAGTCCCCACACAGCACGGACATTCTGAGGGCGTGTGTGCGTCCTCCGATCTCACAAGTATAAAGCCAGGATCGCTTTTACGCCGAGCAAACCAGAGCAGAGGTGGGCAGGCAAACTATCCCGGAGAACAGAGACCAGCCCTGCATCTTATCCACTTTGAATGTGCCGCCCAGGGGGGGAGGTCTAAGGTCGGACAGGGTGTCCTCGGCTCACCGCGCACCAACAACCCCTGTAGACTGGCCAGGCACCTACAGGCTTGCCTGTAAGCTGCCCAGAGCTGCATTGTCCTCCGACGCTGTAGCTCTAGGTTGGCTGCATGGCGGAGCAGAGTGTGTCTTGCATTTTAATAAGAGCAAAACAGATGCTGCAACATTGAATAGAGAGAAACTAACGCTAGTGTTACGTTGAGCTATCAATATATAATGCTATAGTAAGCAATATATTGTTATAGGTGCTGTATACAAGTATTTCTTTCATAACTTTAAACACTCAATCCATCATAGTTTTCTGAGATAAGACTTGTAGAGGAACATTTTTAACCTAATGCACTTTTGACAAAGTGAGTATTTCTTAATCTAGAATTTGCCCATTAAGTCAAAGAGACTTACACACTGGAAAAAAAGCAATTTTCCATATTAGCTCCATGTTATGTTTATGAACAGCCATTAGACAGTTTCAAATTTATACAAACAACATAATGACCACATCTGGTGACAGCTAACACTGGAATCATTAAAAAAAAGAAAAACTCTGCCCTGGTGAAATTATGTGTTAGCATCAGACATGCTTTGGCGGGCTTGAAGCTCATATGTTCTTAAATCAACAAAATCTATAACATATGCACCATCTAAACAGAGAACGGCAATGAAAACACAGTTTAAGGGCCTTGAATAACAAGCATTTCAAGAAATTATAAGTTCATGCAGTAAAAAAGTGAAAGAACAGCAATATGTATTTTTTTATTAATACATCTTTAATATTTTTCTATTGGAT
This sequence comes from Acipenser oxyrinchus oxyrinchus, assembly GCA_030684275.1. Taxonomy (NCBI): domain Eukaryota; kingdom Metazoa; phylum Chordata; class Actinopteri; order Acipenseriformes; family Acipenseridae; genus Acipenser; species Acipenser oxyrinchus. The sequence continues at coordinate 28,370,797 of CM060252.1, forward strand.
TCCAGTTGCTCCATGTCCTGTTTATTTAACTAATATGTTAATTGAACTGGGCTGCAGTGTACTTCCCAGGTTTAAAACAGTATTGCGAAGCACAGTCACGAGCGTGCAGTCCCCAGTCCCACACCAAAGATTTGCCTACTATATCCATATGGGGAAAAGAGTCAGGCTTCAGGTCATCTCAAATGACTTTGTCATTTTTATATTTATCTTTCATAATCCCATGATGCACCAGTTTCATTAAATTCAGCTAAGGATTACTATAGTGTTTTATCAGCTCTACTCAGGCTGCAGCTAAAACTGTATTTCAATCTATTGTTTGACCTAAAGTATCAAGAGGCACAGATTACTGTAACCAAAGCATTATGTGATATATATATGGCTTGACAGTGGTGTTTTATTTGGGGGGTGTCCAATCCTTGCCAGCATATATAATCAGACTATTAAAGAAGGTAAAATCTGAAATAAATAAATATATGTATGTCAAGAATTGATTTTGGTTTGCAAGGGGAATATAATGAATATGTGTGAAATAACTTGCAGAGCAGGCTAATGCATATAATCTGGTGCTTTGACAAGAGGGTGTTGGGTAATTCAAGCCATAAAGTTCCTGACACCCTTCTTCCATGGTGGCCAAGCTATTGATTTCTCTGTGACAAAGTGCCCTGCAGGATCTGAGTCTGACCCGGTGCTTCCGGTTGAATTGTATTCCTGCTAGTTAGGGTGAGACTGAGGCTCTATAATAGTGTAAATAGTGTAAATAGTGCCATATCTAAATACAGATTCCCTTTAACTCTATGTATCCCTCTGGGGTTTTCCTGCAGGGGTGATTTATTGACTTCCTTATTGACACCACTATAAATGGTAGATATACAATGGAAAGAAGTCTATTAAAAAGGTTTATTCTATTTGGGACAGCAGTATTTGTGTTAGCCGCTATTTAGTTAATAAAAATAGACCCGCTAAGTGCAAACTTTCCAATACTTTCAGGGATGTTACTGCTGCCGCTGACCCCTGAAAGGTCCTAATAGAGTGACACTCTTCTTGCCACCAGTGGCACTCTATAAGGACCTTATAGAGTGCCACTGGTGGCAATAAGAGTATCAATTTCAGGGCACCTCGGCCTACAGTACTTTACTGAGTTATCTGTTTCCTAAATAGATTTCCTGCTACTGCTGGAATAGGCACCCAGAAATTCATTTTAAAAAAAGCAAAGTAAACCCCAAGTTTGTTAGTCTTCTATCTGTCTGGTTCCACTGTATGAACTTTAGAATTCACTTATTGGCTTCTAAGGTTGCTTGAACAACAGGGGACCCAATATAACCACTTTTTAATTTGTTCTGAAATGGTTGAGATACACATTTCTTAATCTGTCATTTCTTAACTGGTGTTTTCTGCATTAAAAGTCATCAGCTACAAGACTCGGAACTAAATGTGTTAGGAGTATCGTCCCGTGCCCGAAAATGTAAATAAAATCATACAATTCCTTATTCTAGTAACAGGAAAATGTTATCAGCTTATTTTTAAAAAATGATTTAATTATCTTGATTCAGCGTTATGGTCACCTGCATCGGAAATAGATGAAACCAGTCTGTAGACATGTTTTCAATCGAATATCTACCATTTTTTATTTGCTTACAGCGTTCTTTTGTAGCAACTTGACATTGGTGTTGCAGGCCTCACATACAAAGACTATACGAGACAGCACTATTAAAATAAGAAGCAGGCCTGTGTGACAGCATGGACCGAGTAGTACCGGTCAAGCAGACAACACATGACCTACTTAGAATATAGTTCATCGCTTTTGCACAAAATAAACAAAATAATGGCAGCAATCTTCAGGCTTTTAAGGAAAGATGGAGCTTTTCTTGGCTCGTGGTGACATCAGGCCAGGAAATGCAGGACACAGAATGCTGAGTAAATAGATGCGCTGCTGCACCGGTTTATTTCAAAATAAAAGATTTTGAGTTTAGACAAACACAAAACACTTGCACAAAGCAAAACAGCACGTTGGCCGAAATAAATAGACAGACAAGCAAACGGGACAAACCAAAACAAGTATCGTGTGGGTCCTCCTGCACAAGTAGCAATTGTTATATTTATCTTAGTTCTCTCCCGACTCTCTCCCGTTCTTTCTCCCTGAACACCAAACCCAGAGTGAGTGATTTGTGCCTCTAGTTATACAGCTGTGCCAGGATTCAAGTGGTAATTAATTATTCACTTGAATCCCGGCACGTGAACTACAATCCTCATGCCCGCATACTAATACACATTTTATCTGCACGTGAAGTGATTGTGCAATCCCCTTGCCTACATAGCCCACCACAGCACTCAATAATTATTGTACCAGTGCTGGCCCAGCTTCCATTCCAACTGTTCCTACAGCCTACATACACACCTGTATAATTAACAAACTGAGCAGTGAATTGAATAAATTGAATAAACTGGACAACCAATCACAGTGTCAATTTCCTCCATTCCAGCCAAATTCTCACATGGCTGGAATGGAGGGAGCCAGGGACCAATTTACATTCAGGGATAGGGAAGTTGGGCCCTATTCCTGCCAAACTGCAACAAAACAAACCAGTAAATCAATCATAGTGCAACAGCGGACACATCATCCTGTCACGCCCTGCAGCACATACAATATGAAGATATGGAATATGACATAAATCCATTTTCTGATGCAGTAATTGCTTTCAATACTGGAACTGGTTTCTGTGGAAAGGATAACTTTAGTAAGAGAGAATCTGGTTGTCATGTAAAAACTGTAACCAGGCTTCCAAGCTAGAGTGGTAACCAAAAATGTGCCTTGTTCTTATTCTATTGCTAGACACTCATCACCTAATTAAGTAAAAAAAAAAAACCCTTAGTAAAATAATGAACAAATAAATCCCCAGGTAGTCTTGTCTCAGAAAATCTCCCAGTGGACCACATTTAAAATGATTTGCGTATCAAAAGATTTGTGATCTTGATTTGTCATACTGAAAGTGACACATATAACTGTTGATGGACTGAGTTTCCTCTGAAAGCGCAATTGCATAATTTCTTTAAATGTTGCATCATTCCCAGATCCTCTTTGTTTTTTGGGGTTTTTTACATGTCTGGCTGGATGTTAGAGTAATAATAGAGGAAAAATGTAACTAAACAGTAATTAATCACTTAGTCCAATAAAAGGTATCACATCTCCTTCTCTTTGTCTATCATCTCTGGACTAATACGGCTACCATTTCATCTATCAATGAAAATATATTGCAAAATATATTTCAAAATACATTTCAAAATATGTTGCAATACTTGCAATTGACATGTAATACACTGAACTCAAATGGAACCCACATTTCCATGTGGGTTCATGTAAAAGCTGCAGGGGAACAGGAAACCTTATCACCTTTAACAACAAAATGTGACCAGTGAACTTTGTTTATCTCCAGTATGTAAAAACGTTGTTAATAATATTAATCCCTCATGATTGCAGACCAAGCTGTAAAAAGGAAGGAAAACAAATACAGGAGCCATAACAGAAGGAACCTTTATATTATTCATAATTAGGCTTATTATGAGCAAAACCTTTCCACCATCCAAACTGTAATTGATAGTGTCTGGGAGGCCTATTCTTTCTCTCATGCCTTGTCAAGAAAAGCAATCATTTAAATGATTGTGTCAGTTGCTGAATAGTAGTTACTATCAGTAGTTTATACAGCAGGGAGTCAGAAAGCTTCTCACACAGAGGAAGTTTGTCCCTTGCATTGACCTTGAGTGGCACACACTGAGAAGGGCCTGTGTTTGTGTGCCTGGTACTGATGCAAATGCTGGTGTTTTTTTCTAAACAGAGTCACAATCAGCCTGTTCATGTCAGTCTTTATATAGGGATGTTTATGATGTCTCAACAAAGAACCATTACAGTGTATAAAACCACTATCTTGAGGCCAGCACACTAAATTATCTCATTTGTGACGCTGTGGTATATCCTATTTTCTTCATGTACACCCTACTGGAAATGATTCCACTGCCAAAACCAACTTCACAAGAATGAGCCTAAACAGCAATGAACCAGCACTTCTTAGATGCATCAATATAAAACCGAAGCTCACACCAGCTGTGCCACCATCATAAACAGTAAAGTAACAGTCAACATTTGGAGCCCATTGACTGTTTTGTTATTTACAGTATTATGAATCTTCGCAGACCTTCAAACGAAATATCCTGCTGATATAATTTAGACTTTATGTTTACATGTCTTGATAACACATGTCTGAATTTCATTGATTTGAAATAGCAGCTGTTTCTCAGTGGGAGCAAAGAGTCACTCATAATGAAGTTTCTGGAACGACAGCAGAAATGACCAGACAGTTGGTGGCTGTATGTGGGTACAAAGCCCTTTCTTACAGCGTCATGGGCGGCAATTTAAGGAGAGGAAGAAGGACTTGGATGACGATCCCTGCTCCGACTGGCCTTTTACTGCTGTCAATTTAAGAACTGTAATGATCCTGCAGGCATGACGCTTAAGAGAATATTCATAGGCAAGGGTGTCCTGCCTCTGGTTATAACCATTGGTTCATTTACACAGAGTTCTATATTCTTGTATACTCTTATTACAAGAATACTGTGAAGTGTTTGTAACTCGGCCTGCTAAGTCTTCTGTTGTGGTGAGTTTTCCTCCAGTTAGGGAAACCATCAGAAGCTTCTGCAGAAATGGGAAGCTATTGCAAATCTAATCACAGACTTGTTGTCCTATTTACAGACAAAGAAAAGGAGATGTGATACCTTTTATTGGACTAACTAAATAATAATTAATCACAAGCTTTCAAGATCTCAAAGGTCTCTTCTTCAGGTGAAAGTAGAAATTGGGGGGGGGTTGCATTACTCCATGTCAAAGAATATCTAGTGTGTGGAATTTATACTGTACCAATGGATATCGGTTCTATAAATTAATTCAAAATATGATGACCATTTGTATAAGTGCTTGTCTTTTGGTGGTATCCAGTTGCTCTCCTAGTTAAAAATAAGATGGATGGTATTGTAAGTCATGTGATCAAGAGCTTGTTGGTTCTAATCTTGATTGTGCCAACTTGCCTGGGAACCCCATGGGTTAGGGAGTAAATTGGCTGGGGATAATAATTTACCTCCTCGTGCTTCAGCAACCCCTACTAGTCAGACAGAAACAAGCCAGATTGGGCATCACATTAGTTACCTGGCAACATCGGTTGATTAGGTTTGGCAGGTCAAAAGAGATGATTAAGAGGATAGCTTCAGTGAGGCACATTCAAATAGAGCATTTTAAACTGAAATAAAACACAACAACAAAGATGTTTGTATTTAACTTATATATGATTTATTTTAATTACCTATATAAATCAGCAAACTGGACTACATCAGAACTCAGTATGCTTCTGCTTTTAATATTGTGTGTTAAAGTAATATCTTATAGTGTGTTAAAGTAATATCTATAGTAATATAAAGTGTTTTCATGGTTCACCAGGTTTTAAATTAACACCCCTTTACTTGATTGTGTCTGTTGTGTGTGAGTCATAAAATAACTAAAGTCTGTGAACTCCTGAATGCTCGCTCACTCCTGCTTACTACAAGCTGCCGATATCGGGGACCCACAACGTGTGCTGCATTGACCTTTGCACTCCTGCAGGGTATTAAGAAAGGAAAATTGGCGAGAATCCCAAGAAAGTTCCCAGCTTGGGCCCTCACTTCCAGGTTCCAAACGTTGCTTCGGTTTGATGTGTTAAAAGAAGTGATTGGCTTGACAACCGAAACGAAGGTCGATCATTGATATTCAGTCCACCTCATTGGGAAGTGAGTAGAAAAACAGGGGTACAACTAGCAAATAATTACTCAGTTGAATGATGGGGTACCACTTTGTACTATGAGTTTGAGGCTATTTAGTATACTAGTGATACTGGAGCTTTAACATTTGTGGACTATCATTTTATTTTGATAAGAGAAACCTAGTTTTATTTTCTTTTTCTGTCCTCTGTGTCTATTTTCTTGAAATGTATCTGCTTCACTGAACTAGATAAGACTGCACAATTATGCTGACAAGATCAATGGGCCTTTACAAGCTATTGCTATTGCCTTTTATTGTATGGATTAAGACATCATTACACTTTTGTCATATCCTGGCTTAAAATGTCTGAAGGATTCAAGTGTGGTCTTTTCTCATGCACTGCTGTCTTGTTACCTTATTAATATATTGATATCTCCAGTCTGTTGTTTGGAGAGTTCTTGCTCTGCATTCTGACTGTGAAGTTGAGAATAACCAGCCAAGCCTGCAGTCATGTTGCAGTGAAATACTTTGTTGAACAATATCATTTTATACCTGCAATCTATTATAATAAGCACTGACCACCAAGATCAAGGCTGTGGCTGAAAGTGCCATTTCTCTCCCTTGCAGAACGCCAGGACAACTAGTTCCAGGTCGGGAAGCAACATCAGCAATATGCACCATATTGTAGAAACGCAGCTTTAATGACAGGAAATTAAAGAACACAGGATTGGTGAAACTGAGAAAACAGAAAATCTTGAAAACTGTAAACCACCTAGACACATAAACGAACAACACTGTTAAAAAATGCACTTAGTCTAGCCTATACTTTGCTCTATAAAGGTGGAGCTTGGCACTTGCTCCTCATGCCCTATTGCAGTAAATGACAGGGAAGGTGAATCAGATTACATCTATAAAGCTTGCAGCGGCCATCTGGATTGATGCAGCCATCCGGGACAGAGTTTGGCTCAGGCCAGCCTTCTTATTGACATTATTAATGGTGAGTGGCTGATCGCAAAGAGTGAAATGTTGGCATTAGCAAACCAATGTGTCACTAGAATTTTAAACATCACTGAACTGCATGAAGTAACCAGCCAATTCGTCTGCATTATGATGCTGGCACAGTTACAGTAACTGCTAATCGATATAAACAATGTAAGAAAGAGTTAATGGCGGAAAAGTAATTACTTCAGGATATCTTTGTGCTCTTTTGACCACTTTTGTAATAATATTAATAATATACTAGCACCTTTCATAGTGGACAACCATCACAAAGCGCTTTACAGAGGTAGGCTGTGAACTGTGCATTATATGCAGAGTCACTTACAATAAATAGGACATTGACTTAACATCTCATCTGCAGGATGGAGCACAAGGAGGTTAAGTGACTTGCTCAGGCTCACACAGTGAGTCAATCATGGTGCGTTTACATTGGCCGCTTTTAGGACGGCTTTGGGCCGTCTCAGGTCTTTTTTCTGCAGTGTAAACGCACACGGCCTACGCTCAGCTGTCCTAGAAACGGCCAACTAGAGACTAGAGTGTAAACTCATCCGACTTTACAACTGCTCACGCACAAAGTGAGTGCCGCTCGGCTCCTCCCCCACGGAACCTAAACAGGAAGAAGCTGCAGTGCTGTTGCAGCATCATAAAAAGAGAAGAACGATTTGATACGCAGGCATCCTGAATATTTGAATTCATTAATGTTTTATTATTTTATATTGGGGAGTATTTGTATTTTATTATTAAGTTGTCGTCAAAAGTGTACATACCCCAAATATCCATACATTGAGCTATGTAAACTTTTGACAGTAGCTTTTTTTTTTGCTGTTACAGGTGCAGATGCCGGTGGACGTCAAGAAACAAAAGTGTAATATTTGAGTATGTTGGTGCGTATTATTTAAAAAAATGCTATCAAAAATCATTTTATACAAAAACTGTCCTGGATTGTGTTTTCCCCAGTTATTTTATTGTAAAAACTTAAAAACGTAAAAACTTGGTTTAGTTACAAACACGCTTTAACACACCGTCTTTGTGTTTGTTTTTATTATTATTTAAATAAATATTTTGATTGTACCAATGATTAGCTTAAAAACACGGAATACTTTTTTTTTTAACAAATGTTTTTTTTGGTTTGTTTGTTTGTTTCTGACAACTGCAGAGCTGTCATAGCATTGTGGGGCGATATATATATATATATATATATATATATATATATATATATATATATATATATATATATATATATATATATATGTATGTGTTTATATACTCCTTTTTATATAATATATATGTTTATATAGTATGCAAGGTGCTGGATGCATGCGCTGTTAAATACCTGTGACCTCTGTGACGTATTTTGACAGTGATTTTACGCTCTAATCAACTCGTCATTTTGTGAGTTGTACTCCAAACTTATTGAGTCGTAGTCGTAACTTTGTGATTTGTACCCGTAGCTTTTTCCTGAGTCGTATTCATATTTTTGATTTGTACTCGTAACTTTTTGATTTGTACTTGCAGTTTTCTGATTTGTAGTCGTATTTTTGATTTGTACTTGTGTTTTTGATTTGTACTTGTAATTACAAGTACAAATTCTTTTTACATATACAAATATTTTGAGTGATCTCCCTCCATACATCAGCAATATTACCTCACCTTGTATATATACATAATTGTATGATGCAGAAGTCCTTTATTTTTAGTTAAAATAGGCTAAGCAGGCACAGGAATACCAGGAATATTGAAGAGAAGGAGTGGCTGCATGTTGGTGAAATTTGTAGGAGGCATTTTCAGGAGGCATTTTCAGGAGGCATTGGACAGTCTCTGTCTCCGCAAAGATCTTCTATATACACAAGACAGTCAACTCCCCCTTTTTTCCCGTCCCGAATCCAAAGAGTTCTGGTGGCGACTTTTATCCTGTCTCTACAATCTAAAGTCTACTTCATTTCCTGTTCAAAGCTTTCTCTTTTGAAAAACGATTGCATTTTGATCAAGATTCACCTGGATTTGTTTAGACACCCCTCCTTAACACATACAGTACGTGTTTTTATTTCTACGATCGATGTATTCACTTGGTCTGACAAGAGCTCTTTATCGCCGAAGTGCTGTCCGAAATTGCTGGCTGTCATGAATATTCATGAGCAGACAAGACGGGGCGTGGTTTGATCTTCGGCTTGGTTGTCAGGGATGGGATAGGCAGCGATCGAGAGTGAACAAGATTGTCGGCAACTCAGTTCTTCAACTTTTTTGATAGCGGGTTAATTAGGACTATTTATTCGGTTACTTAGGTTGATTCGTACTTGTATTTTTGATTTGTACCTGTAATTACAAGTACAAATTCTTTTTACGCATACAAATGTTTTTGACAGTGATCTCCCTCCGTATTCTTTTGAAAACAAAAGGGTCTTTATTATTACAGTAATAAACAACAAATTTAGTTATCTTACTCAAGGTGAAATCCTTCACATAACAAATGGGTCAGGAACCGCTATGTTGTGTCAAAAAGAGTCTAAACAAATAACCATTTTTCTCGTAGACTGCAAGATAAGTATATATTCTTTGAAGATGAGTCCACGACACCGTGTGCCGTATTGATTTAGCACTAGGCTCTTTGGCTGTCAATCATTTTAAAATTATATAAAGACGTCGGGTGGAGGTGGCGAGAGAGAGAGTATGGTCATAGGAAGTGACGTAATAGTTGAAGGAGTGAACAAGGGAGAGAGGAGAGGGCAGTATGGCAATGAGTCGCAATAGTTTTTTTTAGTGTCTAAGCTTACCGTTAAAATTAATATATGAATATAGCTTTGACACCATGGATGGTTTCTGTGTATTGGAAACACGTTGGGACAGGAACTATGTCAAGTCAATGATTGAGGAATAAAGTGCTTTGAAACGTGCAGGACCAGTGAAGAGGCTGACACGGTTTGCAATTTCGAATACACAAATATTGTTTGTTTGAAATACCACTCTTCCGCCTTTGTGGTTTGGGGAGGGGAAAACTCGTCATCCCTTCAGTGGTCGTTATGACGTCACCGAGCGCATATTGTAATTTAGATGGTATGCACACGCATTCGGATCTAAGCCGGCTCGGCACAACCGCAGTGTAAACGCTACATGAAAAATGATAAGAATCTCCGCAATCCGTTGGACCTGTCGGCTTAGGTCCGAGGTCCGAGTTTAGCATCAGTGGCAGTTACATGATAAATAAAGGGGCACCAAAGGGATGTGCAGTATTGAAGATTTCAATACTGGATTGACTCCTAAGTAAAAAAGATATCTCAGGATATCTTTTAATGTACTCCAATAAAAAAATAAAAAAAAATAAAAATTAAAGCGCTCATCTAGTAAATACACTGGAGTGTGGTTTGAACATCATTGTTGCCTAGATCTTATCTAGAGAGGATAGTTCCTCTGCTGTAGGTGGAGGATTCCCGGGAGAGGGCTCAGCTCCAGGGGTCAGTAACTTGGTAACATTCGTAATTGATTTAACAGATCTTGAGTTCTCCTAATCAGGAAGTGGGTAGACTTTGGTCTAGCTTGGTGCAATGGTTTTGTGGCTGTAACTAGTGAAACTTGGATTTGGGTTTTAAATGAAAAATAAAGGCTGCTGTGAGTGAAAGGACCAAGATTTACGAACGCCTGAATGAAATAGGGATTTCAAATTGGATTGAAAAAAAAATCTAACTACCAGCATGTGATAGAGAGAGAAAGGATCGATGCTGTAAATCTCCCTCCCGATTAGAAAGGGCGCTGTGTAAGGGGGAAGGTAAGCTGCCTCCTAGATCTGCCACCTCGGTGGTTGGTGGAAACCGGAAGGTGACCATATTAGGAGGGGCCAGAGCTGCAAGTACTCAGGACGATTCCATTGCAGTCAGCTGCGGGCAGCCCTCTAGTGGAGAAACCATGGCGACGCTGACTGCAGGGAGGAGTTTGCTGGGTACAAAGGGGAAGTAGCTACGTCAGTTCCTCCTCTTGCGCTGAGAAACTGAGCCACCAGCCGGAGCTGCTGTGTTTTTGTGGATTACGTGTTGTTTGTTGTGTGTTGTCAGAGGCGGAGTAGGAGCGGGACTGCAGCCACGGAGCCAGTTCCAGATCACAGAGCACTACCTTCCCTTCACCAACATCAGCACACCCCGTGTGGATTACAGAGCACTTTCATGCACAGGACACTCGGGATTTCACTGTGGACACTTTCTGTTTGGTTTTGTATTTTTGTTTTGCAGCCAGCTGTGTTCCCCCAATACCCTCGCAGGTAAAGGGGAGGTTTATTTTAATAAACACGGTTGTTTTTGTGGGAGAAATACTGTTTCAGGACTGTTATTTATTCACACACCACTCGCATCCGTCACACAGCAGCACATGCTCTTACAATATTATTTTGCCTGAAGGGCTTGGAAGAGGCACCTTGAATAAGCAGCAGCCTACCTTATCTTTCAGTGCTTTTGGTTACCAATTAATTCAGGTTTCACTGTTTTATTTTTTTTTACTGTATATTGGAAACATACACCGTATCAAAAATGATGTGTCATGTACTGCATATATATATATAGGACGAAGAAATGAGAATATTGAAACTGCCAACGGCCTGTCTTTATGCTCAATTTGCCAAGCACAAATTGCTTGAAGTAACGTACAGATAATGTACGAGCTAGTTACCATAGATATGGGTGTCTCATTGTCCTTTGTGCCGTGCTGGGTAGCATTGTTGTAATTTAGATTTCCTCTTGGCAGCCACTGCGTTCTGGAAAATCACTGAGTTAAATGCTGCATCAGCCCACTCCGCCTCCTCTGGTACACAGAATGAAATACTGTATTCACAAACTAGACCTGAAAGTACCGCAGCAATCGCCCAGGTGTAAAAAAAATATTATGAATATAAAAAAGACAGATTAAACATATAGAGTTAAGACTATATTGTACAGCAGGAGGGGTTCTTCTTTTATAAATACTGTACACTATATTATTCTCAATGTAAATTCAGTCTAAAAATGATATTCAGCCACTCACAGGAGAATCACAAAATTAAAACAACAGTACAGTAGTGCATTTAACGAGAGGAAAGCATAATGTGGTTTAGAAAATTCTGAGCCACGCTCTGAAGATGGATGTGATCCCCCTATGCACACAGATTTATTCTTGTCCGGTAGAGAAGTTGCATTCTTTTTTTATGAAAAGCTAGCCTTATTTAATTAATCAAACATACTTTAAAACAAAGTTTTCAAATTAAGGGTGACTGAAATGTTCAGGAAACTGTTTGCCGTATTCGTATCATAAAAGTTCAGGCTAGTTTAGACTTTGATGTCTCTGGTTATTAAGTATGAGGACACTATGCCATCTGATTTGAAAGCAGGGCTTTAGAAAATGTACTCTGACCCTTTAATCTGCTTGGCAGCCTTGCGGCAGTACAATGGGCTATTTCTGAACTCTTAAGTGGTGGCAGCACTGTTTAATCCACAGAAAAGAGGCAGCAGAGCTGTACATCTAAAAATACAGCCGGTCCTAACACAATACCAGTGCACCACATGCGACTGCAAGAAGATGTAATATCGCCTGCTCTGCATTTGCATGCGTCATGGTCAGCTGCTTCCAAACCCTTTCTGTCTGAAACTAAAACAAAAATGAGCAACTGGCTAACTGGTCATCGGTCCAAAATAGATACTGACACAGCTATTTAGCAGCTATCTAAAACTAGTGCCATGTGTAATTTCAGCACCAGATTATTTTCCAGCAGTGCTGTCCTCGTTTCAGGACCGGTTTCCTCTGACATCAGCGTCTTCAATGTCATGTTAGTCTAATACTACGGGATTAACAACCAGAAGGCAGGCAGTGCTGTGCTAAGTTATCTCCCTTGGCTAGGTGCCAGTATCTTTAAGGCATATTTATGTTCTAATTTATTTTAAATACCAGAACAAAAACATTACAATATAACAATATAATTCTTGGAGGTGAGGGTCAGTTCCCCCCACCCCCGCATTAAAATCATATTTCATAACCAAAAACATAAAAAACAAGCAAAACATTGGTGCATGTAGTAGGCCATAAATTTGACATTCTACAGTGAAAACTGAATTTACTGGTCACCAAGCACTGAACAGTTGAGGCTGCTCAAGACACATGGCTGCTTCTTCATGCAGCGCCTCTGTCGGTTACTTGGGCTTTCTAGCCGCTCTTCAAGTTGTGCACACCAGCTGGTATTCACAAATTAATTATTTTAATGTGTACTTTTCTACAGTAGTTTATTAAAAGTTTACAACCAGCTTACTAAAAAGTGCTGTTCATTTATGAATGGATAGTTGATATATAGCACCGTATTTATAAACCATTAAAAAAGACCAGATCAAACTGTTCAGCAAACATCAGACTTTGGGATCATTATATCGACATTTGTCATATCTTTAAAACGGGGTTCAATTTGATTAATCAAAGGCATAAAGACATAACCAAAGACATTGCTAAGATGAGTTAAGTGTTTGGTTGGCTGAAAATAACAAATTATAAAAAATTTTTTTTTTTTTTTTTGTGATCAAATTTTTATTTGGAAATAGGAAATACAATACAATAAAACAAAACAACAAAACATTCCCATTTTCCCCCATATTCCCTCCCTCCCTCCTTTTTGGAAGCACAGCTTAGATTATCCCAAACAGTATCTCAACAAATGTCTAAATTTGCTGAAGTTATGTCCCTATTCCAAATAGCATCAATCACCAATGGTTTATAAGAGGCTCTTAATAGGTGAGTATAAAGTGTGGAGACCAACTCCTTTGTTTTACCCCCCTTGTTCAGCATATCATGTAAAGCATGAGGTGGTAACTCTGTCCCCCAGGGAACACCATAGGCACTTCTTGCAGAATGAAGACATAAATAAAAAAGAGAGAATTACCTGGTAAATTATATTGCAGGTCTTGGAATGTGCAAAGGTAGTTGTTTTTAGTAACATCTGCCAAAGTGTGAACACTTCTATCACTCCACTGAGGGAAAACAAAAGGGTGGCCGCCTGACAAGAGTGCAGTGTTGTGAAAAATAGGAGAGTGATTATACCATTTAGTTCGAAGTTTAGTGTGTTTTTCTACCAATCGTCATATTGTGATCAAATAAGAGATTATAGGACCAAAACGTAATAATTTGCATAGTTTAAGGGAAATACCAGAATAAACCAAATCTTGAAGTCTGTGTGGAGACACTAAATTTTCTTTTAGCTGTTGCCATGAAACAGGAGCGCGATTGAGATCTTTCCTAGTAATATCCAATTCGAGTGCAATGCTTTCAGAAAAAGAGCTCTGTAGAGTATGTTCTAAAAGAGCTAATTTGGCTTCCAGCTCTTTAATTTTGCTCAAACAGTATTTATTGAGATTACAGGTAAACAATGAGCAGAGTCTCTAATAAAGCCCTTTATTAAGGCCCCATAAGATACGAGGATCATTCACTGAATCATGATTAAAATCGATAAACTCATCCAGTTTAGATTGGAATGAAATACGAAATGATTTGTTCCCTTTCAATTCGAAGATGACCACCAATGATACTTTTGGGATATTGCCTGCCATTGGTAGGTATTTCTGAGCATTTTATATATCAAAGCTGCCGATAGGCCTATTTGTGGCATGACATCCCAGGTCCCGCCTCCCGAGGGATCAAATAGTCACTGCGCAGAATGCTCGTCCTCTTTTTTGCACCTCTAGTACTACATTTTTGAAAAATAGCCATCCTTTTTATGTGGATATTTTCTCTTTTATGCCAATCTACTTCTGTTAGTCTCTGTTTCATTCCTTCATAGTTTGCCTTTTTAAAATTGCAAACCTTAGCTTTAGTTGTTACTTTTTGGGTTTTAAAAAGCACTTCAAATGAGACCATGTTGTGGTCTGAGTTTGCCAATGGTTCTCTGACCACTGTTTTCATTATTCTGTCTTTGTTATTTGAAAGACTAAATCGAGCATGCCCCCCGCCCTCTTGTCGATGCATTGACAAATTGCTTTAGGAAGCAGTTATTTATCATTTCTACCATTTCAATTTCGTCTGTCGTGCTCCCCACCGGGTTTTCCCGTTTTATACGGGGGAAGTTGAAATCCCCTATTAGTATGGCTTCTCCTTTGCTACACACATTTCTAATGTCCTTGTATAACAGATTATTTTGCTTTGTGTCTGAATTTGGCGGTCTATAGCATACCCCTAGTATTATGCACTTTGAGTTTTTGTCCATTATCCTGACCCATATTGATTCTGCATGTTTTTTTTCTTCCAGATTTAGCACATGGGCTTCAAGACTATTTTTGATTAATAGCACTATACTCTTCTGTCCTGCCTGTCTTTCCTATACAGTATATAACCACTAATACTATATTTGTCTACATCACTCTCGGATAACCAAGTTTCTGCAACACCTATCACATCTATCACACCGAACACATCGTAGTTACGTAGTTAGTGCAGTAGCTTCAATTTCTAACATTTTGTTTTTGAGACTTCTAGCATTTAGATAAATACATTTAATGGCTGTCTTACCCTTGTTGCCCTTGTTTTGATGTAGTCTCCCTTCTGTTTTTTTGATGATTTCTCCCCCCTTCCTTTCTAGTTTAAATGCTTCTGAACCTCTTTGAGTATTCTTTTTCCGAATAGATTGGTTCCCTTTTTATTTGTGCAGTCTGTCCCGTCTATATAGGTAGTTCTTGTTGTAGAATGTAGTCCAATATTCAAGGAAGGTGAAGCCTTCCTGTGTGCACCATGATTTCAGCCATGCATTTAGATTATTTATTTCCAGCTGTCCATATGGTCCTTTGCAAGGTTCCAGCAGTATCCCAGAAAATACCACAGTTTTGGTCTTGTCTTTTAATTTCCTTCCTAGCTCTCTGAATATTTTGCAGGGATCTCTCTTCCAATGTTGTTTGTACCAATATGGATGACTACTACCGGGTTGTCTCCTGTTCATTCTAAGAGCCTGTCCACTTTCTCAGTGATGTGCGTGACAAAGGCTCCCGGAAGGCAGGATACTGTTGTTGTAAGGGGGTCCAGACTGCGCACTGAACTTCCTGTGTTTCTCAATATGGAGTCCCCAACAATCATGACCTCCCTTTTTTTTGCTGCCTGGCCAGCACCATTTATGAGGTTCTGGATGTTGTTTCTTTTGTTCTCTTGATGCTGGTTTTGGTCATCTAAATTATAAAGTGGGTCAAATTTGTTTGACGTTTTGATTTCTGGCGGTTGTGTTTGACTACGTTTCTTTTTTTCCCTTTCTCTGCCCATCACAGCTGTATCACTTGCTCTGCAATCAGAGGGGTGAGAGGTCTTCTTCACATCTGCAAAAAGCCAACCCCAGTATCTCACATGGAGGAAAAAGAAAATAAAATCCCATGAGAGCCTAGAACTTCTGGTGGAGGAGGTTCTTAAAAACAAGTCAGATTTATTTGGCCCACAAAAAAATGTTTCTTTGGGACCAAATTACACAAATAATAAATGCATTAGGGTCCACAACCATCAGAAAACAATGCAAGGTTCAAAAGTGGTACTATGACCTGCGAGAGAAGGTAAAAAATCAAATATTAAAAACTAAGGCAGGGGTACCAGGGTACCAGCTCTCCACTGACCACCACCGAAGAACGGATCCAGTCCACCTAGGATGTGCTCACTCTGGAGGGGCTTGGTGGGATAGACATTGGAGTGAAGGGTAGTGTAAGTCAGAATAAGAAATACAATTAAGAAATTACAAAACTGTATTGAGTAGTTACCATTTATATAAAAGTGTATTGGTTGTCTTTGAAAATGAGTCTGACAACTGATAAAGAAATGAGGGACCATTTGAGTGCTTAAATGAACTGACAAAATATGAACTTTGTTTTCTTTTTTCTTCTTTTATAGAACCAACATTGACTGTGGAGCAAACTGATCCTGAAGAAAACCTGGTAGCCAATGACTTGCCCATATTTACAGCCACAGCCCCTGAACCCCATTCCTCATTTTATTCTCTACTACATTAATTGGCCATGTTCATGATAAAAATAGAAATTTAAATTCATAGGAACAAAAACCAAGGAGGCCCAGTCACATAATTTAAGGGGAATGTTATATCAGATTGAATGATTTTTTTAAAACACAAACTAAAACGGAAATGTGAATGATATGTATCATTAATATGTCGCAACAATTAGGCAGTGACTGGTTTCATTTTTAATGTACAACTCCAGTAATGGAATTGGAAATTTAAAAAATGCAACTGGATATGAAACATTAGGACATTAGCGTACTGTGCGATATTTGTAGGGGCGGAGGCAACAGCGCTTGGTTTGCAACCTCACACAAGCTCCTCTCACAGAGATGCTTAAACATTCTTTATCTGAGCTGGTAGCCATGACTGATCTGATCTGTAACACAAAAGAAAATACTTGACCAATTACTATGTTTATATACTGGAAACATTGACAGAAAATTACCTTACTACCTTAAAAAAAGAGGTAAATATATAAAAGTAAAAGTGTCTCTATTTGAATAATCAGATTATCAACTCAACCCACACAACAAGGACAAATTAGAAATATTTTATGTATTTAAAAAAATATAATACATTATTAAATAGTTAAATAGTTGACTCACTCCAGGCTGATATGTTTGTCTCATCAACTGGAAAGCCTTTTGACTGTGAGATGCTTTTAAACAGTTATCTGAAATAAAGGTCTGAAATGAACTTTCTGACTTGCAGATTCCACCCCCTAACTTTCACAAGTTTACTTTGTAAGACAAGGTTGTCAGATTATAGTAATTGCTGGAAAATGTGAATCACAAATGAGCAAAATACCAATTGCAGTGGGTTTCTTTCGAAATAGGACAATACAGGTGAGATACCTCCCATTTACATTTGTATACAGATGACTAAAAACAAACTGTTGGTTTGTGTCAAATTATTTAATATCATATGATACAGTAAATGTGCAAACACAGCTTCAACATGGATAGAAAGTAAGATTCTTGTGTAGTGATCATATGTGCAGTTACTTTATTGTAAGGCATGTTTCAGGTAGCATTTCTGAAGAAATGCAAAGCAAACAAATTGTTTCAACAGTTGGGAAAATACATTTAAGCTTGTGGCAACAGAATGGTGGACCAAGAGCTCCCTCTGCTGGTTGGCAGCATGGTTTACATAAAAATGTGTTCTACTAGTTTGGCATCTTCAGCACAGTTTGAAAGTTCTACCACTCCAGCCTGTGCTGAAAGAATATCAATGATCTCTTTAGCCAGGTGGCTGTATTTACTGTTTTCACACTTTTTTGCGATCTGATTCCATCCTTCTGGGGTACACATCACATCATTAAGGATTGTCTGCTCCAGCACACCTGTATAACAATCAAAATCCTGATCAGTGTGGCTTATTATTAGTTATTTATTTCTTAGCAGACGTCCTTATCCAGGGCGACTTACAATTGTTACAAGATATCACATTAATTTTACATACAGTTACCCATTTATACAGTTGGGTTTTTACTGGAACAATCTAGGTAAAGTACCTTGCTCAAGGGTACAGCAGCAGTGTCCCCACCAGGGATTGAACCCACAACCCTCCAGTCAAGAGTCCAGAGCCCTAACCACTGCTCCACACTGCTGCCCATTGCATAACATAGCATGTTAACACTGCCTCTCCTTGTTGTGAACTTCATCAGATATAGAAGAATAAACATAGTGATTCATTATAGGCTATGTGTTACACTTTAATGTAATGATGCAGACACAAGAAAATAAAAAGCATTTCTAGGATTTACTGGCTGGTTGTTCAGATGACAACACATGTTAATTAACATACAGCACTACTAGTGCTTTAGAAAAGAAACACAATGGCATTTTTACATGAATTTATATTTTAATAGCAATGAAGGACTGATGTCAAATGTCCAGATTTGAATAGGTAATCAAAAAGAGCATGGTTTTGTAATACTGTATTCTCTAACCATATAAGTGTCTTTTTATAACAAATTTGTAATGGAATCACAGGCAAACTACAAATAAACATTAAATCACAGTATTCTCTGGTGGTTCAGGTAACCACCTTTTTTGTCTGGTAATCCACTTTAAGCAGCTGCTGCTGCGATGTAATACTACATCAGATGGTCATTTGCAAATGAAACAAAACCATTTCCCAGAATGGTTGCAAAGGAAACTTCTACATTAAAATCATGTCATAATGATCTGCCCAGAGCTAGTAACACAATGTCATGTATGTAATGTTATATGCATTACATCAAACCAACAGTAAAGAATAGCATTAAGACATGAACATAAACCCCTTGTGGTTTTGCTAGCCACAGTATAGGCATACTGCCATGCCTTTATAAATTAAAAAGCCCTGCATGCATCATTTGAGGGCACCCTGTCCTCTGCAGCGGGAGGGCCTCTGAAACCGAGTCTGGTCAAGATTTGCTGGGACTATACAGCAGTAGCCATGAACTTTGCATCACCTTACCATAGATTTGTTCACTAAGGAGAGCATTTTCTTATATTGCACCCATAAACTTGGAATTGTCTCCTATTGGAGATATTGTCGAAATGGGATGTCTTAAGAAATATGTAAAGATGCCTTGTAATTAAAGTCACTGATTCTTCATGTGGCTGTATCTGATTGAAAGTGTGTCATGAATGACATAATACCCAAATCTGAGTCTCTTGGACTGTCATCTTCGTAACTAGGTATCTGACTAATAAAATAATAAAATATTATAAAGGAGTGCTAACTAAGGTTTACAAATCTTTGCTTTTACCTATAGAAATATTATCACTGATCCCAATTGAATTCTGTAGAATATCTTTTTTTTTTTACTTTTATTTAATATTAATTTATTTCAAAGACACTAAAGATCAAAAGTTGCTGTTGCTTCTTGGTAACTAATGTGTTGTAGTTCAAACAAATTCCTACCTGTAATCAAACCATGTGATCTAGAGCAAAGATATCAGGAATCAGAAGTTTATTTATAAAAATGTATTTGAAAGTTTTAAATGAATGTAAAACAAAACAAGGAATTTCTGCAGAATAAAAGGGAGACCAGTAATAATGTTAATAAAGCTCAAAGTAAGTAATTAAACTATGTATTGCCAACTCTGTATATGGCCTACATGGTGCCATGAATTTGCTGTGCCTATAACATAGGAAGTCATTAATTCTACAAACCAAATTCATTTTAGATTAACATGAATGAGTCTTCCCTGCAGTAGCAAACCCATCACCCCAATATCTGCTCAGTTGATGTCAACTTACTTTTCCCACAAGCATTGATATTCTCCAGTAGCTGAAACCCAAAGCTCTTGATGTTAGTTGAGGTCAGTGACAAAACAGTGAGCCCCACTGACAGTGCTGCCGGCCTACCATTGTACTTGTGAGTCAGAGACTGAAGTAGTTGAGGACTTTGGCAGTGCTTCAGCAGGTAAAGGCAGTCATCTAGATCATATGAAAGAGGAAAGACTCACTATAGTTAAGCTATCCATGTTCTTGCTTATACATCTTACAAATTACATTGTATGTACTTCTAAAGAAAAGGATACTGGAAAAAAATCTGCTACAATGCTTTTACCAAGCTAGGTAAAAAAACAACAACAAAAACATCTGGAGGTAAGGGCCTAGCCTGGGAAAATCTCTTTCTGGACTCTCTGGGCATCTAACTAGTAGGGTTTACTGAAGCATGATGACAGGAACAGCCCAGATGATTCTCCACCCCAACCTATGGATGTGTGGAAGCCAATGCAGCACCAAAGCAGCACTTCCTGCTAGCCTCGAACAAGCAAGCTCCTGGTCGTGTTACTCACCCTGCACTCATACAGGAGTAACTTGATGAGCACTACAATCTTTTGTGAATAATTTCTGTCTCATACATTTCTATTGATAGTGCCCTAATGCTGTACTGTTGAAGCACACTATATTGTATACAACTGTTTTTTTTTTTCTTTCTTTTTTAGCACCGGTAGGTAAAGAGGTTGCAACTATATTCACCTGATTTATAATGGACTCAGGCACAACTTGATTTTTTCAAAGTTTTACATGAATGATTACTGTTGCACAAAGTGTCTTTTGCAAGGCCAATATATAGAGCAACTGCAGGGTAATATAAAAACTATTTGCTGCAAAATCCTTATGATGTTTTACATAAAGTAATGTTAGTGCTCAGATAGTACATTGGGGCTCAGGAATGCCCAATCATTTGAAATAAAAAACAGATGGAGCAACTAAATTGGAATCAATATTGTCTCATGCTAGTACATCAATAACCACATTAACAGAATGATTTAGAAGGTGCCTTGTTGTCTGCTGTGTGGAAAGAGGAAACAAACATGATTCACCTAAAATGAATCTTTCTTGAAAGCAGAGAATGAAAAGTTCTCATAAAAAGCATGTAATCAAATACAAATAAAAATAATTCCTGCCTCCTTACCCATATTGAATGTTTTACAGTGGTAGACATAGTCTATGGCTCCATGGATCATACCCCTCTTGCACAAACACAGAGCTGCCTCCCTGTGTAAAGCACAGTGCGTGTAAACTAGTTGCGCTAGAGCAAGGCATGTATCATTTATCTCAGGTTTGCTCTCCCCAAATTCACAAAGTACCGCTGCTAGCTTCTCAGAATAGGTTAACCTGCAAAATAGAAATGTATTATACTCATTAGGTTTATCATAGACCGTAGATGTTGCAGTAAGAGAGGCACAAAGTCTCAAGTTAAAGTCCTGATGTAGGACTCGAGATGAAAGATGACAACAGAGAGCTAATTTCCCCTGCCCACTGTTGGTTGATGGTACTTCACTACCCATATCCTTCTTTTAAATTATGCTTAAGAGTTGTTTTTTTTAATTCAATTAAGAATATTATGAGTAACAAAAGAAATGTTTAAATGTGCAGTTCGCCTTCTGAGTACCTGTTTGGATTATTGTAAAAAAAACAAAAAACAGATATTGTTAATAATAATATAACAAATATTTACTTATTTGTTTTAATACTTAATACTTTGTCTAAGGCCTGTAAACCAGTTCCCTATCAGTCAACTTACTGAAGCTAATGCATTGCCTTTCTAAGGAGTGGGTTGTCTATGGCTACCCTCATGAGTGACTAGCCACAACATTCCATGAACAATTCCAAAATGAGATCCAGTAAAATATTCATGCATCAGCATTGTATATGAAAATGTTATTCAATGTTCTCATAAGCAATAAGACCCGACAGGGTGGGCAGTATTGGGCAATACCGGACTGCCCAAGGGGGTAATGAGGCCCGACGCCGCAGGCGAAGGTCTGGTATTTCCCAATATTGCCCACCCTGTAGGGTCTTAATGCGCTTAGAAAATGGGTGGCTCAGGGATATCTGTCCAGCAGAAAAGGCACTTATGCTGGTATTTTTTATTTCTTAGTCATCTATTGAAAGTCAGTGTAACCCCCTGCCAAGGGTACTAGCCAATAAGCTGCTAGGAAATAAAAAGCCAATTTTCTAATTACCTATATCTCCTTGTAAAGGTTTTTGGAAAACATTTGTAAAATCTTGCTCTGACATCCTAATTGACAAATGAATGAATCACTTAGGAACATCATTAGCTTTTTTCTATCTTACCTCTTCTGGGTTACCCAGTTAACAACAGACTCCAGACAGTTGTGCTTTAAAGCACACTGCACCCCTTCCACAGACATGTCCGCATCAGGAGGGTGTTTGACTGCGTTACTTGAGATCATCAGGGCCTGGAAGAAGAGCAGCTGAGGAGGGAATTTTCCTTTGTATTCAGTGATTGCTGTGAAAAAAAACAAGTTATAATATGAAACAGATAAAAGGGACTGATCATTTAGGTCTTTTTTCCCACTGAACAATTATTTGTTTTGTTTGTATTTATTTTTTTTAAGGTTGATCGTTAAACCTTTCGAAAGCCTTTTTCTTACATGTTTTAGTTTTTTGATGGTTTCATTTCTTTATGCTATTTTATGATATTATTATTATTATTATTATTATTATTATTATTATTATTATTATTATTATTATTATTATTATTATTTTATTTATTTATTTTTTTTTTACCTTTGAATCGTTTCATGGTTTTTGAGTTCCTCAGGACTCCATGTGGGGAATTGGCAGCATGGAATGCAGCTGCCTCATAATGACCGCCTTCAAAAAGTTCCAGAAACCTGAGAGAAAGGAACAGCAATCATTTCATATAAGTGTTCCCTGGCAACCCCATCACTGAAAATGCTTCATATGATCTCCCTGGCCTGTACTGTAGTTACACAAATTGTGCCTCTAAATATGTTACAATTAATGGAGACTTTTAATACTGTTATATTTTCAGTAAAATGATAGGGTTTATCAACCTCACTAGGGTATCTAATCGGTGTGAAGGTTCTTTTACCTGGGTTCAAGAGCTGCTTTTCAGTTCTAGTTGTCTGTGATAGACATATGTTACACAAGCTAGATAACTATCTATATATAAGTAAGCGCCAGCACCAACTAGTGCTCATCTGTGTATTGCCAGCAATAATATAGGAAAGTTGATCTAAAATAGCAGATGACTAGATGGCTATTACTTTTATAAAGAACCTGTACCTGATCTAGCCTCGATTACACATGTCTATTGTGGGCAACTAGAATTGAAGAGCAACTCTTGAACAGGAAAAAAACACTTTGACACAGACATATTAAAACATTACATTCACACAATATTTGAGTAAGCAATAAGACCAACTCAGAATGATTGAAACATCATAAAAAGGTAAGGGGATAGTAAAAAAATGTTAAGCTACTCCCTCTTTAAGCATACTGTAGCTTGTTAAACACTACAGTATTTTCATATTGGTTCTTGGTTACTCCAACAATAATAAAACACGTATAGTGTTCAGTGTGCGTTATCTCCAATTTCAGATTACAAAAGCCAGTATTAGGTTCAATATTACATTAAATTCAATTTTACCTTTCTATGTATTCTAGCAAAAGTTCTGAAGCCTTGATCTTCAAGGGATCATCCTCTTCAAATCCCACTGAATCCACGCTATAGTAAGCTACATCTGTGACTACAGAATCCATAATAATGAAATTAATTGATGTATTCTTTTGAAATCAGGTTTATTGCTTATGTCTGTTCATCTTCATGAAACCTTTCTGCATTGTTTTTGGTTTCTTTATATCTGTATGTGAAATTAAAAATGTTTTCATGCCTATCATTTAAACTAGTGAATCTAACAATAATAGTATTTTTACCTTTGAGTTCTGATGCTTGCTTTAATGTCGGCGACATGAACTCAAGTAAAGGAATATTTCCATCTGATCTTTCCCAGGAGGAAACTGCATCAGCCAGTAACTTCATTTGTCTGTACCTTAATTTTAACATTTAAAATGAGTACAAGTGATGTTAAGCTTCTGTTAACCCACTACAGTATAGTCTTGGTGTCATAACCATAATGTCCCACTAAAATGCAACAGATTGTCCTACCTTAGTCTCAGCTTTTCATTTTCTGCTGCTAGCTCTTCCCTTTGTTCAAATGTTTGTTTCATTTTGTGGTCCACCTCAGCCTTCACGTGCAATGGGACATAATTGCTGTTCTTTTTTTGCTTAATTTCTGTCAGCTTTCCTTCCAGATACTCAAGGTGCTTGGTCAAAGCTTCAGGGTTTAAAGATTCTTCAAATGTCAAGCCTAATAAGGAAGTCACATAACATATCAAGTAAAATAAAAAGAAATATCCCAAAATGCAAATTTTCTTAACCTGCTTTTTTAAGTTTACATATTGGATGTACTGTTAGTACCAGTCTCGGTAGTCTCCTACTGCACTTATGGGGTGGTGTGCTCATTAAAGTCTCTTAT
Source organism: Acipenser oxyrinchus oxyrinchus (assembly GCA_030684275.1). Taxonomy (NCBI): domain Eukaryota; kingdom Metazoa; phylum Chordata; class Actinopteri; order Acipenseriformes; family Acipenseridae; genus Acipenser; species Acipenser oxyrinchus. The sequence continues at coordinate 28,395,362 of CM060252.1, forward strand.
ATATATTTAAAGTACATAGTTATTTGATCCTATTCCAGGATTCAGATGTATGGTGGAATTTCACAGACTCGTTCCGCTTGTTCAAAGTGAACAGAAGGAGGCTTTAGGATTTGCTCATTAATGAGAACATGTTCCAGGTAAAGAAGGTGGAAAGATTTGACAAATCAGATTGTTCAGGTCTGTCAGGCCTCTCAAAATCACAACTTTAAGCAAATGGTCTGAGTTGGTTAAAACAGTCAACAAAGACCCACCCCAGCTGTTCTGCATGTATTCATCTGTCCCTATACTTGCTAGTGACTAGTGTATATAAACTGTGATAAATGGCAGGCAAAACAAAAATGAAAACATCTAATCCAACCCATGGAGTATTTGCTAATGAAATAGCAGGATACCTGGAATTTTAGTTGAAGAATTAACTTCTCTTTTTTTAGATGCTTCTTCTGGGCTCTGGGTTTGTTTTTTCCTTGATTCCCTGATTTTCTGAATCTGAGCATCAACTTCAGCAGAGTCCTTTTTAATGATCTCAATTCTTTGGAAAAACAGCAAGTCCGGTTACTTATACAATGGGTCACGGAAGAAGAGGACCTAGTTTAAAACATCCTTTTATTTAAGTTCCTCCTATACTGTGCTATTATCATTTCCCTGGTTTAGAACTGCTTTGAGCTTGCCTCTAGAAAATACTGCATCCCGGGACTGCACAGCCTTCATGCCATTCAAATGAGGTGATTTATAAATGTACATAGACAGAGAGTAAGGTGGGACTGACAGAGTCGAAAGGTCACATCGTCACATAATTTTAGAATGGAAGAGGAAGTCTGTTCAGTGGCAGTACTTAGTATCTGTTACTCAAGCTCAAAGTAAGTTCAAAGCAAAGTAAAGGCAGATTATAACTCAATAATGTAGCAACAGTACGAAGAACCACTCCGAATATTTGCAAACACCATAAAATAGTTAATAGAAAATGTACAAAATGAAATTTAAATTAGATTTGAAGCTACTTACTCTTAAGCTATACAGAAACCAGCAACAGGTCTGTAAAATTCACTGAAAGCAGTGCAAATGATAAAATGGGGGAGACAAGAGGATATTCAAAAATCAAAAAAGGAAGACACATTGGAAAACCAACCCATCTCAAAGGGAGGAGAATTCAGATGGGGTAGGGTGCACAATGACTGGGGGAAAAAAATTGAACGCAACTGATTAATTATGTTATGCAAATGAATAAACCTACTGTATACAGTTTGGGTATTTGTAAAATAGCATCCTTGGCATGTTTTCTGTAATATATAAAAGTCATTTAGCTTCAGTCATGATGGGCAAGAACACAGTTTTTTTGATAGAGAGCTGTGGGTGTTCGGTTGGCTGGGGCTTTAGTATCAAAGACTACAACAGTCCTAATGTAGTGGTACTAACTGTTAATATGACAGGAAATTCTATTCTGTTTGACCAACTACTGTCTTTATTTATGCTGTGAAATGATGTCCCACCTTTCTTGAAGCTGAGCAGCTCTTTTTATAGAGTATGTGAGAGTTGTTGGCTCAGCAGCCATGGTCTTCAACATCCCACGAATGAATGTGGCATCTTTGTGACCTTTTCTTACAGCCCCAATGCAGTCATCATACGCCTGTTTAATGGAGGTGAGAATGCTCTTGTACACAGTAGCATGTTCAATTACCTGTTAATGGGCATTTAAAAAAACAAAAAACAACAACACTTTGAACCTACATTCACATTCTACCCTTTATTGTTTCTTATTTTATACACAAAATTAAATATTTAAAACTTGGAAAATATTGCAAACCGTTTTTTTTTAAAAATTTTTTTATATTCTTATGTTCAATCCAGTGACGTTTACACATCATGTCTATTTTACCTTGTCAAATGCAACGTTGTGAATGATATACCGTTGCTCATCTGGACCATTATCAGGACATCCTACTGCTTTTTGTTCGCTCTGTATAAATTGATACACGGATTCCAAGAAATGCTTGTCTCTGGCACTGATAATAGGAGGAAGAACGGCACATCCATTGAACGAAGAGCTTGCGGGTGAAGATCTCGACATTGCTAAGAAAACAGGAGAGGATTCAGAATTGCATTGTAAAATGAATCTGCATACGGTTATAGCCCACAACATTTGGTCAGTACTGTCCAGGGTTTATTATTATTATTATTATTATTATTATTATTATTATTATTATTATTATTATTATTATTCAATGGCTGTTCAATAACAACTCAAATGGTGTAGTGATATAGAGTAATAATAATAATATATTAAAATAAAATTAATATTTTCGTTTTTTTTCTTTTCTATAAGATTTTATATCTATAGTTTACACAAGAAAAGCTAAACACCTTTTTGTTACCGTATATAATAACAGACGCGTAGACTGAAAAATGTACTTAAGCGTTACTTGAGCTGTTTTCTTGTTATGTGCCTCCTGATGGAAAGTGTTCCGCTCGATAGCGCCCGATCAGCCGGCCTGCTACCACGAAAATGTTTGTGGTAATTAAGAAGGTTACTAAGGAAACCCTCGTGAACAATGATTTGTGGGGGTTGTAGTTCATTCGTGTTCTCTGGCGAACAAAAGAATGAGATAATGTACTTTTCATTTTTGCAAGAGAACTATAATTAAAGCATTCTGAATTTGAACAGACTAAATCGAATCGAATGAGTTTTTTTTTTTTTTTTTTAATTAGCAAAGTGTTTTCTGGACTTGCTTCCTTTGCTCGTGATGGTTGACATAACTACAATTCCCATAAAGCAACAGAGCGTTTTCTGAAATTCTTAAATGTATATTATTCGGCTTGATATTATTGAATTATAACTAATTACACACACATAAAAAAAACACACAAAAACGGCACGGAGCTCAAAAATGTGTATTTTCATCCGGCAGTACTCTAGCCACCCTCCCCTTGCCCCGACGGTAAGGAAACCCCGTGTCAAGGATTGGAAGCCCCTTTTCTCATGATCCGCCATTAGCTGGAGGTTCGTGGTGATTTTGTGCTCCCGATTTAAATGAATATTTCTTTCCAATAAATCCATATTACGCACTTTTTCTTTACATTATATGTTTCTAAAGTGAAACTGTGTTCCTTATCCGCAGGTGGAATCTGTTTCAAGATGCAGATCTTCGTGAAAACCTTGACGGGGAAGACTATAACCCTTGAGGTGGGTGAGCTCCCCGGTTAAATCAATGGTCTGTGGAAACTAAGTGAAAGTGTCTGCATATTTTGAGATGAGGACAGTTACATGCAGTTATTTTGTATATCATATCTAGAGCATCATTAATTTAGACTGCTTTTGACGTTGAACCGCGTTTAATGATTTGTTTTGTCTTGTTTGTGGTGAGTGATTTAAAATACACTTCCTGGCACGGCAAGTGCACAATAATAAACCAACATGTGCAAAAAGCACGGCATTTTTTCACGAGCTTTGAATTTTGTCTTGTGTACGTGATGTGAGAAAGTTGTCTTAATTCACGTTGTAACTAAATGTAGCCAAGTTAACGGTACTGTTACATTCTGTGTTTAACGAGTAGTAGTATGAAGGGAAAATAATTAAGTTATAACTATGTACCGTATGTAGGGCCTAGGGATGTGACAGGCCGCGTCACATTACGCATGTATTAAGTATACTAGCTCATGTGTACAACCCCCTCCTCGGCTACACCGCTTTTTTGATTATTCCATCATTTTGTTTAATGCTTTTACACTGCTAGTGATAAATATGTAGGTATTTTTAGTGGTTTTCCATGTCGGTTTTCCAAGTCAGAAGTAGTGGATTTTATTGACTTATGATTGTGCAAATAAACTGCGACTCTTCACCCACAATAATTTGAACTTTACATCACTGTTAGGTTGAGCCTTCTGATACGATCGAAAATGTCAAAGCCAAAATTCAAGACAAAGAAGGTAAGCGAAGTCAGGACATGTTTTGTTAACTGTATTGATATGATTAGTTTGCTGTTTTTGTTTTTAGAAAGGAAATTTAAAATTGCTTCAATTATTCCACAATACACGAAAAAAATACACAGTAGGAGTATAAAATATGCTATTTTGAATTGTACATGCCAGTTTATGAAGGGACAATTGTTAACCATTATTTATAATACGCTGAAGAAGGTATATTTGCTGTAAATAGTTTTAAAATAAACGTTTCCCTTTTGCAGGCATCCCCCCTGATCAGCAGCGATTGATCTTTGCCGGCAAACAGCTCGAAGATGGGCGCACTCTGTCTGACTACAATATTCAGAAGGTGTGTATTTCAGTTAAGTAGGTATCTGAGTGTGTGCCAGAAACATAGACCCTGTAACGATAAAGCTGTGTTGCTGTTTAAGCATGTTAAGTTGAACATCTTGAATATGCCTTTTTTTAAACTTTGTCAGACTTGACTAATAGATTTGAAGGATGTAAGTATTCTACTCAAAGTGATGCAATGTTATAATTTGGCTTGAGACAAATCTCAATAAGAGGGATACATTCTTAAACCATTTTAAAATGAAAGTTTTAGATACTGGTGTTTACAGATGCTGTACTGTCACCCAGTTGAAATTGGATCTACCTTTTAGTTCAAATGTAACCTTTTGTGATCTTGTCTGCAGGAGTCCACACTTCACCTTGTGCTGAGACTCCGTGGTGGTGCCAAGAAGAGAAAGAAGAAGTCTTACACCACACCCAAAAAGAACAAGCATAAGAGAAAGAAGGTCAAGCTCGCTGTGCTCAAGTACTACAAGGTGAGTACTGTAATTCTGAATCCTTGAATAAGTGGTATAGAGTGGAATATGTTGTGGAGAAGCATTTAAGTAACATTTTGTAGGATGGCACTAATGAAACATGATCCGTTGCTTTCCAAATGTTGGTTAGTCTCGATTGCCTTAGATTTAAGAGCCAATGCTGGTAAATTTAGTAAAATGTCAACATGCTGCCAAAGTTGAATCAACTAGAATTGTAGCACTAACTCAGTGTTGTAACCTATTACTAAACATATTGGATTATTCTGGTTGTAGGGTGTGTCCTTGAGTACACCAAGCAGAAGCTGAGTTTTTGTTCTTTTTCCTGCTCTGAAGGTTGATGAAAATGGCAAAATCCACCGTCTGCGTCGTGAGTGTCCTGCAGACGAATGCGGTGCTGGGGTCTTCATGGCCAGCCACTTCGACAGACACTACTGTGGAAAGTGCTGTCTGACTTACTGCTTCAACAAGCCTGAAGACAAGTAAAATGGACATGTAATTAATAAAGATTCTCAAAGTCTTTTTGCCATGCCTCTTTATTCCACAGCACATGCTGGCTTGTTTTAAGATTAAGTAAAATCAGTTGATACAGTGTAAACTTTTCAAAGGAAAAGTTTGATGGAAGCAATCCAGTATATAATGCATTAAACTGAAGAATTTGGTAAAGTAATCCCATGTGGGTCTTGGAAGAAGCAGGTGTCTTCCTTTCAGCACCATAAAAATATAAATTTGAGTAAAAGAAAACTGGTTTGACACAAGCCAGGTTCTTAAATTGAAACGGTAGTATATTCTATTTCTATGATTTACAAAATTATGAACTTGGACTTAGAACAAAGTGTAGGGTAATATTACTTAATTTTAAAAACCTAAATGCTTATATATATAATACCAGTCAAAAGTTTGAGTACACCTGCTTGAAACCAGGTTTTTCATGATTATCTATGCTTTTAACTGTATAAACCTGTCTATAAACACTTAATATTTCATTATATGATATGTGTACTTATATAAGCTGATAATCATAAGTGAATTGCATTCAAAAATTTTATTTTTAAATGAAAATGTAAATCTTGTCAATTTCAATGAAATGGTCACCCAAAGCAAGGGGATTTCAGTCTGAAGCCCAAGTCAGTTAAAAGTCTGAAATGTGTATAACACGGTGTTAGAACACTGGCCTAAGTATAAAAGTGTCTTTGTTAGATGTTCTCCGAGTTAACTAGCATGTTACCTAATTAACCTTTTGTCACCAATTATTGTTAACAGGTGAGGAACCATGAATACTATAAATATAGGTAGCATAGGCACAAGTTTGTCATTCCTGAATGTAAGGGAGCAGAAAATGGCAAAATACGCTCAGTTAAGCAAAGAAAAAAGTAATTACTTTAAGAAATGAAGGTCAATCTTTAAGACAAATCGCAAGAACTTTGCAAGTGTCTGTAACTGCTGTGGCCAAGACCATCAACGATTTGAAGAAACTGGCACTCATGAGGACCGAACAAGGTCAGGCAGGCCAAGGGTGACCTCAGAATCAGAACAAGTTCATTCGAGTCACAAGTCTGCAAAACCGGCGATTAACTGCCCCTGAAATACAAGCTCAGCTAAATGCTGCTAGAAGTACAGATGTTTCAACATCAACTGTTCAGAGGAGATTGCGTGAAGCTGGCCTAACTGGAAGAATTGCTGCAAAGAAACCATTGTTGAGTGCAGAATAAGAAGAAGAGACTTGCCTGGGCCAAAAAACACAGAAACTGTAAGTTTGAGGAGTGGAAGTCGGTCTTATGGACCGATGACTCAAAATTTGAAATATTTGGGTCCAACCGTCGAATATTTGTAAGACGCAGAGAGGGTGAGCGCATGTGGTTCCCACTGTCAAGCATGGAGGAGGCAGTGTCGTGGTCTGGGGTTGCTTTGCTGGTGACAGAGTTGGTGATCTTTACCAAGTCCATGGCAAGCTCAACCAGCATGGCTATCATAGCATACTTCAGAGGCATGCCATTCCATCAGGATTATGGCTAGTTGGGCAGTCCTTCATTCTTCAGCAAGATAATGACCTGAAACACACCTCAAAGTTGTGCAAGAACTATCTGGCGAAGAAGGAAAGTGAAGGACAACTCAATCTAATGACCTGGCCTGCCCAGTCTCCAGACCTCAATCCCATAGAACTTGTATGGGACGAACTGGACAGAAGAGTCAAAGCAAAGCTACCCACAAGTGCCCTACATCTCTAGGAATTGCTGCAGAAGAGCTGGGAAGACATGTCGGGTGATTTCCTGCTGAAACTTGTTAACTGAATGCCTCGTGTTTGTGAGGCTGTTATTAAGGCAAAGGGTGGCTATTTTGAGGAATCCAAGATTTAGAGACAATTTTCAATTTTCTTGAACATTGCTTTGATACTCCTTATGGTTTGTATATTGTAACATGTGTTTTCATTTTCAAGTATTTACAGAAAGCATTATCGATGTAAAACATTGTCAATTATGAAAAAAAACTAGTTTCCAGCAACTGTACTCAAACTTTTGACTGGTAATGTATATCCTACCTATTGACGTTTTGCAATCTGTTAGTGGTTTAGAGTTCTATTGCTCTAATACTGAATTACAATTCACTTGCATAACTGATTTACAAAAAGGTAAGGTGGGATGGGGGATGATTTTGTATCCTTACATGTTGTGCCTGTGATCTCCATTGAACATTTCAGGGGGCTAGTTTATTGCCTTCTTTGGCAGTTCCACCAGAATCACAAAATATTGCGTAGTCCTGTAATAGTGATTAAAACTAAGTTAGTTTATATCTTGTCATTTGTTATTAACCTTAATTGTACTCCAAAGATGGTGTCAGGTAGTGCCTTAAATTTACAGAAAAGGTATTTTACACCCCTCTAATGGTCCTTGGGAGGTTCAAAAGTTAGCTCTTGTAAACCCAAGCCTAGAGTAAATGCTGCAAGTTTTGAATTATGTGTTTTATTATGATATTACAGATTGTTTAGGTGTCATATCTGATATGCAGATATCAATAAAGAACTTGCTTCGAAGTTGTACAATTTCATACAGATGCTTTAAATAAAAGGTTTCCGATTCTTCTTAATCCAAACATTAGCATAATTTTTTCCGTAAGGACAAATGCACCCAATAAAAAGTACCAAACAAAATAAACAACTCAACATTGTATTGAGTAATTTAAGTGGTTTTGTATTCAATTTAGAACTGCTATTGGTGCTTTTTTCCCCTCATTAAAAATGTGCTAACAATTAAGAGTAAAAAGCTTTGAGCATCAGGTCCATCATGTTTCACTAGTGATCCAGTCCTGAAATTGATGGTTGTCCTCATTAGTTTAAAACCCTGGGTCCCAGCAGATCTCCTGCTGTTTTTCTGTGTCTTCATAGCACACAACTTCATCTCCAGGCTGGAAATCAATGTCCTTATCCATACTGAGGCCACACTCCATTCCAGTCTTGACTGTCTGCACGTCATCCTTGAGGTGTTTCAGGGTCGTCAGAGAACCTAAAGAGAATGTTAAGATATTGTAATAAATCATGCTTTTTACATTGAGTGCTCCCACCTAATGAAGTGCTGCAGCATTAATGTTGGACATTGGAATTATTATTTTATATATATAATATATAAATCTTAAAAGGTGTGTATCAAATACCAATAAATTACAACTGTACCAGTAATAGAAATTTCTATTTCTGGATGTACTAGACTATAAAATATGTATTGCCACCAAAAAACAAAACAAAACAAAAAACTTTATTGTGGACCAGCATGACTTCATATTCTAGTAATAAAGCGTCAGAGGTATTAAACTAAGCAAAGGCACATAACCCCTTTGTAATATACAATTGTAAAGTTTGTTAACTTCCCTAATCACTACACACACACACTTTCCTTTCTGAAGACACCCACCGTGTCAACTGAAGGCTGTTTAACTTACCTTTCCAAATGATGTCTCCCCTGCGGATGAGTTTAAACTTCATCTTTCTGTCGAGCTGTCCCTTGTTCACCCTGCAGCCAGCCACTGGCAACTTCTTCTTCCCAACAGTGACGTAGAAAGTAGCCAGAACAGAGGCTTCTCCTGTGGGTGGCACACACAGCTTTAAATCAGTCTGGCGTTTACTCTGGACAGCTCATCCCCACGATGGCATGATGTTAATATTTTTAGTATCCGTGTTTGTATACTGGTACTTTACACTTGCCTACTACATTCTCTGCCACTGTGGGAGGCAGTTTGCTGCTCAGTTCCTCTTTTAGGTCATCAATGAGCTTGTAGATAATGTTGTGCAGTTTTATCTGGACTCCTTTCTTAACAGCAGCTTGCTGAATAGCTTTGTTGGCGTCCACGTTAAACCCGTAGACCACGCCTGAGACAAGAGAGAAGCGACAGATGATTTACACTGCCACAAAAAAAACAATTTCTCTATCCATTGAAATGAGTGGTGCTTGCTTTATGCTAATATAATAATCTTTTTCAGATGCTTTGTCTGATTGATTCTGATCTGCTGAAACCTTAAGCTGAAGGTACACAGAGCCACTTTATGGCTTGGAACTTGGTTTCCGGAGACTAGGTTTCAGGCCACTGCATGGCACAGCAGGGGGGGCAGGGTTTGATACAGCAAAGTTGCCTCTAAATAGGTCTCCCAGTCTCCTGGAACCAGGTTTCAAGCCACTGTTCCTGAAAAAGTGGCTCCGTGTTCCCTCAGCTTTACAAAAATAATTCTGATCGAGGCAAGACGATGCAAAATGTTCCACTTAGAAATTAAATAGACTCTTTTAGAAATTATTATTATTCCAGAATCCATGCAGGCTATCAATTGATTTAAAAGGTGGTGGATTTAAAAACAAAAATAAATAAATAAAAACAGTGACAATATTTAGAACACACTGTCATTTACTGGGCTGATTAAGTAAAAATACTATAATTTGTTGCATAGTATACGTGTAATGTACATCAACAATACTGACCAGGTTTATCATTAACATACCGTTCATAAAAGGATACAAGGCTCATTATAGCTGTTAAACTGAAGTAACAGCGGCAGAGCTTTGCTGTTAGGCAGTTTCACACATGGCCACAAGAGGACAGTCCTGTATTAAAGTATTTTTAAAAAGTTGGAACTATATAGTATGTTGAATAAGTTGGACCATTTGTGCCATACTGCAACAATATAAATTGTAACTATAGAAACAAAGTTAATCTGTTAATTAATATCTGAAGCCTTGTCTTTTCTCGATTACCTGAGAATGCTTCTGCAAGGTTAATGTCATTTTCACTAATGTCTCCGACACCGAAGTGCACAATGTCCAGCTCACACTGCTCGTCAGCATCATAGCTGTCCAGGATGTTCAGAATGGCCTCCACAGATCCATCCACATCACCTGGCAGACCAAACAAAACAGCACAAGGTCCCTCATTTTCATCACGGAAATGAGAGAATAATAATAATACTACTACAAGTTAAATTTGAACAGCTCAAATGGTGTAATGATCCACTGTACATATTTAGGCGAATTTAGAAATGGTTTAAAAAAAAAAAAAAAAAAAAACATTAAACACAGATGCAATTTATATTTCATATTTTCCTTTTACATTTATTTTCAGAATCCATCCTTAAGCTGAGGAAGCACAAAGCCACTTTTTCAGGAACAGTGGCTTGAAACCTGTTTCAGGAGACCTAGTTTGAGGCAACTTTGCTGCATCAAACCTCGTCTCCCCTGGTGTGCCATGCAGTGGCCTGAAACCTAGTCTTCTGAAACCAAGTTCCAAGTCACAAAGTGGCTTCGTGTTCCCTCAGCTTTAGGTAACTTAAAAACAAAGGGGCATTTTCAACACAAAATAATAAGGGGAAGTAAAAGCACACCAAGGTCTTCCATTTTGTGACACTGCAGTTGTAAACTACAATAATTGAACCAGCAGAAATCAATGTAAAAGACTAAGGATGGGCTGGTATATAATTTCCATGTTATGATAACTGTCAAAAAAAAATATCACGGTAACCTTAATATCACGGTATACAGTACACCATGCAAGGTATAAAATGATGGCTTTCTAAAAATGGAGAAATTCTACTGTAAATGACTTAATTTTTTATAACTCACAAAAATAACAAAAATGCACACTTTCACAGAATGCTTTAAAAGTGATTTACTAATACAGGTTATTATTTAAGAGCAGAGATGAGCTACATTTTTGGTACAGGGTAAATAAAAGACATATAGCAACACCAAAAAAAAAAAAAAAAAAAAAATACTAAGACGTATATTCTTGGATTTATAGCTCCAGTTCATGTGCCATTGTACAAGTAAGCTTCCAATTTTGTTACTTGATTATTACACAGGCAGAGTTTGAACCAAAAAGATTTATTCACTTGCCTAAAAATTGAATACTGTAAATAACTTGTTTAAGCAAAACTATTTTGAGAATAAGTAGGTTATCCCGCTGCAGTGGCTTGTCTCTTACTAATTGAGACATTGAAACTTGTATTTTCTGTCACTGACAGTTTCATTCAAAACCATTATCAAAATACAGTATCAGTTCACAAAAAGAGCTTGCTTATACACTTTGCTAAGGCTGCAAGTATCACCCCCTGGTTTAGAAGCATGTTTGCAGTAGAAAAATGCAAGGGCAAAGCAGCTGTGATGATGGTAACTGACAGTAAGGCTGAAGTGGATGGAATGTTAAATGTGAGGCTTGGTGAGAAAACTGAGGAGCACTGAGGCTTGTTTCGTACAGGATGTTCATAGGGACACGAACACAGCATTAATCATTGTATACCGTAATTACAGTATTTGCGGTGTAGCAGAACAGGCACGGATGTTTCTAGTCGAAACATTTCTATTTTTTTTTATTGATTCATATGAAACAGGTATTGATTTTGTACAAATTAAAGTTAGTTAAAGTTCTGTGAGTGGCTACCTTTGATGATGACAGGCAGGGCGAGCTGCTCATTCTCCATCCTCTCCTTTGGTCTGAAGGCCATGCGCTGCTTGTTGGCCCTGTACATGGCGCTCTTCCTCTGTCTCCAGTTCAGATGGCTCATGCTGTCCCGCTCCTTGCTGTAGGACTCTTGGTGCTCTTTCTGCTTTGCTTCAATCACCTGCTGGTCCTCTTTCAGTTTCTCCTGCTCTTCAATATATTTCCTCCATTCAATAACTTCACGAGCTCTTTGCTGGGAATTGCAAAAAAACCCAACATTAAACAGCGCAAAAAAAATAGTTGTAGCAAACAGTACGTGTTCATATTGTCACAGAATTAATCAAAACCCTTGAGCCTAGCACGATGTGGAGAATACATAAAATAAATACTGGTGTTCAGGTAGGTGCCTTGTCTAATCTGTTGTTGCAAATACCCACTGACTGTGACTACAGCACAGAGGAGTGGAAAGTGGCAGATACAGAGACAAGTCTGTATTATATTGGAGACATTAAAATGGCCCATGGTGTGTCCAGATTAGTGTATTCATGTGAGCACAATGAGATGGATAAGAACGGGACTTTCCAGAACTGTACTGCAAGGGATTCCACAAGGTTTGGTTTGAGAGTGAGAAATTCCAAGAATAAACAAGCTTCTCCCAAACACCCAGACTGTCGTCGTGACAAGTGCCAGCTAAGACAGGGCCAATTTAAAAAAAGAGTATTTATAAAACCATTTTCTCTGAAAAATGAACTTATACCCAGTAACGGCCATCCAGACAGTGTATTTTTATCAATCAAAAGGTCAGGGTGTGGTTTGGTCTTGCAGTATCGCTTACTAGAGGCGGATCTTTGAGGAAGTAGGCTGAAGTCTATTCTCAACTGAGCTTGTGAGGAATTGAAGCCAGCCTCTGTAGCTGAATCCTGATTTGAGACTCTGCCTGAAAAGCCTTTACCTACTGATTGACATCACCAATCCGCTCTGAATCAATTGCACCTCAAAGAGGAGGGTAAGCATATATTCATTGCCTGAACTATAGATGTCTTAAATAGGAGTAGAATTAACACATGCACTATGAAAGGTGGTTTAGTTAGATTAGAATGCCTGACTGAAAGCAGTAACTGGTTTTAATTGTTTCTCGTTCGATTGTTCTTTAATACTTGTGTGATATTTTTCAAATGTGATAAAACATTGTTAGAAACTAAAGTCGTTTTTGTGCTTCATTAAATATAGTCTCTCGAAAGGAGACTGTTATCCTAAATATCGTGTCTGTGTTTGTCTCTCATAATGTTTAGTGGATTCAGTGGATTCATTTCACTCGGGCCCAGTGCATAAAAATTAACCACTAGGAGTACTGTTCCCTCCTGAGTTTTACCTTCATAAAAATCGAACGTGACACTTTCCTTACATTTTCTGATGTAATGAGAAACCGATGATACCAGTGTGAATGTAACGGGCAGTGCTGTGTGATACACTGCCGTTAAGGACTCTGTCCCCTGTCGTGAGATGAGAGGAGGTTAAAGCTTAAAAACCCCACAAATGCAGACTAGCATGGCTCTTGTGCATGTGGTCAGGGGTGTGCACAAGGGGGGGGGGGGCAAGCACTGGCCCCTCCAATAATCATCTCCAAAATATTCATTTCTGCTTATCAGTGTATTGCGTTTGCACTTTCTGTTAGTGACACTCGCACTCACAACCTGAACGTATTTCCTCATAACAGTTATGTGCAGTTATGGACACACGTGTATTCGGTTTGCACATGTTCCCCCATAACGTGCAGTTAAGGACTGGCGCGTGTGTCCCCTTAATGTCTGAATCCAGCTGCAGTACTACAATTAGTGGAAAAAACACACATTTTTAAAATGATGCTATTTTATGCTAAACTGAAAACTGTTAATATACTAAAGGGAAAGCACTTGTGAAGCTGAATCAGGAATTTCAATGCAGAGTTCCTGAAATGCAGTACGATTTATTTGTACACCACACTGAGCCTATTTTAACGCTCAGGAATTGGATAATGCAATGTCTTTGACAGAACTCATGAAGGTCTGTAAAGAACATGACCTGGGACTTCTGTATCCTGATGTATTCAACACACACATTATATATATATATATATATATATATATATATATATATATATATATATATATATATATATATATATATATATATATATATATATATATATATATATATATATAGTTTAATGTGCTCCCCCCAATAGCGGTCACATTTTTATTCCTGTGCATGCCCCTGCATGTGGTTAAGACTTGCTTGCACCCAGCCTCTGTGGTGTTACATTAAGCAGTTTGTTTTATTTTTTAAAAGTCATCTGAACCCCCATGGGCAAGGTACTGTACTCGAAGCTCCCTGTTCTGCATACACGCACGTTTTGTATTCTATTGAATTTTAAATCTGTGGCTTGGCATTTGCTTAGCCCTCTACAATGTCCCTGGTACATTTTGGAAGATACCTTCATGCCTCCTGTGGCAGAACAGAAGTCCTGCTGCTGTGAATAGTGTGTGGGGGAATGCAAGGTTGGCAGGGATGGAGTTAAATCTGTCCCTGCCAACAACCACAGGTGCAGCCATTCTCCAATTAGGTAACTGAGTGGCCACCTGTATAAAAAGGAGGAGAAACCCTTTGTGCGGGAAAGGGAGTTTGGGTGAGTATAACCTGTGTGTTAAATTGCGTATTTTGATGTGTATTTGTAGTGAAGGCGACTGCCCCAGCCTACAGCCGGTTAGCTTTTCTGTGAAGCTTTATTTTAGCCCTCGTGCCCTATTTATTTGTCTTTTTCTTTAATAAATGTGCATGCTAATGCTTGAACTGCAGCTTCCGAGTCTCATTCCTGCCAACAACATCTCAGCCCACAGCGCTATCCTGCCACACCTCCCAAAAGCATAAAGAATATTGGTAAATCACACAAATCCAGGCAGCATTTTAAGGTGCGGGACCTGTACCTGTCACTCTCACCTCGGACTCCACTTCAAGGATTTCCTCCCCGGCGGACGGCACATCCTTCCAGCCCACGATCTCCACGGGCGTGCTGGGCCCCGCCTCACTTATCGCTCGGTTATTCTCGTCGAACATCCAACGCACCTTCGCCCAGGACTTACCAGCCACCAGCGTACAGCCTTTCTTCAGAGTGCCTCTCTGAATTATAGCCGTGGTTACAGGACTGGGCAGTGGGAAAAAATAGTAAGATTTAGTATTCAAGAATGGCTTCCTCTTTTTTTTAATCTTTTTGATGTGGATTGGATTGGCAGCACTGAAGTCATTTCCTTTGAGGATCTCTCTTTATTGGGAGTGATAGAATATTTAATTTTCCATGCTGATCCCATCTCATCTGTGGCCTCTATTACTCCTTCTCCACTGGCACATCCGATGCGTGGGGGCTCGGTACGGTACGGGTACAGGTGGTTCTCCACTGGTAGAACCACCCGTACCCATACCGTATTTATCACGCTGAGCGAGAACCAAACCGTGGAACTCCAGCCTCACAAGACATCTGAATCCGGCTGCGAGCCGAGCCAGGGGCGGGTTTAAGGACTTTTGTCATTACGTTGCATCAGTCAGTCAGTACACTCCACAAAGACAAACGACATGCCGGGCAGCGAGTGAGATGAGAGAAAAGTACAGCCTTGGGTCACTGAGGAAGTGCAGACTCTAGTTTCTCTGTGGGCAGATAGAAGTGTTCAGGAAGATCTGGAGTCGTGCTTTAGAAATGAGAATGTTTATGCCCGAATTTCTGATGATTTAAAGCAAATGGACATAAACCGCGGGTACGATACACTTACTCACAAACTCAAAAACACAAAAACACAAAATTCTTACCAAATGTCTTATCCTTGACCTTTATTATATTAATATTAGTGCTGGAACAAACAAATATTAGAATGAATATTTTTTGACATGTATTCAGATATAGAAATCAGGTGTTCATATTCACTACAAATGACAAAAATACCTTGCAGTTATTTACCATCTCAACAGAATTTGCGCGAATTTGCGAAAATGGCAAATGAAAAAGAGCTCTGTGTGATGCGAGATGAATATTATTTTTTTATATATATATATATATATATATATATATATATATATATATATATATAAACACCACAGGATCAACACAGCAGCTCTTGAGCCTCTATTTAAAAGTTTTAGACAGCAAAAAGTAAACAAACCAGATTATGAGTGCGCACTCAGTGATCTCTAAGGAAAGCCACCTGGGACAGAAAAAAGGCAAGAAAGTCATTCTGAAATGCCTCGCTTAAGCAGTGCCCAACGTGCTGAAAATATTGTGAAGTGATTTTTATATAGATTGTATGTATGAGATATTTTTTGTTGCAACTTTGTTATGTGGAATGTAATAAACGAGAAACAAAACGGTGAGTTTTTTTCCTCTTCACTTTACAACTGCATTTCCACGTTTGTTTTATTTGAAGTGTTTAAAGTTAAATTTCAGTTTTCGTTTGCTTGTTCAGCTACAAAAAGGCACAAGTAAACCTCATGTTATTACTTTATGAAAACGTGTCTATGTCCGCTGTTAACTGTGAAGAAACGGCAATGTCAAGGAATGAAAAAAATAAATGAAGTAAATGCGGTGTCAACTTTATGTACTATTTATTTTGAGAATAAATAAAACAACGTTTAAATGCTATTTCTGGCATTCTTTGTTTTGTAGTTAATTCACTGGGGTAAGGGGGAGTCCTACATAACTTATTCTTTACTCCTGGGATATTTTTCTATTTTAATATGTTACATATTGTAAGGTATTGGTGTAAAATAAAGGCATGGTGTAAATTAACAACAACTGTCTTTTGTTGTGTGTGACGTCAGTAGCGCGGCTTGGCTCTGCAGTGGAAAAACAACCCAGGCTCGGTTGTACGGTGGAAAACAGGTATATGTCAATGGTGCCAAATCTACTGCCTACCGAGGGCTAGGTAGATATAAACTAGACTCAGTTCTATTGTGATCCAATCAACATTTTAACACAAACCTACAGAGGCTGGGCATTTTACTGCAGTGCCAGAAAACCCTTGGTTTCCTATTTTTTATATCCTAGACTTCTTATCTCCACTCTGAGAAATCCTGCAACACCAATGCACTGAAAGAAGCAGTCTGAATGCACTGACTACGGAGACACGCAGCCTCTCCCACCAGACCTATTTGTTTATACAAGTTATGTACTGTGTATAGCAGGGGTCTCCAACCCTGGTTCTGAAGCGCCTCAAATCCTCAGGTTTTATGTCATCAATGGCTAAGATCTGGAACACCTGTTAATCTGACTAATTAAGCCAATAATTGGTGAAATGAAGTAACCGAGAGCTCGGCTGAAACAAAAAGCAGAAGACCCAGTATCTCTCCAGGACCAGGCTTGGTGACCCCTGGTGTATAGTGTATCAATACACTCACCCTTTGCCTTTGTCTGTTCGGCTTTCTATGACGGTCCCCTCGACCAGCCCCGTGGGATCAGCCTTCAGTTCCAGCACCTCTGCCAGAGTAACTGTGGCCTCTGCCAAAGACTTCAGGTTGTCTCCCTGGAACAAACCCCCCCCCACATGGTTAGAATAAATTAAACAGCTATTTTAGTTTTACAGCATGTATGACTTAGCACCATCCCGTAAAACATTTGACCTACATCTCATATATTTAGCGCTACAACATTTTGCTGTTAATCCTTCTGTTTTGCACATGTTTATCGGTAACAAGATCTCAACATGGATTCCTCTATCAGCTGACAACTCAAGTGTTCGGCTCAGACTACCTTTTACACATTAATACAGTGCTTCTCAATCCCAGTCCTCGGGGACCCCTGTGTCTTCTGGTTTTCATTCCAGTTTACGAGAATATTAAAGCAGGTAGAAACCCGCTCACCCCGGATTTGGATTAAATGTTTACGCCCACCCCTCACTTGATTGGTTAGTATTGTGACGTAGCTCCACCCATCCCTCTTTGGCCTGCTTTGAAAAAGGCAGTCAATGAGGCTTGGCTAAATTAACATGGAAATGCAGTATGAGGGGCAGCAGGGTTTTCGCCCCAGGTTGAGTGGTGAGTGAAAACAAGGTATAAGTGAACTGGCAGGAAATTTTACTTCAGTCTGGAAAACAAAACAAACACAACTCCACAGCACCACAATGTGGGACATTGTGAGAATGTTGTTATGTAGATTGTTATTACACTTCTAAGCGAGAAGATCCAACCCAAAGAGTCTTTCACAAGCAAGATACCTTTTCATTATTGCCAAAGAAATAATAAAATGACTACAGTGGCTTCTGAAGTGTTTGCTTCCAGCAAAACATCAGTAGTGGTGAACAACAATCGTGGCCTCTGTCTTAGTACCTTGTGTGGAGGAAGTATGTTTGCTTTAAACCACGTTAGAAAGGGCTGAACAAAGCAGACAAGCTAGACAGGCTATAGTTTTTAAGATCAGCCTCACAAAAATTGCTGAGGAGTCAGTCATTACTAACTAGTGATTGGTTGCAATCCTTCAGTAAAAAGGTCTACTGTGGAACCCCATGCAATTGTTTCACATGGTCAGTTTTCATGGTATTGCTTTTACCATACTCACCTATGATTTACCAAGTGAGTCTGTGCTTTCACATTGCATTGCTATATATTTACCATTGTATACTGCAGCAAAGGTTTTGAAAGTTATGCAATTATAAACTGATAGTCTGGGTGCTTCTGATGTGGAGAAATATATCTTAGACTTGGATTATGTATGATGTGCCTACACAAGTCCTTCGAGTTGCCTTGCACACACTCACCTCTTTGAAACCATGCTCTTTACATGTAGCATAACCACAATAACTCTCAAGTAGCATATGAACAATAAGCACTGCAGTGAGTATGATTAACAAAAAATAACAAAAAAAACAGCTTTTATATATTGTATGTATGCATCTATCAGCCATAGCTATTACATTTAATAGTGCTGAATTTAGAAATACTAACATAAACTTAAATGTAAGTTTCTTTTAGTATTTCTATACGTACGTATGTATGTAGATAGCCTGAATTGATTACAACACTAAGCAGATTTTTTCTCCCTACTTTTCTACATTTATATAGACAGACAGTAGGCATGGCTGGCTGATTCTGACACACTCAGTGATTTCTGGTAAAGAATGCTGTAACCATGTTTTTATCACAATTGGGTCAGCAGTTCACTAGATATATGCATGGGAGCCTCCACTGCATGCAAGGGGTGTGCTGTACTCTGTGCCTGACCTTGAGAGCTGACACGTGGACAGCCTGCACTTCTCCACCGTACTCCTCACACACCACATCATGGACCAGCAGCTCCTTCTTTACCCTCTCTGTGTCCGCGTCAGGCTTGTCACACTTATTCACAGCCAGGATGATGGGAACTGAGACACAAACCATGACACACAAGAGGCTCGATCAATCACGCTGTTTATACAGCTCAGGGGTTGACTGAGCCAATCGGGTTCAGAGCAGAGCGGTCATTACCATGGTAGGTGCCGTCAGTAATCTTGAAACACTTAACAAACAGTGGCTTGGTTTTCAACTTTTAAATAGATTCATATGCATAAACAACTGTTCAGTCCTCCTAGTGAAATTTAATCAACACCTTTTTATTTAGAGACAAGAGGATCGCTCATTATATAGGAAGTATAGACCAACAGTTTTCCACTGTAAGCCTCAACTTGAACACAATATTTGTATGAGATATATATATATATTTCTTTCTTTTTCTTGTACGGTGGTGCATTATCCAACTGTTTCAACACCTCCACTTTTGTCTGCAAGGACAGTGCACATTTTTGCACAAGCTCTATGGCAACTAGAAATGCCTCACAGGCTCTGTGGTCCCCAAACAGCAGTAAAATACAGTACAGAGGCACTAATGTGAATGCAAGTGAATACATTTCCTAATATCCTGGGAGGGCTCCAAATTAATAAGCACTAACAAGAAATTTCTGAATTTGTATTACAAGTAGAAAATTCATACTATCAGGAAATATGTTTAATCCGAGTTAGTTTTAGCAAGAATTGACTGTGTGTGTGTAATATATAAGTACATCTTTTGACAAAGCGGAGCAGGATATTTGACTTTCAAAACATATTTGCACCCATGTATACAGGTGTCCACACATGTGGTCGTAAAACTGTTCTTCAACAGTGGGTGACATTACCTTTTGCATTTTTGGCATGCTGAATGGATTCTATTGTTTGTTTCATCACCCCGTCGTCTGCAGCTACCACCAGTATGACTATATCAGTTACATGGGCTCCTCGGGCTCTCATTGCTGAAAAGGCTGCATGCCCTGGTGTGTCTAGGAAAGTGATCTTTTCACCAGATGGCAGTTGGACTGTGTTGGGGGGGGGGGGGCACAGGACACAACAAAAGAGTGATGGTTATAATTTTCTTTTCGCATTAAAATGTTTATGATTGACTGTACATCACACTGCAACTCATTAAGGTTATTCAATGGGTCTTATAGACAAGTGATCTTTATATACAGGTATAGCTGTATAGCTTTGACTTCACTATGTACCTACACTGCAGTAAGATATTAAAAGGCATATGTATGGTATCTAAGAAGCACTTTTCTCCCACTTGTACTGTGAAATCCCTCTATAACAAGCACCAGAGGTGAAAAAGTTTTTGACAAAGAGCTGGTCCTAAGGCAGGGAGCTCTTTAGATTAGATACCAAATTTTGTCTCAAAACTGCACAGTATGTTTTTTTGTCTGAGGCTGTTTACAAATGCAGCAGTTAAATGAAGGTCAGCCCAGTCCGCAGTGCTTACCGAGGAATGCTCCGATGTGCTGAGTGATACCTCCGGCCTCCATGGCCGCCACCTGGCTCTTTCTTAAACTGTCCAGCAGTGTGGTTTTACCGTGGTCTACATGACCCATTATGGTTACAACAGGGGGACGTGCAACCAGCACTGCTGGGTCTGCTGGGGGCCTAGAATAAAATAAAAGGGATTTCATTATAATGATGTTAGTATGATGTTGAGCTTTGTACCATCAAACCACCAGAGAGTCCATTCATTATTACATTTGATCAGCCTTTATTTCAAACGCCTCTTTTTTCAGTATACTGACTTAAAACCTAGCTTATTAGCACATTAACAAATAATAAGAGTTCAGCAAACATCAGATCCCTACATATGATTTATCAACTCCAAGATAATCACATTATTTATTATTAAAGATGTAACTATTTCATATGTAAAAGTTTGCAAATTAGATTAGGATAAAACCCATTTTGCAATCAAGTTTTTTATTTTGTTGCTAGTTTTGATATAATAGGACCTATTTACAAAACTTTAACACCCATACATACAGTATATAAACATAAAACATGTCCATTGCAATAAAAATTTATTTCTACAATGTAAAACATTCATAATTTAAATCAAACATGTATTTGCATGTAGTCTTGCACAGTAAACATTACATTTCTTTAATGTGTATAAATTAATTTCCAAGTATAACAAATACATCTTATTAATATTCATGCTATAAAACTACAATGAGTACAGTCATTCATAATTCAATTTAAGCTCTTTGTCTTGTAAAACAAAACAGTTCAACTGGATGCCAAGTGGGAGTGTACCTGTTAACTGCATCTTTATTTTCCCTGACTTTTCCCTCAGTCAGTTTTGCCCATTTGTACTTCATTCCTGATTTCTTGACTGCCTCCTTGATCCATACCTCATCTAAGAGGGAGTCTGGTTCCAAGGAGTCCAGATCAATGGTTGTGTGTAGCAGAGCCTCATAAACATGATCTGGCAGGAAAATAACACAATCACGTTGAGTCAATACAGTCACTGCTCCATAAAACAGCTCCACTGCCTTAACCTCCACGAATACATGGATACTGTCGCTTGATTTATTTTTCACTTACATTTTTATCTGCATCAGAATTCACCTGGCATGATCTGTGCCTGAAGAATACTATTTGCTGGCTAATTACTTTGATTTCAAAGAAATAACAATGCAGTGAGCAATATTACTGGCCCCATTTATTTGACAATGATAGCATGAAAATTAATTGTGCGAATACTATATATGGAATATATCACTGATAAATAGAAACAGGTTAACCCATTAAAGAGTAAGTAGCGGGGTTCTGAAGAATAGTGTTATACGTTCCCACGTGTTGCTACAACTGTTTAAATAACGTACCTGTAATTTTTATTTTTATGGTTAACATCCTGACAACTTCTTACACTTATAAATTTAAAGTGCTTGAAATGGCTGCTCTAGTACACTGGGGTTTGAGATATGTCCTCTAAATCACTGCAGGAAGAGCGATTAAAAAAAACAAGTGCTCTGGCTTTTCTGTTCTGTACCACATCATGGATCGTTATTGCTGTTACCTGTTTGACAATGTGGGCAATAATCCTTACACTATCAGTGCGCTAGAGTGGCCATTTTGAAAAGAGATTTGAGCAGACTTTAAACTTAAGTGTAAAAAGTTGTCAGGATGTTAACAACAAAAAGAATAATTACAGGTATGTTACTTAAACAGTTGTAGCAACACGTGGGGACGTGTAAATCTATATTTTTAGGAACCCTGCTACTTACTCTTTAAGGTACAAGGGACATATGAGGCTGTGTGGTCCAGTGGTTAAAGAAAAGGGCTTGTAACCAGAAGGTCCCCGGTTCAAATCTCACCTCAACCACTGACTCATTGTGTGACCCTGAGCAAGTCACTTAACTTCCTTGTGCTCCGTCTTTCGGGTGAGACATAATTGTAAGTGACTCTGCAACTGATGCATAGTTCACACACCCTAGTCTCTATAAGTCGCCTTGGATAAAGGCGTCTGCTAAATAAACAAATAATAATAAACAAATAATAACATATGTGTCTCACAAATAGCATTATGCTAACTATTTTTTACAATGAGCTGCAAAGTTTACTGACAGGTTGGATGTGCTCATCCAAATAGTCAGTTTCCTCGTGATACTTGAGTCCCTCTCAAATGTATTTTAAGAAGAAACCGTTTGAACAACTGCTCAATTCCTTGTTACCTTAAGGGGTTAAAAGGCAGAGAAAAAAAAAAGAAAATGGAAAAACACCTTCAATGAGAGAATCAAAGAATACAGCTGGGTACAAAACAAATGCTGTCTTATGTACCTTGGTAATACAGCTTTCTCACTGCCACTTTACTGCTACAAAAAGGTGACTGAATATGAAGCCAATATTCAGTTTGTATCTCAAACTGTTTATGAAATAATAGCTGCTAAAAAAAAAAAGAAAAAAAAGAATGCTCTTAAAACAATCAAGAGCAACAGAGAACATTTTTAACACAGTGCTACTCACAACTCAAAATTCAAAACATACCAACATCTTTGTTCATTGCTTGAGCAAGTTCGGCAACAGACATACGCTGCTTAATTTCTACTTCTTGCTTTTCTTGTTTTGCTTTCGGTTTTGGAATCTTTGTCTTTCCAGAGCCTTTACCCTATGAAACAACAGAAAAGAGGAAGCTGCACTGACTTTTTAAAAAACTTTTTTTTTTACTGGAAAACAATACTGGAATGCTGCTTTTCTGCCCCGTTGTGATACGAAACGCTACACCCCGTTATACAGTCAAATACCCACTTACACCCACTTCACTTAAGAACCGCCCCCCACCCAGCACAATATATAACCAATACCATGAATGCATGTGCTGTCTATATAAGGATAAAGAGCAAATGTTTAAAGTGGTGACACTTACCAGCTTTGTGGAAAACAGTCTGGTTTGGCTAATGGAGACCATGATTAAAGTTTCATTGCACCACTTTGGGGTGTTGAGGAACCTAGATAGTTTAGTGCAGTAAGCAGATGATCCAAGCGTTGAGCGCCGTGTTCTGGGGACTTCCTTATAGCACAGGGCACAGAGCTGTCTGCAGGCAGTGTTATAGCGCAGCAGGTTCTCCAGAAAAAGTTTTCCACTCATATTGACTATGAAAAAAATAAAAATAAAAACATTTGAAAATAATAGTTAGACAGCCCCCCCCCCCCAAGGTTTTGCATTTGCATTTGCATTTAACCAAATTCTAAATATGTTCAGAGCATACACTACCTTGCATTAAATATGTCTAAAATGGAATACTCTTTCTGAATGAGAATGTATTTCAGTATTGCAGAAGTAAAGTGGGTTTCACCCGAGATCATAAATTAATTGTTTTATTCCGCTGCAGGCTGGAAATTGACTGTAGGGTTGTTTACTGGTGTACTGTTATTTTCAGTTACGTGGGTAAAAAGTGGTACACAGCCCACTGCGCTTGCTTGAGCATGCCTAAATTTCTGCTAAGAAAGCACGGACGTGCCCATTCAAATCTGGCACGTTATGATGTTTTAGGCATTTTACAGCTTTTAAATTGCATTTATCATATTTTTCACAATTAAAAAAGTAGTATGCGAATATTTATCATATGCAATACATTGGGTCTTGTACATTTTTTTTACTTCTGCAACTTTGCGGTGGACTTTTCTTTTGTCTTGTTCATCGTTAATTGTTTTTTCTTTTTAGAGGAATTGATTGTCTCTGTCCAGTTTAGGTTTGCAAAAAAATGATGTATCATTAATGGCAAATGTACCTCTGTTTGACAATTGGAAAACACATCACTTCGCAATTGATTGTACAGGTACCAAAATCTCACTGCATACCACTTTCTAATTACAATGGGTCAAGTGTTGGTACACGTACCACATTGTGACGATGTACCACATTATAACACTACATCGGGTTTGAACGTAGTAAAGACACAACTGCTATGTAAATAATTCAATTTCATGTCGTGTGAGCTTAACCTGACAACACATCAGAATTGTTTGTGCCTCGTTTTTCTGTATTTCGAATTTGAATGACAGGTCCATAACATTTGACTCGTGTCACTATTCCGTTATCAGTACTGTAACGTACGAATTTGATATTATACAGTCACAAATATTTTAATTTAAGTAAGCATTCTACACCAAACCAAAGTGTACTGACCAACCCCATGAAAATACACAACTATAATACGGGGGTTGTTTTTAGATTAAAGTGTTTTATTAAACATGGCGTGTTAGACAACTTTATTATTTTACATTATACGACAATATTTACCTGTTTTCTACCGTTGCATCACCTGCTAAATTGAATTGTAACTGTTCGCATTGTTATTTTTGCAAAACTAAGATTCTTGAGTTCTGAATCCCCGGTCACTGAAGTCATTCCTGTTTCTCTATGCGCGTCGCCATGACACTTACCCCACAATGCATTGCTATCCAGAGGCGGTGCTTGAGTTCAGAGGGTCCATATGCAAAGAGTGTATTCAGTTGCTGCTGGAAGGGAATTACTGTATTATGATTTGAATAATTCACTCAAACAGTCCGTTCATGACTAGAACTCACTTCCAAATTGCAACAGGAAGATGCAACTTTTATGTATTACAGAATCAATGTCAGGCAATCATTTTCATTACACATTTCATTGGCCAGGCATGATGGACTCATTGGACACAAGTGTACGTTCACAGATTCCCAAGCAGCAATTATTTAAACTGTAGTGAAGCAGTACCCATGGTTCAGGCAAAAGTCTGTTTGCATTTTTTTTCTTCTTCTACCATTCGTTTTAACAATGCGCTCTCTTGTTGTTTGCACTTTCACTCTGCAGCATGGAAGATTTTTGTAAAAATAGTTATTTTGTAAATGTCAACGTATAACAAATCATTTGTGTTACGGTGCCATTTAAACAAGTACAGACCAACTGCAAGAAATTATACTGTAACCCGGCAGTGAATGACAGGCGCGTGACCTGGCACAGCTGCTTGGGAGGAATCAGGAACGAGGGACGGACAGTTGGCGAGGAGTCTGCAGAATTGACGAGATTTTACACCATGACTTCGGCAGAATTACGAAAAGAACTGGAAGAGTACTTAAAAAATAATAATATTGAAACTGTCTGCGTGGACCACCCAGAGGTAACTTTTGTTTTAAAACAAAACGCAATTACCAATTAATTTACTGTATGTGCTGCTGTGTCTATTTGCTACTCTTTTGTTGCGTAAAGCCCTCTATTTAGTTTTTATTAGTATTTATTTACTTTTCAACACAGTAACGTTGTATGCCTAATGGTATTTAATCAAAGCACTGAACAATAATACAGTCGAACTTTGTTTTGTTAAGGTAGGCTACTGCAGAGGAGACATAACACGCGTCAATTCCAATCCAAGTACACTTAAGAAAAATAAGAGGGCACAGCAACGTAGCATGCAATTACAGGGTTCTAACTAACATTGGTAAGAAATTGAGATATTGTTGTGGAACGCTTCATTCTAAAGTATTTGTGCTATATAACATGTTCAATACGTGGGAGCTACTTTAATCATAAGGTACAATGTATTTGTAAAAAAGTTCTTACTACATATCCCCTTAAGGAGTTGGAATTATAATGGTTTATTTGCTCCACCAATCAGAAAGCCCCTTACTAGCTGAACAGGCAATTAACTGAGCTTTTAGAACAGTACCACCAGACCAGATCTAGCAATCATGGCAAGCAGACCACAACATAATGCTGTAATGTAATGCAGTTCTGAACACTAGTAAAGCAGTTTACAACATTACAGGTACAAGGAATACATGAAGAGATGGGTTGGGCTGTTAGAAAGTCTGGAAAGGGTGCTTACCAATTGATTTCATGAGTTTTGTCAAGGCAAAAAGTGACATCCTGCGTGAGAGAGAGCCCCAGAAGACTATTTAAATCATAGCATGTTCTCAGGTTTGTTTAATAAAGAGAGCACATACAGTTAGACCGCGGCTCACAGCAGGGGTCCCCACAGCCAGACACCAGTGACAGCATTCCAATACAAACGCACTGTATCGGTGTCTTTGCAGCAGTGCAGGGTCTATGCAGCCACAGATCAGTTTAGATGCATGATTGGCCAATGGCTTTTTGAGTTTTTATTGTAAAGTGCCATGGGATGCTCTGGATGAAGAGCGCTATATAGAAGCAACTGTATTGTATTGTGTAAAAGAAAGAATATCACCTTAATTCAATAATAGCCATTCTAACTGTAATTAACATGGAACCGCAACATATTTTTATAATACTGAAAAAAATACTTTTGTTTTATATGTTGCTATAAAATGTTACCCACCTGAGGGATTCTACTAGGACTTGAAGGCGACGATGAAATTGTCATGGATAGGAGAGGACATTTTGTTTTTAATTAGTTGTTAAAAAAAAAAGAAAAACATAATGAAATAATTTGATGTATTGCTTATGATTTCCAGAAAAAAATAAAATAAATGTTAAATTTGTGATAAACATGATCAGTTCTGTGTTTAAATAAAAACAAATCTATATTAAAATGTCAGATGGAATTATGCACTTCAAACGATATTGACTCTATTAAGTTACATGGTTCTATACCACTTGAAGAAACCCCCCAGAAATGAATGGTCGGCCCATGGTTATCTGGCTGTGAATTGCCTTTCAGGTGATGAATACATAGGATAGAGCAGACACAGATGTTACTGAACAGCATTCAGATGTGGTCTATGAAAACTACAGTTTGATTACTCCAAACTATACTTTTGGTACTTAGAACCCTGTAATTCCAAACGTAATCTTGTGAAATTTGGACGAAAGGACCGCAGAGCTTCATTTCTCTTTCAGGACAGATTCAAGTTTAAAGTAGGGTCAAATAAAACTGCTGCTTAATGTAGTTTCTAAAAACTATAGTTGGACATAATATATTCTACATTTTTTACGTAAAGGTTTTCACAGTGGAAGAAATGATGCCCCATGTTCAGCACCTAAGCGGAGCCATCACTAAAAATCTTTTCCTCAAAGACAAAAAGAAGAAGGGTCTATGGCTGGTGACCGCTCGTCACGACAGACACGTGAACCTCAACGATCTTGCAAAGAAGCTGGGAGTGGGGAGTGGTAACCTGAGGTTTGCTGAAGAGGCAGCCATGCTGGAGAAGCTCAGAGTGGGCCAGGGTTGTGCAACACCACTTGCTCTGTTCTGTGACAAACAAGGAGATGTCAAATTTGTCCTGGACAGTGATTTAGTGAATGGGGGACACGAAAGGGTATATTTTCACCCCATGACTAATTCAGCAACTATGGGGCTAAAACCTGAGGACTTCCTGACATTCTTAAAGGAAACTGGACACGAACCTATTCTGCACAATTTTGATTAGAAATTTTATGAAAGCTCAACTTGTACCATAAGTATTTGTAGAGTAAAGAAAAAAGTGCAACCAGATTCAACAATCTGTAGCAAGTCATGCAATTAAACTCAAACCGTTCCTATCGGACACTGCTTTATTTTTTGTTTTAAAACCCCAAGGAGGTGTAAAAACGTTTTCAGTTTTCACTTAAAATCAAATGCATTTTCATATTCAAGGGATGTTTAAAGACAGTTTCAACATTGCTTTAACAATGTTTTTTAAAGATATAAACATATCCTAATTGTTATGATATAATGTATTTTTCACCCTAATGACATTTAAAATAAAAAAATGCCAGGTCTATAAAGTCTTATTATACTCTTATCCTTATAGCAGCTTTTTAAAAGTACCAACAAAAGTGCATAAAATGCCAAAAAACAGGTCAGTGAATGTTTTAAAAACTGCTATAAGGATATCAAGCTGTAATTAAAATGGAATGTGAGAAAGTCTATATTTTAATAGAGATTGAACTCAAAATTAATGTTAGGTGCTGTGATAAGTCTATACTACTGTCTCAACCCAAAGCATATTAAACAGTGAAAGTACGCATACAATGTGTATCCATTTCAGTGCATTTATTAAAATGGAGTTGAACTACAGCACATCAGCTTAGCATAAAGGTCTGATTGCCATAATTAGTAGAAATTCCCTCAAAATAGCCTCACCTAGGTCCATTCCTATGATTCGTGTAGAAATGGCAAAAAATCAGGGGCGGGTGCACATACTTGTTTTTTGTGACTATATTTTTTCTTCTGTTGAACGCCCAATACTTTGTGAGTGTATACACACGGTTATTCTATGTTTTGTTATGTTTTTGCCTTTTAAATGTGTTCAAAGCAATGTGAAGAAGGTCCGCACTCATAAGAAAAACAAATTAATTCCAAAAAGTCATTTTCATTATTCTTCATTTCACAGCTTAGTTTTCTGAAGAACAGATTAAAATTAAAATTCATACGGAAAATCACAAACTGTTTCAGCCAAAAAACCTTCATCAGTGTGTATACACAACTTCAATGTTGTCCGTGTTTCTTCCCAAAGCATACTTGTCTGCGCCTATGATGACGCCTCTCCCATTCCCTGTCTGTCTTTCTCTCTGTAGTAGTGCTTGTAAGGATAACAAAGAACACTTTAGTCTGTGTTGAGCACTTTCCTTGGCACGTGTCTTAGCATCTTTATTCTGGTTAAACCCAGCTGATAAGGGATTGAGCATTTCAATGTAAAGTGGAGCGATCAAAAAAAAGAAGCCAAGTTAGAAGCAACACTTGTGTGAATGTTGGGCCCCAGCACCTTTCCAGTTGTGCCTATTTGCTTGATGCTTGACCAGGTTGCCCCAATTGCTTCTCTTAACTTGGGCTTTTGTGTTTGATATCACCACTTTAAACAGCTTTTGTGTTTTTCTAACTTGTTTTTTAACATTGACAATGTTTTTATTATAGATATAATATACTCTGCAACAGACTAAATACACCTCTATTCAACACAAACTTAAGTTTTCACAGCTTCAGCAGCTTGCATCCATTTATATAAAGTGGGAAGAGAAGGCTTCTACTGTATTACGTGTTTTCCAACTTGGTGCAATTAAAAACACATCTTGATGTTGTCTGCCTGTGGGATTTCAGAACATGTATTTCAAAACATTAACTGTGGTTGAAATTTTTAAAAAATGCATACACTTAAAGGTCAGAAGAAATACAAATCAACCCCAAACAAGTTCAGTCTCTCTTCATGACAATCGAGGTCTTCAAATGTCATGGGGTTAAGTCCCTGAAGGGACTTTGACCTTAACATAGGAAAGAAATAATAGTATGGGTATGTCATGAATAATCTTGTGGTGGGATGGTCTTCCATTGTGATTTGAAGAGTGGACCCTCCAGGAGAAAGGGAGACCAGAACCTGATCTAATTAGTTCAGTATTCATACAAGGACATACAAATCTGAAGTCCTAGAGAGGGTACTAGGATAAAACGAACAGGGAAATCCTTTTTTGTGAAAAAATATGTATCAGATTAGATTGGATGTTACCTCTTACTATAAAGCATGGAGATTTAGATGTCTGCTTTGAAAGAATATTTACGCTTTTAAATGCCATAGTTGCAAAGTGGGTTTAAATGCTTAGTGTCAGGAGACTGACTGGAAATTGAACATCCACTGATCCAAGCTTTTCTCATTCACGTATTATCAGTCCTATACAGATTTTGTTTCTGTCCAGCATCCCTGTAAAAGGGATGTGTTCCCAGTCTTGGTTGTTAAAGGTGAAACCACAATTAGTTAAATTGGTTTGGATTAAGAGGTTCTCATCTGGGCTGAGATAAATAGCTGTAAATTTTTGGTTCCAGCTTGTGTTATCCTTGAGGTCACGTCATTCTCACTTCTCCACAGCTGTAAACCTCATCTCAACTTTCAAAACTATAAAAGTACATTATGTTCCACAGGAATAAACCTGAGATCACAAAATGCAATTTTTTAGTATCTGCAGTTTCAAAAGCAGAAAAGTGGTGTGTGTCACTTTTAAATGGGGTCAGTAATAAAGTGAAGTTTAATACCACAAAGTGCTGTTGTGTTGTATGCACTCTCGAGTAAAAATACAAGTCAAGAAAACAAATGGATGTCTATTGAGGCTAGTCCACACATTAACCAAGCACCATGAAAACAAGGTGTGTAAGCTGCAAACCAAATGCTGTTATTTGCATGATATGTAATGCATTCACAAACATCTCAGAAGCAATGGTCATTACCCACATCAAATGCCTTTATGTAAAAGTGGAAAAGGAAATTAACTACATAATCAGTCATTAAAAGTGAAATGCTTATCCAGATCATGGGAATACCACTGATTCTTCTATCAGGAAATTCTGTTTACATAAGATTCTTTCCAGATTTTCACACACTTCATCACATACAACCTTTGCAGCAAAAGTCCAACTGAAGTAAAGCATTGATAAAGTAATTTCTTTTTTTATTATTATAGTGTTATTTTGGTATGTCTTGCAAAAAGTATGATAATAAGATTCATAGCACAGCTTTGTCCTAGAGACGTCTTGATTGCTTCATGCAGATCGTGATAAACTCATAAGGTAGTGCCCCCATGCCAATAGGTTTGTGTAGGTAACGCAGAGTTAACGCAGGTTCCACAATATTGCTAGTGTATACATTCTTCTCATTTACAAGAAAGCTTAATAAGAAACCGTTAAACAGTCTGGCTATTTAAAAGCAAATGATATACATAAAATATGACTGATTCTTCAGGGTCCATGAAAAGTTTAAAATGTTTTCTTCCCCAGGAGTTGAGCTCGGCACTGTTACAGAATATTGGTCCTTAAAATGTACATTACAGTTTTTTTTTTAAATCCAGGTAGCAGTGCAACTTGTCTTAAAAGTTCTTCAGTCCAAAAAAAATGCATCTCATTACTTTTTTAATGGAGTCCAACATTGCTCCTTGATTCAAGGAAAGTTATGGTGTCTCTAACATTTTCTACTGATGAAAGGTTCTTAAAAGATTTGTTAGCTTTACACAAGTGACGAGAGTCTCAGTAGACCAGAACTAAAGGCTTCAAAATGACAGCTTGAAGGCCACTTTTCACTCTAAGTAAAAGGCAGACAGAAAAAGAATGTGAGTTAAGAAAAATGCATAGAATAGGAACAAGTAAAAGCAGAAAACACACCAAACAAATCAACAAGAACATAAAAAGCATGCATTGAAAGGCAAGGACTGAAAAAGACAGCAGTGGGTACAAGCAATTTCATGTCTTAGTCATGCGATATTATATGAATGGAATACTGCATGTAATCATAAAACATCTTAATGAAACTTGGCAGTTATTCAATAATTAAATTATTGCCATTTTTAAAAATTTTAAAAATATTTTAATTACAAAAAAATAATTGGTGAAAATTGAGACACATTACACTTATAATGGAAGACACTTATATAACTAATACATTTACTTAGAAATTAACAAAAAAATAACATGAAAGTGTTGTGGTGTTTAATGGATTGCATTTGTCAAGATAATGTACACTTGTGCACTAAGCAGAAATGTAAGTCTCCTGCCCAGGCATGCAGATGAAGATGCAGTAATGTGGTTTGGCATTACTTGAATATATGCAAAACAAACAAACAATTCAAAAGCAAGCAGATATGCACTTATTTGTTATAATGCGCAATTACAGAATATATGCAATGCTGTTAGTTTGTTAAATAGGATTTTCTGCATTTATACTTTGGGCAGGACACTCACCACTTAGCCCACTTTGTTGGTGGTAGGTGGCTATGTTTAGGAGCTATGTTGCTCCCCAGTTCTGCTTTTTGATTTTCTGTGCTCTTGTAAACTTTTCACATCTGCAGAAAAAAGGCATTTTGTATTATTTTTGAATACAATGGGATCGATACTAATCTGCACCATATATAATCAGTACATTAATAGACAAATTACATGCACAATTACATAATCTATGCTCCGTTGTAACTGACATTAGGTATGTTGTTCAGTTACTGGCATGTTTTTCTAACTTTAAATGCTATCATGTACAAAATGCAAGGAAACTTCAAAAGCCAAGTTTAGAAATAAAATAACAACATAAAACTTGTTTTATGCATATCAACATACATTTTTGCCATACAACATTCAATGCAACTGATTTTTCATATTACAGTGCATGTTGTTCCCACACATAAACTGATTTGATCTAAAGAATCAAAATAGTAACTCAGGATTTACATAAGAGACAAAATAGTTATTTAAAGCAGCAAGAGTACCAGACATGCAGAAAATAAAACATGCAAAAACACAGTGCCACACATCTACATATCTTCACACAATTAAGACTTTTAGTAATACATCCACTGCATATCAGAATATGTGCGTTTTCATTTAGATTTAGCACATACTATTACTTTTAATAGGGAAATACTAAATTAAAAAGATAACTATCTGAATGCCATTATGAAGTACAAACTATGTCATTTTTGAAAGGTTTTTGGTTTTAGATAAATAAAACGTGGAAAATTTGGCTAATTAAATGTTTATTTTACTGTCTTATATTTCTTTTACTTCTTATAAACTAAAGGACATGTAACCTATGTACCAGTAATGTTAAAATGTAAACACTGCTTTTCTAGTTAGATAGATAAAAACCACACAGTACATGTATCTTTATTGTTTGTTTCAGTCATTATTTGTGGGATCAGATAGTATAGGGCATTTGGTGAAGTTTTGGATTCATTTACAGATTTACATTTTTTGACTTAGATTTTATGTGGATTATATTAAAGGTGCCTGTTGCTTTAATTTCTTATATGCAACCTTTGTAGTAACATTTTCAACTTTTCTATTTTGTCTTTAAGTAATTAGACTGTAGAAGGGATATGTCACTGTCTATCGTTCAACATTTTATAGAAGCTCTTTAAACATATCACTCAAAAATGTTTTACAAGTCATATATAACATTTTTTACATATAAGCAGTGTATGGTTTAAAAAATAGTAATTTTAAACAATTAGTATGAAAGTGTCTACTGCACATGCATTGGTAACCCCAAAGTCCTGTGTTTAATAAAACTAATCTATGGAGCTATATTAGCAGATACTGTATATTGCAAACCAAACATCCAAAAAAGTTTTGACAATAGTGCAAAAGTGATAACAATATTAACAATTACAAGTCTCAGCTGAAAGTATGAAAATTATTTATAAAGCATGCAAAGTGGTAAGCAATACCTTAAATATACGCCTACCTAACCTGCCTCGGTATACAAACAAAAGCATAGAGAAGTCCCTAACATGCAACTTCCATCTATTATAAAAAAACAATGTAGATATTTTGCTTTAACATGTACTGCTATATAAGTTCAAGGTGTCTACAATTTCCTGTAAATACACATTTGTGTGGTTCAAACACAGCCATACTCATACCACAGGGACTGGTTGTCTTCAGAAGATAATGCTGGTGACCCAGACTCATTGTTAATGTTCACATGTTCTACATTAGTAGGCTCACCAGTGGGGAGGGCATTCTCAGGGCTAGAATCCTGTACACTATACTCGTTCAGCACTGCTTTAACAGGTGACACAAAAGATATGTCAGTAGGCCTTGGAGTGGCCCTTAGCGGCAGACCACTTATGTTACTAACTAAGGATGTGTTTAAAGATAAGAATGGCTGACTTGCACTGGTAGTGATGAAGGAAGCTACACTGTCACTGTGTGGTTCTACAGAGTCAATGAACACAGAATCAACTGTAAAAGTTGAACCAAACAATGATTTAGAACTTGATGCTTTTTGACCTCTATTCCCTGTATATGCTCCTTCCATAACTGGAGAATGACCACGACCAAGGGAACTGGATTGGCTACATTTCTGCAGAATTGGCTCTGAAGGGTTTTGGTAAGGTACATGATGAGGGAACTGGGGATGGCGGTCTAAGTGGTACTCACTGGTTGATTGTTGGTTGCTTCTATTAGTAGCCTTAGTTGGGGAAGGATCAACAGATACTGGTTGTCTAGTGTCTTTGGACATAAAGTCATGAATGCTTGTCCTCCTGGTGGAGCCTTCAGCCGTCGAGATCACACTGCTGGCACGTGGTAAGGTAGAAAAAGTGCTGCAATCTCTCTGTGTCGGTTTCTGCTTCACAATGTCTAACTTTTCAGCAAGAGATGTGGCTTTTCCCTGAGTGCTTAATGTAGGTTTAACAGCTGTACTTTTAATACGTGTGCTTTCTGCCTTTCTAAGGCTAGGTCTGACTATCTGTCCAGGTTTGGGAGGCCTGCCATCTGTGAAATCCACCGTGGTTCTGTCGCTTGATGACCTCAAAATTCCGCGCCTGCTAGAGGAGTTCCTGGGTGCCTTCACTCTTCCTGCTGGTTTTGAAGAATCACTGACCCGCCTCATGGTCTCATCCACAAGGTTCTCCTGGCTACCAGACTGGATTTGTAAGACAAAGTGATATGGAAAGTTAAGCTGAAACAGTGCTTTAAAAGGTCACACACTTGTTAAATCAAATGAAACGACACATAGTCGATAACTTTAATGCAACATTGTTTTTAAATCCCTGCTGTTGACTTCATATTTTTGACATGTCCCCCTTCTCTCAAGGAACAAAAATATATTATGAAGGATACCTGGTGATGTCATTTTTATCCACAGATAACCAAATGTATTGCTGCCTTTAGAAATTATATTAACACATACTCCATAATTATTATGACAACTACCGTACCACTACAGTACAAATAATGTTACAATATCTTAAAGTTTACTGTAAATAATTTAAAAAACATGCCCCTCTAAGTGATGATTTAACTTCCTAAAAGCACATAATAACACATTTAACCAATGTAAAACTAAATGCAGCTTAATCTATGAATTGCATCATTCAAGTACCACATATGCATTAAAATACTGCTTTAAAAAAAAAAAAAAAAGATGGCATAAATTGTCATGGGGTTAATCTAGACAAATCCAAAATATTGTATTGTCTGACCCTGGACACTTGTTTATTATGATGCACTAAAACAAAGCAAATCAATACTGGTAAAAACAAGGAAACAAATGTATTTTTTTTGGCAAAAACATTTTAACTACAGCTTACATTTGTTGGTGAATGCACGTTGCTCTCTTCCAAAAACTGTTGCAAAGAGACTACTTCACTTCCAGGGGAAGCAGCTTTTCTTTTCTGCTGAGATGGAATGTCCAATGTTTTCTGAACGAGCAAAGGACTCTGTTTTGAAGATCTTTGAGAAAGCTGACCAGTCTGCTGGACAGGACTGCTGCTGCTTGACCACACTTCATTATCAAGGCTCAGACTAAATTCACCACTGCTTTGACTATGGGGCCTGCTGTGGCCGCCATTTAGTGCACTTGCTGCAAGGTAAACAGTCAAAAAAAATTAAGCTGATAAAACCAAACATTTTCTTCAAATTTAATACAACAGAAAATAAAAACAATTAATATATCTCTATATAGAGAATAAGGGCCATGCATGTTAGGGCAAACAGGACAGTGTCCAATTGTAAAACGTGTACTTTTATAACAATTCTTTTTTTTATTTTTATTTTTTATTTTATTTTTTTTAAACAGTGATACAACTTAGAAACTTTAAAACAAATCTTGGTCAGATGTCCTCAGACGACTTTGGATGGCCTAGTATAACATTTTAGCCAGAGATTGGTGGTGGCAGACAGGGACACGTTATAAATTATGACTGGTATTAAAAGGGGTAGGCAGGCAGCCATCTGGATGAAATAATACAAATGGTAGAAAAATCTGATCATTTGAGATTGACACTCAGCTGAATACATTGATTAATATGACTCTCCTTGTGAAGCAAGAGCCCCATTACAAAACAAACAAGTGCTTCTGGGAACAATAGCACACACATTTTGTCTATGTGCCACACAGCCCATTTAGATTTTTAAGAAAGACCTACCGGTATTTAGATAAAACCATATACCACACATGAAGTTAAAACTGGAATGATTAGAATAATTGGTTATTTCTTTAGAAAACATTAGTGTTATAAAATGGGAATCAATGTATACTACTGCTTTGAAAAACTAATTAATTAATTGTATTCAGTGGCAAAATGATTATGTGGGTAATTCAAAAAGAGTTAAGTACATATTCTCAGTAATATCTTGTCGCCACATAATGTATTTAATGATATAGTATGCTGACATGGTGGAGTGCTGCTTCAGCATGCAAACAGAAAAGGAAAAAATGATAATACTTTTTCCTAAAATCTGGAAAATTTTATTAACTTGCTGTTTAGGCTCTAAACTAATGTTTTGACTGTAAAGGCAAGATCCTTTATTTTACCAGCTGAACCATTCAATAATATCGTGAAAGACTTCTAAAAAAACACAACAAAGCAATTGTTAAAAGCTTAAAAAAAATAATTAAAAAAATGGCAAAACCATACCTTTAGCATCATTAGACAAAGCATTATTATTGCTGTTACTACTGGTTGTCTTGCAACTATCAAAGCTGACTGGTCTGGAAGCTGGATGGAAAAATAAAGAATTAGCACAGAAACAAAAAGGTTAGCAGACGATACTACCTTGGAATTCTGCTGTCAGAATGGCCTGAGGCGTGGGGCCATGCATCATGTTGCATGCTTATTGCTAAGAAATAGTTGTGCCTTACACATAAGAAAGCCAAGTGTTTTCCAGGAAGTCCAAGAGGACACTTTGAAAATGGGCACTAGAGTGAGAGTGAACAAACAGGAGGAACAGTGGAAAAGAAGAAATCAAACGGATTTTGTGCTAAAAAAAAAAAAAAAATATATATATATATATATATATATATATATAGACACACATACACATATATATATATATATATATATATATATATATATAGACACACACACACACATATATACATACAGTCAAACCTGTATTAAGACCAGTCAAGGTAAAGTCTAATAGTGGCCTCTTAACACAGGTGGTCTCTTAAAAGAGGGCCCATAACTTATGAATGTTCTATTATTATTATTTATTTCTTAGCAGACGCCCTTATCTGACATGCTTTCCTGTAATTATGTATGTCTTACATACACTGTAAAAGCCAGAAGATGTAATATGAACAAAAGGAAGTATGTAATTTAAAAACATTCATTTAGATAATGCATTTACAAAACCAATTATTTTGTGAAAGTAATGAATGCTTGCCTATCTAAGGTCACACAAAATGTTTTAAATCCTTTGCAAATTTCAATGCCTGTGTCTGCCTTTCAGGTACGTGTTGATTCATTGCATCCTGAAACCGACGCCAGCATAAGCATAAGATAAGAACATAAGAACATAAGAAAGTTTACAAACGAGAGGAGGCCATTCGGCCCATCTTGCTCGTTTGGTTGTTAGTAGCTTATTGATCCCAGAATCTCATCAAGCAGCTTCTTGAAGGATCCCAGGGTGTCAGCTTCAACAACATTACTGGGGAGTTGGTTCCAGACCCTCACAATTCTTTGTGTAAAAAAGTGCCTCCTATTTTCTGTTCTGAATGCCCCTTTATCTAATCTCCATTTGTGACCCCTGGTCCTTGTTTCTTTTTTCAGGTCAAAGAAGTCCCCTGGGTTGACATTGTCTATACCTTTTTTTCGATTACCGCGCACATTGTTTTCATACTCTTATAAGTATGGCTTGAATGTTTCGGTGCTTATTTTTCTTTTAATGGTTTGTCTGTAAGTCTTAAGCTGTTACATCCTAATTATGAGAACATTCTGTTAAGTTAGCAGGAAAGAACAACACAACACGAAAAGGACGCATTGGAAGTTAAAGTAGCATCTGGGGGAAGTGATTAATGTCATTGCTTGCTCTGGTGTTCAAATAATGAAGAAGGTGAAACAGAATCAGCAAGTCAATCAGGACACGAAGGTAAAAAGAAGCGACTTTGTTTAGTAATTAACGGTTTAATTAAGATATTGAATCGGCTCAAAATAGGGTCAAACAAAAAATAAAAACCTAAAACTTCAAGCCGTAGTTGTTTCCATTTCAAAATGCTGTATCTGCGTCTTTCTAGTGTCGACATTTTCGGCAGTTTTTCTGGCACTTACTGTCTACAAGTTTAATAACTTGAATTTTGTCATCTAGGGAGGACCTTTTGTTTCTCCACATTTTTTCTATTCCTTTACAAGAGAGCGCTGTTGTTTTATTGATTACGGATAAAAGACCGCTAAAATGGTTACCGTATTCCTTTGAATTTAGGATGTACCATTTAAAACAATATGTTTCTTATAACAATAGCCCTGTGTAAGGGTGCTTAATATAGGTTTGAGTTTGTTGCTGGGTAAGAGAATTGCGGTCGCTGGTCACGTTAGACAGGTGGTCGCTTAATATAGTAATATAGTTCAATAAAAGCACAAATATCATTGGGAGGAATTTAAAGTGGTCGCTTGGACCAGGTGGTCGAATGAGCAGGTTTGACTGTGTATATATATATATATAATATATATAAGCTCAATGAGCCATATATTGCGCGCAATAAAAATGCACATAAGTCACTTACAACAGATGTCACAAGGAATTTTGCACATTGTAGAAGTACCAAGGACAGGAAGAGCAATAGCATCTGTACAGCTAGTATTGTGCACCCCTATCCAGTGCAACAGAAACAATCCAGTTGTTAGTTTCTTTAGTAAATCACTATTTTTTACTAACACTTTAGTAGTACTGTATTATTATTTAATTTAACAATATACACAATTTATTGTATTTAATCTTAGTATTTACAGAAATTAACTTATTTTAATATGGATCTAGTTTCTGATTAAAAAAAAAATATGAAAACATAATTTAACTTAAATGTTTAGAGAGTTAAACTAATTACTCTTTCCTATTGTTTTTTTTTTCTGGGATAATTAAAAACTTTACTAGTTATTTATTTAGTTAACTTTAGTGGAGTTCAGGGGGCGTGAGCCAGGGCTTCGCCCTGTTCCTAATTTCACCTGCCTATCATTATTGACTAATTTCACCTGTCTATCATCATTGACTCCCTATTTAAACCCAGTCACAGCTCAGCTCTTCCTCTTGCTTTTTGCTTTTTTGCATACGCTGCGACCCGTTCTCCCTTCCTGTCGGATCTCCTCAAAATAGCGCATTTATTTCTCTATCTCATCATTTCTCCGATGGAAGCTCAGTACCGTCTACTTCTAATGCAGGCCTCTACCCAGCAACCAGACCTGCTGCCTCGGCACTACGGAGATGAAAACGCCACCACCAGCAGGCTCAGCCTCTGGAGCAGCTATTTTATAGGGATTGGCCACTCGCCAAACTCTTAAAAACCCTGCACGACAACAATATCATCCCGGCTAGAAGCGAGCGTATGCTGTTGTTCAATAATAATTGTTCCTTTTTATCTGCTACACCAACGTTGCCTCCTTCTCGCAAGCGTGCTTCTGCAAACTTGCTTGCCCAGAGTCCCAGGACAGGCTGCAGCAGCCCCTCCTCTGTAGTCATGGTCGTCCCCTCCTCTCCAGCGCAGCGCAGCCAAACAGATCCCCTCCTTCAGCTACATAACAACATTTTCGAGGACATGAAGTCCCTCTTTCACCCCATCGCCGTCTCAATTGCTTCAATTAATACACGGCTCAATGACATGGACAAACGGGTTGCTTCCAACACTGCAGCAATCTCCATTACTTCAAGCCCAGTATTCGCCACTTCAATCATGGCCGCCGTCTTCAGGTTCAGCACTTCCGGTCACCACAGCTGACGTTCCCATGTACAACCGGACATCAGCTGCCCTTAATGGTCCACAGCAAGCGCCTGTAGTCAGAAGTCCAGCGACCACATATGGTTTCTTCTTTTGATATTTGTGCAGCATTAAGGGTTATTTTCCAAACTGATTTAATTTTGCTTTTTTCTGAAAGGGAACATTTTCAAGTGCAATTCTGATTTAGACTGCTTGCAAGTACTAAGAAATGGCTGAGTTGTTGTTTCCGTCAAGTTTAATTTTTGGAAACAGGCTTCACACTGCTATTTTACTAGACTTTCCCATCCTGTACACTTCCAGTTTTCACTGCTACTTAACTAAAGATATTTTCATAATTTTGATTTTGATTTTGATTTTACCCCGACAAAGCCGAATTTCACTCGCTGCCCCGCCCAGCACCATTGTAGTTCCTCTTTCGTGCCAATCTCCGCCCCCTCCTTCATTACATCTTCTGTTTCAGCGGCTCCATGGCAGTTCCGGCCCCGCCCCCATCTATCAGCATTCCCTAATTACCCTAATTCCCCCTCCAATTCTCCCTTCATTACATTACAGCTTCCAACGCTATTAAATCCATCAAAGCAGCAGGCCAGCTCGCAAAAGCGGATATTTTAGACAATTTAAATCATGCCCATTCATCCCTCCCTCCACCACCTGTTCGGGATCTGCAGGGAAGTCAACTTTCTCCTTATATGCCCACCTTCGGACTCCCCCCCTCAAGCAATCTTCAATCTGCGATCCCTGTTTTCTTCAGTAGGCGTCCCACTCTCAAGATAAACCATCGGCCCGACTAGAATTCCTCGGAATCACCCGGTACACTGTCAAATCCGAAGCCAGCCTCCCACTCGACAATCCTGGAACGCATTCGTCAACTCATTAACAACTTCTAAGTATCAAAATGAATCAATGAATGAAGTTCCAGCAGCTCATCTTTAATTGTTAGGATATCAGTTTCTCACAATTTCATCATCTAAGCTCGCCATCTTCCAAGCATCTACAATAATGCAGTCATCCCAGCAGTACGTCTGACACTCCGAGGAATCACCAAGAACCACCCCCTGCATCTTCTTCCAGACTTCCTATAATTGCTCCAAAAGCATCATTACCAGACACTGGTTCTCTTCCCACCTATCCACTCTCTTGTCACCAGAACAGGTCTTTCTCTCCTATTCTATACCACACACTCCTTCAGGATTGGCGCAGCCTCTTCAGCAGCCAGAGCCCGCATCAGCCATCACCTGATCAAGACCATGGAGCGTTGGTCCTCTTCAGCAGTCAATTCCTACATCCAATCACTGTCATCCGATATCACTGCAGCTCACCAGTCTATAGTTAGTATGCCCGGAGTGGGGGTGCCCTCTTTGCCAGGACCAGAGGTTTTCCCCTGAAATTTTGTTTTCCTCTCCGCCAATCGGATGGCCGACACATAGCTTGTTCCACTAACCACCTATTTTAAGTTATTTTGTTTGTCAATGTTTGTCTCTTCTTGCTTTTATGTTATACATTGGCACACAGTCTTTGTTTGTCTTCACAAGTGCGGGTTCAGCGGGGAGCCGGTCATCCATCTTTTGGGGGGAAGAGTGAGTCTCACTTCCTCGACCTGGAGTTCCAGTAACTCTGCAGGTTCTTCATGTGGTCAGAGGGGACCACCAGCCACACTATTCTTTCGCAGCTCATGTGCTATATCTTGCCTCAATAAAGAAGGCTCTGTCTTACTTAGTGCTCGAGTCCCATAACTAACAATTATTTGTGTTCTTTCAGATTCTCTTTTCTTCCTTACGTCAAGGCTTCATATGAGCAGTTCTGTCCTCTGAGGGTCGAACCCGGTCGCTAACTGGGACCCAGTCCCGAGGCCGAGCCTATAACGACTCCCCGAGAAGTCAGTCTTTTCAGGGGCCCGGAGGCCATTAAGGCTAGCCTCGACTCCATAGAGAAGGCTCTCTCGGTTGGAGTCCAGCCTGTCCTTTTCTTTCTCCCTTGTCTAAAGGCCGAGCCTCCAATCCTAAGTTGCAAAAAACACTCCTTTCCTCTCGCAGCCCTGGCTCCCGCCCTGTGAATTATCAATTATTAGAGATAGCTCTGAACACAATATTATTCTTTTAAAACTAAAAAATATAAAAAAATATTATTTTTCAATTCTGAAACAGCCCTTCAGATAATCTCACAGTGAAAAAACAAATCAGGTCTATAATCAATGTATCCTATTTCAAAATAGGGACAAAATATATGATCGCTGGATGCTGTAGCAATTATTGGTACATATTTTTTAATAACCTGTTCCATATGTGTAACAAAAGATTATCATCTTAATGAGTGTTTTGTTTTTATAGAAAATGTATAACTTTTTATTTTTTGTTTTCAATTTTGAAATTAGAAAGTTAGTAGTGTTTTGACAAAAAGCTGCAGCTAAAGACACATGACATATGAAGCACTCTATGTATAACAAAGAGAGGTGAAAGTAAAATAAAAAGTGATAGTAATTCAAAGCAATAGTAAAGCAAATGTATATTATTGTTTGCATGCTGGTTTGCAATTCAACCATCCCCAGTGCCCAAAACGAATACTGTACATAACAATGTAGTAAAGAATGCATTTTCACTACACAGTAACTTAATGAATACATGCAATTCTTCCACTCACCATGAATTCTTAAACCATTACTAGATTCATCTGTGACCCGAGGCGCAACATCTTCACAAGATGCATTATCTGTGATAAGCAATTTGAGAATATAGTTTTTGGGCAATCAGTTGTTTTTTTATTTAACAGGCATATCATTAAAAACAAACATTAACAATTAAAAATGATTTTCACCCTAGCTATACCTTTCGACTTATGCCTGTGCTTGGATCTGAGGCCAGCAGAAGAGTTCAGTGTAGCATAGTTGATTGCTGTTGTGGAGTAGGCCATAGCTCCCAGTTCCTTCCTCCTCAGCCTGGCAGCAGCATCATCAGGCTCATCCAGATTCTCAGAACTATCTGTCCACTGTCCTCCTGCCTGGACCATGGTTTGCAACAGGTCATTCATGGCTGAGATGGAAATGAAAGTAAATGAATTACAATGGATGACTGCATTGACCACTCTTTGTTTTCTGTATTCTATTTTAATATCCTGTTTTCCAATTGTCCTATATTATTTTTTTTTCATTATGAGGTTGCTTGGTCGTCCATGTAAGACTTGCAAAGAGCTGAAATGCAGCTTTGATAAGATAAGTTAGTTTACAGACTTCATTTCAGCTCAAACATGATAGTTATTATTGCTTTCATACAGTGCAAAGCCATGCTAAAACTGCCTTCAAGTGCAGCATAAGTCAGATGCCTAGTAATGGATAATCTCAATTGCTATGGTAAAGTGGGGATGGATTGTGGGAATATGGAAATGTTGATCTAATACTAAAACCAGCAATGGAAATGGGTCCATGGTCAGTGCAGGGTAAACATATAGGATCTATTATCGGTTTAAACTTGATGCTTAATTTAAAAGATGGTGCCTTTTTATAACGATATAAAACTATAATATATAATCTCTGTAGTATAAAGTATTGCTACTTTAAAAATGACACATCATTTCAGTATAACTTTGTGCTATATTTTTAAAGCATTAGTAATTAACACATCTTTATGACCAACAATGTATCTTTACTTCTACTGTATATACACTTTGTAATACAGTCAACTCTCAATTATCCGTGTGCGGATTATCCGGGTTGTGGATTAACCATGCTTGCAAAAAAAATACAGGTTAAATAGTTGAGAAGCTGGAAAAGGTAGTACAATACTGTAAAACAACTGTCAGTGGAATATGGAATTGGTTAACAGATTGTTCTGGATTTAAAAAAAGAAGAAGGGAGTTGATTTTATACGTGAGGGAAAGGAGTTGATTCTTCAAGCGGTTTGTCTACGAGGAAATCAATGAAAAAATCAAGGCTAACTGATGACATACTTTAGGAAACTATTAAGTTTTTATAGGTTTTGCATTTTCTGTGTTTTTGTTTTATGTGGGGCATCCCTCCCTTCTATTACCCCAGATAATCGAGAGTTGACTGTATAACAAAATATAAGTTACTGTGCATGATATAACTACATTTGCCCAAGTTAAGGGGTACATAATATTATGGGTGTCCTTTATTTAATAAGAACATTTTGATTTTACTTGGTAATACTTTTTGTTCAATGTGTCCCAAATATTGCATAATTTTTCAAATAGATGGTGCCATCTTATTTCCATATTATAAATTCACCAGGCCAGCTAGTACCATAGACA
The DNA here is from genome assembly GCA_030684275.1 of Acipenser oxyrinchus oxyrinchus. Lineage (NCBI taxonomy): Eukaryota > Metazoa > Chordata > Actinopteri > Acipenseriformes > Acipenseridae > Acipenser > Acipenser oxyrinchus. The sequence continues at coordinate 28,439,680 of CM060252.1, forward strand.
GTGAAGACAGAGATCCAGGAGACGTTAGTATAAATTAGTAAAGAAATTCAGTGCAGCCACTAGAAGGTAGCTAAACTATCAGAAATTCTTACACATGGAACGACGGTAGATGGCCTTCATTTTGTCTTTTTCCTTCGGTCTGTTCCTCATAAAGGGCAACCTTTTCAGTGCAGCCACTTTTATGTCATAGCATGTAGCAAAACGGAAATAGGGAAATGAAAATATAGAAAAGAGGGAGGAGAAAACAGATGGAAGTTAACAAATGCTGAAACTAGGGACAGAAACCAGTGCAGTTTCAGCTGATCATGCTTAACTACCACAAACACACTGCTCAGTGGAATGACTGTGAGAGGTGCAAGTAACAGTGGATGAAACTCCTCTACAAAACATTTCACAAGACAGGACGGATGCAACAGATATTAAATGGTGCATTTGAACGGGAAAGCAAAGAGTTATATTTTGGTGGAAAATGTAGTATTTTTTTATAAAGTGCAGATCACGTTTTATTGTTCAAAATACACCATATTGTAGCAAACCAGTCTTCCCTTTAGACATGTATAAGTGGAAGGAGAGAATTGACTTCCATGTGGGGTCCTGAGACTAGGGGAAATGGGGGCTTGATACCGCCCACCAATGGATTCTGCTCGTGGCAAAAAAATGTCAGTCATAGGGTGAGGGTTAGAGTGTGTTATGTTTAACAGCATTGTTTCCAAAGGCATTAGTAGTAATTGGCATTGTTGGCTCACAAGCATGCTGAGGATTTTTGAGTGACAGTGTATCATCAACAGCTACAAATGGGTTTAGTTATATTGTTTAAGCTCCAGTTCCTTTACTTGGTGTTAGGGATCATTTGGAGGGTCAGGCTAGTGCTTCATTCAAGTGATCACTTCAATAGATAATGTGGTCAGTGGTGATGGATATATTTATTCGAAGACGTTTGCATGTTTTCACAGTCCCTCCAGGGTGTTTCTCGTAAAAAAAACTCTAGTCTCTGTCGTCTTCTTCTGCTTCTGAGCTTTTTACTATGGGGTGTGAATACTCCAGGACTACCTGGTTTACTACAATAGCTTGATAAATATATATTTTTTATTAAACTAGAATGGAAAAGCCATCACTGTCCTATACTGTTTAATAAAAAAACAATATAAAAAACTTTAACCAAATGTTTACATTGCGCAAAATTCAGTATTGCATATTACTAAAGGGCTTTTTGTTCAGTGAGGTATGTATCTTTAAACAGCTAAGAGGTGTATGCCACCTTTAAAATATGACGAGTGGATTGCACCTTTTAATACAGAGGACATCTTAACAATGATGAATCACAACTCATTCACATACAAAAAGTAAAATTGGTATTTATCAGCTTTTCCACTTCAGAGTTGAACTGCCACCCACATAGAGTATTTCTACACTGTTATTTACATACTATTCAGTGTATGCAGATGAACATGTAGAATCCTAATTTATTCCAATAAAAAAAAAAAAAACAGAAAGAATTCTACCGACATAGCAGAGGACAATACATGTATTTGAGCAGCATGAACAAATAATCAGAATGAGGACATTTCCACTTCATTATTTGTTTCTGGTTAGCTGGGAATTGTTCCATAACTCATAAAATACTTCTAAAGCCCACTTCCTGCTAATACTCACGGCTGCTCTTCTTATTCCCAAAAGACAGACTGTCCTCAAGGGAATTGGAGCCAGATCCCACCGAGGAGCTATCCTGACTGTCTTGCTGGGGTAAGTTCAGGAAGCCGCCGTCACTTGATTCAGACTGTGACGGTGTGAGTGTCAGAGACTTAATACGTTCACGGTTTTTAGGTTTTATCAATTTTTTCATCTTCAGGGTGATCCAGTTACCCCTTCTGGAATAAAACATGTCACAGCTCCATTAGAAGAATTGTACATTTAGAGAAATTATGCTTATCAAAACACACATCTTCGTCCTTTATGACATTCAGTCAGCACACCGTGGAGCTTATCCTGCCAGAGATCTTAAACTGGCAGTTAAATAATACATGATTGTTGTCTATGGCTATGACTATGGGTGTTGATGTAGCACATGAATGATACAACTAAAATACATATAGCAAATCAAATCTTGTTATGCAGATATCTTGAGATTTTAAATTATGACATGGGTGTGCAAAACAAAAGTATAAACACTTTCTCTACACAGTTCATATTCACTATATTTGAATGTACAGTATTATGTATAATTACCTCCTTGGAGGAGAAGGGTCATAAAATTTGTACTGGTCCATGATCTTCTCTTCCAGCTTCTCCTTCTGCCTCCTGAGCTCGTTCAGCTTGTCTCTGAAAAAACATATACTGCCTCAATATTGGACTACAATTAAAATCTTTTTATTTTAATACATTCTAGAATGTATGTGAGAAACTCAACCCCAAGCACTACAAACTTGTACAACTTGCAAATACTGTGAAATCTCTTTTTTTTTTTTTTTTTTTTTTTAAATGTAGTCGTTGCCAATTATTTTTATTATTTTCTCCCAATTTAGAATGTCCAATATGTCCAATTATTTTTAGGCTCAGCTCACTGCTACCACCCCTGCGCTGACTCGGGAGGGGCGAAGATGAAAACACGCTGGCCTCCGAAGCATGTGCCGTTAGCCCCCCGTTTCTTTACACACTGCAAGCTCCCCATGCAGCCACCTCAGAGCTACACCCTCCCCCCGCCGGGCAGCGCTCAGCCAATTGTGCGCCGCCCCCTGGGAGCTCCCATCCACGGTTGGCAATGGAACAGCCTGGACTCCAACCGGTGACGTCCAGGCTATAGGGCACATCCTGCACTCCACGCGGAGCGCCTTTACCGGATGCGCCACTCGAGAGCTCAATACTGTGAAACCTTAATAAACTGACCACCAAAGGGACAAAGCATTTGTGAAAGTTTAAGGCAAATGGCCGCTAATTCAAGGTGTCTTTCACATGTATTGAAAAACAAATCTGACTGATAGAGCAGGGTGTCCTACCAAAACAAAGTGATGGTAATTACTGGTATTATATTCTACGTACATGTACTGTCTCTGTTCGACATGGAACAGATCCTTGCTTTCCATAGTTTGCTCCAGCAGGGTTCTGTTCTGAAGCATCAGAGTCTGGATTTGATCTAACAGATGTCTGTTTTCTTCTTCCAGATTTCCCTTTAGCTGACTCAGCAACTGTGAAGAAATTAAAATAATTATTTAAAAATAAATGCAGATATTGTGTTCTTTGTTTAAACAGGATAATAATAAAATTAAATCAGACACAAATGAAGCATAGTCTGAAGAGTGTTTTTTTTTTGTTTTAACAAAATTCAATTTTAAAGACATTTGATTCTAAAACACAGATAAAACTAATGTGTTTCAATACAACCCTATTACCAGTCAGGACCAGTTTCAATTCAATCTTTACTCATTATCATTAACGATCCAGAAATAAATCACATTGAAGGGGTGCTAACCACTGATTTAAAATCCACCTCTTTCTGTGCCATGACTTTTGTTGTTTCACTTTTATTCAGGACTTTATTCAGTATTTCAAATAAAGTGCTATAGATAAACTGCTCGATCCTGGTACCTTTTCTGTAGGTCACATAATCTGATTATAGCTATACAATTGGAGTGAGTTTGAACTACAACACATGATTATGTACGGCAACAGGAAGCAGCATCAGCTTTTCAGCTATAGTGTTGTCTTTAAAAAACATGCAGATTCCAAATTGAAGTAAAAAAATACAATCAAATAATCTTGATTAATACAAGTGCTAATCAGTGGTAAGAAAATGTATTTCACCTTAATTAGTAGTCCTTTAACACTGTTTACAATAAAGTTTCAAATTGATATGAACAACTACTCCCATAATTCCTGCATAAAATGAAAACAAACATTTAATAATTCACATATGAAGACCATTAAAAAACACCCACAATACCTCACACTGATTGTTCAGTTTGGTGTATGTAATATCTAGCTGCTGATACTGTTCCTTTAACTTGGAAAATTCTGCTTCCAGTCGGGTTTGCTCAAGCGTTGCGCTATTCAGTAAACCTTTGATATTCTTGTGGTCAGCCTGCAGTCCTTCATTCTCTTTCAGTAACTGGCAGTATGTCTGATTCAGCCTTCAAAGATCAAGACAATTGTAACAAAGGGTTACATCAATACAGCATGGAACATACTTTTCAGCAAAAAATCATATAGTATGTATTTCCCAGATGGTGCATGCAAATAGTATGATTACAACAATTTACATTTAAATACAGTGCATTTATTCCTGTCTCGCTCTTTGTAGCCTTTTAAAGAGCGTAAAATGAGCAGAGATTAGGGAATACTTTTAGAAAAAGTATTCTGCCAAGATTTTCAAATCAGGATCTGCTTTGTTTTTTTGGCACTTTACCTCTTACTGTTTTAGAGCTGTTGTGCATACCATTTTCCTGGTACTGCATAATAACACATTTCTTTTTTTGTAAGAGGATCCTGTTCTTTACAAAGCAGAGCCAGGGTTCCTTTTCCTGACTGTTTCTGAAAAGCACTCCTATAATTTGACTCTTGCTCTTAATGCTAAGGGGTGGACTTTCTCTACTTAATTATTCTAAAGCCTTATACCAGCCAGATTTAAAAACTCAAGAAGGGTATGTTAAAACCACCACAAATATTATAAAATCACTAGGGCGATAAAAAAAAAAATTGCAATTAATCTTGAGATTCAAAAAATGAATCTCAGTTAATCTTGGTTTTAATCGCATATTTAATTGATACAATTACTGTACCCATCTCATTTATGTTTGTTTTATTACTGATGCTATTATTAATATTATTATCATCATTTATAGTTTTATATTTATTTACAATCCAGCACTGTTGTTAAATTGTTTAAACCAACTGCTAAATCCCAATGGAGTCAGTGTATTACTCACCTTACTGCATTTACAATGATCAGTTTCCTTTACTCATAAACTGATGTTTTTCATTGCTGTTTAAATAATAATAATAATAATAATAATAATAATAATAATAATAATAATAATAATAATAATAATAATAATAATTTTAAATGCTCTTTTATTAATAACTTGAAATTGCCTAAATAAACAAAACATTCACTGAGTAATGGTTATATCCCCTATAATTGTAAATAATATAATTTTAAAATAAATGTTGTTATTGAAATAAAACAAAGCTACAATGTTAACGGGTCTGCAGTCGGTAGCTATTCACTTTGCAACAGCACTGGTTATAGTATCATACTTAGCTTGATTCATGGGTTTGCAGTGATCCTGAACATCTAAAAGAATACTCTGTCGAAACTGACGGGTTTCATTTGTTGTTCTATTGTTGTTGCCTGTAGCAGAAAAACTACTAAGAGTGTATTTTGAAAAGTGAAAGCATGTTTAGCACGCAGGTGGTATAGCAGACTAGATGCACTTCTGTGACACTGGAACTCACTTTGACAGTAGATACAAGTCTATCCAATGTACCATCAGAAAGTTTAAAAAAAATAAATGTCCCATTCACAAGTCCTTCAGTTTGAGTGCTTTGCTACATAATGTGGTTCCGTGACTAATTTTATATTCAAACGATGACTACACTCATTCAATCCTGGCATGCACTAAAATGGTGCCGCAGGAAATGAATTATGTTATGCTAAGTGGGACAAGACAGGAGAGAGATTAACGTGCATTAAAAGAATTTATCTCCCCAAAAATTAATGCGTTAATTGCAGAAGTTAACTGCGGTTAATTGACAGCCCTAAAAATCACGCAATGGGCATCTCTAAATATAAAATACCACATAAACATACAGAAATAGATTTTAGAATTACAGAACATGTTTATTTTCAATACCTGTCATTTTCATCACGCAGGTTCTGATACTCTGCAGCTGTAGTTTCATGGCTCTTCTTTTCTAAGAGCATTTTCTCCTGCTCTGCTTTCAAGACCTTCTCCAGCTCTTCCAATTGGGCCTTTTGCTTGAGTAGGTGATTGTACCTATGGATGTGTGGACTATGTGAATAACTCAATAGACTTTTCAATAAAGACTAAGGAATTCTTTTTTTCAAGGAAATACTTTAGTTAGTTTAGCATGTATTGCTACTTAAAATTGCAATTTTAGTGCTCAGAGGATACCCTCCATATTATTTTCATGTTACACAGCAGAAATTACTGTCCTATTACATTATTCACTCAGAAACTTATATTTTATCAAAATATCAATATGACCCTTTTCTAAAGCTATTTTTTGTAATTTTCAATTTCGCAAAGTAAAAAAAAAATAAGACAGTAAAAAAAAAAACATCCAATGGGACCAAGAGGTATTACAAGACAGGCTTAGACTCTGTTAACTTTGATTTTTAATAAGAAAAAAAGTCAAATAATTGCACTAGGTCACAAAATATTCAAATTACTTGACCATATAATTTGTTGAAAGAATCAATTATACCCTAAAGCTCCTTTTAGGATTAACAGACACTTGAAAATGAAAACCTAATTGACGTCATCTGTATTTGTGACATATCTTTAAAAATGTAGTAATAAGCCACAGATATCGAATTGCTAGCATATAATACCTGTCCGCAAGGTCCTTGTGCTCCACTTCTAGGTTTTTGTGGACTGATTTAAGGCTGCCATGTTTATTGATGAGAGATTCATACTCCGCTGCCTGGTGTTCATGGAGGGCCGCTAGTTTCTCGTGATCTTTTACCAGCAAGTCATACATGGATTTTAGATCTTCTTTTTCTTTGATTAGGGATTCATTATCACTTTCAATGGTGGAGTGCTGAAACTGAAGTTGTGAGTTCTGGGTCATCAGTGATGCACTTTGTGAGTTTAGAGTTGAATTCTCCACCTGTGGATATTGAATTAAAAAAACGAAATTAGATTAGGAATAATGATGCAGTCTTTTCAAACCAATATCAACACTTTTAACTTGGATACCTTTCACTCAATTACCTGAAATGATCAGCAGAACATGTTACTTGTGAAAATGTTATAGAAAATCTAGCTTCCTTCTGTGCTTGTTTTGTATCTAACAAAATGTATAGTATAGCCCGGTAGACTAAGCTTTTATTATTTACAGCAAATAATCAATCAAGTATGATAAATCGACCAATCCCATGCCCAGAACATATGGAACAAATCTAAAGTAAAAAAAAAACAAAAAACAAAAAACAGTAGAACCAGGATGCATGAGAGATTTTTTCAACAATTGGCTTAAATATGATTTATGAATCATAACCACTGAAAGACAGCAGAGGGAGCTGCACTCTGTATGTAAAACAGAACCACAATATTGTCTTTAGTACAGTATGAGTTCCCAAAACTACATTATAACAGAGGCATAGCCAAAGTTCAGTAATGTTCTCTTTTTATAAAAACAAAACAGTAATAATATATATTTTTAGAAACAAGGGGACCAATTTATTAAGGTCTTTAGTCCAGAATGCAGGGTCACACTTTATTTTGAGTGGCGTAAGTAAGTATTTAATAAATATGTAGGGGTGTTCAATTCATATCGCTTGACACCCGGGACAACAAGATTTGTGTGCCCGTCGGACAAGTAGTTTTTATTTATTTATTTTTCCTATGTTCGTTCTGTTGCTGGAAAGACACTCCGGGTTATTTCTAGAGCGCCATGCAAGTTTCTGAGAACTGAATTGGGGAAGTCCAGCACCCACACATAAACATTTTTAAAAAGTGTTTACGTCCCACCCCCTATCTGTGGAAAAAGCTGATCTTCTATTGGTTACAAAGAAACCCAGAAATAGCTGCAAAGAGAGCCTCTGGCAAGGTACATACTAATCTTTTAAACTTAAGGTATTATTTAGGTTTTTTTGTACATTAGCAAATTAATTATACTGCTTTCTTAATACATGAACCTGACATTTAAATGAAAGTAAAGTTACAAAAACCCCACCATAGTCGCTAGGTATTTGCTGATTACAAAAAATCGTGTTATGTGATTTATAAACATATTTCTGAGTCTACTTTGTGGTCAAGCGTGTACTTGTTGGGAAGTTAAAAAAAAGTTTACTGTTTAGAAGGCAAACTTCCCCTGGCAAAAAAAACAAAACGGCACTGAAAGGAACATTTCCTTAAAAGTATGTTATACATTTGTTGAGGTGAGGTGGGGTCACAGGGAAGCTTTTGTTTTATCTTGAAGAATTTAGTGAACCCGTCAAGCTGCAAGGCTGGATCCGACCCTGTTAATCACTAATTGATTGATTGTGTTCACTGTTAAATAAAACCAAAATCCTACACTTTATATTCTACTTTTTGTGGGTGTTTTGTGAGACAGGGAGGGGGCAAGTAGATTTTTAAGAAGGACAAGTAGATTTTTCTAGCATTTTGTCCTTTGGACAGGAAGTTTTTTTCAAAAATTGCACACCCTTGAATATGCAATTATCCATTTGCAGAAGTTTTGTTCCGTGTTAATAAACGGTCAGTAGACATGCCGTGCATGTGTGTATCTATCATTAGACTACCACCAGAGCTCATATTTTATATGTATACCGAGTATGTTTTCTGAGACTTGGTTGTTTCCTGCTCCAGTAATGAAAGACATACAAAGACTGGTATGTAAAGCTACTAATACCATATTCACTGTTTAAATGTGCATTATTTAGGTAGTGTGGATAGCTTATAGAATAATACCGGTAACGCTACATACCAGTCCATGTATGTCTTTTTTTTTACTGGAGCAGGAAACAACTTAAAAAGCATATTCAACATACATATGAAATATGAGCTCAAATGGCAGTCTAATCATTGATACACACAGGCATGGCATATTTATTGATCGTTTGTGAACATGTAACAAAACTTCAGCAAATGGTTAATTAAATATGTATTTATTCCACTGAAAATAAAATGCTACTGAATGCAGTTTGCACCAATGTTTATGACAGCAGAATAAATCTATTAATGCTACAAAGCAAAAGTATTGTGTGTCTGTCAGGAATTTTCAACTGGGGGTACATCTAAGGGTGATAGGGGGTACTCAGAAATGCAAAATAATGGTCTTTTTTTCTTCTTCTTTTTTTTAACAGTATCATATATAACAGGATCAACAGTGCATCCAAAGACTTGTAATTCATTTTTTTTTTTTTTTGTAAATCAGATTATTCTGCCTTTTATTGCAACTGTGTTACCATTCAGTACAGCAAAAATTGTAAAGGGGTACTTGAGCTGCAACCTTCAGACAGAAGGGGTACAGTTTTTGAAAAAGTTTGAAAACCACTGGTCTAAGTCATTGTTTGTTACTACTAACAATTGTTTTCTTCACACACACACACAAAAAAGATCTTGATAAATCAGGCCAAATGTACTTCCGTGAGTACTTGTTACCATGGGTTCATAGAATAGCAATTGAGTAGAGATGAATAACCTGCAGTTTAGCACTCTGTGTCTGTAATGTAGTGTTATGCTCTTGTAAAGTGGCTGTTTGTCTCTGGAGTGCTAGGATCTGTGCCAGTAGATTATCACTCTGGCTCTCCAACTGTTTTAGCTGTGTCCGCAGGGCCTGTTTTTCTGCTTGGAGCGTAGCATTCTTTCAAATAAAAGAGAAAAATATATATATATATTAAAAGCTTTAGAAACAACCTGAACAACCAAATATTTAGCAACTTGACATAATTTGACATATCTTACATTTAATGTAATATGATAGACATGAGTGCAATCGTCCATATGCAAAAGTAGGATATTGATACACAGCTTTATTTATAAAAGCCAGTATGGAATTTTAAAACTCTCTTTTTTCAGAAATTGCACTTGAATAACAAAACAATATTAGCTAAAGTTTCAAATACTATTTAGGCACAACAGAAACATACAATGTATGATTATCATTAGAAACTGACAAAGCTAAAAACTGTATTAAATACTGTATTAAAAAACTGTATTAAATGTGCAGATTTTAAAGGGATACTAAACAGAACTCACATTCCTTTCCACCTCAATTAGCCTGTCTTTGACCTTTAGAAGCTCCCGAGTGGCTTCGTGACTCTCCTCCCATTTACTGACAGTCTGGGTTTCTTCACCCGCTCTGGGTGGAGAGCTCTGCATCATACGTTCCTCTTCCTCTCTCTGCTTAAGTGCTTCATAGTTCTTTTTAACCTAAACAAACAGAAAGACTTACATACATAACTTCCATGTAATTTAAATGTGTGTCTCATGTGCAGTATGAGATGGTATGACATACATTTAATATATGCCGTATTCCTCCGAATTTTAATACGCACAAACCCATTTTTTCTTCTCAAAAATGGCCTGGGTTTTAAATTTGAGTATAGTGATCGTGTATTAAAAGACATGAATGTACAAGTGCACAAACAGGAATGTGAAAAGGCGAAAAAAAAAGTTACTTCCTGACCTTGAATTATCCATGACTAGAGGCAACCATAATAAAGAAGTAATAAAGAAGACTCCTCCAACTCAGAGGATGATGACTAAGAGAGATTCGCTGTGGTTACAGGCATGTTAATTTACCAATATACAATATGCTTTACCAATATGCCTAACAGATGAGCTTGTAGCATTTTATTGCAAAAAATGTACCATTCCTTTGTATGATTGGCTCTTATATGCATAATTGAGGTTGTATCTTTGTAAATGCATATTTATTTGATGTTTTATTTTTTCGTCAAATTGAGGTTAGGAAATTTGGGATGTGTCTTAAATTTGAGGGCATCTTAAATTTGAAGGAATATGGTAAATAAGTGTGTGAATTTCAAATAAAAACATATTTGAGTACTCCAAATTAATGCTCACACACCTATTCAAAATGTGTGAATGGTAGTCCAATGACCACTGCAGTAAGTGGGGAACTGAGGGGGAGTGATTGATGTTCTAAACTATAACCAGCACATTCTGAAAACTGCTTTACAAATTAATATAATAAATTGCTGCCAAAGTAATGCTGTAACAGGGGAGGTCTGTGCTGACTGTCTGGCGCATGCGTGGTTCTGCAGGAAGAGGGCAGCAGCCTCGTAAGATCCGCCTGTCAGTCAAGGCAGTGACACAGAGAGGTGGGGAAGAGGGTGTGTTGGTTTTCCCCCTCTCTGAGTGGCTGAGAGGCAGGCCTTGGGGTATTGCTTGGCCCATAATTCCTGCGCTTGGTTATGCATTCAGGTGGCCGTGATTGAGAATACACAGAGACGCTGGCTGAGAAGGCCAGTGTAAACATAGACCAGGCAGGAACGCCAGTGGTTGGAGAGAGAGAACAAAATAGGCACACACAGCTGAGGAAGACAGCCAGCCTAGAGAAAGAAAATAATATAGAAAATAAATTGTTACTTATCCGAGGGAACGTGTATGAGTAGAAGGGGAACCTTGGCCACCCCAGTGTATAGTGCATAACAGCATAGGACGGAGACCCGAGCTGACCAACTTAGCGGCAGTGGTGGCACTGTGTAAGCAGCACTTTTATTTTGTAGTTTTATTACTGTGTTTTTCTTTCGCCTTTTGTTATTTATTATTTCAGAGCACCTGTGAGTGCACCAGCATTGGTATTACTGTGGTCCTGTTTACCATTGCCGGTATTCAGGCCACGGACAACAGCGCCCTCTGCGGGCTAAAAGAAAGTACAGAAAATAATAAAACCGGGCACCAGTGCAGTGTTTTCAATTAAACTTTCTGTCTCCCATGTGTCAGTGAATTGCCCACCACCCTTCCACAAATGCAATAAAGCTTTTTTTTCCAAGTAATGCCTATTTCTCTAAGTACTCCTTTATATTGTTGTTAGGAAAAATATATATTATATTGGTTATACTAATTGGATAGGCAGAGGAAAATTATCCTAAAATGAGTTGCTATTGGAAAACAAATTATACCCAGAATCATTCAGAAGCAAAAGCAGCTTATGAAAATGTAGCATTACTGATTCTGTTGGTAGAAAGGCAAAACATATTTTTAAATTATGGCAACAGTGGCTTTTTTTCATGCCCGCTTAGACTACATTGCCATTTAAATATACTGTACACACTGTCTAAGTTGTGAGAAGATGTACAGTACCTCAATAAATTCTACTTTTAAACTGACTGCAAGTATAAGCTGCTTTGCATAAATATGTACAGCCATGCACCAGTGAAGGAAGGGAATATATGTTAGTCTAAGGTTGATAAGAGCATTATTCCACACACAGTAAAATAGGCCAGCTTGCAATACCAGTGACATGGCCACTAGAGGTCACTGGTCAGCTAAAATCTAACACGTAACACCAGTGTGTAACAAGGTGATTATTAGTTATGAATAGAAGCAATTAAAAAGGGATTTTCTTAACAGTTGGAGATCAATTCTGGAGAGAAAGGGTGTAGTGGAGAGAAGGGTGTAGTGGAGAAAAGAGAAAAAAGTGTGCTGCATGAGTTAAAAACATTACAGGGAAACAGCTTTGCTGTCCTGTTATAGATAAATAATTATACAAAAGAAAAAATTTAGTTTAGTTGCATTTCTTTGTGCACCAAATGAATGTTTAATTTCCTGCATGCATCAATTTTAGTGTATTATCTATAGATATCTTTTCAAGACAAACAACAAAAAAAGAAATGACATATAAATACTACTGATGATAAAAGTAACAATTTTGATGAAATTCTGTTTGAGTTTGCTTTTTATGTGAAGAATCACCAGGAATTGACTCCTAAAAATGATTTTATTTTAACCCTCAGACACTGACTTGGGTTCTCTAGTGACCCAACTGCTATATATATTTCCACAATACTCAACTACTTTATTATAATAAACAATAAAGGTTTGTATGAGAACAAGTATACATTTTATAGATGCTTAATTCTAACACTGTTCAGCAAATTTATGTTAGTAATATTAGAACTTCAATAATCCCCTTTTCAGGCTCAATGATCTCATCCAATGTTTATGTCCAAATTCCCTCTGTCTACAGTGACTGAAGCATGCATTATGTTTAAGAACTTACCGTTTTGAGTTCCTGGCGAAGCTGCTGGTTCAGGTTTGAAGATTCCTGCAAGCGGGCTTCAAGGGCAGCAATCTTTTCTAATTTTATGTCAAGAGACTTTTTCAATGTGGACTCAAGTTTAGACTCCAGCAGCTTATATCTACTGTTAGCAAAAAAAAAATAAAAAAAATGAAAAACAATGATCTCAATCAGTTGTGACATTTATTTTAAAATCACAAAAATGTTCCTTTCAAGAAATATTAGCAAAGTATTCATATATATATATATATATATATATATATATATATATATATATATATATATATATATATATTCACTTAGAATTACTTTTCGTTTTATTTTGTACTGCACATCACAAACAAAAACATACAGAACAATTAAAAACAAAGCATTAATATCGTACTGCTATCATATACACACGCATTGCACAATAACACAAAGCAAATTAAATATCTACTTGCTGAAGCTTTTTTTTTAAGCAATGCACTAGCAAAAGTCACAGGGCAGTGATGTCAGCTCCCTAGCAACAAGCCTCCTATGTTGGGAATGGATTCTTTCAATGCAGCGGTTTGGGCATTTGAGAAAGGAGAGGAATTCATTAAATTAATTGGAGACTTAAATTATTGAGAAGCAATTACCCTCTGCAGTACTAATTAAAGCAGTGATGCTTTTTATACAAAAAAGTGTGTTGCGTAGAGGATTTATACTGGACCCTGACGCTCACGGTAAAACAAGGGACTGGTTGTACAGTATTTGTTAGCCTATTCGTATATAGTGGATTTATACTGGACCCCGACCCCTGCGATATATCAAGTGGGTGGTGTGTATATATATATATATATATATATATATATACACTACCGGTCAAAAGTTTTAGAACACCCCCATTTTTCCAGTTTTTATTGAAATTTAAGCAGTTCAAGTCCAGTGAATAACCTGAAATGGTACAAAGGTAAGCGGTAAACTGCCACAGGTTAAAAAAAAAGTTTAGGTTACCAAAAACTGAAAAATAATGTACATTTCAGAGTTATACAAAAAGGCCTTTTTCAGGGAACAAGTAATGGGTTAACAACTTACAGCTGTTCTGCAGCAATGGAAGTAAATTAAGCCTTGAAAGTTGATGCTAACAATTCCTACAGGTGTCCCAACTTTTGTTGATTACTTAGAAACCCTCTGTCTGTATAAAAGCAGTGTTGGAACAGATTGTGTTACTACACCCTCTTAAGCATTATTTGGACAGTATTGTACTGCAGGAAGTAGTATATTGCTATCATAATGATGAGAAAAAGGCAATTAACAAAGGAAGACAGACACACCATTATAACCCTTAAAAGTGTAGGTCTTTCCTTTAGAGAAATTGCAAAGAAAGCCAAGGTGTCAGTGAGTACAGTTTCCTACACCATCAAAAGGCACTTGGAAACTGGAGGAAACTCTGACAGGAAGAGGTCTGGCAGACCCAAAGCCACAACAGAATCAGAAGACAAGTTTCTGAGAGTCAACAGCTTGCGTGATAGGCGGCTCAAAGGACAACAGCTTCAAGCACAGCTTAACACTGGTCGAAGTAAGCAAGTCTCAGTTTCAACTGTGAAGAGAAGACTTCGAGCTGCAGGTTTGACAGGTCGAAAGTGGCAGTAAGAAAGCCATTGCTAAGATGGCAAAATAAGAAAAGAGGCTTGCCTGGGCCATGAAGCACCGCCAGTGGACTACTGAAGACTGGAAGAAGGTCTTATGGACCGATGAATCAAAATTTGAAATCTTCGTTCATCACGCAGGGTTTTTGTACGCCGTCGAAGTAGGCTTAAAGGATGGTTCCTCGGTGTGTGACACCAACTGTCAAACATGGAGGAGGAAGCGTGATGGTCTGGGGCTCTTTTGCTGGATCCAGAGTCGGCGACTTGCACAGAGTGAGTGGCACCCTGAACCAAAACGGCTACCACAGCATTTTGCAGCGCCATGCAATACCCTCTGGTATACGCCTAGTTGGTCAGGGGTTCATCCTACAGCAAGATAATGACCCAAAACGTACCTCCAGGCTATGTCAGAACTACCTTAGAAGAAAAGAACAAGACGGTAGGCTTCAAATCATGGAATGGCCAGCACAGTCTCCAGACTTAAACCCTATCGAGCTGGTTTGGGATGAACTGGACAGAAGGGTGAAAGCAAAGCAACCTACAAGTGCAACACATTTGTGGGAACTTCTGCAACAGTGTTAAAGAACTTTCCGAACAATATTTAATTTCCATTGTAGAAAGAATGCCACGAGTGTGTTCGGCTGTTATATCTGCAAAAGGTGGCTACTTTGATGAGTCAAAAATTTAGATTAAATTTTGTTAAACAAAACGATTCCATGATTTCTCCAATTGTTTATTTGTTCTATGCTTTAATTTCAGAGTACACTGAGACATTAAACTGCGTAAATTTCAATAAAAACTGGAAAAATGGAGGTGTTCTAAAACTTTTGACCGGTAGTGTATATATATATATATACTTTAAGGATGAGTTTACTGTTCATTATAAATGACACCTAATGTGAACCCAGTCCAGTCTTATCAGCCAGTTAATGATTTCATATGAATGAAGGACCAAGGCACCAAAAAGATGATTACAAATTGTTTACAAGCCAATTACAAATGGAATGCCAGATGTTCTTTCTGAAGGCTATGTCAGTAAAAGACAGGGCTCTTTGTTTCCAATAGCAGAAACCCATCCTTCTTTACCTGATAGTTTGGAAGGGTGTCTAGGGTGATTTGTTAGATGTGTTATCTTCAGTAATTACCTGTCTTCTGTACTTTGTTCATCATCTAAGAGTCTCTCTTTGTTTAATCCTATTTTTTCCAGCTCATGTGTCAGTTTTTCAAGATCATTATTCATTTGTTGAGTCTTCAGTTTCTCACTCACCAGATCCTAAAACATCAATTAATTCATTAGTTTTGCCACCTAGTGTTTAAAAGCTCACTTACACCTTTTACAATGTGCATTTAAATAGTAAAATAGTAATATTATAAAGCGAAAAAACATTTGTGCTTTACATCTAATGATCCGCACAAGAATGTATTATCATCTAGAATTGATGTTCTAAATGAACTAAATCAAATACTGTACTGTATGGTAGACCCATTCCTTTTACACTTATACTTATCGGGCAAAAACATTACCTCTCTTAAGGTTACTAGAGTCTTTTTATCTATTGTGGCCTGTTTTACAAGCTCTTTGTTTTCCTTTTCAAGGTCTTTGACTCGTCCACATGAATCTTTGAAAACATTCATTTCTTTAGTGAGTGACTTATTATCTTTCTCCAGGTTGATAATTCTCATGTTGTTTTCATCAAGCGTGAAGTCTCTGATCTCAGCCTGCTGTCGAAGCCTCTTGTTCTCTTTCTCCAGTTGTTTTTTGTCTTTTTCTAGCTGCAAAGTTTCTTGCTCCAGTATCTTATTCTCTTTTTCTAACTGCTCTAAGCGTTTGCTAGAAATTTTGAGCTCCTCCAGGCTTTTTTGCAAACTTTGGTTTTCAGTCTCCACATCCTGGAGTTCACTTTCAAGTTGCTGGATCTTTTTGTTGCTGTTCTCCAGTGCCTTTTGGAGCCACTGGTTTTCTGTATCGAGCCCTTGACAGCTGACCTCCAAGCGTTCTGTTTTCTTAGAAGATGCTTTCATCAGATCCAGGCTTTTCTTTAACTGCCATTTTTCATTTTCCAGCTCCTTGTTTTCCAGTTCCAGCTGTGCCACCTTGATGCAGGATGACTTTAATGACTCTACTGTTCTTCTTAGAGCTAAATTTTCTTCGTCAAGCTGTGCGTTTTCTTTTTCCAGCGTCTCTAACTGAAAGCTGAGATTGTTCAGGCTGTCCAGTTTCTTCTTTAACTTTCTGTTCTCAACCTCTAAATTTAAGTTTTCTTGCTCCAGTGCCTCCACTTTATCGCAGGTGATAGTTAGGCCTGTAATTTTTTTCTGAAGCTGTTCATTTTCCCTGTCTAGGCGATGCACCTCTTTCTCCAGCTCCTCAGCCCTTTCTCCCTTTTCTTTATAATGTTCAAGCTCCTTTCGAAGCTGTTTCCTTTCAAACTCCATCTTGTTTAGCTTGCTGCTAGTCTCTTTAATTGACTCATGCAGGATCTTGTTCTCTTTTTCAATGTCCTTTACTCTTGCCTCTGCACTTATTTGGGAACGTTGCCTTAGGGAGGATATGGTTTGATTTAAGTGTTCATTTTCTTGCTCCAATACTTTCACCTTGAAAACATAACCAATATTGTCAAATTCATTCTTAAGTAATCAAATAGGGCTATATTCATAAAGTATTAAAAGGCTATTGATGTTAAGGACCAATGCACTTACAGTACCAACAAGCTAATACTCATACTCAATCATACCTGGCTAAAATAGTGTTCAGTTTCTTTGGTGATATGTCACTTATATGTTTACTGCTAAATAGCTTTTGTGATGAACTAAAAATATGAGTTTTTTTAAAACAAAAACAAAGCACCCCAAGGGGTATAGGACAGGGTGTACCCTGTCGATGAATCGAGTGCATGTGTGCCTTTATGGAAGCAGCTTGGACGCGCAACAGGAGACGCACTGCTAGGCAACTATTTCAGCAGGTAGGCTCACCCAGTGCTGAGCTGATCGGGAAGTCCTGATTGGCTGGGGGCGTGCCGGGAGCCTGCGCAGCTCAAAAGCCACAGCTCGAGGCTACTGCACAGCCATAGCCATACAGACAGGCGCTGAGCGAAAGCTTGCTGTGTTTACATCGAGGACAGTGTCCACTCCATGGAGAGAACTACTACACGAAACTCGACCACTCGAAGACGGTGCTCGTGAAGGCATTGCCCAGCCGAGGCCATCAGAAAGACGCCGGAGTCGCCTGGAGGATGCCGGGACTTCACTAGGTCAGTTTAGGGGATTTGATCCCAAACAAGTATGTAGAGGTTTCGTAGTGTAGTATTCCTGGAGTGAGACGTCTCTTTTAGTGAGGCTAGCGCTCGTCTTGTGTGGCAAACTTTTATTTTTAGCTTTCTTTTCTTTTCTTTACTTTTCTTTTCTTTATTAAATCCGGCGCTAGGATTACCCTAGCGTCGGGGCCTGTTTTGTTTATTAAATCTGCGTGCCTATGCGGCGTGTCAACACCCACTGCTCTGTGTCTGATTCAGTATTATTCAGTGACGACCCACGTATGTAACATCGCCCTGTTACAGGGTATAATCAAAGGAAAACGTTACATAAGACTGAATGGTTTCTAAACATGAAATAAACTGAATATGTGAAAAAGAGCTGTATTGTTGATTGAAACAATGTGGCAGTGAAATGGTTAATTTGCAAAAATGTGAATATATATATATATATATATATTTTTTGTTGTTGTTTTACCACTAACAAACTTATTAAGATTTATTATGTCCCCATAGTGGGTTTATACCTGTCTTTCAGAGTTTTCTCCAAGGGTCTCAATGGTCTTTTCAAGTTGAGCTTTCTCTTTCATCAGATCGTTGCTCAGATTTTCTATATTTCTCAGGCTTTGCTTCTCGATGCTCATTTCATTCTCAAGCCTTTCCAACTGCAAAAGTTAAAACAGTTTAAAGGAAGGATCATGCAGGAAACTAGACTAGGAGCATATGTAATTAACTATAAATATACACAGACAGATAAAATTAGGGAGATGCTGGTTTAAAAGTGCTGATTGAAGTCTGAATAATAAACACACTGAGCTTCTCAGCTGCATCCACTGGACCCCTACAGGGTAATCTGTGGTGGTTGAAGGCATTTGATTTGTAGTTCCAGCTGTTTACTCCACTAGATGGATTGCATCCTAAGAAGCTATAAAAAGAAGGCTGATGAAAACAAAAAATTAGCATACTAATTAGCATACTAATTATTACTAAGCTGCTTTCCCTAAAAAGTGAATTATTTGTAAGTGACAGCCAAGATAAAATATATACTATATACAGTACAACTAGCAAGTTTTGTATAAAAAATAAATAGTTGTTTTCACGCTTTAGTTCTTTACTGTTTCTAACTACACAAATTCAATAGATTTATATCGGCAATTATACTACCATTCAGTTCACTTTTCCACTGCAATTATCACATATGGAAACCAGTACATTAGGTCAGTAATTGGTAAAGAGTAATCTGGTATAACAAGAATTCTCATTGAATTTTGCAGTTTTATAACAGAATTCTTCTGCAATCAAATCTAATCTAATGAATACGCAGAAAGCTCGATAGTAACCTTTTTGCTTAATCTCAGATTTTCTTTCTCCATTTTCAGGAATCTCGAGTTCCTATCTTCTGAAGGATCAGTTGTAGTTCTAAGTTTTTCAACAGTTTTTAAAAGACTCTGGTTTTCCATTTCCAGCTTAAGCAATCGGCTTGAAGTCAATTCATTAACTTCATGACCCAACGATTTTTGAGGCACTGAAAACAAAATGAAAAACGGATAAAGGATAACTGGCACTGAATTATGCATTCATGTTTATGTGCTATTGACATAACCCACATTGCTGGCAAAAATAATAACACAAATTTAGTACAATTTAACAGAACTAAACTTTTGTCCACTTGGAAATAGTAGCAATCATTGAATAACCTTTGTATTATATAAATGCATTCAAATTCAAAATATTGTATAGCATTAGAAAATGTGTTTTAAACTTCCTCAAGTGTAATATAAGTACATTTTTTATGTCTACATTAAACAATTCTTCATTAATACACTATCAGGCATTCAACTTCTCTAAAATCAATCAGCCATGAGAAAAAAATCCAATCTGTTTATGTTTGGATGCCAGAGATAATTACCACACAGGTACACCACAGGACGGTAAACAGTATTTCTTTTGACGGTCTTCACAGGACTGCTAATGAGAACGCATCCGATTACCTTCTGAGTGTTCAGTGGTCTTGGAAAGCTGCTCTAATTCCCAGCCAAGATGCAATGATTCATCCATACTCTGTTTTTGAGCCATTTCCAGTGCCAGGTTTTCTTCTGACAGATCCTTGATTTTCTTTCTGTCAATATCACGATCCTGAGGAATAAACATATTCTTTGTTTATTTAATGCTTTATTACAAATAAATACAATCCGATTATGCAAAATATAATGTATTTACCATCTCCAAGTCATGTATTTTTGCCTTTATTTGTAGATTTTCTTTCTCTAGCTCATGCAGTTTGTCAGAACGGGCTCGAGATCCTTCTAGTTGATCCTCCAACATGGTCTTTGTTTCCAATAGAACCTGGTTATCTTCCTTTAATTCCTAAAGTACATAAAGGAACATTAACACTAGAAGCCCTGCGGCAGTCATTTTGGTGGTTTTTGGTTGTAAAATGTAATTTTCTCCAGTTGTGTAACACATATGGGCTGCTGCGCGTTCATGCACCTTTCTGTCCGTATGTATTAAATATTCTCACAAAGCATGAAACACGGGAGTGCAGAAATAAAGGAGATATATTACATTATACCTAAAAGCCCCGGGAGCAGTCACATTGACGGCCACACAGAAAACAATTGTATTTTGATTATACAGAACGGTATTCTACTTTATTATTTTTATTTACCAGTCCGCAATGTATTTAGCTGTAATTAGATTAGTCTCTACTCTCTGCCTGAGTGAATGATGGACAGTCTATTGTTTTTCAATCAGCCTTTTCAAAGGCTGGCGCCTGCTTGCCAGGTGCACTGTTTTGGTCAGTTAGCATTGGGACTAGTGAAAAAAAATACCAGAGACCGTGGAGTTTTACAACGCAACAAAATATGAAGTTGATGTTTTGGATCAGATGGCACGGAAGTATTCCGTGAAAGCTGGCTCCCGATGGTGTCCTGTTCAGGTGTTTTACAATATATTGGACCTAGCAGCCATCAACTCCTGAGTACTTTACAAAGAATGCACAGTGAAGAATTTACCAAGGACAGAATACATTTTACAGTTAGCACAGGGACTTCGCAAGAAGCATTTGGAACAGAGGGAGACTGCCAAACCTGTACCCACAGCTGAAGCTGGCAACCCCGCTGAGCGCTGCAAGAGACGTCAAAGCCAGGTTGGCAAGTGCAATAAAAATAAAACTTCGGACAGCTGTGCCCTGTGCAGAAAGGCGGTGTAGAAAAGCGCGTTATCAGTGTTGATTGTGAACCGCCTTAGACTCAAGGTAAAGGAATACCCTTTTGTCGAAAAAAAAGAAAAAAGAAAAAAGAAATTAGCCTTTTTTTTTAACTTGTGCTGTGCGCTTCTGTAAAATGTTTTCTTGTACGTTTATTTATCTAGGTTGTTCAGTTGCTTTTGCGCATCTGATAATAAACTGATTTCTGTTGAAAAGTTAAAAATGTATTGCTATCGTTTCAGTTTTATAAATATGTATGTTGTAAACCGATGTCTGTTCAGATGTTTATTTATTTACATTTCCTGGTTTTGATTTGTAAAATAAATGTTCATATATATATATATATATATACTTCGGTTGTTCAGATGTTTATGTGACGTACTCAATAAAAAAAAAAATTACAAGAAATTACATCCGACTGTTTCTCCGTTCGTTATACTATTTACAGTGTTTTGAATAGAGCCATATATCTCCGGGTCTTCTAGTGTTAAACACTGCAAAAAGCAGCATGCAGTAGGAGCTACACAGTTTAAGATTACTTTCTAGAAAATGCAGTAAAACAACACAATTTGCTGGCCAGCAGGATTAACATGAAAAATAAGTTAGCAGGTGCCAGATGCTGTTTTTTCCTTTCTTTTAAAACAAACGTACACAAAAAAGTAAGTTTTTGTTAAATAGCACTTCCTCCTCAAGAACATGCTGTAGCAATTTTAAATCAGGAGTATATCAGGAGAATAGCGTTTAAAGATGCGTCAAGTATGGTCCACAAATTCCTGGATTCTACTTCACTGGTAACATTAAACAAAACACACACACACATATATATATATATATATATATATATATATATATATATATATATATATATATATATATACAGTGGTTTGCAGAAGTATTCACCCCCCTGCAAAGTTTTCACATTTTGTTGGCACCTGAGCGTACTCCATGACGCTTTCAAATTAGACTTTACATGTAGAATCTACACAAACTACTTCACATTGATAAAGTTAAAAAATGCATATATAATATAAGTAAGTAGGATTTACAGAGAAAAACAGATTAATCTCAGTTGCATAAGTATTCAACCCCTTTGCTACTGCAGCCCTAAATAAGCTCAGGTGCAAATGATGTGTTGGAAAGGTCACAAAATTAGTGAAATGGTTTCAGCCTGTGTGTACTCAAAGTGGTTTAACTTGTAGAAAATTCCCCTTAGGTATATAAAGACTTTCAAGCTGCAACTCAAATAGCGATCCAACAAAGCAACCATGAAGACCAAGGAGCTTTTGTAACAAGTCAGGGATAAAGTGGTAGAGAGACACAGAGCAGGAGAAGGGTACAAGAACATTTTAAAGGCGCTGATTATCCCTCTCAGCACAGTGAAGTCCACCATTAAGAAGTGGAAGATGTATCATACCACCCAGACACTACCTAGATCAGGTCACCCTCCCAAACTGAGCAGCCAGGCAAGCAGGAAACTGGTTTGGAATGTCACTCTGAAGCCAACAATGACCTTGAGAGATCAGCAAAGTTCTGTGTCTGAGATGGGAGTCAGTGTTCACACATCAACAACAGCCGGTCCCTACGCAAAGCTGGACTGAATGGACGGGTGGCAAGAAAGAAGCCATTACTCAGAAAACCTCATCTTAAAGCACGTATAGAGTTTTTGAAAAAGCATGTAGATGATACTGCAGACATGTGGAAAAAGGTTTTGTGGTCAGACGAGACAAAAATTGAACTTTTCGGTCTAAGTTCCAAGCGTTACCTCTGGCGCAAGACCAACACTGCACATCACCCAGTCAACACCATCCCAACTGTCAAGCTTGCTGGTGGCAGCATCATGTTATGGGGATGCTTCTCTTCATCAGGGACTGGGACGCTTGTCAGGATAGAGGGGAGAGTGGATGATGCAAAGTACAGGCAAATCCTTGAGGAACGACTGTTTGAGTCAGCCAAGACTCTGAAACTGGGGAGGAAATTCACATTTCAGCAGGGCAATGACCCGAAGCACAAAGCCACACTGGAGTGGTTGAACAAGAAGAGAATTAATGTTCTTGAGTGGCCCAGTCAAAGTCCTGACTTGAATCCAATCATAAATTTGTGGCGAGACTTGAAGATTGCAGTCCATCGACGATCCCCAACAAACTTATCAGAACTGAAGCAATTTTCCCGTGAAGAATGGGCAAAAATTTCAACCTCCTACTGTGCAAAGCTAGTAGAGAGCTATCCAAAGAGACTCATAGCAGTAATTGCTGCAAACGGTGCTTCTACCAAGTACTGACTTAAGGGGCTGAATATTTATGCAATCAGTAACTTTCATTTTGTACATTTTCTTTGCAAGTTTTGCTGACATTTAACCTCCTCCTCATATAACAGTGTTAAGTTTAACCACTACAGCTTTGACTGTGCATAAATTATTTGTAATTCAACATTACATTATCCTACATTATTGGTAGGGGGTGAATACTTCTGCAAACCACTGTATGTATATATATATATATATATATATATATATATATATATATATATATATATATATATATATATATATACAGTGCCTTGCAAAAGTATTCAGACCCCTGACCAATTCTCTCATATTACTGAATTACAAATGGTACATTGAAATTTCATTCTGTTTGATATTTTATTTTAAAACACTGAAACTCAAAATCAATTATTGTAAGGTGACATTGGTTTTATGTTGGGAAATATTTTTAAGAAAAATAAAACACTGAAATACCTTGCTTGTGTAAGTATTCAACCCCCACACATTAATATTTGGTAGAGCCACCTTTCGCTGCAATAACAGCTTTAAGTCTTTTGGGGTAAGTGTGTACCAGCTTTGCACACAGTGTTGGAGTGATTTTGGCCCATTCTTCTTGGCAGATTTGCTCCAGGTTGTTCAGGTTGGTTGGACGACGCTTGTGGACCGCAATTTTCAAATAGTGCCATAGATTCTCAATGGGATTGAGATCAGGACTTTGACTGGGCCACTGTAGGACATTCACCTGTTTGTTCTTGAGCCATTCCAATGTTGCTTTGGCCTTGTGCTTGGGATCATTGTCCTGCTGAAAGGTGAATTTCTCCCAAGCTTTCAGTTTTTAGCGGACTGAAGCAGGTTCTCTTGCAGTATTTCCCTGTATTTTGCTCCATCCATTCTTCCTTCAATTTTAGGAAGCCCAGTCCCTGCTGATGAGAAGCATCCCCACAGCATGATGCTGTCACCACCATACTTCACTGTAGGGATGGTGTGTCTTGAGGCATGGGCAGTGTTAGGTTTGCGCCACACATAGAGCTTTGAGTTTTGGCCAAAAAGCTCTATCTTGGTCTCATCTGACCACCCTCCCATACAGGCCAGTGTTATGCAGAGCTCTTGATATGGTTGACTGGTGCACCATTACTCCACTCCCAGCCACTGAACTCTGTAGCTCCTTCAAAGTGATTGTTGGCCTCTCTGTGGCTTCTCTCACAAGTCTCCTTCTTGTTTGAGCGCTGAGTTTTGAGGGACGGCCTTTTCTTGGCAGTGCCTGGGTGGTGTGATGCAGCTTCCACTTCCTGATTATTGATCCAACTGTGCTCACTGGGATATCCAAACACTTGGATATTATTTTGTACCCTTTCCCTAATCTATGCATTTGTATTACTTTATCTCTAACTTCTGTAGAATGCTCTTTGGTCTTCATTTTCCTTCAGATTCACAGCCTGACCAATGATCCTTCAACCGTGGGGTTTTTATCCAGAAAATGTGACAGCAACTTTAATGGTTCACAGGTGGAGGCCAATGGTAAGGTAATTGTGTCCTCGTTAGAGCAATTTCTTTCATCGGTGTAAACTGGGAGCTTCCACAGCACAGGGGTTGAATACTTATGCAAGCAAGATATTTCAGTGTTTTATTTTTCTTAAAAATATTTCCCAACATAAAACCAGTGTCACCTTACAATAATTGATTTTGAGTTTCAGTGTTTTAAAATAAAATATCAAACAGAACGAAATTTCAATGTACCATTTGTAATTCAGTAATATGAGAGAATTGGTCAGGGGTCTGAATACTTTTGCAAGGCACTGTACAGTATATATATACAGTACTGTGCAAAGGTTTTAGGCAGGTGTGAAAAAATGCTGTAAAGTAAAAATGCTTTCAAAAATAGACATGTTAATAGTTTATATTTATCAATTAACAAAATGCAAAGTGAGTGAACAGAAGAAAAATCTAAATCAAATCAATATTTGGTGTGACCACCCTTTGCCTTCAAAACAGCATCAATTCTTCTAGGTACACTTGCACACAGTTTTTGAAGGAACTCGGCAGGTACGTTGGCCCAAACATCTTGGAGAACTAACCACAGTTCTTCTGTGGATTTAGGCAGCCTCAGTTGCTTCTCTCTTCATGTAATCCCAGACAGACTCGATGATGTTGAGATCAGAGCTCTGTGGGGCCATACCATCACTTCCAGGACTCCTTGTTCTTCTTTACGCTGAAGATAGTTCTTAATGACTTTCGCTGTATGTTTGGGGTCGTTGTCATGCTGCAGAATAAATTTAGCCAATCAGATGCCTCCCTGATGGTATTGCATGATGGATAAGTATCTGCCTGTACTTCTCAGCATTGAGGAGACCATTAATTCTGACCAAATCCCCAACTCCATTTGCAGAAATGCAGCCCCAAACTTGCAAGGAACCTCCACCATGCTTCACTGTTGCCTGCAGACACTCATTCTGTACCGCCTCCAGCCCTTCGGCAAACAAACTGCCTTCTGCTACAGCCAAATATTTCAAATTTTGACTCATCAGTCCAGAGCACCTGCTGCCATTTTTCTGCACCCCAGTTCCTGTGTTTTCGCGCATAGTTGAGTCGCTTGGCCTTGTTTCCACGCCGGAGGTATGGCTTTTTGGCCGCAAGTCTTCCATGAAGGCCACTTCTGACCAGACTTCTCCGACAGTAGATGGGTGTACCAGGGTCCCACTGTTTTCTGCCAATTCTGAGCTGATGGCACTGCTGGACATCTTCCGACATGGAAGGGAAGTAAGCATGATGTGTCTTTCATCTGCTGCAGTAAGTTTCCTTGGCCGACCACTGCGCTTCACGGTCCTCAACGCTGTCTGCTTTGTGCTTCTTCAAAAGAGCTTGGACAGCAAATCTGGAAACCCCTGTCTGCCTTGAAATTTCTGCCTGGGAGAGACCTTGCTGATGCAGTATAACCACCTTGTGTCTTGTTGCTGTGCTCAGTCTTGCCATGGTGTATGACTTTTGACAGTAAACTGTCTTCAGCCACCTCACCTTGTTAGCTGAGTTTGGCTGTTCCTCACCCAGTTTTATTCCTCCTACACAGCTGTTTCTGTTTCAGCTAATGATTGTGTTTCAACCTACATATCGAATTGATGATCATTAGCACCTGTTTGGTATAATTGTTTAATCATACACCTGACTATATGCCTACAAAATCCCTGACTTTGTGCAAGTGTACCTAGAAGAATTGATGCTGTTTTGAAGGCAAAGGGTGGTCACACCAAATATGGATTTGATTTAGATTTTTCTTCTGTTCACTCACTTTGCATTTAGTTAATTATTAAATATAATCTATTAACATGTCTATTTTTGAAAGCATTCTTACTTTACAGCATTTTTTCACACCTGCCTAAAACTTTTGCACAGTACTGTATATATATATATATATATATATATATATATCTATATCTATATCTATATCTATATCTATATCTATATATCTATATCTATATCTATATATCTATATCTATATATATATATATATATATATATATATATATATATATATATATCAATGTTACTTTAAAAATTTATGTCATCATTTATTTTATATAATAACCAAATTAGACATTGTTGAAGTTTGTCAATTTGTTAGTAATTGTTTTACTGTACCTTATATATAAAAAAAAAACATCCTGCATCCTAACATACCTCAACTCTGGCTTTGTAAAATTCAATGTCATGTAATCTTTCTTTGTACCGGCCGACTTCACTTTCAAGCTTGTCAACTCTTATTGCCTTTTCTCTGAGAGCATCCAGCTCATCACGATACACTCTGGCTGAACGGGCATCTGCCAGCAACAGCATGCTCTGGCAATGAAACAGAGAAATAAAATGTGACTCCATTACATCAAAAACATATTTATATGTCCTCCCCCTTAAATAAAACCACAAGAGAACTACAACAATCAAAAACATTAACAGTAAATAAAAAGGGTCACATTTAAGGTGCTATCTGAGATTCTACAAATTACTATTGCTAAACAACCACAGAATCTTACTTGATATAAATAATGTGATGTAATTTACCTCGAAGGATGGCTTTTCACTTCACATGTGGCAACAGGCCCCAATTTTGTGAAGTGAAAAGAAAAGAAACTTGTGAGTAACAGTATTTGTCTGGTTTTATTTTAAATAAAACAAAGGTTAATATTCAGACTGTTGTTAAAGAATCTAACAACAGCAAACTGTAGATGTATTATCTACAATTTAGATGTACTGATGTATTGTCATCGTTAAATCAGTTAATTTGTCAAGTAGGCACACCTCTTGCTGAATCCGTTTCAGCTCTGTCTCCATGTGCTCCAGCTCTTGCCTACAGTCCAGCAGCTGCTCACTCTTCTCTTCCCTGAAAGTAGCAAAACATGTATGTATTAGGAATCGAATCAATGAGACATATTTACAGTACACATATTTATACTGCATAATACAAGGATTGGACAAAACATGTGAAACTCCATGAACACTGACGTTCCATTTGCATATGTTACTATGTAGATGACATCACTTCCCAAGGAGAAGATGCTAGTGAATTTTTATCACACATTCTGTTCTGTATATAAGTGTGCGTTAACTGTGTTTCACAGGACAGCAACCTTGAAAACTTGAAGCAAAGCAAACTCTGTCTGTCTGTGATCGCCACAGTTATCACAAAACAGCTAAAAGAGATCATCACATTGCCTACATTTTCATATTATTTAATTTCGAACCTGTTTAATGTCATGTTATATTTGTTCTCTATTGCTGTTTTTGCTAACCACTAAGTCTGTTTTGAAAAGACTCCAAAAAGCTCTATTTCTGAAGTGAGCTGGTTTGAAAATGACCACTAGTGGTGTGAAGCTCTCATTTCTGTCCCCGCTGTATTTTGCCACATTTGCACAGGGGGTAGGAATTACAATGGCACATGCTTACTGCTCATTTCTAAAATCAGAAACCAACAGGATTGCACAAATCTAGTGGCAGAATAGTTGGACTGGGGATGGCATAAAGTTGTTTCTTTTTTACCAGGAAGATTGCAACATCTTTCAGGATGATAATAATCACATGACAATAAGTGTGAAAGAGGGCAAGACATGCATCTGGCGATTGAATTCAGACTTCAAAACATCTATTCAAATATCAGAATAGATGTTTTATTTTTCTCAATGCTGCATCTAACTGCCTCTTATTTGTTGAGTCAGATGCCACAGTAAATTGGACCCTAACACAATCTACATGTGGAATTCACGTTGCAACACACTGTAAGGCTACATAATGTCAAATACTATGTAGAAGATCCAGCTAAGCATTACAGAACAGGAAATACTAAACAGACTGTTGAATGAAAACAGCTGATATACACATAGAACAAACAAACAAAAAAAATATTATAGTTGTCCAGAATTTCTTTGGGACAACTTACAATAAACTAGGTATTAAGGCTAACCGCAATTTGCAAATTAAAAGCAGTTAGAAAAAACATTTTGGACTTTATTTAATACTATGAACAGGGACTTGACCATTATGCTAATAAAATATGCAAAAATGCAAACAACCTCAGATTATAACATAACCAAAATAAATCAAATTCATTTGTACCCAATTTCATTAAAAGGAAAAAAAGCATTTTCCTTCCAAGAATTTGCAAAATATACATTTTGTCATATGTACTAAGAGAAAATATGTTAATACAGAGAGCTGCAATATATTAATTTAAATATTTGTTAAGGCCATCTTAGCTTAGATCTTTAGCATTGCGAGAGTCGTGCGATATTTTTTTGAATAAATAATGAAAGGCAGTTTAATCCCATCAGGTTCTATAGTGGGGCCCCCACCTTCACCCACACATAAAACATGTGTTTCCATCAAAAAGCTTTTGAGAATCATTCATAGTGTTCTCATGCTTCCAGTTTATTCAACTCTACCGAAAAATTACAGGATTTTTTTTTTTTTTTTAACAGGATGTTGGTTTTTACTGATTTATACCCGATTTTGGTCTATTATTCAATAGTTTCCCGGTACTAATTTCTAGGAAATACACAATATTTTGATTACAAAGTTATTTTATTTTGACACCGACATTGTAATAAGCAGCCCTATACTGTAACCTTAGGATACAACAGACATAGACGTCAGAGGATCAAATAACGTTCAAACGTGGTTTTCTGTCACTTCGCAACCCCATTATCACCTGATTATGTTGGCCAATCAAAGTCTGATTATTGTGGCAATTGCTGGGCGTAGTAACTACTAGCTTGATCAAAAACTAAATTGAAATACTTAAATGAAAATCTAATATTTTTAGTGGATGAGGAATGGGGATAAAATGTAAATCAGTTTATGAACATTCAAAACAAAAGAATGTTTCGAAGTATACAAAAAGCAAAAATAACAGAAGTGGGTCAGATGAGGCAGAGGATGCATAGCGTTGCAAATACTGCTGCATTGAGGTACATGTTCGCACTGACAATAAAAGAACATACTGAAAAATAAGTGACACATGAAACTAAAACAATAAAGTGAACTGAGAGACAAGCAATCCATGTATGCTGCTTTTAAACACGCTATAATAAAAGAGAGCGCAGAATGACTGTGTTAATAAGTTTGTCAGAGCGCTGTGTTTTGCTGGACAGCCACTGTTTATTGCAGAGAGCCGAGGTATGTATTGGTGACTTAGTGCGACAGTACTGTCCATCAGCTTTAGTACATCCCATTATAATATTTGAAAACCTTCATTTGCACTATCACCACCCAATTTTTGAGAAAACGCCCATAATTACATATTCATCGAAGGCTGAACCGCAAAGCAAAACTGCTGCCGCAAAGCATTCCCTAAAAAGTTGCTAACAGCATTGCACATGTTTAGTACATTTTACCCTAGACTTCCGACTCGTTTGCAACTGGTTTGCGACAGCCGCAACACTTAGTGTTACCAATTAAATTAGAGGTAGAATTTCAATTTTTTGTTTGCCAAATGTAATACTAGCAAGTCATACTTTTTATATGTGTGTTTTCATGTGAACACTGCAGACCAGTGATTCTGGCAGTGTGTTAGAGCAGAAAAAAATCCATTTGTGAGCTGTCTAAAATCACCAAGTAATTATAGGTTTTTGTAAATGATGGGGTGCTGTAGTAATGTATTACAATTACAATCAAGAGTATGAAGAAAACGCTTTACTGACTAGTCAATCAAACTAATAATACCAACCTCCAGAGCGCTTTTCCATCTGCAGCCTTTCTCACATTGATCCTTAATTAACGATTTAAGTACCAACAAAAAGATGCACAAAATTGATCAAGTTGTTTCAAAGACACTGCCTTCAATAGTTCTTCAATAGTCAATCAGGTGTGAGACAGTGAAAAAATGGGTCACCATAACCTACACCACAGAACCTATAATTTAATCTCCGAACAAGCAGTTTCATAAAACTTCTTCTAATTTTTCATTTTAAAGACCTTTGGGTTATCAGACAATTGACACATATGTTTTAATTGTATTCTTTAATGGGACATTAAATACATTTCTTTCCAAATATGATTAATTTTTTTACCATAACATCTATTTTAGTAAAATGTAGTTACATTTTACATTTGTAGCCAATATTTATGCAAACTGTGCCACTCCCTGTGTCCTAAAGCTAAAATACATTATATATTCCAAAGACGAGGGGCATTATAACTAAACCCCCTGGCTCCAACAGAGTTCAAACGAATTTTAGGGACTGTCAGAAGATTAGCATTTTCCAATCTCAGGGAACGACCAGGGACATATGCGGTCAGCAGATCTTGAAGATAAGAAGGTCCAAGCCCACGCAAAGCCTTATAGGTAATCAGTAGAACTTCAAAATAGTAATAATAATAATAATAATAATAATAATAATAATAATAGCATCAGTAATAAAACAAACTTGAATGACATGGATGCAGCAAATGTATCGATTAAATAAGCAAGATTGAAATTTTGAATCACGACATTAATCACGATTCATTTTTTTAATCTCGTGACAGCCTAATATATATTACATAATATCTGCAATGACAAATTAATTTTTCCTTACGTAAAGCAGCCTGTCAAAAACACCTACATTAAGTATTAAATTAGTACTGCTAATAACTCATTGTAACGTCAGTTAGCTTTAGTCTAATAGCTAATGTACTCGCAAGAGGAAATTCTATAATTCATAGTACATCATTTAATTTAAGTACATCATTTTGTATAAATGGTGGCAGAGTGCAAGAACTATGACTTCATATCTAACTTTTTTTTTTTGTTTGGATGCAGTGCTACTTTGTTAAAAGGCAGTCGATTATAGAGACAGAGTAAACTAGTTAGTTCTACAGTGTTAACTCAATACGTAAGTCCTGGCTGACTAAGTGTATCCCAGAATGCCTTAATCTATTTTAAATTCCAATCAGTAAACTTACAGTTCTTGCCTAAGCCTTCTTATTTTTGCCTTGGCATCTGCCAGCTCCACTGACAAGTGTTGTCTGCTTTCTGTGCGACGCATGCTTGGTGATCCATTGGGTGACTGTGCTGTTGGTGCATGAGGTGAAAAATGCCCACATTCCTGTTCCTGGGAAAGTTCTACAATTGTCTGTTTAAAAAAAAGGAAAAATAACACTGTATAATTACTTTATTACACAACAAGATTATTCTTTCAAAAATGTGCAAACAATCTGCTATAATCTCTCCTATAAACTGAAAAAAATAATAATAAACAAAAATATATATATATATATATATATATATATATACACACACACACATATATACACACAGTAACACATATATACACACAGTAGTCTCTGCGTATAGGAACACCTCCTAAAGAACACTTCGCCTAAGGGAACACTCTTGTGGTGAAACATATTTTTCCCGTTGCAAATACTCCAGCTAAAGGAACAGGAACTTTGCTTAAAAGAACACCTTCTTTGCACCAATAGCGATCCGTTCACAACATATACAGTAGTGTTTTGTAAAAAAAAGCAAGTGTCTTGAGGGACACTGATTGGATTATTAAATATTTCCAGAACCGCCGTCATATCATTTAATTATTTTGTATTCTGATTTCTACGTGTGCGCCTCATTGCTACAAAACGGCATGCCACACATAGCTGGAAAAACCTGAATCAGGCACAAGTCGTCATGCAATTTGGTGTTTCCCGTTCTGGTGAGTTGCTTCACCATTCTGTTAAATAATGTGGATATTTTGTGTTGCATTTTATAACGAGTGTAGGGGTGCTGTTTTAATTTAGTTTGAAAGTTAGTTTATTAATGTTAAGTTAACCCTAAGCAATGTCCATTATTTTTGCCTCTGCCATTGTGATAGTCCGAAACACACCCGCCAGCTAATTTAATACTAATACATAGCGATTTAAGCTTTTTGGCCGTGTTGTTTTGCTTTATATTTATTATTGTTAGTTTGTTACTTTATTATTATAATTTATTAACATACACATGCCTATTGTTTTGCTTTTACTTATTCAGTTCATTTCATATGCTGATGCACGTGCATCATGACAAGTAATACAAATGTATTTATTTATTTATTTATTGATTCATACTGTGTCTGGTGGCAAACTCGGTCTTAGAGAACACTTCAGCTAAGAGAACACTTTGCTTGCTTCCTGAGGGGTGTTCTCTTTGCCAGAGAGTACTGTATATGTATGCACTCATAATATACTGCATATAAGCAACTTAGCTTATCTGTCTGTAGTATACAATTAGTAAGATGACAAAGATTATGCTATTGAATGTCCCGTTTAAAGGGGTGCCGAGGAGGATTATGTATGAACTAAATACCTAAAATGCAATTAATAGCTCCTTCCTAATTCTTAACTTATTAAAAGCTCCAGCTTACATACACTAGTGCAGGGGAAATCTAGGTTGTTATATTGAGTTACTCTAACTGCTTAATTATCATATTAATTAACTAAAATATATGTTAAACAGAAATGAAGACTTGTCAATGTTTTAGTGATGAATTAATCTGCTAATCCTATTCATCACCCCCGTGAATTCCAATGATTTGTTTTACCTCAGAATATTCATCCCTCTCATCAACAATTCGTTTTAGATGTAATGCCATGTTCCTGGACAGAGTGTCAAGGTCCTCCTGGGACAAATCAACAATGTCCATCCACTGTAGGTCAAACACATTCTCCTGATTGTGAGTCACCTTCCAAGAATAAAAGGAAGACCATTATTAACTAGTTTTATTAATCAGTACGGTACAGGACATTAACTAAATGAAATACCTCCTCTAGACATTATTTAAAACAATGGTATATGGGTTATTTGTTAAATATACTACACTAATGCACAACACTGCAGAATACATATAAGCACAAAAAAATATTTGGAGAAGAACTGTTGTATCATCAGTTTCATAATATAATATGTCTAATGTTTACATATACATGGCTATGTCATTATTTAAAACATGTTACAGCTCCTAATCAGCATGTTCTTGGTCAGCTCCTGAAAATATGAATTATTTATATTTATTTAATGTAAGTTCAGAAGCACATGCTCTCTAATGTAAAATGTCCTGTCATCATTATACCATTATGGACAGGGCACTTGGATTAAACACAGGCTTCCATTAGTTAGGGCCTTCTATTAATTGTTTATCTATAACATAGCTGCTTTATGTTAGCAAAATCATCAAACAGAACACTCAAGAAACTTTTCTTTTACTCTGCAAAATGTACAACATGGATCTTTTTGGTCATATGAAATTGAATAACTTAGGTATAAATAATAAAATACCACAAATTAGCCATTTTCTTTTTATTAAAACATCTATTAATAAATACCTCTTGAATGTGGGACGCAATTGCAGCTTTTGTGTCAAAATCTAAGGTTTGGATTTTCTCAATGAATTCTTCTTTTTTCTCACACTGAAAAAAAAAACATGTGTTCAAAATATTAAATATATTTTCTTAGCTACAAACATTCTCACTATACATGCATTGTGTATTTTGTCTGACACAGAATGCATGCTTATCATATTGGTTAGTTAACCAAATACTATAGTAACATGAGCTTATGTTAAATTGTGTCATTTTGGGCCTGCAATACAGAAATTATTTTAAAAAAGCACATTTTGTGGCAAAATATAATTTATCATCAATTGTAAAGCTGCTGATTGTGAACAGACCTCATATACTCATGGATCAGGATTATACCAGTGATGGGGTCACCTCAGGATAAAAAAGGTTTGTATAATATATTACTGGGGACTGGGATAAGAGGCAAAATTGACAGTATCTTAAATTATATGTTAAGCATTAAAACAAAACAGTGCTGGAACAGTTACAGCATAACATTTTTCAGAAGAATCCATATATTTGCAGTTTATTATTTTATCAAAATATCACAAATTGCTTCACTGTCAATTTTAAGTTTCTTAAACAACTGTATATGATTGGATCAAAAAGAAAAAACCCACCTGAACTGCACAACCAAGCAAAAGTAACAGGAATTTCTTCATTTCATCCAGACCTTGTTCTGTAAACACATCATTTGTAAACATAAGGATCAAATGTT
Organism: Acipenser oxyrinchus oxyrinchus; assembly: GCA_030684275.1. Classification (NCBI taxonomy): domain Eukaryota; kingdom Metazoa; phylum Chordata; class Actinopteri; order Acipenseriformes; family Acipenseridae; genus Acipenser; species Acipenser oxyrinchus. Next base: position 28,474,514 of record CM060252.1, read on the forward strand.
TAGTATTTTTTTATTATTTAATTGTAGAATACTCTTCTGAAATTCCATTTTGTCTTCAGATATATAACACAATACCCTACCAGCGTATGACTACAGTACTGTACATGTTTGCCTGATACCACCAGTCAACTGCATTCATTTGAAATTCAGCAATTGCCTCTCTTAAAGGCATTACATTTCTCAGCTCTAAGAACGTATAATGTAATACAAATGGCATAAGAGTTAAGTTAAGACTGTTCAATACTCTATTATTATTGAATTATACATTCTTTTGACAAAATTGCAAATACAATTTTTAAGCATACAATAAATATATAAACCTGTGAAACTTCTTTTAGAAGGTACACATATTATATGCTTCTTGCCATGATTGACTGCTTTCTCATGTTTATTAAGTTATAATTTGGGACATACGGTATTAAGAATTTTGATGATACTTTAAAATAAATGCACTGCAAGCAAGGAAATAAAAATGAAAAATAATGCATCACTATAAAATATAAATAGTCACAAAATACACCAGGAGGTCCCCGGTTCAAATCCCGGCTCACTCAATGACTCACTGTGTGACCCTGAGCAAGTCACTTAACCTCCTTGTGCTCCGTCTTTCAGGTAAGACGTTGTTGTAAGTGACTCTGCAGCTGATGCATAGTTCACACACCCTAGTCTCTGTAAGTCGCCTTGGATAAAGACGTCTGCTAAATAAACAAATAATAATACACAAGAACGCATTCATTTGTATTTATCTATAGGATTAGTTTAAGAACATTTGGCCAGGTTTCCTAGACTGTCCTTAATTATGTCTGACATGTGTTGTTGTTATTTGTGTTATTTGTGAAAATGATAAGAGGGCACATACAGTACGTTAAGTTCTACTGAAGGATCAGATACTGCAAAGTAAACACAATCTTATAAAGATTAAATTAATCTACATGAAGTATTTGTTTACTGTAAACGTAGAAAAGCAGTATAAAAAGGTCCTCACCAAAGCTCTGATAATAGATCTAAGAGTTTTAGTAACACCAACTGAACCAGATGTCCCTAATTTTGTTTAGCCCACAACTGGGTTAAAAGGTCAGTTAACAGCATTAAGAGTAGCCTTAGGATCCAGCCCCAAGGCTTATAACAATGGGCTATGTCTGCAATAAAAGCACAGACTAATGGTTTGTAATTACATTACAAACTGCTAAATCTGAAATAAACAAATGTAAGAACATTGATCCAAACTTAATCTCAAAGGACAGTGTGTAAGTTCAAGGATTTTTTATTTATTTATTTAATGGTATAGGGCTTCATATTCATGAAGCTGTTCTAGAATTTTTTTTTTAATGTAAAGCTTTGTGAATACTAGGGCCATATTATAATTTCAGTAGCATCATTTCAGAAACTTTTGTGATGGACCCTGGAGTTGATCCAGGTACAGCTTTAAATAACTTTGGATTGGTAAATTACTGTATGAGTATTTGTTTTTCTAGTTTTCTCATATATACATATTTTTTGGGTTATTTTACCTAACATTTACATAATGTCCACTAAATTATTATCGTGACATTCTTTTTTTCGTCTCCTTCTCTGGATTCAGCAGTTGGCCTGCGTTTTTAAAATCTAGGATGTATATAAATGAAAATAATTAAAGATTATGTGATGTTTAGTTACAGACCTCACTGTACAAACACACAGAAAGACTGTTTGCTTATTGGACAGCTAATGAATTTGGCTATTCAGTTTTTTGCAGATGTTGATGAACTGTAGACATTTTAAACTGCTATAGCATCAAAGACTTGTGTTAAACAAAATGTGCTGAGAAAAAACAGTCGGTATTGATTAAAACCTTTGATATCAGTTGAACATCTTTGCTTGTACTGTAATTTTATGTCTCCAGGCTGCCAAATTAGCTTTCTCCACTGTAATACCTCTAAATAACTGCTAACCTAGGCAATTTTCCACATTTAAATACAATTGATACATTAATAAAACCAGCAGAAAAATAAATTCAGATAAGACAGAATAAAACGAATAACCAAGTACTGTTGCATTAACATTTAAAAAGCCTTTTTATTAAATCTGACAAAATGCTTTTTGTTTCTGTCGTAGAATGCTAAATAAAATGTAAAAATCTTCAATTTCCATAAATTTCCTACATGATTAATTGTAGATTGATACTGAAAAGATTATATTTGTACTGCAATTCATTACAACGGATAGTTCACGGGAAATCTTGGAAAAATGTTGCATTTTAATGAAACATTACCAGAAGCAGTTAATATAAAGAACAGACACTACAGTGTGTAATTAATTAATAGAGTTGTCTGAAAGGGAACTGTGTCAGAAAAGAACAAACCCAAAACAGCACAAGGAAGTTTTATTTCACGTGGACGCGGGAAACGATTGACTATGTCAGGATTGCTTCTTGTGACAATATTTTACTATTAGTATCCTGTCTTAAGTCACCATACTTGCATCCTGTCAGGAAACATACGGTTATAGCTAATTTTGGGCCACTACCAGAAACTGCACCATATCCTGTCATAGAAAAGCTACAGTATATAAACAAAAAATGTTCCTTTCAGGGGTGTACTTTTATGTCAAGGTTGTTATTTCTTCAGGTTCACACATAATTATAACAGTGGAGTAATGCAGGAAAGTTCCATGAAAAACCTTTCAACTAGAAGTGACTTGCAGGTTTATAACTAAACAGAGGAGAAATATAAATATGCAAACCCGGTTACATTTTATGAGCTACTACTTATTATGGAACATGTACAGTACAAAATCTTGTAGACACGCATAATTGGTTCTAATGAAAATGATCTCTGTGTTCTTTGACTGGGGATAATATTCTGTGGATTCTGTGGACAACTGTACAGCATCTACAACTATGGCTGCTAGGGTCTAAAATTCTCACTGGATCTTGGCCAAATCCAAAACCTCATCAGCTTACTAGTCATCAGTAGTCTACACTAGGGTAATACTGTATCGAACAGAAGTTCCGATAAAAAAATTACATTAGAAAATAATTATAGAGTTACCGGAAATGCATGACATTGTATTCATTATGGCAATTTTTAATGACAGCTGGATTTTTTATAATATTTTTTGCTTAATTATTCCATCTGTTCTAGTAATATTGAATTAGTACGTCTTGCAGTGTTTGAGCAGCCGCCACTTCCGCCCTAACGATGACCCAGCGGTTGTGAGGCTTTTGCGAGATTTCGTTGAGAAAAGGCGGTGAGTGAAAGCAGCAGTGAGCACTCTCTTTCAAAACAGCTTAACGAAAAAAAAAAAAAAATCAGTATCCATTTTGGTATTCTTGGAGAAAATGGAGGTACCCTGCGCAGTATATGTAATAAGGTACTGTATGGTATCAGAGCTTGTAAATGCGTCAACATGAACTATTTTGTTGTTTTGTGTACTATTAAGTATTTGGGTAAAAAAAAAAAAGTGCGCTATTCTGTTAGTTTCAACTTAAAATAATATTTTATTATTTCTGAATTCTACAGTAGTGTGTACAGAGAAGGCATGATTTATTTTGTGTTACTGTTATTATTTACAGTAGCCTATAGGCTAAAGTAAAAAAAAAAATGCACTGGGTCTTTTAAACCGGACACTTAATTATCTCAGGTAACCTGTCCTCGGTTTAGCGAGGCACTACTGTATTTTATATTTGTATAACCAGCGGAATCTAAATGAGCAAACACAGCGATAATTGCAATTATCACAATTTTCTATCCTGCAGTTATCATTTCAGAGATTTTCAATATTGTCCCAACCCTAGTATATACTACAAAATATATGTTAAAAATATCATGTTTTGCACTGTTCTTATGTTTTGTTACATATTTAGTGTGATACAGAGTCATACTGAACCTGTTCTGAAGACAACTGGTCTTTTAAAACAGATGTTTTTCTATAACATATGGTCTTTATTGTAAAAATGTAAAGCACAGCAATCTGGAATAAATTAAAATATTTGTGTATTATTCCCTTATTACTGTACATATTTTAGGCTTTCTATATTGCAGTACACTGGGTTAGCAGCCTTTTTATACAAAACCAACAGTACAATTAAGCTGCTATTCCTCAGTTATTGTCACTTTAATTTAGGTCTGTCAAATCTGTGGTGCTTGCTAAATCTGCCCAAGGCATGTTTGAAAACCCTGCAGTGTGACATATCCGAAACAACACACACTGAATTCTGTTAAAAAGGCACACACATAATGGCAATTTACATACAGTTGCAACAGCCACAGTTTTATTGATCATAATCCTATTGCAGTATCTGGAAATCTTGTCTTGTGAATACTGTACATATAAAAATACTTATTGCTTTCTTGAACTTGTATTTGTCTATGGATAGGAGTGGTCCTATGCTTGTAGCTACACAACTACAGTAGAACTAGTCTTATTCACTGAATCAGTTTTTCAAACATGATATGTAGCTATTGTAGCAGCTTCTTTTAAAAATGCTGTGTTTTTTGTAACAATAACAATACATTAGCTCCTGTTACAATACTAAACTACCAAACAAGATTGCTTTGTTAGGACTGCAAAATAGAAGTCTACCGTACATGCCCATTACCACAGTAATTGCATCTATCCCTGGAAACTGTTGTTAGCGTGTAAATACACATGGTTTTCTTTGGCCTGTAATCAATTTCATATGTTATAATATTCCTTTGCATTCTGAGGCACTCATATGCAAACCCACTGCTGTGCTAAGGAAGACAGCAGTTACTTAATGTATATTTTTTTTAGACAAACCTCACAATTAAAAACAGTTTGCTTTTATGCATAAAACAAAGTCTGATATTCATGAAACCTTCCATGATTGTTAAAGAACCAACAACAGTCGCTTGCTACAGTAACAACAAAATAAAAGTGTTGTCAAGCTGGTGTCATTCCACACAATGTTGGTTTACCCTACTTTTTAGAAAGAAACTATGGGCCAAATTAAGAAAGCATTGTGCTAAGTCACAGCAATTTCTTCATCAAAAACACATTCTTTAAAAAAAAAACCTCCCAATTAAGATGCTGCTAATATTTGTTATAATAGCTGCAATTATAGTATTTAACCTACCAGAGAGAGGATTTCTACCCAACACCAGGACATTTGGAAGGGGCATCATGATTAACTGCTGTAAAGTCTCCTATAAAAGAAAAATATATTATTAGACTAGTCAAAAAAATGACTTTAATTTTCTTTTCTTTTTTTAAAAAATTTATGTAAGATGGGCACTGTTAATAATACAAATCACAATATCATGTGGTGTCACCAAAGTGTATTACATTTGTGGTCAGCAGACTTCTGTATGCACCCATTATAGTCATGTGAACATTTTTGTGGTTGTATTTGGAAACTAAAGAGGCAACAGTGTTAAAAAAAAAAACATGCACACAGTATTCTTCTTAAATCCTGAACCTCCAACTTTTTGTTTTATAGTTGTCTGCTCAAAAGTAAGCAACAACAGCTTGTACAATAAAACCAGGGGCGTGCGCAGGAAAAAAAATGTGACCACTATTTGGGGGGGGGGGCACATTAAACCATATATATATACAGTACTGTGCAAAAGTTTTAGGCAGGTGTGAAAAAGTGCTGTAAAATAAGAATGCTTTCAAAAATAGACATGTTAATAGTTTATATTTATCAATTAACAAAATGCAAAGTGAGTGAACAGAAGAAAAATCTAAATCAAATCCATATTTGGTGTGACAACCCTTTGCCTTCAAAACAGCATCAATTCTTCTAGGTACACTTGCACAAAGTCAGGGATTTTGTAGGCATATAGTCAGGTGTATGATTAAACAATTATACCAAACAGGTGCTAATGATCATCAATTCAATATGTAGGTTGAAACACAATCATTAACTGAAACAGAAACAGCACGTTATGAGGAAATACGTTCAGGTTGTGAGTGTCAGTGACAGAAAGGGCAAACGCAATAGAATGATAAGCAGAAATCCATATTTTGGAGATGATTAGGGGCCATAAACTACTGGAAATGATGTACTTTTTATGTAAAATCTGGTACTTGGTAGAATCTGTCTTTAAAAAAAAACTTGTTATGTGTAGTGTAGAGCACAGTAAGCCTAAAAGATAGTTGCTTTTGTTACTGAATGGGGTTGCAATCATCCTTAAGACATGCACTAGGCCTAGAAAAGCATTGCGTGATTTTGCTGAAGTGGCTAGACAAGTAAGCCTGTTATCTCTGAGGTCACTCCTCAAAAAGTTGATGTATAACCCATACAGTAATGGTTAATTATGGTTGTGTTTTTTGTCAAAATGCAATATTGTAAACTTGTTATGTCCAATATTGATTAAAAAAAAACACTGCTCAGTTTGGTAGAGGTGAAACAGATAATGTACAGTAAATATAAATACCTATTTATTCTTATTTCTTTAATTCCAGTAAATGACTGCGCTACTGTACAGTACATAGGTAATGGGAAGCCTTTCAGTGCCTCAATCTATTTTATGCTTTTCATCATCTACTGTACAGTGATTTTCTGTTGGTATACTGTACTGTACAAGTATGAAAATCCAGACAGAAATAGGAAAAGGAAGCAGAGGCAGAAGTAGCAAAGCAACAACCAATACATTAAATGTTTCTTGGAAAAAACAAAAGTTTCCAGGGGAACAGTTGTTTGTTCTCTTTTCTAATTTGATTAGTTTGTCTGGCTGCATCTAAAATGTAACCAAACAAGTGATAGCCCATAGGCGTATTTCGGGGGACGAGATCCGGGGCTCCACCCTGCTTTCCCTGTCAATCGTCTCCTATTTCCTATTTAAGTCTGAATCTCATACATCTCGCTGTCTAGCGTTTTCAGTTTGTTTTCTTCTAGTAATTTCGCTTTCTAGTAATCGCTCAGACTCCATCAAATGTGCTTAAACTTTCTCTCTTTACTAATGTCTAAACTTCATCTTCTCGTTCTCTTGTCCGACTCAGATGATTTAGAGCAATTTTCCTACCTGTTCCAAAGATTTTTCTTGTCCTTCAGCTTTTTTCTTTCTCGCTGCAGCAGCTGCATCGTCAGTTAAGCCTACAACTATCTTATCTCCAGCCGTGACGTTCAAAGCGCCACTCCATTATTCAACCTCCGCTGTGTCTCCATTATAGAGATCGGCCCTCCGCCAAACTTTTTAAAGCTCTGTTCGACAAAGGCATCAACATTCCCATTGGCAGCAATCGCCTTGCCCTTAAAATCTATTGCGAACTACAAGCAGGTGCCCCTCCTCGACTTTTCTTTAAAGATTGGTACATCAATAAGATTCTGAAAGTTATTTTCGTAAAGGTATTTTCTCCTCCGTAGCAGTTCAGTGTTAAAGCAGCAGTAGTGTCCCTCCCCACCTGGTCATTCAATAACAGAATAGAACAATTGTCGTCTACTTGCAGACACCATTGCAGCCTCTGCTCCCTCAACGCCCGTCTTTGCAGTAGATCTGTCAATCATCTTGCTTGTGTCTGTTCCCCATGTGGGTTCCTGGTTTAGCAATTCACTGCTACTTACGTTCAGCAGCCGAGACAAAAAAGCATATTGGGTAAGGACATTAATTTGGTTTCAATTCCCAGTTCAACGCGGGAACCCCAGCTTTTGTTTTCGTTCTAGTTTCGTGCTTTTTAACATATTACGTGAAGCCTACTCGCATAACATCACTTTCAAAACAAACCATTGCTGCAACTATCCACTGGAACCTCACAGGCCATGGTTACCACAGCAACGCCCTCATCGAGCGACTACTGGGAGTGTTAAGTTGCCGTGGTAACCAGGCAGTTTCATGAGGCCCTGTGAGCTCTGTGCCTCAGTACTGCAATCTTCCAGCTTCCTGCCGCTGTGTTTTCACAATTGGAGAGAGTAAGATCAACCAACTCGCAGAATTCGTGACATTTAAATCTGCAGGCACGGCTCGTGGACCTGTGTTAATTTACCCTATATATAACCCTATATATGCTTAACTGTCCTAAAATATGTATTCAAGCATATTTTAAATTAATAATAAATATATAAAGAATATGCAAAATGTCTTCATACATAGTCAGATAGACGATGCTCAGCAGGCCACGCCTCACTTGCCTGTGATTTCAACAGCCCCTTCTATCAGGTGTCACTCTCCCTCCTAACATCAGAAAATAAATAATTGAAGGTAAAGATATCAAAGTTACACTCAAGTCATGTGATATTAACTTCCACACTGCCCTCAAGAGCTGGATCAATACTTTATTCTAAATCATGGAGCTCTCAGTTAGGGGTACTATGTTCTATGAGTACCATAAAGCATTCTCCAGTAAAGCTGCCGCCATCTTATCAGCAGATAACCATTTTGTCGATCAGTCTTTCCATGACTTTAGACCTCTTTTAACCACATTTTCAGCAGTTTGTGAGCCAACGCCTGTGGACTCTGTGCATCCACAGCCCATTCTACTTTCCTCTGTCCAAATACAATCATGATACAGCATCAGAGCATTTAGGATAAACATTCTAATCACATGGACTATTGATCACAATAATCAAATCTATTCTACCCTACAGGATTTTCTAAAGCCAACGGTTTAATTCTAATCATAATGTCTAGATGGCAGTATAACATCACAAGTTCTATATTTTAGCTGGTCCTTTCACTGAGAAAGTCATGTATTTTCAAATCAGGATCCATTTTACTTTGGAATATTAATATTTCATTCAATGAGAACCGCCAGTCAGGTACGGAAACCATGTCCTTCAATTTATCAGCATTTCAGTCAAAGCAGCCTCCTACCTTGCAATGGACAATACTCTCACAGACAGCTCCTGATCAAATCAATACGTTTTGCAGCGGCCTCACAGCAATGCATTCTACATCTCTCCTGAAAGCAGCCTCATCGTTCACTCCATCTAAATTGCCTGAACACTTAAAGACCAACATCGACATCCTATCAAAATTCTGGCTGGCAGACAATTGTGCAGCAACCTCCTGCAATACCAAGGAGGCACTTAATGCAGCTTAAATTTGCTCATATCTCACAATGAGCTTCATTTCACTCACTTCAGCAGTTATCTGCTTTCTACAGCAGGCCACTGCACACTACTGACGGCAGTCCACCACACACTGTTACAGATTACTGCTTCAGCAGATCTCTGCTCTCAAGCTCCCACTGTCATTCTCTTTCTAGACAGACTTTTCGCAATATTATAGAAGATCGCCAGATATCAGCAGTTGGTTCCCGCACCAGCTCCAGCACCTCTCCAAGTTCCGCAATACCAGCACCTGTGAGTTCTCCTCTCTTCAACCTTCTTCAATCGGCTAGAAATTACATGTCCACTGCCCTAGCTCCATCAACAAGATCATTCTACTCTACAGACTGGTCTTCTTTCTCCTCCTTCTGTGCAAAAAACACAAATTTAGCCAGTTCCATTTAATCAAAACTGGATCTTAGCCTTTACCGTCCACGCACGAGACATTCTACACCTCTCCACTTCTACAATCAAGTCTTACATCTCCGGAATCCAGTTCCATTACCGTCTCATGTCCGTGTCCTCTCCGATTCTTCTGGCCATTCCAGCAATCCGCCTGACGCTCCGTGGCATATCTAGGAGCTCCCATCCTACTTACCCATCTCGGCTTCCCATATCTTCAGATATTCTGCTGTTACTCATGTCAATCTTGTGAAAAGGCTGTTTCAACCCTTTTGACGATCTCCTCACAAAAGTCATGTGCTTAACTGCTTTCTTTGGATTCCTCAGATGCTCCGAATATACAGTCCCATCTGAGCTTCCCTTCTCTCTGCATCTGTTCCAATGACATCCTTAGTTCCAGATACATCTACAGCAAGAAGCTTTTCCTCATGACAGATCCGCTGTTCATCAGCTCCTCTCGTGCAGTAGTTACAAGACATTGGTTCTCAACTCACCTTGCCTCTCTCATCTCCAAAGCAGGCCTTTCTCCTCAGTTCTACACTCCTCACTCCTTTAGAATCAGAGTAGCCACCTCAGCAACAAAAGCCAACATTAATCAGCATCTAATTAAGAGCCTAGGGTGCTGGTCCTCCTCAGCAGTAGAATCGTACATACGCACATCTGTTTCTGATATTGTTGCAGCTCAACAAAAAACTGTCTCGTATGTCTTTTCCTCATTTCAGAAATATTATGCATTGACATGTGAACTACTGTTTGTCCCACGGGTGTGGGGTTATGCGGGGAGCCATCCACGCCTCCGCCGAGGGGAGGTTCTCACCACGTGAGTCAGAGTGGACCCCGGCCACACACTCTATCCTTAGCAGCTCCTGCTCTTTATCTTACTCAAACTGAGACTGGGCTCTATTTCCAGCTCCCTATTTTGCCATTCCTTTTCCAGGTTCTTCAGCGCAAGAGCCTATTCCTCTTACACGACTGCCGCTCCACAGAGCTTGTCGTGGGCTCCGCCGAGCCAATCTATCTTATGTATTTTCTGGTTCCCGAGGTTGCTGAACAGCCTGCCTTCAAGGCCGCGCTCTCTCTGGCCAAGAAGGCACTCGTCGGTCGGGAACTTCTTTCCTTTCCTATCCTATCCCGAGACCACTCCTCAAACTACGTCTGCAAGTAACAACCTTTCACTCCAACCCCGGCTCTCACCCTGTGAATTGAAGAGTTTCAAAAGGTGAAAAAGAAATACAGTATATATCGTAATTGAATCTACATGATTTTCACAATTTATACCCTTTACTCCTGCACCCAATAATTTCCTCCACCTGTTTTCCTTAAAGGCAGGTGTTTGTAAAGCTGGTTGCTATAAACATTGCTGAGGATTTGTTACACTGCCATAGCAAGTTTCTTTGAGGAGCTTTCATCTTTGTAATCTGCTCTCAAAATGCACAGGTTTCATTATTAAGAGATTTAATTTCCAGGCAGATTTTTACCGACCCATACTCAAATTCCTGCACCTCTGAAACACTGCTGAATTAATTTCACTGCATTTCAAACACTGAATCAGAACAATCCTTCATACGGTACTTTAAATTTACTTAAAAAGTATGAAAATCAGGTCTGTTTTTTTTGTAAATAACTATGTCATTTAAAAATGTCCATAGAAATCTGAATAAATGTTGACATCTTCAGCCATTGTAAATGTGTTTTGATGTTATTTGTCACAATTCGAAAAGCTTCTATTTTGGCTGTCTCCACACAGAAATGATTATCTGTAATGTACAATAAAATAAATATTTTACTTGTGTCATCGGTGTCAATTTCAGACGGAGCTTCATGGTCGGCAAGGTGATACAGCTGAGATATTTTTTTTCCTCTGTCATCATGTCTGGTGCTGTCAGTGTCGCTTCTCAGCACACAGTACAGACAGCAGTCGTTCAGTAACGAGGTGCAAACAGGTGATTGATCGATCTGTATGAGCGTTTACGAAGGTGCTTTCTTAAAAAAAAAAAGTAAATTAAATTTATAAGTATTTATTTTTTAGCAAAATAAAATCTAAGCCTATTTTTAGGGACCCCACTGTTGTTGACTAGTAAGTTTACATCAGGTCTACCAAGTTTCAAAAGGTACTAGTCCTTTGGACTAGTAGCACAATATTGTTAGTTTCTAACCCTATGTATGTATTATTTAAATAACTTTTCATGTATATACCTTAAAGGTACAGAACAGTCAGATAAGGAAAATTATAGGGGTAATATTATGCTGTGTCAATAGCATGATGCAAGATTATCAGATATGTCTGTACATAATACATGACTGCACTGTGAAAATAGAACAATGTTGGTTTCATTTTCATCTCAGAGAGATTACATGTCGGAAATACACAAAGCTGAAATATTTTCAGCACATAATGTAACTTTTTACAAAGCCACTAAATGTTCTGTTTTCATTCAAATTATTGTATTGCTAACATACTTGAAAATGCTTTGAAATTTAATATACTTCGGTCCTGAGTTTCTTTATCCAGGCAAAAAAGAAATGTGTTGTACTCCTTATCAGTCTCAAAATAATTCATTCCTTTTCTACTTACGATCTGTTGATAATGCTTTAATATCATGGTCTTTTTTTTGTATCCATCTTGGCTCTTAAAATATTAATGATGGCAGTGTTCCCTTGCAGAGTAGCTGAATAGCAACAGGATTATATTTCACTATAGAAAACCATCAGGCCTATATTTTCTTTATACGCTGTTGGTCACACAGTTCAGTGTAGCATTCTTTTCTGCTATTTATTCCAATATGAATAAAAAAAATACTAAAAAGTAAATAATCTCTAAATGTCAGTTTTGCATACTTGTTTGAGCTTTATCTATGAGCATGAAAAGTGACACTTATTGTAACACTTTTTTTTTTTAAGTTAGGCCTACCATTGTTTTTTCTGCTCTTACCGTGTTCTGAAGTACCAAACTCCTATCGGGATGGTTGCAGTCCTAGTAAAATTGAATCCTTATCCTGGATGTGTTTTAAGTCCATGACCTCATTTATACAGCATAATTTGTTCTTTCAAAAATACAAATTAAAGGATGTTCGGAAACGACAGTAAAAGTTCTCTAGAACAGAGCACTCACAAGCCTACTTTATGCCTTAAATGTCCTGTTTCTAGATTACTGTCTCTGCAGAAATAAGACATTCAACGTAAAACACTGAATCTAATTTTACAGTATCATATACTGTAGCAGCATTTATATTTACAAACATCATGAACTTGTAAACCACTCTTGGATATAAAAAATGGTTTAATTCTATAGTCTGAAAAACCTTGCCATAATTTCAGGTTAAAACGAATCTCATCCGAAATGGAAAATATGTACAGGAGTAATGACATGCCTTGTATAAACCTTGTTAAATATTTATTTTTCCACTAAAAAAAACATTTAATGGTTTCTGCCAGCCAGAGAAGCAGCCTTTCTCTTTTTGTTGCAGTTGCTAGAAAAGTCAGCTATTGAATGCTAGCCTTTAAAAAGAAATGATTGTATGGGTTCTCATGGGGGATCAACAGTGACTTGCATTCCTTGTAAACCACTGAATGCTTAAATTGCATTTGCCTCATTCTACAAAGAAGATGAGGGTTTCCATGGAAACATCACTATGTATTCATTACAGTCTTGCTTATCAAGGCCTGTGGCTAGATTTGGGCTTTGGCTCTTTAATTCACTCCAATGTTGACTGCAGTTTTCATAATTAAAATATTAAGCATCTTAAAAAACATATTTAATTTATTGCACAGTATAACGCTGTGAGAGTTCTCCCACAAAGGGATCTTTGAGAACCTGCTTGTAGTACTGTAGGTCAGAAACAGCCAATGACAGGAAGCAACGACCTGGACACACTCCATTTTCAGAAATGAGGCAGCCTTTTCTGGCACAAGAAAAAAAGCTAACCGCAAATAAAAATACAAAGAAAATATAAATTTGCAAACTACTGTAACAAAATATCTACTCCAATTTTTTCTTAAAAAGGAAAAATGTCAGCAAAATAATTTAACATTTTATTTTTTATATTCCTAAAATGTATTTTGAATTGCTTTCTACTACAGTTTACTGCAGTTTTTTATACTGGAGGCGTTTCTCAGTAATTAATCCAATTTTAACTACCCTTCACTGTAAAACGTGGTACGTTGTCCCCAATGCCTTTATATATAATTGTCCAACCTTGTGATTGTACAGTAGTTAGCACTTATTTTGTTGTTTACAGTTCATCCATCTTCCTCTCAGGGTAACATGCACACTGTCTGAAGCCTCAGGCTTCATATCCAGCCAGGAAGGACCAACCATACTAATCCTCTGTGTGCCCCACATCACTCACCCCAGACCACCAGCCCCTCCAGGGCACTGAAGCCATATGGCTTTAACATGCAGAACCAGTTTTCAACCTTTTAACATCAAGGCTTTTGAAATTATAATTTTATACACAACATGTTCCACTAAGGTCTATAACAAACCTCTCAAAACATTTTTCTTTAATGCTTTGAATTAAATGTGTTAAAATGTAAACCTACAGCAGAACCTGTCACATCAGATGTAATTGGTCCCAGGGGATCATCAGATATGTACAAGGGTGAAAGACAAATAAAGTTTTCAAAATTTTCATTTGCTACAAGTACTGCTTGTACCAAAATCTCCAATTCCATATTGGTAAATTTCAGTTTTTGCTTCTGAGCATCCTCACCACCATGGCTAGTACCAGGCTGAGGTCTTTGTGTGCCATTCATTTTCTTTTGGAAATTGTAGCCTACACACGCAGGGTTGACCCAAACCCGTTATTTATTGTGAGAGGTGTGTAATTCTCCACTGCTAATTGCGCTGAGGGGTATTTAAATTGATTGATTGCGGAATTGCCTGCTTTACCTAATTAGTCCTATAAAATAGGTTGTTATTGTGACGATGAGTACGGCCGTACTGAACACGCACATTATGTGGCTTTTTGCGATCGGTTTTTCCCCTTTATAAATTTGGGCCTTTGTGCTTAAGCATTTGTTTATTTCTTTATAAATAAAACCAGATTTCTACCCGAATATTTATTCTTTCTTGATTGTATATAAAAAGATCCACTCAATTTTTTCATTAAATAATTCTACCTGATTTTTAAAAAAGCATTCACCTGAATTTGGGAAAAAAATTCACCCGAAAATCAGACGTCCTAATAAAGATTTGTAATGCGACAAATGAGGAAAGATAGACAATGGGAAACATTCTGAAACAAAATTCACCTTTTTAATTTGATTTTTGTTTTTCAAAAGCAACACATGTTGAACATAAAAGTAAATATGGATGGCAACAGCCAGCCCTTTTTAGGGACAAAATCTTTTTTGTTTTAAGGCACTTCATAGCCATTTTCAGTAACATTGACACGTCAGTAACATAAAGTAACAAGTCACATTAAGTACAGTAAGTAACATCACGTATGGAAAACAAATATGGCATTCTACTTTATAGCTCAAGAGATTTGTGTTAAATGTAGTCTATTCCTTACAAAGGAATTTTATCTGTCTGTGGGAGGGTGTTTTTTTTTTCAATCGGAAACCTGCTACAAGGTAAGCAAAAGATGTGTTTTATATAAGAAAGGGATCATACGGCAGGTGCTGTAAGGAGAGAGGTTCCAGAGTATCCCTCCATTGATCATGGTAGCTGATGACTTTTGAATTTTTCCCAGTCATCATGTGACAGCTTCACAAAGCGTGACGAAGGTGAAGGCTCTGGCTCTGAGATATGACTGACAACATCTGAGTAGTAGTAACATGTACAGTCAAGTTTCTGTGGCCATATTGATGCATTCTGGACTGAAAGTTGCTTCATACAACTCACTTACACCTCATCTTCTGTGACCTATCTGATGCTGCTAGTTGCTCTAGAGCTGATGCTTTGAGATGCCTCTCTTTCCCTCACCTTGGTCACCTCTGTCAAGTTGTTTACCTCTACTATGACAAATGTAGAGGTACTTGTCATGTTTAAGACACCTTTCTGGTGCAATCTCTGCATGAGCAGACCAAAATTCTCATGGTGTGAACATGCACAAGTGTTACGGTCACTGATGTAAAAAGGGATGGAGCCTGAGAAATTGTCGGTAGGACATGGACAATGCCTTACTGGCCTCTCTGCAGTACTCGGCATGCAAATCAGTTAGGGACTTTGACAGAACTCGCCTCTGTTTACCTTTCCTGATTATATCCTTTTGTCAGGAAGAAGACGATTGTTTTCGTCTCCAGACAGAAATTCTTTCACAATTACTTCACAGTGTTTCGAATTATTCTTGGCTAACACTCTTTTCTTTTTTGTTTTCCTTCTCCCTCTTCTTAATGCAAAGTCATCTTTTTTGTACATCTCAGCTCTCTTCTTTTCTTGTTTAATGTCGTCCCTCAGTTTCTGATTTTAATTTTTTTTTTTGCCCTTATATTCAGCCTTAGCTTAGAGTTCTTATTTTGCTACGGTCGTAGTGGAGTGGATGATGCCACTGGGTGTAATCCTTGGGCCAGCGCTGAACTTAAATTGAACTGAACTGCGATGAGCAGTGTCCTGATTAGGCTACACTGGCTGGGTCTGTTGGTGGATCTGCAGCTAGTGGATCTGCCATTAAGGGTACTATCGCTGTTTCATCCAGTGAGGGAGTTAAATCAAGAACAGCCCTCCACTCTTTCTCATTCTGCCTGATCTTTCTTTTCGATTTCCTCCAACTATCCCTCATCTTTTGCTGTCTAGCTTCAGTGAGGTCCTTGGTGGAGAACACCTGTACTTCTCCCCTAGCTTTCTTAGCCTGGTAGCTGAGTAAATAAGACAGTAATGTTGATACTGAGGGGACGGTCATCAATCATTTCTATCTTACTAACACCCTCCCAAACTCTTGTTATCATTATAAATCACATGGACAAATAAGTCATACATGGCTATGCAAAGGAGGTACCAGTAGTGGGAAAAAGGAAGAGTTTCTACAGTTTCAGCAGTACAAAGATGAATGGCACACTAAATCGAATGATAACAATGAGTGCAATTACAATCATAAGGGACCACACAATAATTACTTACACTGGTGGGGGGTGGAGATTAAATAAATTAAATATTTGATACAGAAATACATATCAGAATACTCCTTTGGCTCTGGCTGTCTATGATGAACCTTCCATTATATACCTCATTCGTCTTTGTGCAAGCAAGGCCTCTCTCAGGATCGTTATTGATCTTTGCTCGGTACTTTGCTGTTACAATAAATACAATAAATAAAGGTTAAGAGATGTTGAAGAAAAATCTGTACATCATTATCAGTTGTGGTAGAACATCTTCCAGCAAAGCATTAGCTACATTTGAAAATATGATACATTATCACTTAAAATCCTACAGCAATTCTTGGTAAATCATGTATACTGCCTTTATAGATTATACAAGGACATAGTTCCGCTTATGAGGCTAAAAATCCACAGATGAAGTGTTTCCTATGGTGTGACGACCAGGTACTATTGAGTGACACTCAAATATTTGTCATACCATAGGACATTTTTGACACACCATGGGACTTGTTCTATTTCTGATTCCAAAAAGGCACTTATAAAACCACCTATATCATCTCATGACCTTGAATCTATTGACATTTGTTTGTTTTCAATGTAAGATATAAGCAGTTTTAATTTTTTTTTGGATAAATTCCTTTTTTATGTGTCACACCAAAGGACATACAAAATTGACATGTCTTACAGGGAGGCTTAGATGATGATTTAAAAGAGTGTGCTAACTCGAGACAGAAACAACAAGAAAGCATGCTCACAAATGCAAACTGGCTTTGGAGGTTGGTGAAAAAATCTTAACGGTACAGTAATTATATTAATCCCTTGTTTTCTTTTATTTAACATGGTTAAATAACAGCATGTAAAATTTGAAACTGAATGAAATAAGAAAAATCTTATTTTCAAGTACATTTAATAATTAAAAATCTGCTTTAAATTTAACTGAAGGTAAACTACTGTAATTATCAAATTTAGGTAGACATCCATATCCCATACAATGATCACACATGATGACTATAACAAATATGTGAGGTAAGTTAAAGTAAGTAGAGCCAGACTTTTAAGAGGGCCACTGTCGGGAATGGAAGTCTCTTGTAACTTGCATGTTCCAGAACAAAAACAAACCAATAAACCAAGTGCAATATTATCCAGGTAAATATAAAAAAGCAATAAGTATAACAATAACATAAAATATTGTATCGGACTAACTTCATAAATAATACAGTATAATGCTGAAATAACTGATTTTCATTTTCAAAATACACAACCTATTTTCTTTTTAAAAATGAATACTTCTTTCTTCCATGGTGTGTAGACTATACACTTATGTTCTAAATTAGCTGATGATTGTTCCTTTTCTTTTAGTTCTGTATCTCCTAAAAAACTTCCTGAAAAAGAAGCATTCTATAATTGTTTTAACGCTCTTAATTGAGGAAGTGTAATTTTCTACTGTAGATAAAATCTTGGTTTGACCTTCTAATGCACCTCCTCTTCCTGAAGCAGTTACTGTACCCCTAAAACAGGATTTGTCTTGTAAGACAACACTGTTTATGCATTTCAATGACATGATACATTATAGGGTAATGACATGACAGTGAGATATGGGGGGGGGGGGGGGAGGGAGTGAAGCTTATAGTACATCTAACATTTGGAAATGCTGTCACATTGATTTAACATAGCCTAAGATCTTTTTTATTCTACATGAACTGAATATAAAGTGTGACTTTCAAGGACCAGACTTTACTAATACTCAGCAGAGAGTACAAAAGACACCTAAATGTAATTCCAAATTCATATTATTCATGGACAAAGGTTTTAATGACGGATTGCCGTAGGGACAGGCAGACATAGGAACGCCATACTAACCCCTTGCCCAGGGGCTTGCAACAATACTACAGTAATTTGCCAACAATATTATAACCATCTTCAATGTAGTGATTTTCAGGTAAAAGTTACTTTATGTGCGACGGTTAAAATATATTGTAAGCCAATGCATTTATAAAAGAAAGAAATTAATAAGAATACATGTTACCTTCTGTCAATGTCAATGTGGATGTTTTAAAACAAGACTAAGCTACCCAACATACAGTATACAGTAGTGCAGTTGCAGTTAAATTCTGCATTGTATTGCAGTAAAAAACAAATATTATGGATGCCAGTGTCCTTGAACCTACAGGTCAACTAAGAGGAATTAATTGCACTGTAGGAGGTTGATATAGTTGATAAGTTACTGACTAAATTCAATTCTGAGAGTGAATCAACTAGTAAAAAAAAAAAAGAAAAAGGTTGGTTGGGGGGGCAGGGTTAATTTTACGCTCAGTTGCATGTCTGCTGCAGTTATGCTTATTACCTAATGGTTAATTTAGAAATAAAAGGAATCAGATCTCAGGGTATTGTTTCCCCAGTGAACAGGAAACTAAACAGTTTCAGAATCCTGTAGGGCCTGTTCCACATTGAGAATGGACCACTATTAACAAAGTTAATACTGTTCAAATATATTAGTTACCTACAGTTTCCATGAAAATAATCATTTTAAAAAGTATCTACTTAAGAGGATGGATTATAAAGTTATTTAAAAAACACAGATAACAAAAGAGTACAGTTACGTTCAACCTGGACTACATGCTTTTTACAATATTTTTAACTCAAACCATTTCTGACATACTGCAAACATCCGCCTGAAACAGTATAGACATTCGTTTCTTCAGTAGCCTTGTGGCAGAACAAATAACAAACAAAACAAAAAGGCGCGTTGGCCAAACAAATAATCAAACAAATAAGCAGGCTGGTTTTTAATCTCTCTCTCTCCTCGCTCTCTCCGCTCCCCGTACTCTACTCTCTACACTCAACCCTGCACACGGACAGCTGCAGGTTCTTATACTCTGGCCGAGGGGTTAACTAGCTGTTAATTATCTTATTACCCCTCGGCCACAGTCTGCACGCGTTTGGTAAGGATGCGTGACTGTCAGCTTGTTAAATAATCAGTAGCTGATCAGCCACGCATCCTCACGGGTTTTAAATATACAAAACAAATAATAACAAAAGATGCAGCGCTTTTATCCGCGCCGCAAACAAATACAAATAATAATAAATAAATACATAGGGGCGGGACACTCCGCCACACATGCCCCCCCTTGTGCGCAGCACACATGGCCTTTTCGGCCACCTCCCCCCTTAGTCTCCAAAGTCCCGCTAGCAGTCCCGCCCAGGAACAGGGGCAGCAACGGGCCAGGTGGCGGCCACGTGGGATGTCCTCCTCCCACCCAAACAGCCGAAGCGTTCCGATGGCCCGCACACAGGCCGGCTCCTCTGGCCAAAAATTTTTAGGGGTGGTCTCCAGACCTCCCCCTTCTTCATGGCTGGCAGCTCCTCCGTGGGGCTCCGCCACCCGTTCTCTTGCAGCGAAATTGCTGCGGGGAGCTGGTCTCCTGACCTCCCCCTTCTTCATAGCTGGCAGCTGCCCTTCATGGGGCTCCAGCCACAGTATTTCCTGCCGCGAAAGTGCGGCTGGTGGAGGTGGGAGTGGTAAGCTATCCTCCCACGGTGCTTGAGACGGAACCAACAGGCATTCACCCTCTGCTGGTGGAGGTGGCGGAGGCAGCTTCTGCTGCTCTGCTCCTGGCGGGGGTGGAGGCAGAGGCAGCTCCTGCTGCTCTGCTCCTGGCGGGGGTGGAGACAGAGGCAGCTCCTGCTGCTCTGCTCCTGGTGCTGGAGACAGTGGCGAGGGCTCCTCACCCTCTGGCGTTGGAGATGGCAGCGATGGCTCCCCTCCCTCTGGCGTTGGAGATGGCAGCGATGGCTCCTCTCCCTCTGGCGCTGGAGAAGGCAGCGATGGCTCCTCTTCCTCTGGCGCTGGAGAAGGCAGCGATGGCTCCTCTCCCTCTGGCGCTGGAGAAGGCAGCGATGGCTCCTCTCCCTCTGGCGCTGGAGAAGGCAGCAATGGCTCCTCTCCCTCTGGCGCTGGAGATGGCAGTGGCGGGGCTTTTCCCGATGGAGCTGGAGATAGCGGGAGCCCTGCCATATCTGCAGCCAGGTAGCGGATTACCATGTCCGCAACCTCCGGGAGGGACACTGGGCAGTGTTGCTTTTCCCAGTCTTCCCATCGCTCTCCATCTCTGGCCCACAGGAGGTTGATCACATCGGGGAGAGCCTCTTCGGCATTCCTCCCAGGCTCCACCAGCCAGCCCCAGATTCCCTCAGAGGAGAGTGCTTTTGTCGGCCTCTGAGCCATCGGGATCTCTCCTCCTGACGCCGGACGCTCAGGCTCCTCCATCTCCTGCCATGCGTGGCTCTGGCTGAGTGGATGATACCTGACCTCGCCACACAGGAAACACCACCCTTCCTCATCCAGACAGGCCAGGCAAACATCCGGTGTGGTAGATAAGCGACAGGACCTGCGACCGGCCCCGCGCTGCTGTTGATGCGCCTCCTGCTGCTGTTGCTGCTTTCTCCTGCCACTTCTTCCCATTTTTTTTTCCTTCCCAATCACAAAAAAAAACACTTTTTGAAAAAAACGAACAAAAAAAAACTCCCTTTGCTGTTCCTGGTCCGGCTCCTGGAGGCGTTGTTTATCCCACTGCTAACACCATATGTGGCAGGATGGCTTGCAGTGGTGAGGTGTGGTGACGTCGCGGACCAGGAAGTAACTGAACCAAAACAACAATGGATGGGCGGGTGAAGCTGAACGTTACTGCGGTCAGCGTGTTTAATAAATAATAATACAAAACAAAAAGACTTAAACAAATAACAAACAAAACAAAAAGGCGCGTTGGCCAAACAAATAATCAAACAAATAAGAGGGCTGGTTTTTAATCTCTCTCCTCGCTCTCTCCGCTCCCCGTACTCTACTCTCTACACTCAACCCTGCGGCACGGACAGCTGCAGGTTCTTATACTCTGGCCGAGGGGTTAACTAGCTGTTAATTATCTTATTACCCCTCGGCCACAGTCTGCACGCGTTTGGTAAGGATGCGTGACTGTCAGCTTGTTAAATAATCAGTAGCTGATCAGCCACGCATCCTCACGGGTTTTAAATATACAAAACAAATAATAACAAAAGACACTGCGCTTTTATCCGCGCCGCAAACAAATACAAATAATAATAAATAAATACATAGGGGCGGGACACTCCACTAAAAGCCTACATTATAAAAAGCACTTCAAGACCAAATGAGTAGCACATTGTAACATGATTTTTTTTAAAAAAGGAATGGAGTTTGGTTTCACTGCAGCCGGATCATGAGGTTTGGCTGTATAAAATGGATCAGGCTTGGATTCCACTCATCCGTCATTGTCATCCACCAGTAGTGTTGTATGCACCGTAGCAAGGCAAATTAACCAATGAAAATAAACTACGTTGGGGGCTCCTGAGTGGCGCATCCGGTAAAGGCGTGGGGTGCAGGATGCGCCCTATAGTGTGGATGTTGCCGGTTCGAGTCCAGGCTATTCCTTTGCCGACCGAGGACGGGAGCTCCCAGGGGGCGGTGCACAACTGGCCGAGCGTCGCCCGATGTGGGGGGGGGGTTTAGGTCTACCAGGGTGTCCTCGACTCACCGCGCACCAGCGACCCCTGTAGTTTGGCCGGGCGCCTGCGGGCTTGCCTATAAGCTGCCTGAGAGCTACATTGTCCTCCGACGCTGTAGCTGTTGGGTGGCTGCATGGTGAGTCTGCAGTGTGAAAAAAAGCGGTCGGCTGACGGCACACACTTCAGAGGACAGCATGTGTTCGTCTTTGCCCTCCCGAGTCAGCGCAGGGGTGGTAGCAGTGAGCTGAGCCGAAAAATAATTGGCATTTCCAAATTGGGAGAAAATAATAAAAAAATAATTGGCAACGACTAAATTTATAAAAATAAAAAAAAGAAAATAAACTACGTTGTATTTCAAAACGTTATTTTTTATTATCATCGGAAGTGCATACTAATACTAAAGAAAAAAAGAAATGAAGACAGGACACTAAAAATCCATGTGTTGCTACAACTATTAAAATAACGTACCTGTAATTTTATTTTTCGTTGTTAACATCCTGACTAGTTTATACACAAATGTAAACTCTCTCTCAAAGGTCTCTTTTCAAGATCAGCATTTTCTTTTTTTTGTATCTTATTTCTTCTACTCAAAAAGAAAATGCTATTAAATACAGTTTTGTTAAGTGCGATTAGCGGGTTGTCAAAGTTTTGATTTGGTCCCAGCCCTAGTTTGCTATTTACCATATTTATATTTTTTTTAATTTAAATGCAAAATAAAATTTAAAAAATACTTTTTTTTTTTTTTTTCTACTAGATTTGAACAGAAGCTATATTATGATATTAGTTATAAAAATAAAATAGTTATTAAAATAAAATACAGACTGTAAATCTCATGACAATGTGTTATGTAGCAGTGTTCCAGTTAGCCATCATGGGACAAGATGTTAGATGAGGACAAATAGCTGTAAAATGTTGTACTGTTTTAATAAAAAAGTACATAATACAAATAAACAAAAGAAAATAACTATTTTATCTTTGCAGAATTTGATGGACCCTACTGCGTGCATTTTGGTAGAAAAACAGTAAAAAATGCAGAGAAACTTGACAGGTTATACACAAGTCCTTTAAAAATCTGGGGTTCAGCAGTTACAAAACTGAAAACTTCAAGAAAAATCAGAATTCCACAAAGCAGCAGTAATAGTTGGCAATAATGTTGTATCTGTGATACAACAAACTAAAATAACACTTAAAGTTTTCAACACTTAAAGTTTCCACCCCCATAAATATACCCATTTTAAAACAAAAACTTCAGAATCACCCAGACAAGATCTTTGTCAACTATTTAATCGACAGACTAGAGAACGGTTTTTCAACTGGACTTTCCCCCCCTCCTCCTTCCAAAGCAAAAATCTCTGTTCTGCTATTCAAGAACCCAAAATAGTACAGTTTCTCATCCAAAAAAGAGATCAAAAAAGGATTTATGGTCGGCACGTCCAGCTCCCCCGTTTCAAATCTACAGGATCAACCCTATCGGCATCGCCACTCGGAAAATGTCAGGACGTCTCATCATAGACTTATCAGCACCACGGGGATCAAGTACCAGTAGCATCAACTCGCTCATTTCTCATGATCAATTTTCTCTACAATACATTACTATATCGGACACAATTCATTCAATTAAATTAGCAGGCCAATGCCAATCCAACCTTCTCTTTGTCACCTGTTTGGGATATGCTGGGAAGAAAAATATTATTTTTCTACACAGTTAACTTTTGGCTGAAGCAGCAGCCCAGAAAATATTTGATACACTTTCAGAAGCTTTATGCTGGATACTTCTCAATGCATACCTTATTCCATTTTTGCTCCACCCACTCAATGATTTTCTTTTGATCTCTCCTCCCTGAGATCCACCTGCAGAAGCAATCACCAATCTCAAAAGTTTATTTTTAGAAATTGGCGTCCCGCTTTCAGAAGAAAATACAATCGGCCCTGTTCATTCACTGGAATTTCTAGGAATCATACCGGACACAGAAAAGTTTGAAGCCAGCCTTCCCGTATTTAAACTTGATCATATTCGTTCCCTTATTCAGAACTTTGAGATCATTAAAACTATCAGGAAATGCGCACTACTCTCTTTGCTGGGTCATTTCAAATTTGAAATTCACATTATTCCCAAGGGACGGACATTTATATCACGATTACTCGCTCTTTCATCAACAGCAAAAAACTCCTTCATTAATATTTAATCAGACGCTAGAAAATACATTAAATTGTGGTCTGCTCTAATGCAACATTGGAACGCCCTGTCTATGTTCTATGATGATTTCAGGTCAGCACAACACGACCTGGCCTTATTTACGGATGCTTCATTTAAGGGATTCAGAGGTTTTTTAAATAATCAATGGTTTTCTAGTGCATGGCCACTAGAAATCGAAAACCTATCACTGCATTTAAAATCTACAGCTCTTCTTGAAATGTATCCAATAGTAAATCAATACTATTCTTTTGCGATAACAAATCTACAGTGCATATTATCAAAAAAGGCCATTCCAGTTCCCCCCTTATTATGCAACTACTGCGGCGCCTAATATAGATTTCAGTATCAAATAATTTTCTAATCCAAGCGCGCCATGTACCGGGCATTGATAATAATGCAGCTGATGCCCTTTCTCGTTTACAGATTTCCAGATTTCACAGCCTGGTTCCTACAGCCCTGCCAATTCCAGTAGTAACACCCCAGTTCAACCAGCTAATTTTTAACTAAACCCAATTATAAGAGGACCGCTCAATGCAGAGCAAACATACAAGGATGCAGCCTTGCCCCTTCCAACAGATCCTCTTATTCTACTGGCTTGACCACTTATTTGACTATCTGCTCCCAAAGCAGGATTAATCCACCACATTCAACCAGGAATGGATTAAAGCTTTACAGTGCACACAAATGATTATTTACATCTTGAAACAGCTTCAATTCAGACCCCTTTCATCAATTCAGCTGCAGTGTTAATTTAACATTGGTTCATATCTCATCCTTCCACATTGGTTTCTGGAGCAGGACTTCCCCAGCAATTCTATGCTCCTCATTTATTTAGAATCAGGGCAACCACTTCAAAGGAAGTGTAGATTATCAAGCATCTCATTAAAAATATGAGACAATGGACCTCATCAGTAGTTTAATCATACATACATTAGTCTATTGTTAGCATGTCCGGAGTGTGGACAACCCTTCGCCTGGGCTACCAAAGGTTTTCCCCCTAAAAAAAAGTCTTCACATAGTCAGTAGCGAGCCAGTTACTAACCTTCTTTGTTCTGTAATAAAATTTTTTTTTTTTTAATGCATTGGTGGTTTTTTTGTTTGTCTGTACTTGTAGGTATCTTTAGTGGGGAGCTGGGGGTCCATCCTTTTTGGGGGGTTAGTGAGTCGCACTTCCTCGACCTTTGTTCAAGATACGTTTCCTTTACCTACACAAGGGAGGTTCTCTCAGTGAGTCAGAGGGGACCCCTGGCCGAACCCAACCTTTTAGCATCTCATGCACTATCACTCCCCTCGCTACCTGAGGATCTAAGCTTATTCTAACTAACCTTGCAGAAGGATCTCTTCCTTCGTAACAGGGGGCAATCTTCTCATTTCAGGTTCTCTGGGGGTGAGTCCTCTCCCCAGCTTTGGAAGTCTGTAATTCACCTCTTTCTTCCTTTCAGGTCTTCTTCAGGACCCCGATAACGGAGGGGCCCTCTCTTATATGTTTTCAGAACCCCGATAACGGAGGGTCTCTCTTTTCTATATATGTTTTCAGGGCCCCGATGACAGAGGGGCCCTCTCTCTTATATGTTTTCAGGGCCCCAATAATGGAGAGGCCCTCTCTGATATATGTCTTCAATCTTTACTAACTCTTGGTCCGACATCTCTACAGGAGCCTGGTTCCCGCCCCATGAACTGTGTGCTGAGAAACTGACACTGACAGCACCAGATGGGATGACAGAAGAAACAATCTCTCAGCTGTGTCACCTCGCTGACCACAAAGTTCCACCTGAAATTGATACCGATGACACAAATAAAATATTTATTTTATTGTTCATTACATGTGTTGCTATTTACAAAAATGCTGGCTGGTTTGAGGAGTTGGGGGTTACAGCCTGTGAGTGATCAAGTAACTATGAATTACTACCTACAATAATTAATGTACTCACGTACACACGCGGTCTTCACTAAAGTCCCAATTTAAAGTATGTTTCACTGTAACCTCTGGATGAAATTGTTAGCTAGGTGGCTATCATTTTTTAATTAGCAGTGGGAGAAAAATGCTTCAGCAAGTAAAGTAGAATCTGTCACAACTGACGGACGCTGAATCTACTGGGTTGGATACTAATGACAGCATTTAACAAATGCAAAAGAAAAGCGAGGGAAATGCAGATATTTTCAAGAAAGCTAGGAGACTTTGTAAAAATGGATTTGAATATGTGAAGGATCGCATTCCGGTTTGTCAGATTCGCCAGTGAATAACAGCAATAACAGTTCTGATTATGAAGCATCCACACTACAATTTGACACAACAGGTGATTTAGTTGCACTATGCAGGACCTTATTTTCCCCCATTTGTGCCTGAGCCCTGGAGCACTCACAGAATCACTGCCTACGCACCTATTATCAGTGATTAAAGCCTGGTTTTCAAACGAACTGTTTATCACTTACCAGTACTGTATTGGTATAAGAAAAGTGTGTTTTAAAAAGATAATTTCAGATTCCAATCACTTAAAATATGCGGATGATAATGTAAACAACACCAAGCTACAGACAGAGAGTCCCAAACTTTAAACGTGTTGTTTATAGGTAAGAACTCAACTTTAATATGAATATATTGTGTTATTATGCTTTAAGCAACATATTACAATAATGTTCATTATGGTAATTGTTTATTTATAGTTTTAAAACGTTTAGTAAAATGTGGCCTCTTTTTTTACCATGTTAGTACAACCGGCCCCCTTTGCTAATGACTTCTTCAGTCTTTTTTTTTTTCTTTTGTGGTGGGGGGTTGAAACCCAGTATAAATCTCCACATATTTTTGTAAAATGACTTTACACTTACTTCAAAGATGCAACGTGTTTCAGTAAATTCAAACACCCAATAAACTTCGCATCCCGCGCAGAGGGAGCTCAAACATAAAACATCATGGTTGGCATTGCAGGGGAGATGAAGGGGGGTTTCAGTTCCGAGTGACTGATTTATAAGCATTATGAATGCTTATTCACCACTGTTACATCCCATTAGAAAATAGTCTTTTCTGCATTTTTGTTACGCAAGACTGTGAAGAGTATTATTATTTATTTATTTATTTCTTAGCAGACGCCCTTATCCAGGGCGACTTACAATTGTTACAAGATATCACATTATTTTTACATACAATTACATTATTTTTTACACATTTTTTACATGCAATTACCCATTTATACAGTTGGGTTTTTACTGGAGCAATCTAGGTAAAGTACCTTGCTCAAGGGTACAGCAGCAGTGTCCCCCACCTGGGATTGAACCCATGACCCTCTGGTCAAGAGTCTAGAGCCCTAACCACTACTCCACACTGCTGCCGTATATGTGTACATTTGTTTTAAGTACTCGCCCAGAGGACTACTGAGACACAGACATCAAGTAGTCCTCCAGATTTAATTTGCCTCGAGCAAGCAAGAGTTTCTAACCCTGGGTCACAGGGAATCTTTTGAAGAATTTAATGAACCCACCAAGCTACAAGGCTAGATCTGCCCCTGTTAATCACTAATAGATTGATTGTGTTCACTTAACTAAAACTAAAATCCTTCAAGTTATATTCTACTTTTTTGTGTGTGTTTTGTGAGACGGAGGGGGCAAGTAGATTTGTATGAAGGACAAGTAGATTTTTATAGCATTATCATATTTTCAAAAATTGCACACCCCTGATAACACTATATTTTTCAAAACCTCGCTACTTACTCTTTAATGTACTGCAATTTACAGCCTATGAGTCTAATTGAAGTTTGTGGGTGTGATTTGCTTTGCAATACAACGTTTATGGTAGTTCTGCAATAGACTGTAATTGCTTAGTACTGAACTTGGTGCTTCAATTCCTTGTGTTCTTTTCTGTATGTTCTTGATTTTTATTAAACATTTCATTACTATTTACAACATACTGTAATTGAATAGAAATAGTGCCCTGTCGATGAAAGCTCTACTGGCAAACTGGCAATATTAAATCCCTAGTCTGTTATTACATCTCCAGGATCATAAACAGCTGTTCTGTATTGGTTTGATAGAGATTTTCTTTAGCCTAGCTATTTTTTCTATATTTAATAGTACAACAAGCAAAATTATAAATAAAAAAAATTAAAAAAAACTATCTCATATCTGTATTTGCAAAGCCGAAACAGTACATGAAGTTGGTGAAAAGTCATTGCAACTGTATTAGCTTGTGAAGATTTATAAATGGTAACAGTATAAAGACTGCCAAACCACTAATTCTCTAGGCATCTATACTGTTCACAATCATTTATATACTGTAGTATTTAGGAGTTAAACCAAACACATTGTCTTTAGAATCATAAAATTACATTTTAAATGCTGCCCCAATATTGATAATTTGAAAAAGTGAATTTAATTTCAAAATATACTGTGCTCATTTTGTAAGGGACACATCATATGCAGGGCAACCGGCTTCAGAACACTTATGTAGAACCTTAGAAATGTTCTTAGCAATTCATCTTAGTAGTAGCATAAGAAAGATAGCCAGCCAACATTTCTTTGCAAAGTAATCTAAAGAGATTTTACAGCATTATGACAAAACCAGAAATTCAGACCCAATGAACTCTATACCTCTAATGACCCAGAAACAGACAGTGACAGACAATGATGGTGGGAAAACTTGTAGCTATTTTAGTCCCAGTCTTTTTTAAGAAAGGGTCATAAGAGAGGAAAGGTCCACCTTCAAATTGCCTCTTCAAGTTGCTCTTTGCTTCATAACAAACAGCAACTGTTATCTACCAGAAAAAGTAATGCTAATCAGCCTTCAGAAAACAATGAACTCAAAGACAACTTCTGGTCAGCAACAGAGGATGGATCATTAGTAATGCTATGTTTCCGACCCTATATGGAACCATTCACGTTCTTGTCAAGAAGACTGATTGATCATCACGTTGCAAACTATAAAGAACCACTCCAGTGCTTGCAGGACCAATGAGCAAAGCGGTCAACACATTCATTAAATAAAACAATATTGTGTCTCTTAGAACTTTTAAGCATTATTATTGTTGTCCAGTATAAATGTTGACCAGGTCACACATTAGGGACAAAATCTAAAACATGTTTACACTATACTCAGAAATTGGTCATCAAGAAGATATCATGAAATAATGTATTTCTCCTATGGTAAACATGGCTGCATGCATTTTTGCTGAAGGTCAACTTCTAGAAGAAGGATTTAATGTTCTATTGACTGTGCTAATATGAAACTGCTTTCTTCTCCTGTAATGGTCTAGTACAGTCAAATTGCCTTGTGGCTTTCTGTTCCCCGAGCATCTGTTAAGGTTAGAGTGCAGCAGCATCAACACACTGTATTTCTTTACACTACAAGAGTTGCAATGCGTTTTTTTTGTAGAGTTTCAAGATTAAGATATAGAACCCTGTGGTTGAAATTATTTTTCCAATATTATGTTAAAAAATAATATACAACATACAGTGATAAGAAAGGTTTTATTTAAAACAATGTATTCATGTTCAGCATTTAATTTAGTTTCCCTTAGTTTAAATGTCTGTTTCCTGCAAGTTGAATAATGCCCTTCAAGAAGGCACAATTACAGTACATTTCCATCAGTTATTTGGGTTATTTCTTGAAAACAAGACAATGTTGCCACAGTCCAGACAACCATGACCAAGCACATGAAACAATCAAAAGGATTGTAATTGTTGAATAAGGTATGGTCTTGCAGGAATATTTACAACACAGCAGACAACAGCAAGTAATGTGGCGTGGAGTAAACCTTAAAGCCAGCTCAGCAACACTTGGAAGTCTCAGTTTTGTCCTCAGTCTTGCACAGTGAAAAGAGGCAACATGATAAACAGAAGCATAAGGACTGCCAACCTTTCATGGAGCAAAGATGACTGGTACCGGCTGATGGCCAGATGTTCAGACAACTTGATCAGCACCCCACAGAATATTAAAGCCATAGTGGCACACTTTTACAGCACATCGTTCAATTTATCTCTGTCCTATGCAATGCAATATAACCAGCAAAATTTAATCTATTATAAAGCTTCTGAGGCTCTCACTCGGCACACTGAACCTTTTAGATTAAAAGGAACGCTACTCTTACTATAATAAATAAAATGATGAACTTGAATTACAACAACATTCTAATTAAATGGTTCAAGATTCACTTTTTATAAAACTGTAATTATAAAGTTTAACAAACATATTGATGTATTAAGCCACAGTGTTGGGCAATCTATCCTTATCCCAAGCAGTGGAAAACCATGTTTTGCTACCAACAGATATTATCTGCTAGTCAAGGATTGACTGTGTATTTTTTATTTTGAAATACTTGGTAATCAATTTAATAAACTCGACATTAAAGCAAAATAAGCACAACATGCAAAGACTCCCTCCACTCAGTTTCTAAAATAAACCATGATCAAATAACAGTGAACTAGCCTATATAACAGTCTGAGAATTCTGCATACAGATTTTTCCATAACTTTACATTTGGATGGAGTTATTGTTTCCACATCATATAAGCCACAAACAGCTGTGTGCGCATGTGGTGTATGGACAAAAAAGTCAAGTAATTTCTTTTCTCTTCATGAACAGAAAAAGCTCATTTATTGGGTTGATGCTAAAGTTCAAACACAAAGATCTGAATTAAATAATGTCACTTCTGTAAAATAAGTTAAGGTAATAAAATGTATTACTGAAGCCATTGAAAATGTTAAATAGATTGCTCCTTTGTTATTTTGCTATCTGGCTTACACATCAAAACATTTTAAAATATTGAAAACAGTACATTTGTGAATGACTCTTTAACAGTATAGTACACTTAATGCCAACGTGACTGGGGGCATTGTATATATTTTAAACAAAAAATTATAATTACAGTACCAACAATTGATTAAAGACCTTGCCATTGTTACTGTACACTTGCACTTGGCAATGTAATAGTTATCTTAATAGGCACTTACCTGGTAATATGATTTGATCTGTCGTACCAAAATTGATAGATTTTGTATCCTGAGTGTCACATCATTGTTCACCTTCTTGTTTGTTCTTTGGACAGTTGCTTTAGGATTACTGCAAACAAAGCAAATATATATTATTATTTTATCATACAGGGTGGTGGCGTAAGACCCATGTATAATAAGATTGCCTGTGTATAATAAGGTTGATGATAAAACTGCTATCCTCAATTTTTTTAAAACAAACACTATCACCAGGACATGAACAATACAAAACACCATCAATACCAAAAGAAAAAACAATGGCCTCCAGATTTAAAGTTGTATCTGCTGAAGACAGGGAGAAATTTGTGGAAGGGCAGAATTACGCAAATACTGTAGGAAATTCGAAGAAAAACAATAAATGACATAAATGAAGTAAGAAATTACAGTACCTCAGCCACATGCCATCTATGGGATATAAGCACTGCTAGTTCTACAATTTTTGTTATGTCACAATGTATTACAACAAACAATAGGCTATACACTAAAACTGAACATATACAGCTACTGCAGCACTCTCGTGATGTATGCATTATGCAACCAGAAACCCTCGATAGAATTATACCCTTATTATGCACAGCTGGATGTACAGTACATTAATCCTTATATTATTAATATCAGTGTCATCAGTCATTTTTGACATGCATTAGGCCTATATTATTCTTTATGGATCATATTTTTACAAAAAACTGCGTAATGTAGCACAAACCCTGTTCTTCTTACATTTGATAGGGAACTGTGTTTGACAGAACCAAATGTATAACTTTATTGCCAAAACAATTAATGTCAGAAATGTACCAAACATGCTCAACAATACAGTACATCCATTAAGTTTGGTCAAGACAGTTTATAATGTTATGGTATGACTGTTTATACTATTCAGTTTTGTGTCTTGGGGAATACAGTAGGTGTAGGTTATAAGGTGCAGTATAATGCAAGAATTAGACATTTAAGAAGCAGACATTTCCATATAGCATCTGTACTACTTTAGTATTGTAACACTTCTAATACAACGGACCTCAAAATGCAATCAGATACTATTACTTAAAAAAAAAAATTAAAAAAACACTGATTAGAAAACGGTGGACCTGGACAGATGGTTATTTTTACTAGTCTCTGACCTCATTTTACACTGGAACAAATCTGATGGGCAAATGTTACACTTTCATTCCTGAATAAGATTATAGGATTTTAAAATAGCTTAGTTTGTGTAAAAAATTCAAAATTGCTAAATAAAGCAGCAACATGCTGTAATTCTCTTGATCATAAAGAATATCTGGCTTGCATGACCACACATTTTCAGCTGATCTTGCAAAATTATTCAATAAAATACAAGGGGTATACAGTACACTGGTACTGTACATTAGCGTGTGTGTGTGTGTGTGTATTATCAATTATCAGTGTGCACTCAATTATTTATGGTACTCATTTTAAAAAAATGATTAACAATAATATAATTAGCGATAATCTCGATTCCGACGGTCATCTAAAGCTAAAAGGATAAGCACCACACTCTCTTTTTTCATGTATACTGTACATCCCACTTGTACACGGTTATATCTCAAAATATTTCAAACAATAAGCAATAATTTTGTTATCATCTAACCCTAACTTCTGAATCCAAACCACAGCACAGGGAAACCTAAAGCTTCCTCGTCATCCTGTAACATGCACATTCTGAATAAATCTTATTTTATTTATGTTATCCTCGAACATTTTGAATAAAATGTCCATAGAGCATAAAATCATTATTTGCTATATGTTAAAATGCCTTCCTGCAGTATTCTATAAAGGTCTGCATCCCTGCCATAGTTACGTAATAACTTAATCAATGTACTGTATAAGAAAGAGCACAACATAGTTTGCAGTGATAGAATAGCTACTTTTAGCAAAGATTGATTATCTTCCAATATTTTAATAGTGATTGCTACCATTCCTGTAAAGTACCTACAAAATACATTGGCTATGTTTTAATAACTATGTGCCTTTTGACTCCATGTTCTACTAGCCTGTTCCTAGTCCCACCCAAAACTTCTTTATAGTGTTGCAAATCATGAATTTAATTTTACTACAATGTGAATAGACTGTCCTCTTCATGGCAAATTACTGAGCTTACTGGCTGCTCACAGTGTGAGATCTTCTTAACCCATTTAATAGTAAGCCTTTAATGCAACATGTTATTTAAAAAAAGATCTTCAGATCCTTAAAAAACAGCATATGAGGTCCGTAAGCTTCTGACATAATGAAAATAAACTTTTAACAACAAATGCTGTCTGCTTTAAAACCCAACATGATGCTAGGGGCTCACTCAGTCGTTATTCTGAAGCTATCAGCGTGAGCTTTAAGCTCCACACAACTGAATAGAGCCCTTTGTAAGGTGGAAAATTTAAATGCTTCACAGACAAATAGCCCAGCAAAATAGGCTGAATTTGTAGAGAAGTCAATAGGCAGCATAGCAGTAAATCACAGCCTAAAGCATTTTTACATTTATGAGTAACCTACTTATGACAAGTTACATCAATTCCAGTTGAACTAAAAGCATGTATGGTACAATAGAAATGCATTACCAAGGGTTGGTATGAACCAAGAAAATACATCTGTCCAATTATCAAATGGCAATTTCTCAAGTTTTGAAATTCTGACTGTAAAAAAAATATATGGATTCTGATACAGCATTTATCAGCTGGAAGTAACTGTCTGGTTAAACCTGGTCGAATTACATTATTTATTTCAACAAATTTTTCTAAATGGCGAGGCTGCTCCCAACGAAGACATGGTGAATGATCCTCTAGACATGACTCAAACCCTTCAGGTTTGACTTTCCTTTTACCCCTTTGCCTTTAAAATACAAATAGTGTTTTTGTAAAATAAAAATAAAACGCTAGCTCACTGCAAAACTAATGTAGAAAAGTGGAACTTTGACTATTAAACATTTTGACACAGGATTTTTTTTTTTTTTTTTTCCGTAAATTGAAAAGAAAAAAAAACAACCATATGGCAAATGTTTAATATAGCCTAAACAACGTGTTGCTTCCTTATTTTAAACTACAGTAAAGACATGAGTACTATACTGCAGCCTATATACCGCATGGGGAAAAATAAGCGGGTGCTCAGAACCCGTATATATCTGTTCCCATGGCGTTGCTGTTGTAAAAAAGGGTAGTAGCATAAATAGAAGAGAGTTAACTTTTAATGGAAGGGTGAGCGGTTTATTTTATTTTATTTTTTTTTCTACATAAACAGAGACACACACACAGTTTGATTCTCTTTATGGCAGATTCGCCATAAGAAATAAATAATCCGCTTCCACGTAACGTTAGCAATTTTTTCATTATATTAATACACTTGGTGGCACTTTTTTAATGAAAGTAAACATTCTCGTTTTATAGGAAAACGACATAATTTATTAATATACAAATTACAATAGGTGTATTTATATACTCACATTTGTTCTTGGCACCCAACAGAAATGCAAAAACTCGGGACATATAGCTACTGCCTTTTTTTTTTCTAAACTCTGATTTAAGACTGGCGATTGTCATGCAGCTCAAGTACAAATTTGATAAATTACAAGAATTTAAAATATTTTATTTATTCGGCCGATAATCTCGATTATGGTGATATTTACTCAGACACTAACCGATAGCTGAAAATCTCATTATCGTCCAACCCTCTGTACTGTACAAAAAAAAAAAATATTCGCCGTGGTACAGTGGTGTGTGTTATTCAGACAGTTCTGTGGGAACTCTTTATAATACTGGACATAGCATCCACACATTTCCGAAACATCCCTCAACAAGGCGTCTGCGGGTCAAGTTTGTACAAATAAAGAGAAAAGACTTCAATGAAGCTACTAGTTATTCAGTTATTTCTTTCTGGAGAGCATTTCTCGCAGGACAGTTCTAAAAATTACATTCAATTTTCAATGAGGTTACTGCAAGAAAAGTGGGGCTGTCCCAGACTATTCAACCGATCCCTACGGAGGACCAGCTGAGTTCCGGGAATAAGAGAGACAAACCGGTGAGGCACTGGTCCATTACTATTTGTTCCATCTTCAGACAATTGGGAATCTTCATGTCCTGGGTCACTTTCATTTTTGCTGTCACTGTTGTTCAAATTACTGTAATCGGAATACCTGTCGCTGGTATCGCCATCAGTTTCTGTATTGGACTCCATTTCCTCACCTGTCAACTGACGTCACTGAAACTTCGTGAACGTTCGGTGTGTGCTCGGCACTTTCCGGAATGATTGATAATTTCTGTCATTTTTGTTCTATATTGGTCACCCTCAGTCGTTTTTAAAAAAAAAAAATGTCAGTGAAAATATGATATAGAGTGCTTGCAACACGCAAAAGTGTGTACATAGAGTGCTACTTACACTTCAAACATACACTACCGTTCAAAAGTTTGGGGTCACTTAGAAATTTCCTTGTTTTCGAAAGAAAAGCAAATTTTTTGTCCATTAAAATAACATCAAATTGATCAGAAATACAGTGTAGACATTGTTAATGTTGTAAATGACTATTGTAGCTGGAAACGGCTGATTTGTAATGGAATATCTACATAGGCGTACAGAGGCCCATTATCAGCAACCATCAGTCCTGTGTTCCAATGGCACGTTGTGTTTGCTAATCCAAGTTTATCATTTTAAAAGGCTAATTGATCATTAGAAAACCCTTTTGCAATTATGTTAGCACAGCTGAAAACTGTTGTGCTGATTAAAGAAGCAATAAAACTGGCCTTCTTTAGACTAGTTGAGCATCAGCAATTGTGGGTTCGATTACAGGTTCAAAATGGCCAGAAAAAAAGAACTTTCTTCTGAAACTCGTCAGTCTATTCTTGTTCTGAGAAATGAAGGCTATTCCATGCGAGAAATTGCCAAGAAACTGAAGATCTCGTACAACGCTGTGTACTACTCCCTTCACAGAACAGCGCAAACTGTCTCTAACCAGAATAGAAAGAAGAGTGGGAGGCCCCGGTGCACAACTGAGCAAGAGGACAAATACATTAGAGTGTCTAGTTTGAGAAACAGACGCCTCACAGGTCCTCAACTGGCAGTTTCATTAAATAGTACCCCAAAACACCAGTCTCAACGTCAACAGTGAAGAGGCGACTCGGGATGCTGGCCTTCTAGGCAGAGTTGCAAAGAAAAAGCCATATCTCAGACTGGCCAATAAAAAGAAAAGATTAAGATGGGCAAAAGAACACAGACACTGGACAGAGGAAGATTGGAAAAAGTGTTATGGACAGACTAATCTAAGTTTGAGGTGTTCGATCACAAAGAAGAACATTCGTGAGACGCAGACCAAATGAAAAGATGCTGGAGGAGTGCTTGACGCCATCTGTCAAGCATGGTGGAGGCAATGTGATGGTCTGGGGGTGCTTTGGTGGTGGTAAAGTGGGAGATTTGTACAGGGCAAAAGGGATCTTGAAGAAGGAAGGCTATCACTCCATTTTGCAACGCCATGCCATACCCTGTGGACGGCGCTTGATTGGAGCCAATTTCCTCCTACAACAGAACAATGACCCAAAGCATAGCTCCAAACTATGCAAGAACTATTTAGGGAAGAAGCAGTCAGCTGGTATTCTGTCTATAATGGAGTGGCCAGAACAGTCACCGGATCTCAACCCTATTGAGCTGTTGTGGGAGCAGCTTGACCGTATGGTACGTAAGAAGTGCCCATCAAGCCAATCCAACTTGTGGGAGGTGCTTCAGGAAGCATGGGGTGAAATCTTTTCAGATTACCTCAACAAATTGACAACTAGAATGCCAAAGGTCTGCAAGGCTGTAATTGCTGCAAATGGAGGATTCTTTGACGAAAGCAAAGTTTGAAGGACACAATTATTATTTCAATTAAAAATCATTATTTCTAACCTTGTCAATGACTATATTTCCTATTCATTTTGCTATATTTCCTATTCAAACTCATTTCATGTATGTTTTCATGGAAAACAAGGAAATTTCTAAGTGACCACAAACTTTTGAACGGTAGTGTATGTATTTGATTTCACCAACTTCCAGAGCCAAACCAGTTACCAACATAACTACAACATAAACCTCAACAGCAACAAATGCAGTAAATTGCTGATCACCAGTTCAGTGAACTGTAATTGGCAATGCTTAGCATTATGATGTTGTGTTCTGTTTGACACACTGACCAACATATGTCATAAATGGAGTCTGACAGCTTAGTGGTCACAGTATGCTTTAGTCTCAACATGCTGGAAACTACTACTGTACATCATATACAACCATCTGTCCATGTTTGGGTACTCTGTGCACCATTAAATAATCCAGTAGGCTATCCAAATCCCCAAGATAATTGTAGTCCCTCAGTTTTTTCAGTTGTTTACAAAATAAATATATATATAGCTGTGTACATTTAATTAAATGTTTAAATACTACAAAATGTGAAGATACATTTTTTTGCCTATTCATGTTAGATTCAATGTCTGGATGAAGCTGATAAGGCAGTGATAATGAAATGTCATGCATTATTATATACAGCTTTGCCTTGGATATCTTGTTGTGTGTTTCAGCTGTCAGAAATTAAATATTACCTATAACATGGATGTAAAAATAAATAAATAAATAAATAAATAAATAAATAAATAAAGCGAGATATCACGTCCTGACTTGGTCATTTGTAGATGATGCTAATAGTACAATTAATTAATTTTTTTTTTTTTTTTTGGGGGTGGTTGGTGTGTGTGTGTGTGTGTATTTGTGAATGACCTAAAGACTAGAGAGCCTTGATGAATGACCCCAGTGCAAATGAATGGTTATTTAAGCTTTAAATTGATGGTCTGATCAATGTTACGTCTATTTCTCTTCCCAATCACACAGCATGTCCAAAGGGACAAATTCAACATAAACCCCATAAATGTCAGCAATAAATATATTTCATAGCTCTTTAAAGCTTAAAAACTCCAGCAGCACCTAATTACACTTCAAATTTACTTCAATTTGATGCTACAATACCTGATTTTCGTAACCAAAATATCCTTCAAATTAAATATTCCAATCAACACAAACCTTGATGATTTTGCTTCTCATTTAGCAGACTCCATACAGCCTTTTATATTAGTATCCAATGATTGAGAAGCAGTACATTAAACTGAAAGGTGTGACTGTCTACAAAGAGCGATGCCAGTCAGAATAAAACGGCAATATTAACATTTTACAGAAATACCCTGCTTACTAAAATAAGATGCATGCACTTAGATTCTTAAGGACAAAGAAGTGGTTCATACATACAGTAAGTAAGTGGTTCATAAGTACGACAATGCCACTACTGTTTTTCAGCCATCCTATGAATGCCATGATTTACTTGGAGTCAATGTACAGACTAACAGCAGCAGCTGTCCTCTCTGTTCCAAAGAAAACCATTTTAATATTGTTTTTAGACAGCCTGACTGACAGATGACATGGTTAAGCTAATGTCATATGACTTCCTCTGAAACTGTACAGTTAAAAACATATTGTACCAAACCCTATTAGATTAAAATCTAAAACATATTGGTGTATTTTATAAATGTATCCACCATACCACTAAAAATGGACATCCAGGTTTTAAAGTCTATTGTAAGCTCCCCAAAAGAAAGATACACAAGGAAGTAAGTTAAAATGATCAACACGTCATGGGAAAGTCATGTCTGGGATTTTTAGAGGGGTGGTAAGGAAGGGGCATAACCAGATTTTCTCCTGTCCAGGAAGTGAGGTACAATGCCCACTGCATTGTACTGGGGTACAGTGCCCACAATTATGTGGTACTGTATGTATAAAACTCACCTAGGACCAAGGTTCATAACCCACCACACCCACTATTTCCCATTTATGTCATACAGCAACACTATGATATTGAAGCAGTGTGGAGTAATGGTTAGGGCTCTGGACTCCAGAGGGTCGTGGGTTCAATCCCAGGTGGGGGACGCTGCTGCTGTACCCTTGAGCAAGGTACTTTACCTAGATTGCTCCAGTAAAAAACCCAACTGTATAAATTGGTATTTGTATGTAAAAAATAATGTGTAAAAAATAATGTAATTGTATGTAAAAATAATGTGATATCTTGTAACAATTGTAAGTCGCCCTGGATAAGGGCGTCTGCAAAGAAATAAATAATAATAATAATTGAAGTAAAAGACATGTGATGCTCAACAAACATTAATTATACAGAACCTCAATAAAAGGTACCAGGTCTAGCTTTATCCTCCGCATCTCTCATAAAACTTCTTATTTATTTTTATTTTTTTTTCTGTTGTGTTTAAAAGCTTTAAAAAGTTCAGGACAGACAGACTTGTGAAAAACACTAAGGCCATACTTTTTGAGATCATTGCTATTCTCTATTCAAGTCCCGATCTATGTTGGTGGGTAGGTACAGTACACCACTGAATTGATCACCATCACTGTACCAACCCCCAAAGGGGACACTCGTCTTCCAGTAGACTGCAGGTGACATTTCACATTCAAGCAAATGAACAGCCACTCAAATGGAAGATCACTGCTGAATTGGGCTACCAATTGCAAAGCCAGATCCAGGGGCAGTTCTAGAATGTCTCAAAGGTGGAAGTGACTGGCAATAAAAATGATCTGACTTCAGTGATATCCTGCTCTGAAAATTGGGTCACTGAAGTGTGAATTTGTATTTTAACAGATCATACTGTATTTTATTCAGTTGAACATCAGCCTTTAAAAAAGGCTTTTTTTCACATTGCAGTAGGTGAAAAATTTATACAGTACTTCCTGTACAGTGTACAGTTTAGTGAATAAGCAGTATACTTACATCTGAAGCATGATCTCATTTAAATAGATGCCATCCACTAAGTCAATGTATTCTGCAAGTTTTCCACCATCTTTTCCACCCAAAGGCCCAAAAGTCTTCACCTAAAACAAAATTGAAATAAAAACATTTAGCACAGTTCTTCCTGCTATATATATATATATATATATATATATATATATATATATATATATATATATATATATATAAAATTTATTAACAAGGGAAATACTTACCCAAGTTACTAGTGGGGTGTGCATAAATTGCTCAAGGACTGGAGAAAAGACTTCGTTCTCCATTTTTGCACCCAGTAACAACAAAAAATACAACTCAGTTCTACTTTCTGCAGTGTTACTCCAAATGTCGCCTTCCTCCTTACTGGAAAAAATATGAGAGGTGCTCCTTCAGCTGGTAGAAATAGACACAGCCATATCATTAAACGTGTCAAAAACAAACAAACAAAAAAAGATCAATACATTCCTATAATTTTTACTTTTTTCTTAAAGTAAATGTTGTTTCGGGAAGACTGTAAGTAGCTACATCATTTTAGCCAAGACAAAATACATTATGAGATTTGGTGCAACGAAAAAAATTAATCTCCTTTTTCTGCTGTGTACGTAGCGTCTGGTATTTGAAAGTAAGCGATAAATTCCAATGAAACCGACCAGGTTAATTATCCTCACTTCTTCTGAAACGGCAGTTTAGCTAATACAAATTACAAATAAAAAAAATAAACAAAAATCATACACCACATCCCCCACAAATCAGTCTTGGAGTGCCTAATATTATAGATGTATTTTTAGACCAGAATAAAAACGGTTTGCCCTTTTTATTCAAAAGAAATGATGAGATCGATTCAAATTATACAGCCTCCAATTTCTTCTTTGAAATAAGACTTGTTCTTTTCACCAAATTTACAATGTTTAACGATGGAGCAATAAATAAAAGCGCTGGATAATGCTTCCGTTTTCTTTTTTTAATTCTTATTATTTTATTATAAAAAAGAAAAGCTTCCCCAGCAGCCCCGATACAGTCATACACACACGCTTCCCTTGCTCTCTTTTTATAGTCTCCTCCTGGGGATTTCTGCTAAGGCTGCCAAGTAACGGCAACGAATTGCCAGTCAGAGAATCGAGAACCAAAGCACCACCTCCTCGAGACCTCCCTGCGCCCATCACGCCACACCCCTTCAGAGCACTGATTTACCAACCTAAGTCCGTTTTTGCCATCTTAGAATAAGGGAGGAAAGTAGTTCCAAGACAGAAAGTAGGTCCTCCGGAAATGAGGGAAGATTAGATACGGTAGAACTTGAAGACAAGTCACGACTTTATTTACAGGATAGTGAGTGTCACAACTTTAACAATAACGCCGTGGCGGTGTTTAAACATCAACAGCTTTTCTAAGATCAAAATGGCTTGACTGTTGTGTTAGCAAGGTAATAGTGCAGTATTTGTATGCTGAGTATTCCTAAATTTGTATTCCTGAACTGTAGTCTAAGGTAAAAAAAAGTATATATATATATATATATATATATATATATATATATTATTCCTCGTCATTATGCTAGACTTCTGTCTTTTAAGTAAAATGCCTTGACTTCCAAGCACTAAGAACAACAGTGACACCTCCTGCTTGTTTAAATGTAACATGTGGTTTTGTTTTTATAAATGTTTATACTCAACTATGTGTAATCTTAGTTTATGAGTCTTAACAGTCTTAACTGAAGGTCTTATATCAAAACTCTAGTTTTTAATTTATGCAGATCTTACTTTATTTATTTATTTATTTGATCATCCACAATAATATATATATATATATATATATATATATATATATATATATATATATATATATATATATATATATATATATATTTATTTATTAACCCCCTATTTCAGTAAATAGGCAACTGGACATATTTTGAGTTGACACATACATACATTGCCATTTAAAAATGGAAAGTTTCAAAAGGTTCACAGTTACTTTGCAGTTACAGTCTGTATCCCCCTGTTGACAAGTTATTTTATTTTTTATATAAAAATGTAATAACTCAAACTAAGAAAAATGCTAAAATATTTTATCAAAAGATTTATAATCCAAGAAATGTTAGGTGCTTTTACACATAAACGCAGGTGACTATAGGTAACCACAGGCACAGGTCAGTGATTCCATTTGCATGTACAGTAAATCAGCTTTGAGACGCATTAACAGAAGTATGTGAGTGCTACGTATCCCAGGTGTTTATATTTGTTCTTTTCTACAAGGTATAACTAACTGTGACAGGCTGGCTGCAGGGAGGAACTCAGACCAGAAAGAGAAACACACAGACAGACGGTGATGATGAAACTGAGTGCGATGGTTGCACTCAGCGTTTAATAACAAATAAATAAAAAGGTTTAACAAAACAGAACACGAAACAGGACACGGCACTTGCGCCAAAATAAATAGACGAACAAAAACGGACTATCAATTAAACAAACGGTGGACGGACAGACACACAAACACGGTGAGTAAATAACTAAACAAGTATCGTGCTGGTCCTCCAGCACGCGATAGCAATTGTTTTAAATACTCTCCTTCTCCTTCTCTCTCTCCCGTTCTCCACTCAACGAACACACAACCCCGAGTGAGTGAAAACATACAGCTTTTATGCAGTTGTACCGAGACTCGATTGCTAGTCAATCATTCAATTGGAATCTCGGTACAACTGCACGTGAATTAATTAAAGTGCAATTCCCCGTGCTCACATATTACTTTTACTTGCACGTGATGTGATTTGTGCCCTCCTCGTGCCTAAATACAAATCTACAATTTAAACACATGTGAAACACAGACCGCTTATATCCCGTGTACCAATGCCTATACACCAACATTTACACACAACACGTAACACAAAATACACACGGGGGCACTTTGCCACATATACCCCCTTGTGCAAAGCACACATGGCCTCAATGGCCACCTCCCCTCAGTCCCAAAGTCCCGGAAGAGGGGAAGCAAATTGTTTCTGGGGTGGCCATGGTGGAATGTCCGCACCCCCAATTCTTCGTGGCTGGCAGCTCCCTCTTCCGGGCTTCAGCCACACTATCTCCTGCCGCAAAGTGCAGCTGGGGAGCTGGTCTCCTGACCTCCCCCTTCTTCATGGCCGGCAGTTCCCCTCCGTGGGGCTCCGACCACACAATCTCCGGCAGCGAAACTGCTGCGGGGAAGCTGGTCTCCTGACCTCCCCCTTCTTCATGGCCGGCAGTTCCCCTCCGTGGGGCTCCGGCCACCCACTTCGGCAGCGAAACTGCTGCGGGGAGCTGGTCTCCTGACCTCCCCCTTTCTTCATGGCCGGCAGCTCCCTTCATGGAGCTCCGGCCACAGTGTAGCGACCGAGGCAAAGCAGAGGCCCCGGCGACCCCAGGCGAAGCAGGATCCCTGGCGACCCCAGGTGGCGGCAGCAGCAGCGGACCCTCGGGAGGCGGCGGCAGCAGCAGCGGACCCTCGGGAGGCGACGGCAGCAGCAGCGGACCCTCGGGAGGCGGCGGCAGCAGCAGCGACCCTCGGGAGGCGGCGGCAGCAGCAGCGACCCTCGGGAGGCGAACTCGGGAGGGGAGCCCCTGGCCATAGAGGCGGCAGCGGGAGCTCCACTTCTCCCTCGCACTCTGCACCCTGTGTGGAGCGACAGGCAGCCCCAGGCGATGCGGAGCGACAGGCAGCCCCAGGCGACGCGGAGCGACAGGCAGCCCCAGGCGATGCGGAGCGACAGGCAGCCCCAGGCGATCGCGGAGCGACAGGCAGCCCCAGGCGATGCGGAGCGACAGGCAGCCCCAGGCGATCGCGGAGCGACAAGCAGTCCCAGGCGAGGCGAGCGAGGCAAGCATCCCCAGGCGAAGCGAGGCAAGCATCCTTGGGCGAAGCGAGGCAAGCATCCTTGGGCGAAGCGAGGCAAGCATCCTTGGGCGGC
The DNA here is from genome assembly GCA_030684275.1 of Acipenser oxyrinchus oxyrinchus. Taxonomy (NCBI): domain Eukaryota; kingdom Metazoa; phylum Chordata; class Actinopteri; order Acipenseriformes; family Acipenseridae; genus Acipenser; species Acipenser oxyrinchus. The sequence continues at coordinate 28,518,363 of CM060252.1, forward strand.
GAGGCAGGCATCCTTGGGCGAGCGAGGCAGGCATCCTTGGGCGAGCGAGGCAGGCATCCTTGGGCGAAGCGAGGCAGGCATCCTTGGGCGCAGCGAGGCAGGCAGTCAGGACAAGCTGGGGTGCGGGTTTTGGCCCTCTTCTCGGCCACTGCGGCCGGGCGGTTCTTCCCCATGCTTTCCTCAGCAGCCTATGCAAGGGCTGCTGAGGACCGCCAGCATCTAGTCCTGGTCCTTCTGGTGACGGGAGAGGCAGCTCCTGCTCCTCTCCTCGTGGACGGTGGGGAAGTGATACCAGCAGGCATTCATCCTCTGCTGGTGGGGAAGTGATACCAGCAGGCATTCATCCTCTGCTGGTGGGGAAGTGATACCAGCAGGCATTCATCCTCTGCTGGTGGGGAAGTGATACCAGCAGGCATTCATCCTCTGCTGGTGGGGAAGTGATACCAGCAGACATTCCTCTCTCTGCTGGTGGGGTTGGCGGAGGCAGAGGCAGCTCCTGCTGCTCTGCTCCTGCCGATGGAGGTGGCGGAGGCAGAGGCAGCTCCTGCTGCTCTGCTCCTGCCAGTGGAGGTGGGGGAGGCAGCTGCTAGTCTCCTGCCGGCGGAGGTGGGAGCAGCGTGTAGTCTACCCTTGTTTCAGGGGACTGGTGCGGCCCTCCCCTCTTGCAGGGGACTGGTGCGGCTCCGCCTGGAAGGGGAGACCAGCAGGCATTCACCCTCTGCTGGTGGACAGGGACCCAGCAGGCATTCACCCTCTGCTGGTGGACAGGGACCCAGCAGGCATTCACCCTCTGCTGGTGGACAGGGACCCAGCAGGCATTCACCCTCTGCTGGTGGACAGGGACCCAGCAGGCATTCACCCTCTGCTGGTGGACAGGGACCCAGCAGGCATTCACCCTCTGCTGGTGGACAGGGACCCAGCAGGCATTCACCCTCTGCTGGTGGAACAGGGACCCAGCAGGCATTCACCCTCTGCTGGTGGACAGGGACCCAGCAGGCATTCACCCTCTGCTGGGGACAGGGACCCAGCAGGCATTCACCCTCTGCTGGTGGAGGAGGCAGAGGCAGCTCCTGCTGCTCTGCTCCTGGTGGTGGAAGTGGCGGAGGCGGGACCAGCAGGAATTCACCCTCTGCTGGTGGAGGTGGGAGCTGCAAGCAGTCCTCCCATGGCAATGGAGGTGGAACCAGCAGGAATTCACCCTCTGCTAGTGGAGACTGGGGCGGTGGACGCTCTACCTTCCCCTTTTGGGCCGTGGGCGCACCGACTCCTCCCTCTTGGGCTGTGGACGCACCGACTCCTCCCTCTTGGGCTGTGGACGCACCGACTCCTCCCTCTTGGGCTGTGGGACGCTACGCGACTCCTCCCACTCAGGCGTAGGGACGTTCGGGCTCCTCCCACTCAGGCGTAGGGACGTTCGGGCTCCTCCCACTCAGGCGTAGGGACGTTCGGGCTCCTCCCACTCAGGCGTGGGACGTTCGGGCTCCTCCCACTCAGGCGTGGGACGTTCGAGCTCCTCCCACTCAGGCTGTGGAGGCAAAACCAGCAGGCATTCTTCCTCTGCTGGTGGAGACTTGGGCGGTGGACACTCCGCCTTCCTCTTCCCCTTTCCCCTTCTCTGCCTCCTCCTCACCTTCCTCTCCTGGGCCAGTTCCTCCTCTCCCTCTTGGTAGGGGCAGTGCACCACTGGGTGCCCGAACTCCCCACAGGCAAGGCACCAGCCTTGGTCCTCTAGACCACCGAGGAGGACCTCCAGATCCTGGCAGCCATCTCTCCAGTTCCAGCCTTCCATTTTTCCCCTTTTTCCAAAAAAACCAAAACAAACAAACAAAAAACTGCGGTTCCCGCTCTGGCCTGAGTCCTGGAGGCGCTGTTTTCCCGGTTCTGACACCACGTGTGACAGGCTGGCTGCAGGGAGGAACTCAGACCAGAAAGAGAAACACACAGACAGACGGTGATGATGAAACTGAGTGCGATGGTTGCACTCAGCGTTTAATAACAAATAAATAAAAAGGTTTAACAAAACAGAACACGAAACAGGACACGGCACTTGCGCCAAAATAAATAGACGAACAAAAACGGACTATCAATTAAACAAACGGTGGACGGACAGACACACAAACACGGTGAGTAAATAACTAAACAAGTATCGTGCTGGTCCTCCAGCACGCGATAGCAATTGTTTTAAATACTCTCCTTCTCCTCTCTCTCTCCGTTCTCCACTCAACGAACACACAACCCCGAGTGAGTGAAAACATACAGCTTTTATGCAGTTGTACCGAGACTCGATTGCTAGTCAATCATTCAATTGGAATCTCGGTACAACTGCACGTGAATTAATTAAAGTGCAATTCCCGTGCTCACATATTACTTTTACTTGCACGTGATGTGATTTGTGCCCTCCTCGTGCCTAAATACAAATCTACAATTTAAACACATGTGAAACACAGACCCGCTTATATCCCGTGTACCAATGCCTATACACCAACATTTACACACAACACGTAACACAAAATACACACGGGGGGGCACTTTGCCACACTAACCAATGCATTTTTTTTTAATGTGCTATAGTTTAAAATTCTGATTCATTAAAATGAGTGTTACCAATACAAATCTGTGCCACCAAGGTGACCAAGATGCAGTCATTATCCAGGGATAATGAAGTCAGTAATCCAGTGATGTGGTAATGATCTGTGGATTACCACAGGGTGACCCTGTTGATCCTTGGATGTTTTGTATGCTCACCTTACTTCAAGCTTGAGAACTGCTCATCTAAGTATAAAGAAACTTTGACATTTTTTGAAGGTATCAAAATTCTTTCTTAAAGGTCATGCTTTATTTTTTGGCGCACCTTTTTAAAGTTTATGAACTGTTAACAACAAGCTCATTAACATATTAACACATGTTCTTCTTTTTTTTATGTTCATGGTTAGAAAACATATTTATAAACTAACAGAAAAGGGGATACCTCCCAGGGATTATCATTGAACTATATTCATTCTAGATGTTACTGTAGTAACATTTTGCAAGTGAGATCTTATATACTGTACTATACTTTAAAAATAATAATAATAATAATAATAATAATAATAATAATAATAATAATAATAATAATAATAATAATAATAAACAGAAATCCATTTGTTTAAAAGCCTGTGATTAATATGAACTGATGAAAGCTACAAATGCACACATATTGGTTTCCAATGTTATTGTAAATTAATGTGTGTCCCAATATACCTCACTTATTCAGTGTACTTCCATTGAAAACAGTTTTTAAAGCTTGTTTTACAGCATGATCACTTATTAAGAACAAATGAACTATTTATAATGGCTGTACAATAAATTAGTGAAGGCATCTGTTAATAAAGTTATTTCTTGACTGGATGTTAAACCCCAATTTTTTTAAAAAAACATGTAGTATAGTTTGGGTGATATAAAGCATGCCATATTTAAACTATTTTAAGCATGGAAAACAAAACTAAAGTGAAAAGAGGCAATCACCAAAATAATTATGATACAGCGGAGACCACTAAACCTGCAAACAGTTCAAATAACAGTACGAATGATAAGAGTTACTGCAATCTTTGTTTCTTTCAGCCTCAGCCTATTTGATGTAATGTAATTGATGGCTACCGATTTCAGGGTTTCTCATTTTATCCTGCAGCTCTGTGGTTGGAGGATATGAAATGTGCTTTCAGGGCTTTATGTTCCATTGCTGACTTAACAGTATGATCAATACCATGAAGCAGATGTCGAAGAAGATAATGTTCACTAATTGATATATACAGTATATACACTGCCTTGCAAAAGTATTCAGACCCCTGACCAATTCTCTCATATTACTGAATTACAAATGGTACACTGAAACTCAAAATCAATTATTATAAGGTGACATTGGTTTTATGTTGGGAAATATTTTTAAGAAAAATAAAAAACTGAAATATCTTGCTTGCATAAGTATTCAACCCCCACACATTAATATTTGGTAGAGCCACCTTTCGCTGCAATAGCAGCTTTAAGTCTTTTGGGGTAAGTATGTACTAGCTTTGCACACAGTGTCGGAGTGATTTTGGCCCATTCTTCTTGGCAGATTTGCTCCAGGTTGTTCAGGTTGGTTGGACGACGCTTGTGGACCGCAATTTTCAAATAGTGCCACAGTTTCTCAATGGGATTGAGATCAGGACTTTGACTGGGCCACTGTAGGACATTCACCTTTTTGTTCTTGAGCCACTCCAATGTTGCTTTGGCCTTGTGCTTGGGATCATTGTCCTGCTGAAAGGTGAATTTCCTCCCAAGCTTCAGTTTTTAGCGGACTGAAGCAGGTTCTCTTGCAGTATTTCCCTGTATTTTTGCTCCATCCATTCTTCCTTCAATTTTAACAAGATGCCCAGTCCCTGCTGATGAGAAGCATCCCCACAGCATGATGCTGCCACCACCATACTTCACTGTAGGGATGGTGTGTCTTGAGGCATGGGCAGTGTTAGGTTTCGCCACACATAGCGCTTTGAGTTTTGGCCAAAAGCTCTATCTTGGTCTCATCTGACCACAAAACCTTTTCCCACATCGCAGCTGGGTCACTCTCATGCTTTCTGGCAAACTCCAGACATGCTTTCAGATGGTACTTTTGAGTAATGACTTCTTTCTTGCCACCCTCCCATACAGGCCAGTGTTATGCAGAGCTCTTGATACGGTTGACTGGTGCACCATTACTCCACTCCCAGCCACTGAACTCTGTAGCTCCTTCAAAGTGATTGTTGGCCTCTCTGTGGCTTCTCTCACAAGTCTCCTTCTTGTTTGAGCGCTGAGTTTTGAGGGACGGCCTTTTCTTGGCAGTGTCTGGGTGGTGTGATGCAGCTTCCACTTCCTGATTATTGATCCAACTGTGCTCACTAGGATATCCAGACACTTGGATATTATTTTGTACCCTTTCCCTAATCTATGCATTTGTATTACTTTATCTCTAACTTCTGTAGAATGCTCTTTGGTCTTCATTTTCCTTCAGATTCACAGCCTGACCAATGATCCTTCAACAGTGGGGTTTTTATCCAGAAAATGTGACAGCAACTTTAATGGTTCACAGGTGGAGGCCAATGGTAAGGTAATTGTGGCCTCGTTAGGGCAATTTCTTTCATTGGTGTAAACTGGGAGCTTCCAAGTTTTTTTTTCAGTTTTTTATTTTTCTTAAAAATATTTCCCAACATAAAACCAGTGTCACCTTACAATAATTGATTTTGAGTTTCAGTGTTTTGAAATAAAATATCAAACAGAACGAAATTTCAATGTACCATTTGTAATTCAGTAATATGAGAGAATTGGTCAGGGGTCTGAATACTTTTGCAAGGCACTGTATATATATATCATCATTATCATCAGCCTTTTTCAATCCACTACGGATGAAGGCCTCCCCAAGATTCTTCCACAAAAGCCTGTCTGCTGCGTCCCTCATCCACATTGCTCCGGCGTGTTTCCTAATTTCATCTTGCCATCTTCCTGGAGGTCTTCTTCTTGGTCGCTTTATATCTCTTGGGATCCAGTCTAGTATCTCCTTGGTCCAGCGATGGTCTGTTCTTCTTGCTACATGTCTGGCCCACTGCCATTTCAGTTTTTACGCTCTTATAATAACATTGCATAGTTTTGTTTGCGCTCTTTCCATTCCTTCCTTCTCCTGTCGCTTCTTGTTATTCCCAGCATGCATCTTTCCATACCCTTAATTTTTGCATTAAGGGTCCAGGTTTCGCATCCGTAAGTTAGCACTGGCAGCATGCATTGGTCGAAAACTTTCCTCTTGAGGCATAAGTGTATTTTCCCTTTCAGAACCATGTTTAATCTTCCAAAGGCACGCCAGCCCATTTTTGCTCTTCTGTTGATTTCACACATTTGGTTCTCCATTGCCGAAACTAACTGTCCTAAGTATACGTAGTTATTGACTTCTTCAAGCTTGATCCCATTGACTTCAATTGCCTGTGGAGTGGTATATTTATTGAACATGACTTGAGTCTTCATCAGGTTCATTTTCAAACCCGCTTTGATGCTAGCCGCATGTAGTTCTTGTATTCTTGTTTGTAATTCTTCTGGGCACGTTGTAAATATGAAGATGTTGTTTAACTGGTAACATTCTCAGATTCTCATGTTATTTACAGTAGCCAGGAAGTCTGTTTCTGGTTTCAAGTGGTGTATTCAGATAACTTGTCAGTTCGTAAGTGTGGGGTTCATAACTTAGTTTTACTGTGTTTAGTGCTATAAAAAGGGGGTTAATAGAACCCCGGGGACACTAGAGGGATTATTATAGAACGGCAATCCCTGTTACAGCAGGTAGTCAAAAAACAGAAAATGGATGTTTAAAAATTGTCAAATGGAATGCAATGGTAACCAACGATCATGCTGGTTAAAGGATTGAAGCCTGGTGTTTTTATTTTTGATTTAAAAAACAAGTGATACTCACAGTGCCTGGCTTGCATGTGTTTTCTAGATTGGTTGGGCTACTAGCCAAGAAGGAGGCGTTCTTCCACTTCTGTGAGATCTTGTGCTAGTTTCAGACATGCATCTTAATATGGCAGATGTTTTAATATACTTTAAATGAGAGATAACAGTACAGCATCTGTTTTAATGATCCAAACAGCAGAAGATCTTAATAGCACTGCGCAAAAACTCCTAATCCTCATCTCTCTCTGATTTCATTGTATGTTTATTGTATTTAGTGTATTTGGTGGGACACCAGCAGGATTGATTTACAAGCCAATAGCCTCTTTTCACACGGAGAACCTATGCAACAAATGTTGCCAAACTACTGTACACTGGAGGCCAATATTGGTCGTTTAAGCATGATGAGGTGATTTTTGCCTACCTTACCTGTGGGAAAGCCAAGGTCATTGCATTACTCTGGTGAGACCAGCCAGCTCCAGATGACTTACACTGTACGTGGTACTGCTTTTACTAGGCGATCCAGTGGGGGACCCCTCCATTTGCCAAGGCTTAGATAATTAAAATAGATGCCAATGAGAATGTAAAACATATTTGTTAATACAGTGCTAATACACCGCGACCCGTTATAGTGCGGAATCGGTTATAACACGGTAAGGTCGTGGCTGCCATTTCCCCCATAATGCAATTTGACTCACAAATGTTGAGTTTTATTGTTGTTTTACATTACCGTATTTAAACCCATTTAAGTTGAAACTGGGACATATAGTACTTATAAAGCTCCTGTGCTTGCGCTGTATTACGTTTTCTAAAAGTAAAAACAAACTTCCGTTAATGTTACAAAACAAATACAAAACAATACAAGTGTGTATAAACGTCCTTGAATTCTGTGTTATTTATTTACAGTTTACAACGTTTATTATAAAAATATACAATTTAAATAAGAGTGGTGTAAACCTTTAACTTTTGGAATAGCAGTTTGTATTATACTGTATATATTGTAATGACCCGGGATTTATACTGTTACACAACTGGTATACGGACCCTGTGTGTGTGTGTGTGTGTGTGTGTGTGTGTGTGTGTGTGTGTGTGTGTGTGTGTGTGTGTGTGTGTGTGTGTGTGTGTGTGTGTGTGTGTGTGTGTGTGTGTGTGTGTGTGTGTGTGTGTGTGTGTGTGTGTAAGTGTGTGTGAAGTGTGTAAGTGTGCTGTGTACCAATTTACCTGAAGCGGTAACCTACAGCTAAATTGGTAGGTTAGGTTGAGGGAAACACATGAGCGGCACAGTATTGCGCGGAAAAAGCATATCACTCACCATTTCGTCAATGTGAGATTGAACTCACATATACGAAAAAAATACCGTAGCGGAAAAGTATCACAGCAGCAGAATTTTAGAACGTCAAAATATCGCAGCTGAGACATTTTCCCGCAGCGGCAACTCAGCTCTAACCAATTAGATGGGTGGTTTGGGATGCATGATACGTCACATCTGGACGAAAACTGCAGAATATCCATCAGCACGATTTGTGTGATTAATATCTTATACTACTTCATCACACCTATAAGTAACAAGAAGATATTTTAATACCAGATTACATTCAAAACATGTTGGCCTGGTTTTATTTGGTGTCTGTTAGGGGTAATACAGTTCTTGATATTTAATTCTGTAAGAACAGAAAGTTAAGGGGGAAAAGTAAAGCTTTCAGAAACATAAGGCAATTGTTTTAAAAGCATAATAAAGGGTTGCCCTGCTAAATTAACACATCTTTCATTGCCATTTATTTAAAATGTAACTAAGAAGTCTCAAACACAGAGTGAAGCCATACATGTACATTTCGATTTTGTAACCTTTAAATAAGCTCACTATTCATGAATGACAAGGTAGCGTTGAGATGAAGGGAAACATACTGTTGCACAGCACAATTCCTCCCGTTTATTTCCTGGTCTGTAAATAACAATATTTTCTTTAATAAATTAACTGTATAATAAATTAACTGTATATACTGGACTTATACTGCTAAACGACAAACAATTTAGTTTGAAATTCTTCTTCATCATCACTGGAACTCCAGTCCATAATTTGTGGTGTTTGGCTGTATTGGTAGGGGCATGAATTACTTTGGAAACCGCTGCTGCATATACGCTGTTGTGTGTCCACCAATTTTCTGGTATCGCCCCTCACTGCTCCCCGCTAGCGTGCAGCCACAGCATGTGTGTCCCTGGCTTTTAACCAGTGAGTGGATTTAATTGTATATATATATATATATATATATATATATATATATATATATATATATATATATATATATATATATATATATATATATATATATATATATATATATTGAAAACCCAGACTTACTAGTCACGTGTTTCTGGCAATTCCCGGCAGGCTGCAATTAGCTGTCCTGGCATTTCTATGATCCATTCTCTAGCTGCAGTATGCAGTATATTCACAATTGTCTATTGAGATGCCAGGAACCAACAGAGTACAAGAAGCTTGATAACATACATACTCTTTACGCATTAAATTGAAATATCACAAGTAATTCATATTTTTCCAATGCGTAAAACACCCAGTATGCAACTTATCTGGAGTGCTGGTTGGAGGAGTGTCTTATTAATTTGGTCAGCCTGCCCAGGGTGTTATTGCCTATTAATCATCATAGAATTTCAGATAGTATTTTTATTTGTAGTATAATTTATCAAGAATGACAGCAACAGTACATTATATTCCCAGTTCAACATGTTCAGTTTATTCTCTGCACACCACTGTTGGATAAAATGTTAATGTAGAATGAAAAGCATGTTAGTTGTTAGCTAATGCATGTCAATATTGGGCAGTATTATCCAGTATAATGTACTGTCATGATTACAAATGTACTATGTGCTGCATACAATCCAGACATCTCTTTTCATGACAACTGTAGACCACCCACAAAGGTTGAAAAGAAAATATTTGTTCTGGTGGGCCAAGTTCATGTCAGGCAAGTTAGCACTGTAAAAAAAGAACCTTTTCTTGAGTTTCTTGTTAGAATAAGATATTACAGTTACAGGCTGGCAACATAATCTTGCATTCACCTCGCTATCAGCCTGAATTTCCCTCCGCATTTGTGATTGCACAAACACATTCACTGTATTCTAGCCCGCATGCAATACAGTACAATATGCAGAGATGTGGAATAAATTTGACCTACATATTGTGTAATTTCGATTTACCCTATATACCCCTTTTCAGTACAGAAAATCAAATAAGGATTATCAGCCGACCGACCCCCTGTTGGTGCTGAGTCTATAAAAACAGCTTTCTTTGGTACTGCACGGCTGTGTTTATAACAAAAGAGCCTAAAAATCAATCATGTCAGCATGCTATGAATATGAGTCTGGGTAATTAGGCTACAATTTAGTCTGATGTTAATTTAGCTCTGATTAATTAGAAAATGAAGTATTCTTATACTGACTATAATATGTCTAACTGCACTTCCTTGTTTAACTGAGACGTACAAATAATTAAATATCTTTGAAGACCCCCCAAAATGCTTTTTTATTTACAGATGCATTACCATATCACATAAATGACACCACTCAAAAATATGTCAGGATGGGGCATATTTTAATTATTGAAACAGTGGAGACTTTTAGATCAATTAAATAAACCCTATACTGTATATTAGAATATGGAGCAGAGATGTCCTTTAACCTAATTGGTCAAAATGAGGTCCTTAATCTCTGGTAAATGACTTTGAATTTTATCATTCAATATATGTTAATCCCTGTTCCAAATCAATCCACCGGAAAATATGTGAATACAGTATTCATGTATTGTACCTTTTTTCTGCTTGATGAAAGAAAATCTCCGTTCTAACACGGCCTCTGAATGTTATGTGTAATGTCCAGGTAAGTTTTATGAACAGTGGCCTCGTGGCCCTGACGACACAATACCACCAGACCACTGTTCAAAGGATCCCAGTGTAACCCAAACCCAACCCGTAATACACAACCACACGCACACCAAAACAAAGTTCCACAAAAATATATTTTATTAACACACAAGTAAAATACTAAAACAAAGCACAAGCAATAATGAGGATTTTTCAGCAACAAATATTGAACCTCCCCAGCAAGGAAGATCTAAACAGTGCTCATCCTACTTTGCAATGAATTACCGTGCCCCTTGTGTATTCCCACAATCCTACTGGCATGCTCCACCTTATCTACCCAGTCCCATGATACTATGTTTTTCTAATTAAAACAATGAATATAATAAGTCTTACAAATCCACAATGCTGGGCTTTACCCAGGTGGTGCTGCTCTTTGGTGACCTAGTTGGCATGCTGATATGCCGCTCGCAAGGTACATTGATGGTCTTTGACCCATGGACTTACGGGGTTAGATCTTTCCAGGGAATAGCTCCCAAGACCAAGTCCACTGGTAATCGAGTATGCCTACCAAACTATTTTATTGTATGCATGGGTCACTTCAGGCAGCTCTCCACGCAGCGGGCTTAATCCTCCTCCATCAGTTACCTTAGTAAAGACAATAAAGTGTGATTAAATCTTTTACAAGCGCTATTACCTTGAGGATAATATGTGGTAATCCGGCTCTTCAAACACCCATACATTTTACACAACTCTGCCATCAAGTTAGACTCAAAATTTGGGCCCCGGTCCAAATGGATGTGCTCTGGACAACCAAATGGTTGAAGTACATATTCCCATAATGCTTGTACCATGGTCAATGCAGTTTGATCTCTAGTGGGGATGGCCCAAGCAAAACGGGAGAATAAATCTATTACCACTAGGACAAAGGGGTGGGTATCCCCTGGTCGGCCCAAGGAGAGAGTCTATGGCCACCTTTTCCATAGGGTAAGAGCTTTCTATTGGGACCATAGGCACACGATGCGCGGGACCTTCTTTAGTCAACACGCACTGTTGACAAGTACGGTTCCATTCTTGAACATCTTCTCTCATCTGAGCCCAATAGAACCCTTAGCTAACTGTGCCCTCCGTTGCTCAATGGCCCCTAACCTTGCAGTCTCCAAATGTACCAAGGGATTATTATCAGTAAACATGGTAAATGGACCCCCCCACAATTAGTCTTTAAATTTTTCATTCACAGCCCACTTGAAAGCTAAAAGTTCCAGCTTGAATGAACCGCAATTTTTAACATTCTTCTCCGTTGGATGCAGGCTATGGCTGGCATTGGCGATCACCCTCACTTCCCGCTTGGACTTGAGCCAATACTGCCCCCAGCCCCCCCAAACTGGCATCCGTATAAAGCTTAAACAGCTATGTAAAATCGGCATAGGCCAGAATAGGGAAGTGAAGTAGGGCCTGCTTTAAAGTGTCAAACGCAGCCTGACAGTCTGGAGTCCAAATCACCGGAGCGGTCTTGCAACTGGTGGCCATGGTACCTACAAGGAGCTGATGCAGGGGTCCAGGGATCTTGGAAAACTTTGGGATAAACCTTCGGTAATATCCGACAAACCCAAGAAAAGACTTTACCTGTTTGATGGTAGCTGGCGTAGGCCAAGTTTGTACTACTGCAGCTTCTCTGGGTCGGGGGTCACTCCTTGTGCGTCACTGCATTGAGCTTTCTGTAGTCCAGACAAAAGCGCCAGGACCCATCTGTCCTTAATGAGGACTACCGGAGCCACCCAGGCACTAGCACTTTCTTGGACCACTCCCCCAGCAAACATTTCGATAATCAGGGTTCTCAGCTCCTGATACATCAGAGGGGGAATCGGGCGGAAGCGTTCCCGAATAGGAAGGGCAGTACCGGTGGGGATTTGGTGCATCACAACGCCCATCCTCCTATAATCCAACTCGTGGCTGGCAAACACATCTCCCCATTGGGTCAATAGCGTGGTCACTTGTTGCTTCTGATGCGCATCTAACCCTGCACCTTGTAGATCTACCACTGGCACGTCACTGGGTGGACTAATCTTCACCCGTCTTTACCCAGGTGGTGCTCAATACAATGATTAACCCAACAGTGACCCAAAAAATACGTGATTGCCCTGATACCCCTTAACTCCAAAGCACTGGTCTCACAATACATTTATTTAACCCAGGACCAGTAATCCCTATACTGTAATCCTCCTGTCCTGTATCACCAATGGCATTTATTAAAAATCAGTCTTTGCAATATTCATAGCCACAAGGCTAAACACAGTACTTCCACTTCTCTTCCTTCAGTACAGTCCCAATCAATCTCCCCCATCGCCAGCTGGTTACTTGCCGGTCTCACTCTTTGTTGTCTCCCTTATTGCCAGCCTCGTCCCCCAGGCCAGGTCAGCTCCTCCCCTTTTGCACCGTTTCTTTTGAATGCTTCTAACCCAGCTTTAAAAATGAAAATGAAACCCTGTCCTGCTTCTCTGCAGTTGTCAGGTTCTTCCAGGGCCGTATCACCTCTCCCTCTTCTCCACAGCGCAAACGAGGAGGAGCATCGGGCTTACTGCTCCCGTAGCCGGTCTGGTACAATGGCTGCCTGTCGGGTTTCACTCCTACCCCCTGGTTCCGAAATGAACTGCTTGCTTTGCTTTCATGGTTGCTCTTCACTTCATTTCTTTTTCTCCCGTTCTCTTTATTTTCTTCTTTGCTGGTGTGGGATTCCTTTTGAAACTGCAGGCTGCATCCTCAGGCTTTGCAATCTCCTGGATACCGCCTCCAACCCTGTTTTATGGGCCGCTTATTACCAGCGGCAGAGTCTCACTTTGCACAAGCAGGTGCCAGTGATTAATAATCTAAAGTATCCCGGGGCAATCACTCTAGTAATAATTAACTCATTTATTACATATATGTCAATGTAGACTAAGTCTGCATCCTTGCTGTCCTACTATCTATTTAAATTTAGTAAAGCAAATAAAGTTTTTTTTTTAAAATTGAGAATAGCGTTTGCTGTCAGCCAATACAGTAACTACAATTGCAGCTTGTCTCCGGTTTGAATGACGAGTGGAAGAAATCAAACTGGATGCAGTCTGATTACTTTCAGCAATGTTATTTCAGCATACAGGTATCACAGTAACAACACAGGGCGGTGCTCTCTTCTCTAACAAAGCCAGGAAGAAGGCTTTGAATAAACTTTAAACACACTGTGCACAAGTTATTGAACAAATAGCACTATCAGCATTAATACATGTAGACAACTAGATATTTTTTATTACATTTTCGTTAATACCTTTTAGGACATAACGGTAGCTTAAATACTAAAACCTACACAAATACACAAACCTGCGCTCAAATCCTACTTACCTGTGCAAAGCACATTACTGAAAAAAACAAACAGAAAACCTGTAAATGTTATTTTGTTAACATATCCATTTTCTAACAGCAGTAGAACCCTCATAAGAGGGCTTTACAGTCTGGTGAGACCCTTCGGCTCGGGACAAGTAAAGCCCTCTTCGGGTTCTATTGCTTAAATATTAAGTTTGGTCTACCCCTCATTAATCTGATACTTTCCACCTTGTAAACCATATCTTAATTACATTGTAATTACATGTGCATACATTTTAGAAACACATCTAATCACATTTTAATTATAAAGAGTCAACTAAATTAATAACACACCCTAATGTAAACAGTGGAATTTAAGCCAGTGCCTGCCAAGAATATATAACTTAAAAAAGTGCTTTTCCCATGTATCCAACAACAACATGACTTACTGAGGATAATCAATGTTGTACTACAGAACACAGACAGTGGGGAGCCCTTTGCCCTTATTCGTTAGGACAGCAGCCAAATAATACACTTCTGATCAATGCGTTCTAATTCCTGGTGGTGTCTGCTGGCCTAATTGGCACTTCTCTTCATTGGTTGTCTTCTTATTTTGTCCAACAATGAGCTGTTGTGCCATTTACCATCTTTAGATTTTCCATTTCCTTTGTTGCCTCTGGTGATGCTCAAGGCATTGTCCAAGCTACATCTCCAAATGAATGGCCACATCCCAAGCTTTCAACTGAAGTCAACTCATGCACTTTATAGCTATAACAGCAGTTAGATGAGTCAGCCTCATCTTACTGCTTGTTCATTTAGGCACTTATTTGTGCAAATTCTTTGTGCAACTCTACTTTTCAATTTCTACGGTCAGTAGCAGTGCTGAAATCCCAGTGAGCCGGAACCGAAAAATATAATATCTATATGCAGCAGGGTCTGCTCTTCTGTAAATCAATGTGAGTTTCCTCAGCATGAGAGACACTGTATCAATTATTGTTGTCACTCAGCCATCCAAAAAAAGTACACTGCATGAATGAATACTACAAGTACTAAGCACATTAATATTTTAAATGCATAACATGTTATATCTGTAAATCGATGGGTTAGCCTTAACTTGCTGTATCTGTAGAATCCATGGGTTAGCCTTAATGACCTCTACAAATTGTCAGATGTTGCAACGTGGATTACCATTTAGTGATCATATTACCCACACAGCAAAAAGTCTACAGACTGATGAATTTTGAATTAAAATTGGTCTTTGTTGGGCTCCCGAGTGGCGCATCCAGTAAAGGCGCTCCACATGGAGCGCAGGATGTGCTCTATAGTCTGGACGTCGCAAGTTTGAATCCAGGCTATTCCACAGCCGACCGTGAATGGGATCTCCCAGGGGGCGGCACACAATTGGCCGAGCGCCGCCCGGGGGGAGGGAGGGATAGGTTGGCCAGGGTGTCCTCGGCTCACCACGCACCAGCGACCCCTGTAGTCTGGCCGGGCTCCTGCGGGCTTGCCTGTAAGCTGCCCGAGAGCTGTGTTGTCCTCCGACGCTGTAGCTCTTGGGTGGCTGCATGGTGAGTCCGCAGTGTGAAAAAAAGTGGTCAGCTGACAGCAAACACTAGAGGACAGTGTGTTCATCTTGGCCCTCCCGAGTCAGCGCAGGGGTGAGCTTAAAAAAATAATTGGCCATTCTAAATTGGGAGAAAATAATAAAAATAATTGGCAACGACTAAATTTATTTATTTTTTTAAATTAAAAAAAATGTGGTCTTTGTTTATGAATTGACAGCTGCAGTGAAAAAACAGGTAATCGGATAAAAATGATTAGGAGGTATTTCACAGAAGTTAACTCAAAAATGTGTTTGGAGCTTTTAGCTGTGAACTGTGAGTGATATGAGAAGAAAGGTTTGTCATATGCAGCCAGTAGAGCAATACCCAAATTAAACTTGTCTAGTTTTTAAACCACTGGTGGTGGTCAGTAAAGTAGCCATATTGTCCTCTGGAATGTTGGATCAGGGCTCTTTCCAGCAAATATTCACTGGCCACAGGGCATCAAAGTCATCAAATTGATTAAAAACTAAAGGCATGCTGGTGGAAGTTATATTTGCCTCGTTTATATGCACAATTCAATCAAGCTACCTATTTGGAGTATTGATTCCAAAATACTCTATATATTGTAAACCAGGTTTGAACTGGAATTGTGTTGTGGTTATAATCAGACTCAAGTGCATTGGTTCAGAAGAACTGGTTCCTCTGAATCTGGTTAAGTTGAACAGTGAATTACAAAAGGATTGGTTTCTTGTGCGTGTAAACATGGCAATAGTTTCTTAACCAGACTCGCTAGAGACCCAACATGGTATGCTGAAACAGATGTTGTTTTGATAAGTGCAGTTTTTACTGGGTGGCCCAGCCTGAAGAGTAGCAGGCAGAGTTCCTTCTTGGGTAAAACTAGATGAACTATGTTTGGACTACCTTTTTGACTGTAAAGTGGCATA
Organism: Acipenser oxyrinchus oxyrinchus; assembly: GCA_030684275.1. NCBI lineage: Eukaryota > Metazoa > Chordata > Actinopteri > Acipenseriformes > Acipenseridae > Acipenser > Acipenser oxyrinchus. The sequence continues at coordinate 28,534,485 of CM060252.1, forward strand.
ATGTTACAACACAGTCTGTAGTTCTCCCACTGTATGTACTTTGGAAAACAACCTTAATCTCCATATGGAAAATTTGTAATGTAAGATCCATTTAAAAATGCTTTACCCTGATCTTTAATGTAGCTACAGAGCAGCTAACATGTTATTAATTTTGCATTCTAACAAAACAGTTATTAATTGTATGGACTTTTGATTCAATTTCAAGATAATATTTATAAACAATCTATGTTATCTTAACTCTACCATTAATATAATTGTTTCCATTTATGGAAATATACACAGCCAATAATTTAATGACACACATCAGTTCTTATTTTATATATTTGTTTTGAAAAATAAGTGTTAATTATGCACACATACAGTATACAGTACATTTAATGAAAAGCACTGTAAAAATGAATACATAATTAAATTACCTATGACCATATATTGGGACTGTGCTATCTTTTATTGTGTGATTGAGATTTTAACTCAGCAGACTTGGCTTTTTCTGGAATCTAGTCATTACCTAATCTTGGCTGTACACATATTTTATTTGATTGAGGAGCACCTTAGCACTACTGTATGAGGGAATTTACTGGCACCGTGCCTAACTGTAGCCAGGGCCATTGTCCATTGCAATTCAGAAGCATTCAGCTCTGCATACAGAAAGAAACTCAACATGTTTCCAGAAACCTTTTCAAGCTTACATATCAATAAAACCATGTCATCTTGTGTAGAAGTCACCATCTTGCATAGTCACGTCATCGGCTAAATGCTAAATATTTCTTGAAAAGTGGAACCCTGGTCTTCTCTGGGAAACACTCTGAAAACACGAAAGCGTCCAGCATACATGAGGAAACATTTTGTCTGGAAACATGTGTATGCTGGGCTTTACATTTACAAAAGGGAAAAAAGTGTGTATGCTGGTGTGGCAAAGTGGTTTGTAGTGCACAGATGCAGTGGTGATGCGGTGTCAGGAATGATAGACACAAGAGAGTTCACAGTGAAAAAGCAGCTCTTTATTTGCTGACAAATAATAATACCTGGCTCTACACAACGATGTGTATCGCTCAGGCAAACCACAGGGTTCAGTCCCGAAATAATAATACACTAAACAAGACACACACAAACACAACACGGTCACAAGTCCAGAGTGAGTGCTCTTCGTGAAAGTGGTGATTTACAAGTTTATTCATGTACAATAGTGAAGTGGAGTCCGGGTTTAATTGCTGGCAGTTTAGCTACAGCTCCGGGAGGTTAGCCTTCTATAATGACAAGCACAGACAGTCAGAAACAAACACAACACTTAACACCCATGATACGCTTATCACAGTCTGTTTCCTTTCTCGGTCATTCTCATAACCACATCAAAAGAACAGAACATCGACACATCCCCAATTATACCCTTAGCCATGCTCCCAGTGATAGCTAGTTCAATCACTTCTCCTCCAATCCATGACTGACACATCGCATACCGCTTTAGGGCGATGACTTCGGGCATTGTGACTCCGCCCCTTCCTGGATGGCTGGCTTCCGACTGACCCTGGAATGAACTGCCAGACTAACCAGTACGAGGCACTCTGTTCCTGTTATACAGCGCCCTCACAGATCAGGAGGGAGATTGCTGACAAGGATTCATTCGCTTTCTGTCACAGCTGGGCTACTACTGCATTCAAAGCAAGCTTTACTTGACTGATGTATTGTTTTACCAATACTGTTTGACCTTAAAAGACATACTGGTGTCAAAACAATTAGGAAGCCAGCATTAAAACACCAATAGGAACATAAGACAGTTTACAAACAAGAGGAGGCCATTCGGCCCATCTTGCTCGTTTGGTTGTTAGTAGCTTATTTATCCCAGAATCTCATCAAGCAGCTTCTTGAAGGATCCCAGGGTGTCAGCTTCAACAACATTACTGGGGAGTTGGTTCCAGATCCTCACAATTCTCTGTGTAAAAAAGTGCCTCCTATTTTCTGTTCTGAATGCCCCTTTATCTAATCCCCATTTGTGACCCCTGCTCCTTGTTTCTTTTTTCAGGTCGAAAAAGTCCCCTGGGTTGACATTGTAAATACCTTTTAGAATTTTGAATGCTTGATTCAGATAACCGTGTAGTCTTCTTTGTTCAAGATTGAATAGATTTCATTCTTTTAGCCTGTCTGCATACAACATGCCTTTTAAACCAGGGATAATTCTGGTCACTCTTCTTTGCAATCTTTCTAGAGCAGCAATATCCTTTTTGTAACGAGGTGACCAGAACTGAACACAATATTCTAGGTGAGGTCTTACTTATGCATTGTAAAGTTTTAACATTACTTCCCTTGATTTAAATTCAACACTTCTCACAATATATCCAAGCATCTTGTTGGCCTTTTTTATAGCTTCCCCACATTGTCTAGATGAAGACATTTCAACATAAACTCCTAGGTCTTTTTAATAGATTATATTTATAATGCACATTTTTATTGCCTGCGTGCAGTACCTCAATGTCATTTGCCATGTGTCTGCCCAGTTCTGAATGCTGTCTAAATCATTTTCAATGACCTCTGCAACAGTGTTTTCCACTCCCGCTATTTTTGTGTCGTCTGCAAATTTAACAAGTTTGCTTAATATAACAGAATTGAAATCATTAATGTAGATTAGGAATAGCAGAGGACCTAATACTGATCCCTGTGGTACACTACTGATTACCTTGCTCCATTTTGAGGTTTCTCCTCTAGTACTTTCTGTTTTCTACATGTTAACCACTCCCTAATCCATGTTCATGCATTTCCTTGAATCCCTACTGCGTTCAGTTTGAGAATTAATCTTTTATGCGGGACTTTGTCAAAAGCTTTCTGGAAATCAAAATAAACCATGTCATATGCTTTGCAATTATCCATTGTCGATGTTGCATCCTCAAAAAAATCAAGCAGGTGTAGTTAGACACGATCTCCCTTTCCTAAAACCATGCTGACTGTCTCCCAGGATACTGTTACCATATAGGTAATTTTCCATTTTGCATCTTATTATAGTTTCCATAAGTTTACATATAATAGAAGTCAGGCTTATTGGTTTGTAATTACCTCGTTCGGGTTTGTCTCCCTTTTTGTGGATCGGTATTACGTTTGCAATTCTCCAGTCTGTCGGTACAACCCCTGTGTCAAGAGACTGCTGCATGATCTTGGTTAGCAGTTTGTAAATAACTTCTTTCATTTCTTTGAATACTATTACAGTATTCAATTTGCACATATTACTTTGTGTTATTCAGGGAACACATTTAAATTCCTGTGCAGTAATATAGATCCCTGTGACTTCCTGACAACAGCAGAAATGTTAAATTAAGAGAAGCTGTGTAAAAATGTGTTGGCCTTAATCTGTTTCCATGACAACAGGCCCCATCATTTAACCTCTTTGACAGCTCCAAATACATTATGCAGGATTAGTAAAAGCGTATTTTTAAAATAAATTATCTTAAATTATAATAACCAGGATGCATACAGTGCCGAGAATATTGTACTTTGACGCATGTCATCTTAAGCCCTGAGGAGTGTTGAGTTCTCCACTTCTCCCAGATCTTCTCCGTGTTGAATGTCATCTTTTGTTTAAATACCCCCTGTGGAGTGGAACCATCATACAGTAATAGTGAACAGCTTGTATTAAAATGACACTCCAAATCTATCTTACTGGAAGCTGTGCTCATTGGAATTTACAGAAGGACATAATGAAATGCCATGAAAGAATACAAAAAAAACTTTTTTTTTTTTTTTAAAATGACTCTTGAGCAGTTGATTTTTATACCCCATTAAAATTTTTGAGCATGTAGGGTTATGATGTTAAATTAAACTAATTAACTTAGTACACAACAGAAACCTAATGACTTTTTAAAAGTGACTATTAAAAATGGTGCTGGGTGATTTTCTGATGTTACTTGAACTATGCTTTCTTTGTATTCCATTGGGTCATGAACCCAGTACCTAATGCTTGCCCGCACACTGTCTTAACCACCATTAGAAAGAGACAGCCTAGTCTGGACAAGAAGTTATACAGGTCATATATTATCTTATGTTTACTACCTCAGTTACTAGACCAGCTAATGCATTATGAAAAGGTCCCTTGTCTCCAGTTCAGAGATTCTCATCATTTGTTCTTTTTTTTCTGAGGAACCACTTTTTTTTTTAATTAGATAAACTCCCAACTAAATAACAACTTCATAAAACATAGCAATGTGGTGAAACTATGTGACAAAGACGGCCAGAGTGGGTGACGTCAGACCAGAGCCAGGAAATAAATAAACAAAACGAGAGGGAGTTTGGTGGAGCTGAGCGAATGCTTTCGCTCAGCATTTAATAAATAAACAAAAAGAACACAAAAACAGGACACGGCACTTTGCGGCCAAAATAAACAGGTAAACAAAACGGACTAAACAGTAAACAAAACAGTGGACGGACAGACAAACGAACACGGTGAGTTTTAAACAAACAAGTAACGTTATTTTACTTTTCTCCTCTCCACACCCGTTCTCCACTCACCGAACACAAAAACCCCGAGTGAGTGAAAACATGCTGTTTTTATGCAGTTGTACCAAGACTCGATTGCTAGTCAATCATTCAATTGGAATCTCGGTACAACTGCACGTGAATTAAGTGCACTCCCGTGACCAGACATTACATTTTAACCAGCACGTGAAGTGATTTGTGCCATCCTCGTGCCTAAATACAAATCTACATTTTTAAATACACGCGAAACACAGACCCGCTTATATCCCGTGTACCAATGCCTATACACCAACATTTACACACAACACGTAACATACAATATACACGGGGGGGCACTTTGCCACATATACCCCCCCTTGTGCAAAGCACACATGGCCTCAATGGCCACCTCCCCCTTCAGTCTTAAAGTCCCGGAAGAGGGAGAAGCAAGGTGTTTCTGGGGGGTGGCCATGGTGGAATGTCCTCCACTCCCCACTTTTTCGTGGCTATCAGCTCCCTCTTCCGGGGCTCCCGCCACACACTATCCTGCCGCAAAAGTGCGGCTGGGGAAGCTGGTCCTGGCCTGACCTCCTCCCCCTTCTTCATGGCCGGCATTTCCCCTCCGTGGGGCTCCGACCACACGATCTCCGGCAGCGAAACTGCTGTGAGGGGAGCTGGTCTCCTGACCTCCCCCCCCCTCCTTCGTGGCCGCCAGCTCCCCTCCATTGGGCTCTGGCCACTGTGTTTCCTACCACGGAAATGCGGCTGGGGAGCTGGTCTCCTGACCTCCCCCTTTCTTCATGGCGGTAGCTCCCCTTCATGGGGTTCTGGCCACAGTGTAGCGACCCCAGGCGAAGCAGGACCCTCGACTACCCCAGGCGAAGCAGGATCCCTGGCGACCCCAGGCGGCGGCAGCAGCAGCGGACCCTCGGGAGGCGGCGGCAGCAGCAGCGGACCCTCGGGAGGCGGCGGCAGCAGCAGCGGACCCTCGGGAGGCGACGGCAGCAGCAGCGGACCCTCGGGAGGCGAACTTCGGGAGGGGAGCCCCTGGCCATAGAGGCGGCAGAGGAGCTCCACTTCTCCCTTGTACCCTGTACCCTGTGTGGAGCAAAAGGCAGCCCAGGCGATCGCGGAGCGACAGGCAGCCCGGCGGCGTGCGCGGAGCGGCTGGCAACCCCGGCGTCGCGGAGCGGCTGGCAACCCCGGCGATGCGGAGCGGCTGGCAACCCCGGCGATGCGGAGCGGCTGGCAACCCGGCGATGCGGAGCGGCTGGCAACCCCGGCGGCGCGGAGCGGCTGGCATCCTTGGGCAAGCGAGGCAGGCATCCTTGGGCGAAGCGAGGCAGGCACCCTTGGGCGAAGCCAGGCAGGCATCCTTTGGCGAAGCCAGGCAGGCATCCTTGGGCGAAGCAAGGCAGGGAGTCAGGACAAGCTGGGGTGCGGGTTTTGGCCCTCTTCTCGCCACTGCGGCGGGCGGTTCTTCCCATGCTTTCCTCAGCAGCCTATGCAAGGGCTGCTGACGACCGCCAGCATCTAGTCCTGGTTTCTCTGGTGAAGGGAGAGGCAGCTCCTGCTCCTCTCCTCGTGACGGTGGGGGAAGTGATACCAGCAGGCATTCATCCTCTGCTGGTTGGGGAAGTGTTACCAGCAGGCATTCATCCTCTGCTGGTGGGGGGAAGTGATACCAGCAGGCATTCCTCCTCTGCTGGTGGGGTTGGCGGAGGCAGAGGCAGCTCCTGCTGCTCTGCTCCTGCCGAAGGAGGTGGCGGAGGCAGAGGCAGCTCCTGCTGCTTTGCTCCTGCCGATGGAGGTGGCGGAGGCAGAGGCAGCTCCTGCTGCTCTGCTCCTGCCAGTGGAGGTGGGAGCGGCGTGTAGTCTCCTGGCGGCGGAGGTGGGAGCGGCGTGTAGTCTACCCTTGTTTCAGGGGACTGGTGCGGCCCTCCCTCTCTTGCAGGGGACTGGTGTGGCTCCGCCTCGGAAGGGGAGACCAGCAGGCATTCACCCTCTGCTGGTGGACAGGGACCCAGCAGGCATTCACCCTCTGCTGGTGGACAGGGACCCAGCAGGCATTCACCCTCTGCTGGTGGACAGGGACCCAGCAGGCATTCACCCTCTGCTGGTGGAGGAGGCAGAGGCAGCTCCTGCTGCTCTGCTCCTGGTGGTGGAGGTGGTGGAGGCGGGACCAGCAGGAATTCACCCTCTGCTGGTGGAGGTGGGAGCTGCAAGCAGTCCTCCCATGGCAATGGAGGTGGAACCAGCAGGAATTCACCCTCTGCTGGTGGAGACTGGGGCTGTGGACGCTCTACCTTCCCCTTCTTGGGCCGTGGACGCACCGACTCCTCCCTCTTGGGCTGTGGACGAACAGACTCCTCCCTCTTGGGCTGTGGACGCACCGACTCCTCCCTCTTGGGCTGTGGACGCACCGGCTCCTCCCGCTCAGGCGTAGGACGCGTGGGCTCCTCCCGCTCAGGCGTAGGACGCGCGGGCTCCTCCCGCTCAGGCGTAGGACGCTCGGGCGGTGGACGCTCGGGCTCCTCCCGCTCGGGCTGTGGACGCTCGGGCTCCTCCCGCTCGGGCTGTGGACGCTCGGGCTCCTCCCGCTCGGGCTGTGGACGCTCGGGCTCCTCCCGCTCGGGCTGTGGACGCTCGGGCTCCTCCCGCTCGGGCTGTGGACGCTCGGGCTCCTCCCGCCGGGCTGTGGGACGCTCGGGCTCCTCCCGCTCGGGCTGTGGACGCTCGGGCTCCTCCCGCTCGGGCTGTGGACGCTCGGGCTCCTCCCGCTCGGGCTGTGGACGCTCGGGCTTCTCCCGCTCGGGCTGTGGACGCTCGGGCTCCTGCCGCTCGGGCTGTGGGACGCTCGGGCTCCTCCCGCTCGGGCGCTCCTCCCGCTTGGGCTGTGGACGCTCTGGCTCCTCCCGCTCGGGCTGTGGACGCTCTGGCTCCTCCCGCTCGGGCTGTGGACGCTCGGGCTCCTCCCGCTCGGGCTGTGGGACGCTTCGGGCTTCTCCCGCCGGGCTGTGGACGCCGGGCTCCTGCCGCCGGGCTGTGGACGCTCGGCCTCCTCCCGCTCGGGCTGTGGACGCCGGGCTCCTCCCGCTGGGCTGTGGACGCTCTGGCTCCTCCCGCTCGGGCTGTGGACGCTCTGGCTCCTCCCGCTCGGGCTGTGGACGCTCTGGCTCCTCCCATTCAGGCATAGGATGTGGCAGCAAGGGCTCCTCTTCTTCATCCTGCATGGGGCATAGGGCCAACGTGTGCCCATATGCCCCACAGCCAGGGCACCACTCACCCCATCCCAGTCTTTGGGCCATTGCCTGAAGGGTCCTGTGGACGGAGCAGGGTATGGTGGTGTGGCTAGTTTGGCCACAGTCGAAACACCACAGCCCTGCTTCCGCCTTTCTCCCTTTGCCCTCCTGTGCTCCTCTCCAGCCTCTTCTCCCCATTTCTTTTCCTTTTGTTATTCAAAAAAAAACAAAAAAACAACTGCGGTTCCCACTCTGGCCTGAGTCCTGGAGGCGCTGTTATCCCACTTCTGACACCACGTGTGACAAAGACGGCCAGAGTGGGTGACGTCAGACCAGAGCCAGGAAATAAATAAACAAAACGAGAGGGAGTTTGGTGGAGTTGAGCGAATGCTTTCGCTCAGCATTTAATAAATAAACAAAAAGAACACAAAACAGGACACGGCACTTTATGCCAAAATAAACAGGTAAACAAAACGGACTAAACAGTAAACAAAACAGTGGACAGACAGACAAACGAACACGGTGAGTTTTAAACAAACAAGTAACGTTATTTTACTTTTCTCCTCTCCACACCCGTTCTCCACTCACCGAACACAAAAACCCCGAGTGAGTGAAAACATGCTGTTTTTATGCAGTTGTACCGAGACTCGATTGCTAGTCAATCATTCAATTGAAATCTCGGTACAACTGCACGTGAATTAATTAAGTGCACTCCCGTGACCACACATTACATTTTAACCAGCACGTGAAGTGATTTGTGCCATCCTCGTGCCTAAATACAAATCTACATTTTTAAATACACGCGAAACACAGACCCGCTTATATCCCGTGTACCAATGCCTATACACCAACATTTACACACAACACGTAACATACAATATACACGGGGGGGCACTTTGCCACATATACCCCCCCTTGTGCAAAGCACATATGGCCTCAATGGCCACCTCCCCCTTCAGTCTTAAAGTCCCTTTTTTTTTTTTCTTGGGCCGCATGTGCAATCTATTTGTTGTATACTGTATGCTATTTGATAATGAAAAACATTCACATTAGAGCAGTGCTATTCCAGTGAAAAACACAAGGTTAAAACCAGACCAGTGGGGATTTGGGTAGGGGACGTGGGAATTCTAAGTTCTAGTTCTAGTTATGAACTCCATGGCTGGGCTAATCACCCCCTTCTGAATTACTCATTTTGATGTAGTTGTTGTCATCATTTTTGCTTCAATTGCCTGCACACCACTCTAATGTCCATTTAACACACATGTCAATATAGATAATTCAGTAATACATGAAGCACATTGTAAAATAAAGCACAAATTAGGACATACTCACAGTTTTGTGAAATCTTATGTGTCTATAAACTCAAAGGTCATGTCTTACTCTGTAGGTCATATTGCCTTACTTTAACAATACAAATAGATAAGCAAGACAACAAATTCAGACACTCTTGACTAGTCTTTCAACAAAATGCTCCTTAATCAAAGTCATTTATTCAGGAACCAAAACAGCACCAGTGTAAGCAGTAAGCCTTACCACCTTTGCTTCAAAAGAAGATCTCTCGGCAAACCTGAAAACAACCCAGACTCCCTGGCCCCTCAAAGGTCCTGGAAGACCACAGAAAATGCAAAAGATATTTAGGAACATTTAAATATTTCCAACAACAAACAAGGACGATCAATAGAAATTAAGAAAACACTAAATAAAGATATCCTGAATCAATCAAAAAAAGTAATATGATAATAATACATTAAGAATAACTAAGCTCTGATCTGCCTGAATCGAACAACGCCAGGTTTTATACTAAAGAAAGATCAAATATATAGGAAGATATAACTAAGACCTAATATAAACGAGGATATGGCAAGGTTGTATATCCTTATAAGCACTGATTATAAGAACTCATTCTGAAATTCATACAGACACAAAGGAGACAGTGCTTAACACCTTTCACAGTAGGATGTGAAGATCAACTCTGATGTGAAGTAGCCAATTAGAAACTTCATCTAGCCTCCTTTGTTCCAAAATTACAAACAAGAGCTTTAGCCCACAAAATGGCTTTCAAGCTGGCATTGCTGTACCACGGAGGAACCAAGAATTCCTTACTGCTTTACCTAGAAGATGCTAACTATACTACGGAAAAAGTATTATGTAATGCTTATTAAGGTTACTAAAAATAGAGGTGAGCCATTATATAGCGTTGAATTCTATGCATGGATGTGATAGATAAATAATCTTTCCGTATATACTGTATGTTAGTTTAAAAAGCTGTTCTAGAAATAACTAAGGTACTTCTTTTATGAATCTGATTGCATCCAGTCATTTTAGAGAATGTCTTATATGTAGTACAATAAGAGTTACTTTGTCACAGCTAGAGTACTAAAACATACCTTAGATATAGAATCAGGTATTTCAGGAATGAAGCATTGCTCTTTAAGAACCACAACTTAATGTTTGCTTGTTGTTTGTTTGTTTATGGGGAACTAGGGAAGAGTCCTCATTGTCCTTCTGTGTAATTCTATAGAAGCTGCTTTTACTAATTACCAAATGCTGTTATTGTTTGTTTTGTCATGTTGTCTGAATAAATCATTATTGTTTAAACAAACAGAATCGTCTCAATACATTTTTTAAATATTCTGCACTCGTAGAAAAGGGGGTTCCTAGGTATTCTGTATATAGCCGTACATATATGGTTCCGAAGGGCTTTATGTGCTTCTGTAAAGAACCACATCTTATGTAACAAACAACAGAAGGGACTTTCCATAATGTTTCACATAATATTGGAACCCTACAGTTCTTTTTAGAACCAGTTGGTTCTGAGTGTATTATACAGAACCATCAGTTATTCATTCATAATTATGATTGATTTCAGAATTTAAATATATATTATTTAAATATATACAGTACTGTGCAAAAGTTTTAGGCAGGTGTGAAAAAATGCTGTAAAGTAAGAATGCTTTCAAAAATAGACATGTTAATAGATTATATTTATCAATTAACTAAATGCAAAGTGAGTGAACAGAAAAAAAATCTAAATCAAATCCATATTTGGTGTGACCACCCTTTGCCTTCAAAACAGCATCAATTCTTCTAGGTACACTTGCACACAGTCAGGGATTTTGTTGGCATATAGTCAGGTGTATGATTAAACAATTATACCAAACAGGTGCTAATGATCATCAATTCAATATGTAGGTTGAAACACAATCATTAACTGAAACAGAAACAGCTGTGTAGGAGGAATAAAACTGGGTGAGGAACAGCCAAACTCAGCTAACAAGGTGAGGTTGCTGAAGACAGTTTACTGTCAAAAGTCATACACCATGGCAAGACTGAGCACAGCAACAAGACACAAGGTAGTTATACTGCATCAGCAAGGTCTCTCCCAGGCAGAAATTTCAAGGCAGACAGGGGTTTCCAGATGTGCTGTCCAAGCTCTTTTGAAGAAGCACAAAGAAACGGGCAACGTTGAGGACCGTAGACGCAGTGGTCGGCCAAGGAAACTTACTGCAGCAGATGAAAGACACATCATGCTTACTTCCCTTCGCAATCGGAAGATGTCCAGCAGTGCCATCAGCTCAGAACTGGCAGAAAACAGTGGGACCCTGGTACACCCATCTACTGTCCGGAGAAGTCTGGTCAGAAGTGGCCTTCATGGAAGACTTGCGGCCAAAAAGCCATACCTCCGACGTGGAAACAAGGCCAAGCAACTCAACTATGCACGAAAACACAGGAACTGGGGTGCAGAAAAATGGCAGCAGGTGCTCTGGACTGATGAGTCAAAATTTGAAATATTTGGCTGTAGCAGAAGGCAGTTTGTTCGCTGAAGGGCTGGAGAGCGTACACGAATGAGTGTCTGCAGGCAACAGTGAAGCATGGTGGAGGTTCCTTGCAAGTTTGGGGCTGCATTTCTGCAAATGGAGTTGGGGATTTGGTCAGAATTAATGGTCTCCTCAATGCTGAGAAGTACAGGTAGATACTTATCCATCATGCAATACCATCAGGGAGGCATCTGATTGGCCCCAAATTTATTCTGCAGCATGACAACGACCCCAAACATACAGCGAAAGTCATTAAGAACTATCTTCAGCGTAAAGAAGAACAAGGAGTCCTGGAAGTGATGGTATGGCCCCCACAGAGCCCTGATCTCAACATCACAGAGTCTGTCTGGGATTACATGAAGAGAGAGAAGCAACTGAGGCTGCCTAAATCCACAGAAGAACTGTGGTTAGTTCTCCAAGATGTTTGGGCCAACCTATCTGCCGAGTTCCTTCAAAAACTGTGTGCAAGTGTACCTAGAAGAATTGATGTTTGATGCTGTTTTGAAGGCAAAGGGTGGTCACATCAAATATGGATTTGATTTAGATTTTTCTTCTGTTCACTCACTTTGCATTTAGTTAATTGATAAATATAATCTATTAACATGTCTATTTTTGAAAGCATTCTTACTTTACAGCATTTTTCACACCTGCCTAAAACTTTTGCACAGTACTGTATATATATATATATATATATATATATATATATATATATATATATATATATATTAAATATGTAAAATTTAGAAATGATACTTTCTGCAGTGATCATGAATAAAAGCACGGCAAAATCATACTGTATTTTGACCACAAGCATACACGTTTTTCCCATATTTCACTCTAGCATTGTTTGTGCAGGATTGCAAATTTGCAGACCAAATGTTATCAATAATGTAGGAGATTGCTTATAATAACACACAAGAGATCTGAATGGTTTGGGAATAATAAGCCAACATGGTATATAAATTATATGTTCCCAAAGAAAAGGTTCGCTGCAGGTTATTGGAAAGAACAGTAAATTGTATTCATATTTGTATGCATAATAATTGCATACAATAATGTGTTCAATGTTTTGTAAGGCTTACTGGGACCCATTCCAGTTGATATCCCAGTCTTGGATTATTCCTACTTTGTCTTATGTATTTAATGTATTTATTTATGCATTTCATATGCTACGGCAGGAGAGGGGATAGGATTTGAACTAAGAAGCAAATGCATGATTTAATTAACTATATTAGGGGAAATAAATTATTTAACCAATATACTGTATTTAGATACAATAATGTGAGATCTGGTCTAAGTAAAGGACCCTTGTAGAAGGGATTCTACTGGAAATGTGCTGTTATTTTTAGCTTTGCATTGCAGTATTCAGCATTTTCCTATCACTGTGTCTAGGTTAGTAAGGTGAGGCCAGGGAGCATTAGGTGCTGCTAACCAAGGCTCTGGGTTGCAGATATACATTATCAGGGAAGGCCTCTTCTTCCTGGAGTGTGGTTAAATATTTGTGCAACAAACCAGATTTTAAACCCCCACGCCCACGCCTGTGTTACAGCATGAAAAGGTCTTGTAGCCAAATCTGCAGCTGCATTTCACCTCTTGTTTTTATGAAAACAGACAGTCAAACCACAGGCAAATATTTTTTATTTTTTTATTTGGGACCCCCCCCCCCCTTCGATCTACAGCCGCATAAAATTCACCATAACAAGAAAATATGCTGCACTGTATAGACTAGAGCTGAAAAAAAGGTTCAGCTCAATACTGCCATCTAGTGAAATATTTACTGAAATGCATTATCATTTAGTTTTTTATTGAATGCAAATTTTTTTGAACTGCAAATTGCTTTACATTTTTTATTCGCTCAAAAAATAATGCCACTATTCTTTCTGAATGCGTTTGCCCCCAGTATTAACACACATAAGAACATAAGAAAGTTTACAAACGAGAGGAGGCCTTAGTAGCTTATTGATCCCAGAATCTCATCAAGCAGCTTCTAGAAGGATCCCAGGGTGTCAGCTTCAACAACATTACTGTGGAGTTGGTTCCAGACCCTGACAATTCTCTGTGTAAAAAAGTGCCTCCTATTTTCTGTTCTGAATGCCCCTTTATCTAATCTCCATTTGTGACCCTGGTGTTTCTTTTTTCAGGTCAAAAAAGTCCCCTGGGTCGACACTGTCAATACCTTTTAGAATTTTTAATGCTTGAATCAGATCACAGCGTAGTCTTCTTTATTCAAGACTGAATAGATTCAATTCTTTTAGCCTGTCTGCATACAACATGCCTTTAAAACCCGGGATAATTCTGGTCGCTCTTCTTTGCACTCTTTCTAGAGCAGCAATATCCTTTTTGTAACGAGGTGACCAGAACTGAACACAATATTCTAGATGAGGTCTTACTAATGCATTGTAATGTTTTAACATTACTTCCCTTGATTTAAATTCAGCACTTTTCACAATATATCCGAACATCTTGTTGGCCTTTTTTTTTATAGCTTCCCCACATTGTCTAGATGAAGACTTTTCTGAGTCACATAAACTCCTAGGTCTTTTTCATAGATACCTTCTTCAGTTTCAGTATCTACCATATGATATTTATAATGCACATTTTTATTGCCTGCATGCAGTACCTTACACTTTTCTCTATTAAATGTCATTTGCCATGTGTCTGCCCAGTTCTGAATGCTGTCTAGATCATTTTGATTGACCTTTGCTGCTGCAACAGTGTTTGCTACTCCTCCTATTTTTGTGTCATCTGCAAATTTAACAAGTTTGCTTACTATACCAGAATTTAAATCATGAATGTAGGTTAGGAATAGCAAAAGACTATTTTTGCTAATTTTTTTTCGTCTATGATTTTGCCATTTGTGTCTCTTAGACATTTAACTTCCTCTTTGAATGTTCTCTTGCTGTTATAACATTGGAAAAACATTTTGGAATTGGTTTGAGCCCCCTTAGCAATATTGATTTCTATCTCGCTCTTGGCCTTTCTAACTTCCTTTTTGACTTGTGTTTGCAGTTCCAAGTACTCTGTCTGTGTACTTTGTTTTGGTCCCTTTTAAACGCTCTGTAAAGTGCCTTTTTTGCTGAATATTTTTTTTTAAATTGATCTATTAAACCATTTTGGCCATTTTGTTTTAGATTTAGATTTGTCTACTTTTGGGATGTAATTGTTTTGCGCCTCGAGGGAGTACTGCAGCGACGTTGGCTGGAGCCCACTACCCGCACAGAACAGTGGCAGTTGGTGGTTCCCGTTCCCTGCAAGAGGATGTCTTAGCCGCCGTCCATGGGTCTCCCAGAACTGGGCATTTCGGGGTTAAAAAGACGCTCAGAAGGCTTCAACAGACGTACTACTGGTGCCAGCCCAGCGCACTCGAGTTCCAGCCCCAGCCCAGCGCACTCTACCCCTCACCCGCCACCGGCCGTGGTTTCTCACCAAGGGCAACGCATTGCGTCGCCCTCAAGCAACAGCTCTGCTCCCGCGGACCAGAGGACAGGTCCCACGGGTAGGCAACCCCAGCGTCAGCGGCGTTTGCACCTGCGTTTTCGGACCCAGTTCTTCATGATCACGAGCAGGTTCATGTTTGACTCAATAAAACTATTCGCTTTAGTAGCCTACATTAAACAATGTTATAAATAATTGAAATCTAAAATTTCCTAAGGATTAGCCTTTTAACAAATAGATTTCCTATTGCAGACTCTATCTATGGGCTACACTATAGAAACACAGATTGTGACGTAGGTTGCCATGGGAGCTGATTAGGAGTCATTCCATCCGGGTAGTTTGAAATGTGTGTGTGTGTGTGTGTGTGTGTGTTTTCAATGCAAGTCCTTTTTTTCTTCTTTTTTTCTTTCTGTTAACGTGAGAAGCTGAGAAACAACAAATGTCTGACTCTTTGCAGCTGGCAAGTGCAACACTGTACTGCAGTACACGATTTACTCACTAACTATACAAGCACAGTGTTTTTTTAAAAAAAAACATGGATGAAGATTCCGAGTGGGTAGTGGAGACCATTGCTGGATATCTCGGCAGTCCAGATTGGATTATACCAGTAACCGACTTTATTGAACAGAAATGTACAGGTAATCTAGATATGTAAAATTGAGCTATTTTCAAAGTGTTACATTGTGGCTTAGCAATACTTCTAAACAGAAGTCGTGTTGTTGTTTTTTAAAAACTCCTTTAACTTGGCATCAGTGCAGATAGCGTCACAGTTGACTTTTGATTGTTCTTCCCGAAAAATGTGGTGGTCTGCGATTTTGCTTTGATTTTGGCGTCTTTAAAAAAAAAAAGAAAACTTACTATCTGGGTATTATGGTTTCATCACGAATCCATAATAATGATAATTAAAGTATTAACATCGACATGATTTGACAGTCAAATAAATAAATACATAAAGTCTACACTAACTAACAAACAATATAGCTTTATACACCTCTTTTTTAAAAAATTGAGGAATGATTGTGGCAAACATTTTATTTTATTTTATTTTATTTTATTTCTTATTATAGTTTAAGTGTATATTTTTTTTAACATATTTTAGATTTTCGTTAAAAGACCAGCAGTGTTTTGAGTTAAACATTTGTCTCATTAATGTGACGCACATTAAATATTCGACTTTCCGCAATCTTGCTGTAAAAACTAGAATTACATGTCAGATTGGTTTTGTGTTATATTAGTAAATACATCCTTAGTAAAGGGGCTGGTAGTGTTGTGGTATCCATTGTAAACGGTGCCCCCGTGATGAGTGAAGAATGACAGGTAGTTGGTGGTAGTTAGTGGGGACCAGTATGGAAATTTAAGTGTCCATGCAATCAGAACACCGACTGGAGACCAGTAACACTTTCAAATTATAGGGATATTATACATTGCTGTAGCTGACTGCAGTGAAACTAATTTCTAACTACTCTTCCTACCGATCTGTATTTTGTGAGAATACTTTTTCATAGTTTTTCATTTTAGAATGCAGACACTAGCAGATTAATATCATTAATTCAAAATGATGTTATTTGCAAGATTTGGTAAAGTAAAAAAAGAGTGATTTCTGAATATTTGCTTCCCATTTCTACTCTGTCAGGCACACAGTGACTGGGTGCTGCTTTCACTGTTTTGCATGCTCAGCACCCTTTACATCCACAGGGGCATATACAGAATTAGCATTGCTAGCCACAAAATCATCCTTTATTTATTGTGTGGTGACAGTTTCAGTGGGAAACATTTTCTGATCACTTCCATATCACACCCAAGCAGCTTAAAAAGAACCTCCTGTTTGATATTTATTACAGATCATATCCAATGTGAAGAACTGATATTAGACCACCATCACCATCTTTAACACATTTTAGTTATAACTGGGAGAGCTAGTTGATCATTGCTTGAGTGTTTCAATTGTATTTCAGTGTTTGATGATGAGGATGAAAATAAACTGGCCTATACAGAAATCCATCAGGAGTACAAGGAAATGGTGAGTACAGATTTTTATGACTTTCAGTGACTTCTTATTGATTAAACAGTTTAGGTGAATACTACAGCATTTTTTTTTTATTGCAGCGTTTGGGTTATTCAATAATTTGGTTGTCATCCTGTTTTTTTTTTTTTTTGGCTGAAACCGGATTGATATTAGTTCACTTTGATGTAGCTAAACCTGCTCACTTCAACAGTACACAGTTCTCTGAATTTAAAGCTGTGAGGTGGCTGAGGGGAGGAGAGTTGAGAGTGAAAAGAGAGTAACAGTACAAGTAGAAACAGATATGTAGGACTTTCTGCGTAGGAGGTTGTGGCAATGTGCCCCGCCCTTGTGTGCATTTGTGTGTTATATGTTGTATGTTGCGTGTGTTAATGTTGGTGTATTGTAGTTGGTACACAGGATATAAATGGGTGTGTGCAGCACTAGTATTTAAAATGTATAATTGTATTTAGGCACGGGATCACTTCACGTGCATTTAAAGTATTTAATATGTGAGCACGAGGTTGCACATAATTAATTCACGTGCTGGGATTCAAGTGAATAATTAATTAGTAATTGAATCCCGGCACAACAGTATATACAGATGCACGTTTTACTCACTTGGGGTTGTGTGTTCAGGGCGAAAGAACGGGAGAGAGTGAGAAGAGAAATAATTTATAATAATCAATTGCTACGTGGTGCTGGAGGACCAGCACTGTAGTTGTTTGTTTAGTGTTCGTCCCTGTTTGTTAGTGTCTGTTCGTTTTGTTTGTCTGTTTATTTTGGCCGCAAGTGCTGTGTCCTGTGTTTTGTTAAAACCTTTTTATTTATAATAAACCGGCGTAAGCAAGCGTCTTCATCATCATTTCATTCCCTCTGTCCTGTGTGTTATTTATCTTCTGGTTCTGACGTCACCACTCAGCCAGCCATGTGACATATGGTGTCCTGCGTGGGATAACAGTGCCTCCAAGCGTCAGACCAGGAGAGGTGTTTTTGTGTTTCAAAAAAAAAAAAAAGGGAAAACATGGCAGAAGACAGCAACAGCAGGTGTGGAGAGAGGTCCTGGAGCATCCACAGCCCAGGAGGGAGGAGACAGAGCCTTTCCCATCCTCTGAGGAGATGCTGGACTGGGTGTCGGACCCAGAGTGGAACTGGGAGGACCTCCCGAAGGTTGTTGACCTGCTGTGGGCCAGAGATGGGGAACATTGGGAACGCTGGGAACAGCATTACTTCCCAGTGCCCTTTGTGAACCCGGCAGCCGTGGTGATCAACTACTTCCGCCGATATGGGAATGCCCCAGCAGGTTGACTTCCAAGTAGGAGGAGCCACACCTACCTGCACCCTCACTGGGCTAGAGGGAAAATGCCTGCTGTCCCCATCTCCACCAGCAGAGGGAAAATGCCTGCTGTCTCCACTTCCACCAGCAGAGTGTGAATGCCTGCTGGGTCCACTTCCACCAGCAGAGGGTGAATGCCTGCTGGTATCACTTCCCCCACCATCACCATCACGAGGAGAAGAGCCGCACCCGTCCCCTGCAAGAGAGGCAGAGCCGCACCCGTCCCCTGCAAGAGAGGCAGAGCCGCACCCGTCCCCTGCAAGAGAGGCAGAGCCGCACCCGTCCCCTGCAAGAGAGGCAGAGCCGCACCCGTCCGCTGCAAGAGAGGCAAAGCCGCACCCGTCCCCTGCAAGAGAGGGAGACTAGACGCTGCTCCCACCTCCGTCGCCAGGAGACTAGACGCTGCTCCCACCTCCGTCGCCAGGAGACTAGACGCTGCTCCCGACTCCGTCGCCAGGAGACTAGACGCTGCTCCCACCTCCGTCGCCAGGAGACTAGACGCTGCTCCCACCTCCGTCGCCAGGAGACTAGACGCTGCTCCCACCTCCGTCGCCAGGAGACTACACGCTGCTCCCACCTCCACCAGGAGCAGAGCAGCAGGAGCTGCCTCTGTTTCCATCACCTCCACCGGCAGGAGCAGAGCAGCAGGAGCTGCCTCTGCTGCCTCCTCCACCAGCAGAGGGTGAATACCTGCTGGTTCCGCCTCCACCGTTGTGGGAGGACTGCTTGCCCCTCTCACCTCCACCAGCAGAGGGTGAATACCTGCTGGTTCCACCTTCATTGTTGTGGGAGGACTGCTTGCCCCTCCCACCTCCACCAGCAGAGGGTGAATACCTGCTGGTTCCGCCTTCCCCAACATGGGAGGACTGCTTGCTGCTTCCACCACAAGAGGTGCTGCAGCTGAGTTTCTCGTCGCCCAAGGATGCCTGCCTCGCTTCGCCCAAGGATGCCTGCCTCGCTTCGCCCAAGGATGCCTGCCTCGCTTCGCCCAAGGATGCCTGCCTCGCATCGGCCAAGGATGCCTGCCTCGCATCGGCCAAGGATGCCTGTTGCTCCGCATCGCCTGGGGCTGCCTGTTGCTCCGCATCGCAGCAGGAAGTACTGTGGCCGGAACCCCACCAAGGGGAGCTGCTGGCCACGAAGAAGGGGAAGGAGGTCTGGAGACCACCAACCCCAGCAGCAGTTTCGCTGCCGGAGATCGTGGGGGAGGTCAGGAGACCTGCTCCCACTGCAGCACTTGCGCTGCAGGAGATACTGTGGCGGAGCCCGGAAGAGGGAGCTGCCGACTACGAAGAAGGGGAGGTCAGGAGACCACCCCCAAGCAGCCTTTCTGCTGCCAGGACTACCCCGGCTGGAGGAGCCAGACTGGGGACTATTAATGTCTCTGCTGACAGCATTTCCGCTGTCAGCTGGGAAGCTGCTGGAATTGCCACCAGCAGCAGAAGAGTGGCAGGAATGTGCCATCCCTTTGTCAGCATTGCTGTTGACAGCCTTACGACCTGTGGGGCCCTTGAAGCCTCCAGTTCTGGCCCAGGACTTTGTGCTGGACTTTTGGGCTTTTAAGGGGGGAGGTGGCCATTGAGGCCATGTGTGCTGCGCAAGGGGGGTATATGTGGCAATGTGCCCCGCCCCTGTGTGCATTTGTGTGTTATATGTTGTATGTTGCGTGTGTTAATGTTGGTGTATTGTAGTTGGTACACGGGATATAAATGGGTGTGTGCAGCACGAGTATTTAAAATGTATAATTGTATTTAGGCACGGGATTGCACTATCACTTCACATGCATTTAAAGTATTTAATATGTGAGCACGAGGTTGCACATAATTAATTCACGTGCTGGGATTCAAGTGAATAATTAATTAGTAATTGAATGCCGGCACAACAGTATATACAGATGCACGTTTTACTCACTCGGGGTTGTGTGTTCAGGGTGAAAGAACGGGAGAGAGTGAGAGAGAAATAATTTATAATAATCAATTGCTACGTGGTGCTGGAGGACCAGCACTGTACTTGTTTGTTTAGTGTTCGTCCCTGTTTGTTAGTGTCTGTTCGTCTGTTTATTTTGGCCGCAAGTGCCGTGTCCTGTGTTTTGTTAAAACCTTTTTATTTATAATAAACCGGCGCAAGCAAGCGTCTTCATCATCATTTCATTCCATCTGTGTGTTATTTATCTTCTGGTTCTGACGTCACCACTCAGCCAGCCGTGTGACAGAGGTACTTTTTTTTTTTTTTTTTTTTTTTTTGGCACCAGGACGCTTCTGTAGGGAGGCTATTGATGTACCCTGTATGAAAAAAAACACTGCGTGACAATGCCTTGGCAAAAAAGGAGTGTACTATACAGTTGTTTGTTTTGCAGGTAGAAAAACTGTTGGATAGCTACACACAGGAGGTTGGTATCAGTGAAGAGCAGTTTTTGGAAGCCTGCACATCTCCACTGGCACAATCAAAGGCACTACAGGTAGTCATATAGGAAAATAAGGGTTTGTTTAAAGTGTCCCTTTACTCTACAACCTTTTACTTCACAGTGACCTTGAAGGTATTGTCTAATTTTATATTTGCCTCATCTTGCCCTCAATTTTGATCTTTTGCCATTTCCAATAACAGCAACAAATTGAGTAGAGATTGTGGGTAAGCATTTTGCTGCCTTGCATGTTTCAGTGAGTCATGAGTAAATAGTTGTATGGTTTTAAATCATTTGCAACCTGACCAGCAGGCTGCTTGATCAGCAGAATGCTTTTCATTCATTGCTGCCGAAAAAAAAAAACACCTGGTTGTACGAAAAAAAAAAAAAATAGAAACAAAACACGAATTGATTGTGTGTAGGGACACCCTAGGCAGCCAGGATGGCACCGATTTGATGTTACAAGTCTGCAAGGTGTTTAAATGATTCTTTTGGAATAAATAATCTTCGATGATTAGTTGTCAGATATCTGCATTATTTTGAACATGTTAATGCCTGCTATTTACAATTGCTGGTGTTTGCCTATTTATCAACTATTAATAATATGCATAAATAATGTAGCATCTAGATTTAGCAAAGATATTCTAATTTATCCACATTCTATGGTTAATTCAACCAGTGGTAAATTAGAATGGTAAGTAATGTATCCTCTGGTACCTTGCTACCACTGTTGGACTTAACTGAATTTACCTTTTTGGAGCAAAATCCTGGAATCAAGGAGAATCTAAATAATATGCAATCAATACTCATTAAAACCAATGAAAAATGATTCACTTCATTCATAATCACGTTTTCAATATTTGATGTTAGCTCAATATTAGTGTGAATAGGGTCAAATCTAGACTAGGCTTACACCTGGTACTGTAAGTCACTAACCTCACTAACCTTGCATCTTTACAATGTCAGACTGTTATTTGTAGGTAACTGTCATCTAAGGTCCAAGGTTTTAAGAAATAATTTTACAAGCTCCTTAATATGACAATGTGACATCTCTTTATCTCCTCATATTCTAGAGCCTTTTATGTTGTGTTGTCCAGTTTTATATTATTTTATTCCTTGATTTCCTGGCCTAGAACGTGTTTCGGCCAGTATTGGCTGCAGAAGACTTTGAAATGTTTAAATCTCTAATGATTCAGAAGAATGTGGAACTGCAGCTGCAGGCACTTCGTGTGATCAAGGAGGAGAATGGTAAATTACTTTGAAATCACCATACTACTTAAAATCTAGACAAAGGGCATCCAAACCACAAATCAGTTTTCTTTAAAGCAGATCGCCTGAAATCTTATTCTCTGTCATATTTATGCTATTAATTCCAGGCAGTAACCTATTTCTATCACATGTTTTTAATTGAGTTTAATTTTATTCTTGTTTTGTGTATTATAATCGAGCAAATGTTTATTTTTACGTAGTATTCCTCTCCCATAAAACAATCAGGCTTCATTTAACTACGTATACGTTTGAATAAACATTTGCCAGAATGTGTTTTTCAACACACTGCCTCTGTACTTTGCTGCTAAGAATAAAACAATGTTCAGGATGTTTGCAAATGTTGACTTGTTGAACGCAGGTCTGGCAACAAGCACAATGTCTCAATGCTGTTTTAGTGATCAACCAAAACTGTAAACTAGGACCATAGATTCAGCTACTCTTGGTTTGATTGTGATAAATAACATTTGCATTCTATTTCTCCTGTGTATTAGGTACACTGCCTGAGTGTTTGACAGATGGTGTGGACATGATGTCTGAGTTAGAACAGCAGGAGCTCAGAATACTGAAAGAGGTGCTGAAGTAAGTGAAAGGTTCTTTTGCTTATTTTACTGTTTCTTGCACTGATGCGGTAACACTTAAGGTTAAATGGGAAATGCCGATTAAAATGCAGCCACACTTTATTCCTCCACTGAACCATCTCTCAAGGTGGTTCATTGGCGGCACAGTGCAGGTACTGAAGCGCATCACTTTCAGTGTAAACTGCAATGCTGTCACAGCCACCGCATTTTGCGTTCAAGGTGGATTCCCATCCCTCCCCGTGCAAGATGCTAATGTGTATTCCACAATAGTAGAAAAGTTAATGACACGCGGCGTTGTGCGTAATAAAAAGCAAGTGATGGCTAAATTCTCTCTGTATGTCTTCCAATCTTTTCATTAGTTGTGATATTCAGAAAGTATAGTGAAAAATATCACACGACAGGTACCAAAGGCATCATTGTTTTGATCACGGTACTGAACACTAGCAAATTTTGTTAAGGCGAGAATATCCGCCTTCTGTGTAAATGGGGGTAAGCCACCAAATTGCCGACACTGGACTGGCAATGTTGTTGTGTGTAAAAGGTGAATTTAGAAAACGAAATGTGGTATCATTGCAGGCACTGATCCTGCATTTTCTGTGGGAATATGGCTTTATTATTATTATTATTATTATTATTATTATTATTTATTTCTTAGCAGACGCCCTTATCCAGGGCGACTTACAATCGTAAGCAAATACATTTCAAGTATCACAGTACAAGTAATAATACAATTAAGAGCAAGATAAATACAATGACTTTGGTTCAAGCACGTACAAGTGTGACAAAATACGATTCAATAATACAGCAGATAACAGTGTCAGTGATAGTTACGTCAGGATATAATTAAATACAAAATACTACAGATTAAATAACACTTGTGACAGATTACAGTACTCTAAAGTACAGGATTAAATGCAGTAAAATAGGGAGCAGATAAGAGCAAGTAAAGCGCATTTAAGGAAGGGTGATAAGTGTCCCAGGGGAAAAAGAGAGGAGTTCTACAGGTGCTTTCTGAAGAGGTGAGTCTTGAGGAGGCGCCGGAATGTGGTCTGGGACTGGGCAGTCCTGACATCTGTAGGAAGGTCATTCCACCACTGCGGGGCGAGGGTGGAGAAGGAGCGGGCTCTGGAGGCAGGGGAGCGTAGAGGAGGTAGAGCCTCCTCTACGCTCCTCTACAAGTTGTCTAGTGGTATTTAAAGGCATAACAGCATGGCATTTGTTTATTGACAAGGAAACTTGTGGTACAGTACATCAATTAATCTGAGTGATGCCATTTATAATGTTTATCAAAACTTTATTGTATCAACAGCTTGCTTGTGAAAATGGATGTCCAAGTAACATGCTGTGGCAGAGCAGGGCTCTGCCGTGGTAAATATTAGCAGGGATGGGTTTAAATTCTCCTCCCTGCCCAGGTTTATTGTGTCAGGTGGGAATCATGAGTAATCAATTAGCACCCAGCCACTTGACATAAAAGGAGGCCTCAGCTCCTCAGTAGAGAAAGGTAGCTGAGGAAGCAAGGGTGTTTTTCTTTGTGTGCTGGGTTTTTGTTAATTTTGTAATCCAGTGAAGGCAAAGCTGAGCCTGGATGCCTTATTTTTGTAAGTTTTACTTTGTGTTTATTGTCTTTGTGTTTAAGAACCTTTTGTTTGGCCCTTGTGCCTGTTTATTTTGTGTTTTTTATTTAATAAAAGTATTTTGTTTGAACTGCAGTCTGTCTCTGGGCCTCATCCCTTGTGCCATCCTGTCACACATGCTTGTAATAACTTACCTTTTGTGCAGCTGCCTTGCTGCTGTAATGAGATTGATACTATTCCTGCTAAGCTAAGTCTTATGAACTGTGTCTATGGAGAACTAATTATCTTAAGGTTTTGTTAATATAGGTTTCTTGGCTTTATACTAACAGGCAACTGAGTAAACAGTATTTTTAACTCAAGACTTCTCAAACAGATTTGATGTGCTCCAACCCTTCAGGATGAATTCCTTTTTCTCCTGTACTCCGGTGTCCCAATTTGACCGGGACTTTCCCATTGTTCCAACATTTCACCAAACCTTTGCCTGGTTTACAACAGAGCCAGATACCACTCCTTGCATTAATTACTTAAACAATCAGCAGTCATACTAATAGTTCCAGAATAATATTTTTCATATAGGTTACTATACTAAATTTAAAGTATGCAAAATGATAGAAATGAAGGGTAAAAATTGCAATGCATATGGTTATAATGTGTAGTTAAACATACCGTAAAACTTGAATTAAACAGCTCTGGTGTTTATTTACAATATTTGCCAGCAGGCCCGGCGCATTTTGGAGACCGGTGATTATTTGAGACCACCGTTTATATTAGATCTCTAGCTTTGCATGCTTCATGCGGTCATTGAGAAGCCGCTAACACACAACCTTGTAGCAACATCGTAACTCAATTTAAACATTCCAGCAGCTTTGTTAAAAGGTTGTGTGTCGGTGGGAACTAAGTAACAGTTTTGTTTTATAACAAAATTACATTGTATTGTACACCCTCAAGTATAAAGCGAAAGTATTATTACGGTCTATTTATATGCACTGGTTAACAAGGATACGGTATGCAAAATGCTGGAAAATGAACTAGCAGAAGTATGACTTTGTATTTAAAAACGGAATTGTTAATAATAATAATAATAATAATAATAATAATAATAATAATAATAATAATAGTTAAATCCATTGACAGCCCTGTAGATATCAGAACACAGGTGTGTAGGCTACACTTACTGTACAATAATAATAACGATAATACAAACTTCTAAAATGTTTTTAAAAAACGAACAATAAAATAATTTATTGTTTAATCTCAAACTTGTACATTGTTAATACAACAAAACATGTTAAAATACACGGGTTTGTATCTGGCCTACTTTCAGCACGCTTAAAATTATCAAAACTTTTAATAAAGTAATTACTGCATTAAACAAATATGCATTACATATAGGCCTACCTTAAATTACGTTTATTATTGTTTATTAATCCTGAGAGTCACTTTCATCGCTGTCACTTATTAGCAGTTGATTACGCTCAAGCTCCTTCTCATCTTCCCCAGCTTCAATGGCAATGATCAGAGACCCGGCGTTTGCTTACAATATTTGCCAGCAGACCCAACGCTTCTTGGAGACAGGCGATTATTTGAGACGCGGCAATTATTTAAAGTTTTACAGTATCCACGAATTGGAAAGGGAAGGTGCAGTGGTTGTGCAGCAGTTAGAGGTTGTTTTTTAGTTTGAAAATGGCAATAGTGAAAAAAACCCTATTCAAAAAAAAAAAAAAACCCTATTCTATACAGTGCCATAATTTCCCACCTACTGCAGCAAAAATGGTGGTCTTTGTCTTGTTTGGTAGGCAGAATTTTGTATTATTTAAGAATAAAGTTGGCACCTCACAGGATTGATGATTGATTGCACATTTAGCTGTGTTTAACCCTGTAATGCCCAAGCATTTTTTTTTAATGAAAAAAGCTACTTTTATGTAACTAGATTCCATTTATTGTACAAAACACAATTTTCTGTACCTGTCTGGCAACACATAATGTACTGCATATGAAAAATGCTGGCTTTAGACTCGATTAAAAAAAATAATATTGAAGGGTATCATATGTGATACAGAAATGGGCAAAAAGTGGAGAGTGATTTATCAAATTTTTAATGGGCAATGATAGTAGGTGGCCAACAGAATCTGAAAATTCAATGAACACTAAATTACGTAGGAATACCACTACTAGCATTTATTGTTGCTGCAATCTGACAACAAAACAACATAATGCAGCCAACAAACAAACCACTTGCACCACTACAAAAAGTTACCAGGGTTGCTTGAAGCATTCTAGTCTGGGGACGAAAGGTAACTCTCTGACAGCTGAACTTTTGTTAAACCTTGTTATGCTTCTGTGGCAGGAGATCAAAAGATGAATATGAGCAGGACCTGGCAAAAAAAGGTTTCTCAGAGGAAGAATTTGGGTCTGCTTCAAACAGCAGCTTACCGGAGAGCAAAGATCAACAAGAAACCGGTCTGAGAAGGCATTCAGAAAAAGAAAGCGAACACACACAGAAAGTAAGTCTCTATCACTTGAGTCATCTGATCACCAGTAAATGCATGTAACTAGAAATATGATGCAAATGCCATTATTGAAATGGGTAGTTTGAGTCATTTGTAAGGAAGGTTTTGAACATCAGGGTTCAAATGGACAGTTATTAGTCTGCAACATTCCAAGGTTTTATATGTATATATTAATAAATGAGTTGCTTCCAAGAAAAAAAAAAAACAACCTGTAAATTTAAATCAATTTTACTATTAATGCATTTCTCAGTTGTGATTGAGATACACGGATGGCTTAACAGGTATCAATTGCAAATGACTGTGCAAATAAAATATCTAAACGTCCACACAACGAGTTATCTCGTGAAGAAGAAAGTTTACCAAAACCAACAGAAAAAATTCAAAATCGCAAGGCAACCCTTTTCAGATATTCTGGGGGTGGGGTTAGGGTTAGGGGGATGTGTTAGGGTTAGGGTTAGGGTTAGGGGGATGTGTTAGGGTTAGGGTTAGGGTGGGGGGATGTGTACTGTACTTAAAGATTTTGTTAGGGTTAGGGTTAGGGTGGGGGGATGTGTACTGTACTTAAAGATTTTGTTAGGGTTAGGGTTAGGGTGGGGGGATGTGTACTGTACTTAAAGATTTTGTTAGGGTTAGGGTTAGGGTGGGGGGTTAGGGTTAGGGTGGGTTAGGGTTAGGGTTGGGGGATGTGTTAGGGTTAGGGTTAGGGTTAGGGTGGGGGGATGTGTTAGGGTTAGGGTGGGGGAGTTAGGGTTAGGGTTAGGGTTGGGGGATGTGTTAGGGTTAGGGTTAGGGTTGGGGGGGATGGGTTAGGGTTAGGGTTAGGGTTGGGGGGGATGTGTACTGTACTTAAAGATTTTGTTAAGGCATTGTTGTGTTTAAAGTTTAATAGGGCATTGTTGTGTTTATTATACTGTGTATGTACAGTAATGAAGTTTTAATAATTATAAAAAAATGTTTTAAGTGTTCAAGTAATTGTCATTTGACCTTTTTTTTGGTACAGTATTAGATTTTTTTTTTTTACATTAACTGTAAATCTGGCACACTCCAATCCAGCACAATTTTCCAGTCCCAAGCAATATCAGATTGGATACGTTTTACTGTTCATAAATGCATCCTTATATTTAGCTTATACTTACAGGTATAGGGAACCAATATTGCACTCTCTACCATGTAAAAAAGTATATTTTAAAAAACACAGATTCTAAATGAAAAACAGTGTATATTATAAAAAGTAACAAATGACAAATGACGCTCGGCCAATCGGTCACGGTCGGCAAATGACATAACCTTGATACGAACCAGCGATCTCCAGGCTATAGGGCGCATCCTGCACTCCACGTGGAGCGCCTTTACTGGATGCGCCACTCAGGAGCCCCCCAAAATGTACCCTTCATTACAGCCCTAGTGATAAGTCCCATATACTGAAACAGATATTTGTCCATGTTTAATTTTATTTAAACATTTTAAATACAATTTTTTTTATCTTGAGTTAGTGACTTGACTTCTGTGTCTCAGTCCTACACATGTTCAGCTGGTTAAGAGGATCCACTGGAAACGAGGTGATAGATTCCAGTTGGATTGAAGAAATTGTCTAATTAAGTCTTTGTCGGTGGCAAGGAGTGCAAATACATCCCAGGCTGTTTAAAATGAACATAGCTCATAACTCTTTAATCGCAAGATATCCTTACATGTCATTAAACTTTAGTCGAGTACCTTTATTTTGATACAAAGAAAGTCCTTGTCCGGCTCGGGACACAGGAATAATCCTTCTTCAAAGTGTACGTGGTACATTTTTAGGGTGTACTTGCACCCCATTTCCGCCTTCCGTGTGAGCTTGGTTATTGCCGCTGACGGAGGGTTAATCCTTGATGTGGTACCCTGGTGTATTACTAACTGTCTGTTATAATACATATTCAGGATGGGTCGGTGAAAAGGAGTCAAGAAAACTCGGTAAGCTGCAAGAACAAGGTTCAACAAGTTACAAAGGACATTTTGTAACTTGTTATATAAGCAACCCATAAGGGGTTGCTTATATGTTTTAGTAAGTATGCTGCAGCAGTTTCAACATGTCCTATCAGGAATTTGAGATACAGACTTCATATTGGCTGGGTTATAAATTTGCTGGTAACTTTGACCTCCAACCTAATGTAGATCTTTATTAATAATAAACTGGGCCAAATCTGAGTGGTCATTGAACAGGCGTTTGGGCTATTGCAAGGGAGGGGCCGGATACTACTGAAGTGTACTGAAGTGAACCACGAGCTTGTTCCCCAAATTATTACAGCCTGCTGTATCCTGCACAATCTGTGCCAGAACCGTAAAGAGGTGTTCAGGCAAGCAGAGGAACAGCTACCTCAGCCTCCAGCAAGAATTGCACAACAGTGATGTGAAGAGGGTCCTGCTATTAGAGATGCACGGCTAGCTTTATTTTTGTAATCCGACGGTGTACTTTTATTTTGTATCACATTTTTGTTTCATTAGCTTATTTTGTATCTTTATACCAAATATAGCATCCTCATTTGCGCTGTACTTGTATGACTGCTTCTGCTAAATAAAGAATTGGAATATTGAGTAGTATTGTTGATTCCCAAGAAATAAGTCACGAAAATTCCACACCACATTTTATTTTGAGAGTGGGTGAAACAATGTTCGTGTTGTGCATTGTATCAAGCTGCCTCATCATATCCTCTTCCCTTATGGATATTAACACCCGAGTCTCTTCATCGCTCCAAATGACGTAAGTGGAGGATGGACACGGGTTTTGCTCAGATATAAGTAACTAGGAGGAATTGCATTGGAGTATAGTTGTACACATTTAAACTTAGTACAATAAAGATGTTTTGGCAGTTGTTTGGAAAGCTATTTGCAAGTGTATTCTGAAGTACTGTGCAGTAGCTGTAACCACCTGAATTCACAAGCCCACGATGCAGTTTATCAAACATTTTTAGTAAAACTTGGTAAATACAATCTGTATGATACTTTACAAACTCTGTCCTAATTCTCCTTGATCTCTCTGCTGCCTTTGACACTGTCGATCACTGTATTCTCCTATCCTCTCTCGCTGACCTGGGAATCTCTGGCACTGCTCTGGCCTGGTTGTCCTCCTACCTCTCCGACCGCACCTACCAGTAACCTGGTGCGGCTCAACCTCCACACCTCACCCTCTGTCAACAGGAGTCCCCCAAGGATCAGTCTTGGGTCCTTTCCTGCTCTCTCTCTACATGCATGCTGCTGCTGGATATATAAAAGAGTTGTACGTTCTGAAATCAAACATTTTAGGAAACAGCTGTATTTTTGAAAATACATTGAAAGATGAAAGAGGAATGTAAACTGTAAATGTTTTGCCAGCATGATTGTATAAATGTAATTTGGAAGTGTGACGGATAAATACATGGTTAAAACTAAAGGGGAACATTTTATTAACCTGTGTCTCTTCGTAGGTGTGCAAAGTCCAAGTAAAAACTGTGGAGAAAAGAGCAGCAGTTTGTGCCTCCCACACTGATGATGCAAGAAAGAAGAGTCCCACCAAAGTCTGTATACAACCAAGTGCAAAGCTACTGCCAGGTAACTAGTTTTAAAATGACACGTGTAAAAATGGTTGTATATATCCGAGTAGTCTCCAGACAGTAACAATTTATTTTAAGTTCCAGAAGTAACCGTGTAATTACATATGAAATACCACATGATTCCCTACCCAATGTGTTCAATTCATAATAAATGAACTAAGCATTCGTTAGTGTTAAATCCTTCTTTTAGTAAAATCTTTTATATTCACAGTTCTTCTTGCTTAACATATTTTCTAGGGCGAGGCAGCATTGGGAGTAGCAGTGCCAGTAGTAAAGTCCTTGCACCAGTCAAAGCCCCAGTCAATGGGTCCGAGCTCAGTCCAGCATCCACCTCCTCAGCCCACAAGAAGAGCAGCAGTGAGGCTGCAGAGGCTTGGTTAGAAGAGGCCAGGAAGGAGGCAGGGATATCTAGACCTTTCACTGTAAGTTCACATTTATTATTTGTTTATTTAGCAGACGCCTTTATCCAAGGCAACTTACAGAGACTAGGGTGTGTGAACTATGCATCAGCTGCAGAGTCACTTACAACTACGTCTCACCCGAAAGACGGAGCACAAGGAGGTTAAGTAACTTGCTCAGGGTCACACAATGAGTCAGTGCTGGGGACCGTCTGGTTACAAGCCCTTTTCTTTAACCACTGGACCACACAGCCCCCTACATATGTACTTAGTAGCGTATTTCTTACCAACAAGCAACTGTAAAACTCTTCTGACTGACAATCAATTGCTTCATAATCTCAGATAACTTGCCTAAGAATCTCAGATAATTTGGAAGTAATTATTAATGTATTTAATTTCCTGCAGGAGCTGTCAGCAGATCAGCAAGAGCAGCTTCAGCAGCGAGCCGAGTACCTGAAACAGCAGCGGGACAAACTTCTCGCCATGAAGAAAGAGCAGAGACCTAAAGCGACCCATACTGAAGCAGCAGAGGAGCCTCCAATATTGACATCTGTGAGCAAGCCGGTAAGAAAAGCTTTGTAAGTTTAACTGACGGCCAACACAATCTTCACAAAACATTTTCTCTGAAATGGATCCGTTTTAGGTGTTTATTGTGTTTAAAGTGAAACTCCCTCATA
The DNA here is from genome assembly GCA_030684275.1 of Acipenser oxyrinchus oxyrinchus. NCBI lineage: Eukaryota > Metazoa > Chordata > Actinopteri > Acipenseriformes > Acipenseridae > Acipenser > Acipenser oxyrinchus. Next base: position 28,565,728 of record CM060252.1, read on the forward strand.
CAGTAGGTACATAAAGTACCTGTTGTGTTTTTTGTTTTATAAGAGTTTGTCACTTAGATTGCGTCATAGAATGTCAAAACGGCTTTGATTGGCTGATTTATAATGTTATCATTGTCCAGCTAGTGGTGCCAAACAGATCTTTAGTTTTAAAAGAAGAATGGAAGAGGAGAAAAACAAGCTTTTTCTGATTCTCAACCCCAACCCCATATATATATATATATATATATATATATATATATATATATATATATAGCATTGTAGTGTTGATTAACTTAAAAAAAAGTTTTCCAGTAATGCATGTTTTTAGAATTGCAAATATTTCCTGATATTGTGTCTGTGCCAGTCAGGAAGCGAACAGTACTTGATGGCAACATGATAGGTTTGCTTCACTGGCTACCGAAATGTTCCATTATCCCTTTATTGTACAAGACAGGGACAACTGGGTCATGGACATGGAAATGGAAATGGAAATGCAGCACTAAATGTGGGACCAAATTGGGTTAAGGCATGATGTAAAGTAATTTGCTAATACAGACCTTTTTCAATTTCTTGTTCATTAACATTGATAAGTTCTTCTTTTTTTCATTTATGTTTTATAGTTCATGTTTTTTTGTTTTTTTTTGTCTCAAATGCATACAGAATGCGGATATTTCTCATACAAACCTCAATGCTAATAATGTTGTAAAAGAAGAAACACCTATCTCAAAAAATGTGAGCACACCCTTAGTATAAAAGGAAGACAAGGTGATTTGACTGGCTTTAGTGGTGTCTGTGTGTCCGTGATGTTCACTTTCAAGTATGAAATGTAACCATTACCGAATGAGTATTTACTTCCTAAAGACCCGAATCCTGAAAATTGTATACCAAAGCTGCTCAGCGAACCTGTGACGCACAAATGGACTGTGCTCGCAGATCTCCGCGCCATTTTTCCTTTCAAGTACCTGATCGACGAGAGCCTTGTTCAGATAAGTACATTGTTGTGTCTATCTGTATATATTTTGCATTTATTGTGTTTTTACACAAATTATATGTGCTATTTAAACTAATCGCTTTAATATTTTTTTACTAATTACGCATATTGTGTGCATTACAGCCTGTTGCTTGTTATGTCCTACTGTGGCCTTGTCCCCCGTGTGAAGCCAGTGGTTTGAGTTGTTCCTTCCCAGGGATCCAGCAACCGGTCCATATCTATAAGCAGATTGAGGCAGCACCTGTACAACTGTATCTGTACACTGCATTGCTTGCGCCTTGCATCTTGCTCGGGTTCTATCCCTGTGAGACATACAAGGCCAGTCTACCTATGGAGGACAAGCCCGGCAGGTGCTGTTATTTCCTGGGGCCAGAGCCAAGGAGGCACTGGCTAATCACAGCTTCTGTGAGTTTTGTGCCCCTTTTTCCAAGGGCACACTTGAGAAACGGCTATCCCACAGCTTTAAGGAGTGCTCTGCGTCCTTTACTCTTGCTCGGCGCTCTTCCCCATCACCCTCTCTTAGAGAGGTGGTTGCATCCTCACCCAGTGGCTCTGTGCCAAGGGAGAGCGGACGACGCACCCAGGAAAAGTAGCCCAGGCAGGAAACTGTCCTCACGGTCTTCCTCATCCTCCTCAAGCTCTGCCTTCCCTTTCCCTTCCCTGCGGAAGAGAAAGAACAGTCGCTGTTCCAGGAGATCGGCAGACTCGCAGATGGAAAAGCTATGGTATGGGCAGCTGTTTCCCAACAAGGAACCGTTCTTGCTATATAAGCTCCTATCTAAGGATGCTGCCTGCCCTAACAAGCAGTGCCGGGTTTCTGAGGTGATCCTCAAGAGAGCCTATTCAGCTAGTGCATTTGCTGCACGGCTAGGGAACTGTAACAGCATCCTGGTAGCCTACCAGTCAGATTAGCTACGGTGCCTCTCTGAGAACCACAGACCCTCGCCACAAGAGCTGGATGAACTGTGCCTGGTTAACAAGAACCTGCTCCGTGTGTCCAAGCTCAATGGACAGGCTATAGGTAGAAACCTGACTCCGCTGGTACCTGCACATAGGCAGCTTTGGCTTTCTCAGGCACGCGTGCCTGACGGGGACAAAGCACCGCTGTTGGACGATACGTTTGGTCCCGCGGTGGACGAGATGCTGCAGCAGCGCTCTCACCGCGTGCAGGAATCAACTAAAGGAGCTGGTTCACCTGCTTCCCAAGCGACCACCTCCAGTACATAAACCAGCGGCAAACTGGTCCCCTAGGCCCCAGCAGCCTCAAAGACTGGCACAACTCTCTGCGTCTGCTGCCAGAGGTGATGTTCTGAACCGGCCTGCGGCTGCTCGCTGCGTAGGCTTTAATAGGTTCTACCAAGCCACAGGCTGAGCAGCAGCCCTACGAATTTGCTGCCACAGGCCCAGGGCTCCTTCACAGGGAGACATCTGGACTATGGGTGTCAGTGCACCACAGATATCTGGGCACTTACTACCATTCAGACCGGCTATTCGCTGCAGTTCAACCACGTTCCCTCTCCCTTTCGGGGTGTGACTGCAATGTCAGTCACGGACCCACAGGATGCCGCTGTGTTGTCTCGGGAGGTAGCAGCCCTGTTGCAAAAAACGAGCTATTCGCAGGATACACACCCTCAAGCTTTTGCTTTGGGCGCACGAGAACCTCCTCTCACTGTGGTCTGTGTATCTGCCCGGGGTGACAAACTGGGCGATGGACCTCCTCTAAAGGGAGTCCCCAGCAGCTCAGAGTGGAGGCTTCACCCAGAAGTGGTGAGCCTCATCTGGGAGGTTTGGGAGAGCAGAGATAGACCTTTTTGCCTCCCAGGAATCAACCCACTGTCCCCTCTGGTTCTCCATATTAGGAGGTAAGGATCTGCTGGAAATAGGTGCCTTCCCACCGCTCGCCCTGCTCCCAGTGTCTAGAGAAAATCAGGCAGGATTGGGCCAAGGTGCTGTTAGAAGCACATTATTAGCCCAGGAGACTGGTTTTCAACTTTGATGCAGCTCCTGAGTGGCCAGCTGTGGAGACTGCTGAAGCGCCACAACCTGCTCAGTCAGGTGCGGGGGACCTTATGGCATCCCAACCCATTGAGCCTGCAGCTCTGGGTCTGGCCCGAGTGGCGTCATTTGAGCCATCTGGGTCTGTACAACATGGTTATTGACACCCTACAAAATGCATGGGTAGCGTCCACGTGTTCACAGTATGGGTGCAAGTGGGGCGTCTTTCAGATGTGGTGTCTGCCTCAGTAATGCAAAAGCCTGCTTAATTTTTACAGAGGCCAGGACAAAGGTTACACTACCAATCCTGCCTTTTTGTCAAAGACTATCTCGACATTCCACGTGAAACCAATCTGTCGAATTGGAGGCTTTCCATCCACTTCTTTTCAAGTCTGATCGGGAGCGACAGCTCCATAAGCTCTGCCCAGTTCGGGTCCTGACATGCTATATTGAGAGGACCAAAAGTTGGAGGCAGTCCGAACAATTTTTTGTCTGCTATGGGGCGAAGTCCCATGGTCAAGCCCTGTCTAAGTAGAGGCTGTTCAAATGGATAGCAGACACAGTCAGGACTGCCTTTGAGCTGGCCAACTTGCCTCCTCCAGAAAAGCTCTTCCCATTCCACCAGGGGCATAGCAACTTCATAGGCTTTATTCCAGGGTGCATCTGCCAAAGTCATATGCAATATGGCGGTGTGGGCTACTCCCCATACCTTCACTAGGTTCTACAGACTTAATGTTGTAGATCCCCAAAACCCTGGTGTTAAGGACGGCTTCCCAGTTGAGCCATATAACACAGGCATAGAGGTGAAAAATGTCCCTCAATTTTATCACCCTAGCTACTTGTTACTGGGGTTTCGAATGGTACCCACAGGGCAGCCTTCGGCTTAGCCTTGTAACATTCTAATGGTTCCATTTCGTACTTGAAAGGGAATGTTAGGTTATTATCATAACCCTAAGATAGAAATATAACCATTAACTTTCAAGGTCGCTGCGGCCGTGATTGCAGCAGGCTTGAAGGAAAAATGACGTGGCGATCTGTGCATGCAGTACTTTTGTGCCCTTGGGGGCTGGCCATGACTGTGTCACAGGCTCGCTGAGCAGCTTTGTTATACAATTTTCAGGATTTGGGTCTTTAGGGAGTAAATACCCATTCGGTAATGGTTACATTTCTATTTCAGGTAACCAAGGTTATGATAATAACCTAACATTTCCTGTGATTGTGCACGTAAATTATTTTATTTTAATTTCATTAGTCTAAATAAAATGTCATTCAAAAGATAAAACCTTTTCAACTGGAACATTCTGTCAAGATAAATTTGCACTGTGCATGTGTCATCCTTGTGTTTGTGTGTGTTTGAGTATTATTATTGCTGCTAATGTCTAAGATTAAAGGTTTGTATGATTTGCTTAAGTTTGAATAAATATTGCTTCCAAGCATAGAGTTGGATCTGACACAATGCTGGCAACAAAGATTGAACAAAACCTAGTACCTGAAGAAGAGGACACTTTTAACATGCTCATAGAGTACGATTTAAGTGACAATGCTTACAAATGGCCTCAGGTATAGCACTTGCAGTGTTATATAGAGTACTATATGATATTATTTGATTAAGTAATAATATCCAACATAGGGGATTACCAGTCTGTATTTTGGTCATTTTTATTGTGTTGGCTGGGATTGCAGTTTTAGGTCAATCAAGCTATGTAATGTGAATTTTATTTTATACAACATTTGTATAAGGTACAAATTATAATTTCTTTCCAAGGAGGCTACTAAAAGTAATTTGGGGTGATTTTACTTAGAGGTTAAGTTAAAAAGGCTAGGTAAAAAATAGTGACACAATTTGTGTTTGTTACAGTGTGGTTTGCACAAGTGACCTTAAGTTTGATAACGTCTTTTTTTTTTATTAAAGGAAATTTCTGAAGATGAGAAAAAGAGGATTCAGAAACGAAAGAACCTGGCAGAAAAGCTTAAAGAAGAAGTAATCAAAAAATAACAACGGGATAGTCAGTTACACTGACATTAAAAGGCACCTATGGACTTCTGATTTACTGAACTTCCTTTGGTTTATTTTGTGCCAGAAATTTGGTGTGAGGAATGCAGTATTGTACACTGTACAATAGCAGAAGTTAAAATGAGATGAACATGCCCATCTGTATAGACATTTAAGTGTATGCTGCTTATGGGAAAAATAAAATTGTGTATAACACACACACACATATATATATATATATATATATATATATATATATATATATATATATATATATATATATATATATATATATATATATATATATATAGTAATTTTTTTTCCTTTATAGAGGTCTCAAATAATTTTAAACCAAGTTGCCTGTGAAAACTAAAGGAAATAGCTCATGTTGTTAATGTTCATATGGTGTTAAGATTTATGGTACTTAGTCAAAGTTAAATGAACTGTTAGACCTTCAGCATTTCCACATAGCAACAACTTTGAAAAAAGGAAGAAACTTCACTTTTTCCTTTACCAAAAATCTTGGCCTATCTTGCTGATTTCAGTTATAGGTGTTGGTTCCATTATTAATGAACAAGAGATGACTACTATACTTTTGTTTTGTTGTGTAAGCTGCACATAAAATATCTCTCTCTCTTGTGGAACCTTTTAAAAGGACTATAAAAATAGGTACATTTTCAATTACTATCCTGTTGCTTTTTTCTGTATCTGATTTATTGGATAGAAATTCAAAGTTCCTATGGTTCTATTGTGTTGCATTGTTGTAGTTTGTATTGGTTGTTAGAACAGTGCCCCCTCTCTCTAAAACTGAAGAAATTGTGCTATTACAAGGTAAATGGGTTACAGGGGAAATGGGAATACTGTACAGTCAGTGATAAGATAGGACCAGCACTACAGATACAGTTTTGGGTCTGAGAGTAAAATGTATTTTCAGGGGGTAAAATGCAACATTACCTTTAAGTCATGAGTAACCTCAATAATTCCTGTCCAATCTTTAATGGTAACTGGGTATGCATTAAAAAAGAGCCTAAAAAGGTAGTTATAAAACAGTTTAATATAGGCACATTTTTTTTAGCAGCTGTGACGATGGTTTTAGTTGGATTTATAGCTGGACTGGGGTGTTTATGCTTCCACCAGTGTAGCTTCAAGTTTTTCTTATTCTTACTGTGATTGGCTGCAAAGAGACAACAGGGCTAGCCCGAGATTCGCTAATGTTTGTTGGGTTGGTTTTTCTTGTGTAGTTTCCTAGTATCTGAAGACAAATTGTATTCTGGGAGATATAGTTGTTAGTGGAAGGTTTAGGGGAGGCAGGCAAGCTGTGCAGCAAAATTGCTATGCATATTTTTACGCATTAAATAAATGTACCGCGTATTTTTGATGCATAAAAATGTCAGGTACACAGCTTATCTGGACCACTGGATAGGACCCATCACATCATTAGCAATGATTTCTTTAGCAGGTTGGGCCTATTCTGCCAAACAAATATGTATGATGGGGTCTGATTACATTTGCAACAGGTTTTTATAAATCACTTTTTTTTTCTTTCAAAAAATCCCCTAAAACTACCATCACTTTTATCTGGGGCAAACAATTGTTCTGAAATGTTATAAAATTGGTATAGTACCCTTTGTGGAATTATCACATTGAAACATATTACATGCAGTAATACTAAAAACACTGACCTACAAAAGGTACCAATATGCAGCAGTTTTACTTGTTGCTGTATTTGAAATATTTGTATATCCTGAATTAACAAAAAAGGGGACCAGTAATATAAAGTTAATAAGAGGCAATAAATTCTTAGTACTCCTTTGAAGGAAAGAATGTTCAATCCCTACCACTCCTATTCATTTAACAAAACAGGATTTATGAATGTTATCAATGCAGATGTCTTTGAAAAACACAGCAGGGACCTGTCCTTGTGCTGATAGTACAATTTAAGATTTATGAGATGAACTGGACTAACCTTTGTTGGCAAGGCAAACACAAAATATACCAATAGCTTCAAGGCTGCGTCTAAAACATGTCTAAATTATTACAGTTGCAGATTTCCACCTTTTAAATAGGAATTAGTTTGGCAAAACAAAGCATTTGTATATTTTACATATTTCTGTAAAAAAAAATGTATCATTAAGGCCAGTCTCCACAGAATCTCACAAATGCATGAGCAGTTACTGTGTTAAGTGCATTTCTGTGAAAGGGAAAAACAGGGTTAGCTACATAATTGCTATTCAGTGCCCCAGTGTTTTTGATGTGGATGATCTCAGGACATTTAGTACTAGACAAATCCACAACCTGGCCCAGGTAATTAAACCAAACATTTTCTCAGAAAATGGTGTATACGCCAAATGAAGAAAAAAGATAAAAGTACTTTATAAACAAAATGGCAGCAGAGCAAAGTTTAAGCAAATGTGACATGTAAACTTTTACAGTGGTCCTTCAATATTCTATTTGTGTTTAACAAAACAATCCTTTAATCACCACCTAAATACAACTGAACGATTAGACAAATGCACCCAGTGAGAAGGACTTGTAACTTGGACTGGCAGAGAATATCAGTTGCCATATTCAGTCAGTACTAAGACAAAGACATCTGTGCAGCACATGCCATACAGTACCATAGGTACACATCTGTGGTGATTTTAGCATCTTTTATTTCTTCACAAATCTATTAACTTGAAGTTAAGCTCTCCACAGCAAGCAGGGATGGCATTCAGGCGAGGGCCCATATGGATGATTAGGGTAATTCACCGTTCCAATTGAAACTAATAAGAGCCAGAGGTTTGAGTTTGTGCTGAATGCTTGCCTTCTACAAAACCATCATCTTTTTAAACCTGAGCAGCATTTCATTGTAGGCAGAATATAGAATGTAATACAACGTATTAAAGCAAGTATGGTCAAGTACATGCACTGCTATAAATAATTAGACCACAAGAACATATGTCCTCATAAAAATATAAACGTGAAATACATGTGGGCATGTGAAAACTTCTGATAGAGCAACAATTGGATAAGCAGTTCTCTACATACAAGAAAAAACTGCAAATAAAACACACACATCTATAAATAACCACACAGATTAATATTAAATTACTATTCAAATTATGAAAATGCACAATTTACTATATTAAATAGTTACTTCCCCTGGTGTTTTGACAGAGGTTAAACATGCAAATCTTTATTTTAAAATGGGGATGTCTGGTGGTGCACTAGGTTAAATAAATCTGTTTGCAATACTCTTTGATGGTCTTGCACTTTCACGGTAAATTTCACCTGGAGTGAAAAATTGTCCCAACCTCTTCTGAGTCTTCTTTCCTGTAAGAAACCAACCAGCTGCTCCCCTAATGACTTGACCTGCTTTAAGCAAGTTTGATACTTTAACCTCGAACACACTTCTGAGGTGAAATGAAGTGAGGCAGCAACAGATTTCCTGGCAGGCAGGCAAGCAAACTCGACTGCTTTACCTAGTGTAGTACCAGATATGTTTTCCAATTAAAATACAAGATTGCTATAAACACAAGTTTTTTAAAAACTGCACCTTTAAGACCTATTTAGCAAACAGAAGTGGAAAATAGGTATGAAATATGAAATGTATTCTTAGCTACAACCAATTTAATGTACATCAAATAATTGTTAACTTACAAAAAAAACCCCAGATAATTCCATCTAAACCCAAAAGATAAACTGGTTGGACCATAACAAAAAATATGCAATACAATAAAAAAGACAAAAGTTATTTAATTATAGGGTCACATTTAATTTCTGAAATTTGCATCAGATTTTTTTTTTTTATCAAATGTATACAAATGGTGTAAAATGGTAACAGTGGTAGTTTATTCATCCATACAAAATAAACTTGTTTGTTTTGTGGAAAAACAAAAAATACACTATCTACAGACACCCCATCTTTTCTTAAATCCATACAGTTACCTACAAGGCTTCCCAAATGGGGTGTACTAGTTTAGATGGAAACTTACATTTTCTTTAGCAATAGCAAAAAACTAACAAGTACTGTATCTGTTTGACTGCAGCAAGTTTAACAACCAGTGTTAAACTCATAACACTTAATTGTAGCATCATTTCAACTATGCAATATACTTGTATAGGACTGGCTGTCTAAGCCTTTAAAAAAAAAAAAAAAAAAAACACAACATGTTGAGTTTTATGTATGTTAAAAATCACCTCTGCAAATAAAAACCATAGAATTTAGGATGAACTATAAAACAAAAAGCAGTCTGGGGCTTTGTCAGTAAGATGTTTGGCATTTACAGATTACGTTGCTAATATAAAAGGGGGACAGTACTGTCAACTGGATTTAACTTTAGGCCCAACTATGAATTTCTTAAACCCCATGTTCCGTCCCTGCTTAACCTTTGTTGTACTTGGGGATTACACATTTCAATTCCCTGACGTCTTAATCAAAATTAGTGTTGCCCTACAAAAAATAACACAACACAAGTAAATGAACCTGACTCTACCCATGATAAAACATATAGCTGCAACAGATTAACTATAAACATCCTCTATTTGGCTATAAAACTTATGGTTACTGTAAATTAAAAAAACAAACACATAAAACAACCTTAGCCAGTCTGCTTTCCCAAATGCATGGTGTAATTAAAAAGAAAGTGGTCCCACCTTTTGCTAAATGACATTGGCAGGTATCATTGCTCCCTTTAAAAAATAAAAAACATGGATGAACATGTACAGTACTTTTAATAAAATTATGAATACAAGATTCCTTACTGACATTTCAGTTCAAGTTTGTTTCCTGAAAGGGAAACCATTTTAAATGTCCGAGTCCTGCTCCCTAGGACCAAAGTTTCCCCAAGCCCTCCCCCAAACCTTCTGTAAGGTTTAGCCAATCAAGCTCTCATTACTAACCTGCAAGTCCTGCCAGCATGATTGGCAAACAATTGTTCCCCATAAATTGCAAGATTCAGTTCCTGGGAAGTGTTTTGTTCCTGCAGCAAAACTAAACCTCTAGCTGAAACATTGGCACACTGTTTGCTACTCCTTGTGTCATCTTCTATACTGATGGTTGTGGTGGGGGGAGGAGAGGTTCCTCTTATTCAGTCAGCTGTGGAACAGTTGCACCATTGAACTCAAAACAGACTGACTTTTTTTACCAAGTCCTTTATGATCCAAGACGGGGCCGTTTTCTTGGAGATGCTTCCTCCTCCTCATCTTCCTCTTCATCATCTGGGTAATCCACAAGCCCAACTAAACCTGCCTGCTGATTATACAGGGCAAAAAACAACAAGGTATCACAAATCAGCTGTGGAGTAAAGCATTACAATTTATAGGTTAGCACACATCTAGCTAAAACCTTGGAAATTATTTCAGAAGCTTGTGGTTAAAATGCAAACCAAGTAAAAATGTTTTATGAAAGTGCCCAACAACAATCCCATTTATTGTAGCCATTAGGTTCACAAAAAAACTAAAATTCCCTTAATACACCCAAGCGTAGATATTTTATTTTAATAAGTGTGTTTCCACAGGTTGAGAATCCTCCCCCACACATTCATTTATGCTATACTGCAACTGGGGCTAGTTAAATTATTACTGTATCTTTAAGATGTAATCAGGGTAGAACTAATACATTTGGCAATATAAAAATGTAACAATCCAGTTTAAACCCTGCTAACCTTTGTCATAACAGGCGCTGGTGAATTGGCAGTCTTTGAGGAAGAACTGTTAGTGCTGGCAGGCGAAGTTGGTGCTGCCGCAGATTTACTGTTGGTGCTGTTTGTTCCATTAGCTGCTCCGGCAGAATGAGAGAATGTAAACTTTAAGTTGCCACTTGAGGTCCTCTTTGGAAGGTTTTCTTTGTCCTCGCTTTCTTTAACTGCTACACAAGACAATATGTAATATTGAATCAACATCATCCTCAAAAGTGTAATTAAATTGTATCCATTTTTGGTTAGTACTTTGCAGTTGGAAATAGCAAAAGTAATTCTGGAGAATAACGTTTAAGTGTAACTCACAAGATCTATTCATAAGAATATTGGACATTAACAAAGAAACCTTAGTCTACCTATACTAGTTTTACTGAATTTTGTGAACAGAAAACTAGGGCTGTAATGAAGGGTACATTTTGATCTTCGAAGGTTCGGAACACATTACCGAAGGAAGGTTAGAACCTTCAATGGTACTCATTTGCATAATTTTCTGGTGATGTCACCATAGCTACTTGTTTATATTTGATTGAAAATCCTATTTTACAGGTAATCCATATAAATGGAATAAAACATTTCACATGCTGTTTAAAATACGTTATATATAGAACAGTAATTATGTTTTTATAATTTAAATAAAAATACAAGTTTATTTACACATAATTGAGGTCGTCTGGGCATTTAATAAAAAAATCCCAAACAGCAGAGGAGTTTCGAGACATTTCTTTCAATACAGCTTACACTATACAATGCTTGGCTGTCGAGATGGCGAATGAAAAAATTGAAAGGTTTGCTTTGGAGACTATACCCTGCTCCACACGTGGCGCCATATAGAGTTGCAACGTATAACGATTTGGTACTGGATTTTAATACAACTTTTGTATAATGCATACAGTACACCCTCGCCCTTCATTATAACTAACCTTCGGCTATAACTAAACCTGGCCCCTGTACCCCAAATAAAAAATAAATAAATAAAAAAATAAAATAAAAAAAGAAGTTGAGAAGATAAACGCACAGAGTCAACATCCACACTGGATACCACCTCCGCAGTGAAGTCAACTTTTTTGTCTTAATAAAAAGTATGCGTTGTGCAACTGCCTCGGAAACAAAAATAAATTGTGTTGCAACAAAGCTGGAAACTATATTGATAGTTTGAAAAAAGAAGTAACGCAGGCATATCTATGTCGTGAATATAGGTTGTCAAAAACTTGTTCAGCAACCATGCGGCAAAGCAATATTGATTAAAGAAAAAAAAGGATCTGATCAACTTTTCATGTCGGGCTGATTTGGAATAAAAGCTCAGTTTGGGATTCTTGCATGTTGGATTATTTGCTGCACTTTTAAACGATTCATGTCAGACTAATTCTGAATAAAAATGTAGCTTCAATTTGGGATTTTTGCTTTTTGTACTGCGTTTTAATTCTTTAACAAAAGCAAAGGCAGAATACTGCATACATGAGATAACAGGTACATGTAATTCTACTTGTATTCACAATATCACCTCATTAACTTACTCCAACAGTTTATCATTTATTTTGGTTGTCCTTTCGCTACAACAAACCCCTCGACAAACAAAAGGCTTGGATCCCAACAGGTTAGTTATAGCAAGGGTGTACTGTATTACATAATCAAATCAAGATAAAATTGTTACATGCGATTGACATTTAAAACGTGCGACTTACAGTTTTCACACATTGTCAAACGGTTCCTGTTAACACTAGAACCGCCACGGCAGTTATTTTGACGGTTTGAGGTTTTCAAATTTAAATTACTCTGCGTATCTGAAAGTTATACGGTTGTCCGTTTACGACTTTTCCTAAATACATGTATTAAATAGCCTGACAGTGTTTGTAAGTTATAATCCCGACCACCTAGAACCACCAAATGGGTCACTTTGACTGCCTTTTACACTGTTTTTATTTTGAATGTAACCTACAATATTCTATTTTTTATATATACAAGCCTGTTGTTCTTGCTACTGGATCTGGCAGACATCAATTCCTTCGTTTTGTACAAGGAATGCACCGGGGAAAATATCAGTAGGAGAGATTTCATCTTGAAGCTTAGCCACAGTGCTTCGGCAGAAACATTTCAATCAGAAAACTGCAAAGCAGCAGGCTGCTGCAGTTTAACCTGGATTCAGTGCTGCACCGAGTGACACATGCAAACTTTTGTTTTAAATTAAATAATTTAATTGTTACAGTTTTGTATGTACATATACCTGTTTACACACTAGTTTCTTTTGAAATGTTTATTTTATTATTGTATTTCATTTTTTTAAGTAATGCTTTATATGTGGCAAATTACAAATGAAACCCTTATGTTTAATTGTTAATTTAGGTTGAGTATAATGGCGGTGGTTCTAGGGGGGAAAAAAAACAAAAACAAAAACAGAATGCCACATGAACCTCTGAAGGTTTAAAACTACCTTTGAATCCCTGGCGTTTAATGAACCTTTGAACACTGCCCTACAGAAAACTAAAAGTACCTTTTTTTGCTTCAATAAACTTCCCATAGTTGCCAGAGAAATCTTCGTCAGTCTTTGACTTCTCTACAGGAGGTACAACAGCTTCACCTTCCTCTTCATCATCTTCATTAAACCACATTTCTTCGTCATCTTCCAAAGCCCTCGCATCTCTGCGGTATCTGTTATTACGCAGTATAGAGGGTACACTATGAATAAAGATTCAAAAGACCTTTGTTACAAGAGACGTAAAGAATGTACCTTGTCGGATACAATCCATACATAGGAATATAAACATTACATGGAACCAGGTCAACATAGAGAGCATGCAATACATTGTTTGTTTAATCATTGTCTGCAACACTTTCGTTTCCCAAATTTGACATTGAATAGGCAAGCCGATAATTGGGTGTCAGTAGCGTAATAAAGTGAGTCATTATGAGGTACATTATACATAGGGCTTCTGAAAAATACAATTAATAAAACCCGAAAAACAGAAGCTCTAATTATACACATGCTACAATTCAAACACGGACAAGAAATTTTGAAGACAGCATTCATTAGCCCAACCAATTAGAAGCCTGACCTAAATCCTTACACCTTAACTCAAAGGAATAACCATACCAAGTTATCACAACTTATTACCCATTCAATTAAATGGCTACCAATTGTGCACAGTACTATATAATGACCTATGGAAAGTTCCTTAAATTGCTAAGTGTCTTGAAAATCAGGTTGCACCCTAGAGAATTAAGTAATTTTGCTTCATAATCAAATTAAACCTGCTGAATGTTGCATTAACATACTGAATTACATACTGCTTTGTAGTTTTCCCACATACGTAACAAAACTGACAAATGGAAAAATGTGACATTTGATTAAATGTTAAATAAAATCTCTGTATCTATCTCTGTCTATTTTATATATACACACACATTATGTGTGTATATATATATATATATATATATATATATATATATATATATATATATATATATATATATATACACACATTATGTGTGTGTCTATATATATTATATATATACACAGTACTGTGCAAAAGTTTTAGGCAGGTGTGAAAAAATGCTGTAAAGTAAGAATGCTTTCAAAAATAGACATGTTAATAGATTATATTTATCAATTAACTAAATGCAAAGTGAGTGAACAGAAGAAAAATCTACATCAAATCAATATTTGGTGTGACCACCCTTTGCCTTCAAAACAGCATCAAGCATCAATTCTTCTAGGTACACTTGCACACAGTTTTTGAAGGAATTCGGCAGGTAGGTTGGCCCAAACATCTTGGAGAACTAACCACAGTTCTTCTGTGGATTTAGGCAGCCTCAGTTGCTTCTCTCTCTTCATGTAATCCCAGACAGACTCGATGATGTTGAGATCAGGGCTCTGTGGGGCCATACCATCACTTCCAGGACTCCTTGTTCTTCTTTACGCTGAAGATAGTTCTTAATGACTTTCGCTGTATGTTTGGGGTCGTTGTCATGCTGCAGAATAAATTTGGGGCCAATCAGATGCCTCCCTGATGGTATTGCATGATGGTTAAGTATCTGCCTGTACTTCTCAGCATTGAGGAGACCATCAATTCTGACCAAATCCCTAACTCCATTTGCAGAAATGCAGCCCCAAACTTGCAAGGAACCTCCACCATGCTTCACTGTTGCCTGCAGACACTCATTCGTGTACGCTCTCCAGCCCTTCGCGAACAAACTGCCTTCTGCTACAGCCAAATATTTCAAATTTTGACTCATCAGTCCAGAGCACCTGCTGCCATTTTTCTGCACCCCAGTTCCTGTGTTTTCGTGCATAGTTGAGTCGCTTGGCCTTGTTTCCAAGTCGGAGGTATGGCTTTTGGCCGCAAGTCTTCCATGAAGGCCACTTCTGACCAGACTTCTCCGGACAGTAGATGGGTGTACCAGGGTCCCACTGTTTTCTGCCAGTTCTGAGCTGATGGCACCGCTGGACATCTTCCGATTGAAGGGAAGTAAGCATGATGTGTCTTTCATCTGCTGCAGTAAGTTTCCTTGGCCGACCACTGCGTCTACAGTCCTCAACGTTGCCCGTTTCTTTGTGCTTCTTCAAAAGAGCTTGGACAGCACATCTGGAAACCCCTGTCTGCCTTGAAATTTCTGCCTGGGAGAGACCTTGCTGATGCAGTATAACTAACTTGTGTCTTGTTGCTGTGCTCAGTCTTGCCATGGTGTAGGACTTTTGACAGTAAACTGTCTTCAGCAACCTCACCTTGTTAGCTGAGTTTGGCTGTTTCTCACCCAGTTTTATTCCTCCTACACAGCTGTTTCTGTTTCAGTTAATGATTGTGTTTCAACCTACATATTGAATTGATGATCATTAGCACCTGTTTGGTATAATTGTTTAATCATACACCTGACTATATGCCTACAAAATCCCTGACTTTGTGCAAGTGTACCTAGAAGAATTGATGCTGTTTTGAAGGCAAAGGGTTGTCACACCAAATATGGATTTGATTTAGATTTTTCCTCTGTTCACTCACTTTGCATTTAGTTAATTGATAAATATAATCTATTAACATGTCTATTTTGAAAGCATTCTTACTTTACAGCATTTTTCACACCTGCCTAAAACTTTTGCACAGTACTATATATATATATATATATATATATATATATATATATATATATATATATATATATATATATATATATATATATATATATATATATATATATATATATATATATATATATATATATATATATATATATATATATATATATATATATATATACACACACACACACACACACACCTACCTATCCAGCCATCCATCTATCTAGAGAAAGATATCTATCTTTTTTAATGTCTCAATCCTAAAATTCTGTATGTCAAAATTTGACATGTACATATGACTCACATTTATCCCCATTGCTAGATGGTATATATACTGACCTATTCAGTCTTTGATTCTGTCTGTCCTTCTCCTGCTCATATCTAGTGTTCAGTCCTTTAAATGTCTGAACATATTCAATAGATTCAAGCGTTTTGTAGAAGTTGTCAATTATGTGTGCAGTGAGTAACTTAATATCCTCCTGTTCGAAAAACAAACATGAAGACCTTGAATTAGTAATCAACATATTACACAATTATAATTCATGTGAACCTCAGCACCAGAAGTAGAGGGATACAACAGAAAAAATGGTTCATGTATAAATCTGTCCTTGTTAATGTTGATAGTTATTCTAGACTGCAGCAAAAGAAATAGGCCTAGCGTAAAACAAAATATGCATCAAGGGGCAGGCCCTTTAGAGTCATGGTGCTCAAAAGGTAGCCTGGGGACCAGATGTATCCTGCAAATGACACACAATTATTAAAATCAAGATATGCATTAAACTGTAAATAACTTGCATGCATTAAACATAGATCAAATGCTGTACTTGTGGGTTATTCCTCCTATTAGGTTTTCCTAATTGTTATTTAAGGCACAAACTTACTCACTGCATTTTACCAATAACATTCAAGTGTTTTCTTTTCAATGTATACACTGATTTAGTAGCATCTATAAAAATTAGACAAAAATGTGTGCTCCATTTTACTTTACTTTGCTCTATGTATGTATTGTCTACAACCACTGCTCTATTAATACAAAAGAATTGCTACAAGTCACATTAGAAATACTTACCACTTTGATAAATTCAAAGAGTTCAATAATTGCTGAATTCAGAAGATTATATCTTGTACCATTGTCCAATAAGGCATTTATGACTGGCTCAAATAAGTTTCCTTTGATGATATAGCGATTATAAAACTCATCTTTCAGGCCAATAATCCTCCTCATAAAACGCAGGGCACCTGTAAAACACAACTGTGCAATTTAAAAAAAAAAAAAAAAGTTCTACCGCAACCTTAGTCCCCTCATTCCAAGCACATACTGTATGCACCACTCCTTAAAGACAATTGGATCCTACTACAACCTGTTAATACAAGTTTAGAGCTATCAGTATCATCAAAAAGTAGACTATGACTACATCCACATGTACCCGTTAAGGGTGGCAACTTTAAACAAACTCTAAAGCGGTCAAACATTTAATATGTCAGACGTTTAACCAATCACATGACGCATTTCACCAAAACACACATGTATTTGTTAGTAATAGCAGCAAGTCTGAATAGTCTGCTATAAATAAAATGGGTACTCTAATGCTTTGATCAAGTTTTGAATACTCATTCATTTCTAAAACAAATTGAAAAAATGGTTCTAACACCGGATATAAGCAACGCGTGGAAGTTTTTTTTTTTAAAGTTAAAAACAAGACCACTGTGCAATGTAATCTCTGCAGCACTTTCTTCACACATTTTTTCACAGTATTCACCAGGGATCCTAGGAATCTGTTTGCTGCGGAATAACACAGATTGTCTATGATAACACGGAAAAACGCAGATTTTTGTGTTTCGAAGATTTTTAGTTTTACACTTGGGAGGGGCAAAAACATGCAAGGCTTTGTGTTTGTTTGATAATAAGCAAATCAATACACGTATAACATCTAAACATTAACACAGGCAACTTTGCTTTAAATTTACATAAACATACCTGTCTAATGAAACTGCTTCCGGTATTCAAGTTCAGTTTACTTCAGTATTCAGAGCTGTTCAAAGTTGCAAACAATAAAAAAAAAAAAAAAATCACCCCTAAAGACCGGATCGAGTTTGGCAAGAACGAATTTCACATCGATGGTAATGTGCTGTTTTGTACATGCAGCAAGGCTGTAGGTTACACTCGTAGGCACACCATTGTAGAACACATGGGAAACGTGAAAAATTGTATGAAAGGAAACGTAAACAAGACGAGGCCGAAACAGCAGTTAAACTAACATTGAATATTTTTTATTTACTTATTTTTTTTAAAAACACGGAACTATTTTATCTGAAGCAAAAATAAAAGTATGTCTGTTTGTTTTATTGATTAATGGCACTGTTAAGGTTATAACTTGCTTAGTATTTGAAAGTGTAAGCATTTTTTTTTCTATTTATTTATTTAGCAAACACATGTATCCAAAGCGACTTACACACGTTACACTAATACAAGGTTACAGTTCAAGAATAATTAAAGTAATAAACTAAAATTCAACAGAGAAACAAGTGTAACAAGAATAATACATTGATACTTCCTGTGTTAACTGTTACCCAATAGCACTGTTTGTGTATCTTATGATGTGGCAGGGAAAACTCATTTTAGCCCTTTTATTTTACTTGCGGAATAGCGCGTATTTCTCTTTTTATTGGAGAATTTCATTTTTTTTTTTATTGCGGAAAACTAGGATCCCTGTTTATCACAAACCATCGAGTTAAATGCTCAATCATCTAAAATTCAAGCACCAATCTGCTAATTTGGAAGAAAACACACAATGTGGCAAAAAAAACCCAAACAAGCATTGCATCTTTTACAGGTGTACCGTGGTCAGGGATGCAATGCATCTCGGGCTGAAAAAAAACCACAGTATTAATTGCAAAAATTATTGCAAAGGGTATGCTTCCAATCAGTTTTGTTGACGGGGACAGGTTTTGAGAGCTTATGGAATGCATTAAACCAGAGTATACAGTTCCAGCATGTAAAACAACCATGGCTAGACTTAACCCTTTGCGGTCCTTTGTCGGACTGGGTCCGACATTGCAATTATTCCCGTCAGGTCCTTTGTCGGACCCTGTCCGACATCATTTTAAAAACGCAAAAAAGTCAGTTTTTCAACGGAAAAAGCCGAGAAAACCATTCAATGGCCGAGTGGGAACGAAAGGAGCTGAGACAAGCCGATAAAAAAAAAAGGCGTATCTCATGAATAGTCATAGTACCCCATTGGCATCAGATGGGCGGGCGATGGAAACAAGCTGGGAGTACAGTATCAGCACAGAGACTATCACGGACATTTGCAGAGCTTTTTGAGATGTTATAGCAATAAAATAATGACTTGGATTGCATTATTGAGGAGTTTGGTGATAAAACAAGTCATCAGGAGACGATTGATCGGTATGTACGACTATTATTATTATTATTTTTTATTTGGTAGCATATGTGAAAGCGATAGCAAACGAAAGGGTGGGGCGGGCTGGAGATCCCTAGTGAGTGCTTTGTTGATATGCAGGGCCATTTAAACCCGTTTGACTGTGAAAAAAACACTTTTAAACAGCTGCCTAAAATTAACTGCGCGTGAAAAAATTAATTAGACCTGGCGAGCCTGACGCAGAATTAATAAATGGACCGCAAAGGGTTAAAGATAAATGCAGATTGAGCTGCTGCTGCTGCTGTTACGGCAAGTTAGCAAATGTGCAAAATTTGCCATTACGACCAATTCGTGGACTGCACTGAAGTCTTAAGGAAAGTGTCATAAGTGCACTGTTTTTTGTAAAGACAGAAGAACAAATGCATAGGAGAACAGAAGTTTACCAAATGAAAGTGGCTTTCTTTACAACATGCTGTTTGTTTCAGAATCTTGGAAAACACTATTAAAAGCCTGGTTTATATACACTTCTGTTGCAGAATGCAATACGTCAGGAGCAGACAGCTAAAAGCTGTGCAGCTTCACTATTTGCTGTATGGGACGCATCGTGTCGCAGCACTTTTGATTGTGCGAAGTGGTCACAGCTGTTCTTATAAATACAATACTTTAAATACAAACTGCATTCGTGTAATTTGATACATTTAAAGTAGATGTGCTGAGTTTGTACCTCTATACAAGAGGATTAAAAAAAAAAAAAAGTGGCGTCGTTGCTCCGTCTTCTCAACAGAAAACCCAAAAGGGAGAACTTCAAACATTACTTGAGATGCGGGTATGTGACTGTGGGACATATTCCCTGAATACGATATTAAATACATGAATGTGTATTAATGATATAATCTGAATAATTAATGAAACTGCTGTGTCTTAGGAAAAAAGCAAACTGCTGTGTCGTAGGAAAAGAGCCCTTGGTTCCTGGCAGGAATACTGAACTGAAGATGACCAGGGCTAAGAGAGGGGCATCTGGACTGTGTGAGGCTGAAAGGACAGTGAAAAGACCGTAAAACTGCAAACACAAGCAGTTTGGTGCAAGGAAGACATAAAATATAGATGTCAACAAGTCCCAACTGCAACAACAAGCCGTTGGATGAAAGAAAGCAGACAAGACAAATCTCAAAGTTCTCAACGTTAAAACGGCGAGGTACACAAGTGACCTCATAAAAGTAGCTACTCAGAGTGAAAAGACTAAGTATCCAAGCAAAACTAAACATTTGGCGCTCCACATTAAATGCTAAACAAGGTGCTGTCACTCTGCTAAGCAAAGCTAAAACTCCGGGACTCTGCCTAAAAACGGACCAAAGACAGGACTCTGCCTGAAAACGGACCCAAGAAGAGAAAGCAAGCTGCAAGCGAGTCACTATCACAAGCAACGCGACTGAGGCCCGGCTGGAGGACTGCCATAGAACTTACAGCGACTGTTATCAGACAAACCAGTCTGGGTCTGCTGTACACCTAAAACCACAGTATCCGAAAAAAACTGTGTCCTGCTACTTGCGTAGCTAAAAAGATTCAGCGAAGAGGACAGAGCGGACGGGCGCTGTTGTGGATCCTATACGGAGGACTGAAGACTTTGTTACAGCTGTTTGTTGATTCTACAGTCAAAAGCAATAGTCTTTATATTATTGGTTTTGGTGTACTATTTAAAAGGTCTTGTGTATGTTGACGTAGCTAAAACTACATTTGGTGAACTTTCCATGAATGCTTGTTTTTTTGCCGCACCTTGCCCATGAAACCTGGGATTCAATTTTTTATAAAATATATATAGACAATGTCATAAAATTGTTTTGATTTGAGAGAAATTCGAAGCATTTGCCCTGGCAACAAGGATTTGCCCACAACAATGGAGGTGCTGCTGTTTCCCCACAGAAGCACTCTGCTGCAGTCATGCAATAGAAATGGTAACGTTATTATTATTATTATAATATTTTATGTAGCTGACACTACATAATATCCAGGAGCAACTTGCAAGTTCAATGAGGAGGATGTGTCAGATGGCATTCTTACAGAATACTGCTATATGCATCGATAGCCTTTTACGTTTCCATTTAAATACAGTGTTTCTGCTATGCAAATGTTAGATATAATCTTCATGAATAAAACTGTATCCGATAGTTTGTCTTTCAGTTTCATATGAAAGCTGTTTGACGTGCACGGCAATTCTAGGTAGTCAGAAAATATAGCAGTTCTAGTGTTAAGTAACATACTATTCTAGCAACATTATATTATCCAAAAATGTGTTGAGTATGATTATAGGTTTATCTTCACTGAGACAACTTTAACTACAAACACTGTTTGATCGAAGAGAACAATTAAATATAAAAAGGCTGAATTATTTGCACCAGTACATGGACTTCATCACAATACATACATACATACATACATACATACAAGTGTCTTTTTTTTGTTTTTTTACTTTGTAGCTTTTGGCAAGTCTTTGTGATGTTAAAATAATTTGCTTATTTAAGGTTTATTTGCTTAGAAAATACTAACAGGGCTGTCTGTATACAATCTAGAATGCAACATAAAGTGCATGTGTATAAATAGTTTAAAGTATGACACTGCATAGAGTTTATACGTTAATAAAAATGTACCAAAATGCACATCCCTAGTACCTGTAGCTTATTGACAGACACGTTCCTCCACATACTCTGAAGCCGTTCTCTAGATATGTAAAAATGAAAGTATAACATACATAACGTAAACATACATAAGTTGAGAATACTTCTACCAAGCTATAAATCACAATTGGTTAACTGTACTTACATAAGGCCAAGAATGTGTGTTTTGAGTTCATCAGTACCAACACCCGTCTTAACAGATCTTTGTTCATGATGTAGTTTTTGATGTGATATGTGTGATGTTCAACACAGAACGTAAGCAGTTCCAGAATTAAGGCCAGCAACTGAGCTGTCTGAAAGCTATCTAAAAAAACAAGGAGACAGAGTGCAACTAAAGTGAACATTTAAACTGGGGTTAAAACTAGTACAATTGGAACCATATTAGCAACAATAAGCAAAAACTTTAAAATCAACAAACTAATGTGACCCCCCTTCACATAAATGTGTTGTAGGCAACACATTTATAAAATTGGAATTGACATTTGTGTATTTTCTTTGTACCCTCCACTCTTTAGGTTTTCCATATGTATGATAAAAATGTATACTGTTGCGCTGTGCCAATACCACAGGAATGAATACTATTGGGAGCTTCTTAACATAATGGTTTCCAAAAAAAGTTAAAAAATAAAAGCAGAGATGAATCCTAATGCTTCTAACCAAGAGCTCAGGTTCTTCATTACAAAACAAGAATCTAATATGCAAAACCTAGCACTTACCAGGACAAATTGCACTAATCTTGTTGGATCCAACTACTGCATCTGACAAACAATCAAGTACAAGCCAGTAAAGATCTGAATTGTTGCCAAAATTAATTAATAACCTTTACTGATTTCAATGGTTGCTAAAACATTTGTGGTGCAATTATTTAACATGGTTGGTAAAGATTATGTGACGAATCAACAAACAAAACAAAAAGTCATAGAATAAAAAACGCAAGCAAACAAAAACAAATCTGTACTGTAACATACAAACTGTATGATTATGTAAAAGCACTTCTATGTCTACAAATATTTGTGCACACATCTGTCTGAATATTGAGATTTGGACCATTACAGGTTCATGTTACACTGTCAATAATTGTTTTGGTTAAAATAGATTTAAATACTCCCCAGTAGAAGTTTGATTGGTATAAACATTGAGTTAAACATTTAGAAGAACTAGCATTTTCACAAGTCAAACAATGTTAGATTACTCACATTCTGTCCACTTAAGCAAGATTTAGACACTTACCTTTTCCTGTTTTTTCTGCTGCTGTGTTGGCCAGAAGAGGAGCAGTGAGTACCTGCATGCAATACTTGTAAAAAAAGCTGAGAAATTCAGTCTTTTCCGTTTTCTGTGAAACAAGAAATTAACATGCGCCATTTGATTAAAATTATGGGTTCAAATAGTTTGAAGATGCCCAATATATTTAAAGAGTGTTTACCCCATAAAGCTTTCTTACATTTGTTGGTGCCAACATGTTCTCAGGATCAATTAGAGTCCGAAGGAGTCCCAATAATTGAACAGCTCCTCCAAGCTCAGGGTCAGCATCACATATCATTTGCTCAATGACCACATTTATAAGGAGAATGTCCTAGATGAAGAAAAGGAATGTGGATGACCTTGTGAAATACATTTTTCCTAATGGATACAATACCTATATCTGACACCAAGACGCATTACTGTGGTCACATGGTGTAAATTACACAACCATATTTTGTTATGCAAAACTAGTAGAAACATTGAACAGCTATGCACTAACTGTAAAAGACAGTCTGAAGTGAGTTACTGGACAACACTGGTAATAACAACTGAACAATAGACTAGAGCTGTGTGTTTCAAAGTGTGCAGGTCTGTAACCGATATGAGAAGGTAAAACACTTGTCGGTATGTACTGCAATGAATGCAGCTGTGTACTAAATATGAACAGAGTGTATAACCCAAGAATCTTTAGTTGCATAACATCAGTATGGCTACCACATTAGGAGGTCAATGTCATTGTCGCCAACACATTTAGCACACCATGTTTATATAACCCGGCAATGTGATCTGTTCACTTTAGGGCTCCCATGTGCAAATAAACATTTTAATGCATTCCTGTTGGACTACTGTAGCCATATGTTTTGGGTGATTGTGACAAAGAATGAATCTTGGTTATAAATCTCCCTCCCGACCTGTGAGGGGGCGCCGTGTAAAGGGAACAGAGTGACCCAGAGTGGATGGTCCGACAATTCACTCCAACGGAAAGGTGGAAGTCGGAAAGAGGGCGGAGCTACGGTACACCAAGTCATCGCCCCAGAAGGGAAGAATGTGGCAACTGCAGATTGGAGGAGAAACGGTTGCAAACCAAGGGGGCGTGACTGAAGGTACAAATAGGGAACGTGGCTAGGTGATCTGTTCCTTTTGTTATGGTTAAGATCGAACCGAGAAAGGAGAACTGTAAAATAACCTTGAGTGTTTTGTTTGTTTGTTGTGACTAATTCTACTCGTTTGTTCTTGTTAGACGGCTAACATGACCCGGTGCTGTCGCTTAAGGCCAGGACCAAACCCGGACAACACTTCACAACTGTGCACGAGTAAATTGTATTTCACCACTAGCACTTTAGCACTCAATCTGGACTTGCGATCCTGTGTGTGTGTGTCTGTGTGTGTTCTACTGTGTTTATTCTTTAGAACCGTGTTTATTGTTTCAAGACTGCAATTCGTTTTGGAACAGTGCAATACACATTGCTTTGTATTGCCTGAGATTATTCTTTGTGGTCGCCAGAACATGATTAGAAATAAATGTTTCAGTTTGGATTGTGAACTTTGTTGTCTGTCTTCTGTTTCGTAATCACATCACCTCTACATCTGCACACTGCAAACCACTTTGCCAGAGGGAAAGATTGTGTATATCATGTGAAATCCTAAAGGTGGTGCTATTAAAATCTATTAATCGAGGACTGCAATGCGTGATAAATAAACCATTTCAATTCTCATGTACAGACGATTTCTGCAAGATCACAGACAGTGCACTATGTTCTGCTTTGCACTACACAAGGTGGCACAAATGTATTTTATTTCCTATGCAGCGACTGAAGCAAAGAAGATATGTGCTTAAGTTTTTTTTTTAAACTATTAACCCTTTGCGGTCCTATGTCGGACCTGGTCCGACATTGCAATTATTCCTATCCGGTCCAATGTCGGACCCTGTCGACATCAAAGACGCAAAAAAAGGGTTTCTAGTAGTTTTTTCTCCGGAAAAAGCCGAGAAAACCATTCAATGGCCGAGTGGGAGCGACAGGAGCCGAGACAAGCCCAAAAAAGGGCGTATCTCATGAATAGTCATACTTGACCCTGGCATCAGATAACGGCGGCCATAAAGAAACAAGCTGGCTGTGACTGCATCAGTGCTCAGAGAATATCACGGACATTTGCAGAGCTTTTTTCAGATGTTATAGTAATAAAATAATGACTTGGATCGCATTATTGAGGCGTTTGGTGATAAAACGAGTGATCGGGAGATGATTGATCAGTATGTACGACTATTATTATTATTATTTATTTCTTAGCATATGTGAAAGCTATAGTGAACGAAAGGGTGGGTAGGGGCTGGAGATGCCTAGTGAGTGCTTTGTTAATATGCAGGGCCTTTTAAACCCGTTTGACTGTGGAAAAAAAAATACTTTTAAACAGTGCGTCTAAACTTAACTGCGCGTGTGAAAATAAATTGGACCTGACGCGCCTGACACGCACTTAATAAATGGACTGCAAAGGGTTAAAGAGTACTTACATCATCACTCTGCTGAGCTTCCTGCATAACAAACTCCCGTACCATGGATGGACTAAACTCTACCAAATAAGAAAATATGTCTGTTGCTGCAGCCCTCACTTGCAAATCATCCATGCCCTGTGAAAAACATACAAAATATTTTAACATATATATATTTTATTTAGTACACAACAAGCTGTAAATACATAATATAACATTGTCTATTGCAACTGACAGCTCATTTTAACCTGACATTAAAATGCATCCATGTCTGTCTGCATACTCTCCTACATACCAATAACTACATATTTTTCTCTCGCACACACAGGACAGAATTGATAGAAAAAGTACTAACCATTACTATTTCTAGAGCAGGAAGAATTCCCAAGTTAGCAAGAGTCTTGAAAAATGCATCTCTGTTCTGGGGTTGTAACGTTTGGGAAAATGCACAGAATTCTTTGAAAAAGTTAACCTGGTAGTAAATATAAAACAAACAATAGGATTATGTTGATGACATATAGATTTAACAAATTACATAACTTTAGTACCAGTATAGATCACATATTGCAAGATATTATTGTAGTGCTGGGTCAAACATTGTTAAATATTCTTTCAATTGAAATGAATATTCTTTCATTTTGAAATAACAGGAAAAAGCATAATTCGTAAATATTAGGGGTGCACCAATAAGACTTTCTTGGCCGATACCGATAGCCAATGGTTATCTACCCATATCGTCTGATACCGATAGGATACAGATAATAGTGCAGGTAAACTACTTGAACAAGAGATATAGGGCCTATATTTAAACTTCAATAATTATAAATGTTAAACAAGTAACAGATATTGTTTACTTGTTGTATTTATGGCAAAAATGAACAGGTATGGTTTACTTGTTGCATTTACTTCAGAAAATGAATACAAAGAATAAGATAGTATTATATATTGTGTGCTTGTTAGCAATTATACATTTGTTTTACAAGTCACACAAAAATAATACCACTTAGCCACTTGCTGTCAAACATTGTGTATTATAACTTCGACCTATACTGTACAGTAGGAAAAAAAATTAGCCTACGCAATGTCAACTACAACAACGGTCGCTAAATTCTTATTCTCTGCAACCAATGCAGATTAAGATAAACAAACAAACAGAGCAAGATAAACAAATTACAAAAGGTAATTCCCACTTAATTTAGAGAGCCCACAATTCCTTGGAAGTTAAGGAGATTGTTGTCGTTGCTATTGTAGTCTTGGTTTAAAAAAAAAAAAAGCTTTTCAGAGAAACTGTTTACGTTCAAGTATGATCAAGTGAGCTACGGAGGACCTGAGGTGATGCCAAGCTGCCAAAGAGAAAGAGACGGAGCAGAGACACCGCAGAGGCAGTTTTGTATCTAACCGCACATTGATTCTGTAGTTAAACAATCATTTGCCTGGTTAATACTATTTTCTTACAAATAAGAAATACCCCTATATTTATTACAGTTTTGTCAGCCTGAAACCAACTACAAAGCATTACTTAGGGTGAATGTTAGTCTGGTAACTGTATAGGCTACATCATGTACTCTAAACGAAGAAGAAAAATAATTAAACTATCAATGTTATTTAGGATTCGACCTTTTTTTTTTTTTTTTTTTTTTTAAAGCATCAGAATAATAATTTTACTTGCAGTTCATCATTGGATTTAACGTAGCATCAAGTCTGTTCTGCAAACAACTCGCTATCCTATTGGTTTTCAGAAATTTAAAAAAATCCAAACACCGCTATTTTGAGACCTATTTACTGCATTTTGGTCGCATGTTACACAGCACTTGGAAAATTAGTCTTAGTGTTCTTGTGTCATTTGTAAGCGCGCCTGACCAAACATTACATTCTGTGCTGGAAATTCAAGCAGGAATATCGGTGTACATTATTAAAATAACAAAAACTGCCAATAGCCGATTGTATTTTTTTCCCTTCTATCTGTGCCATGCCGATAGGCTACCCATTTGTGCACCCCTAAAAAATATGTATCGGAATAAAATAAACCTGGATACTCCATGAATTTGTCCGTTTTCTTTGTATGATATCTAATACATTTATTTATAAATTATGTTGAACAAGTGTGTGTGTTTGTTCGAATATTCATCCCAGCACTAAGTACAATAAAACAAATTCTTACCGTTACAACAAAAAAAAGTTTTCCATTTCTAAAGAAAGTTTACTTACCAGTTCACGCCTCTTGTCATCATCAGTTGCTTCATCTGTTAGCTGTGCAAGGACTTCAGACAAGAACTTCTCATCTTCCTATTTGATAGTACAAACACATTGAGTTACACAAAGATTGTGTGTACACACAGATATGGTGGTTTATAAATCATTTTGATCCCGTTACTATAGTGACCTAAACAATAACAAAATGGCACCATTTCGACCTGGAAAAAGCCACCACACCCTTCCCAAGAACCTTTACCAGCGTCTACAATTATGGAACTTACTTTACACACCGTACTCCACCTGTTTGAATCTCCAGAAAGTAATTAAAATAAGTATATATATATATATAAAAAAATTGTGTCAACTCACCTGCAACATGCTGACAATCTCAACCTTGTTAAAGAAAATAAAAGAGGTCAGCGTTGAAAGAAAATTCTCCTCAAAAACAGACGGAGTCGGCAAGATGATGTCCTGGATATACTGCACCCTATACGTTTGATGGATTTTCTGCCTCAGTTCAGAGTCTGTGATGGGTATTACCTCTTTAAACTTGGCAGTTTTGGTTAAGAACTCCCTGTGCTTTTTTGGCTGTACTAGGGAGGGGTCATACTCTAGACAACCCACAACGTCCATAATGCAGTCATCCGAGAACATTACCTCAAAGAGAGCTGCTTTGTTGAGGAACAAAACTCCTCTTATGATTTCATATAAATGGTGCAGGCCTTCAGTGTTCTCAAGGTCCTCGCAAACCTGGAAAAGCTGCAGCAGTTTCTTAATGTAGCCCTCATTCATTAAGGCCAGCGCAAGCTTTTCTCTGCGAATCGGAGAGGACAAAACAGACGTTACTAGATCAGCAATCTCTTCAAGTTTGTTAAGTTCACAAGGGGGGAGGTCAACCAGGTGACTTGTTTCAGGCATTTCTTCGAAGCGCTCTTCCTCAGACTCGTCAATAAGTTCCTGCGTGATTTCAACTGCAGGATCCTTTCCTTGCACCTGAAAATGGAGAGCAAATGTTTTCAGAATCAATGCTTCATCAAAAAATGAAATGTCCTCAAAATCAGCTTACCAGACCAGTGAATATTGAAATTTGGCAAGAAAGTAGTGTTCTGCAATACCTCATTTAGGGAGCCTCGATTCGATACCATGCACAGTATAATGATATTCGATACGATCACGATACTTTGGATCTTATGTCCATTACATGTTAAATGGCTGCCAAATTTATTTTCTTTTTTTTTTGTTTTGCAAGTGCGAAGTGCAGAAGAGACTAATACACAGTTAATAATGCTACAGCATGGTGGAATACTTGCTGTTTAAATATTTCCAGTTCCAGTGTATTTAAAAGGTCATGGTCACCGACTATAATAAAATAAAACTGTCTCTTCATTTTCATTTAAAATAGGAGGCTAGATATCTTAAGTAGAAGGCAAGAGGAGTATGGAAGTCCTCCCCCAGCGCGGGTGCAGGTGGCAACGCCACCCACCGAAAACGAATTTCAGCGTTTTACTGGGGTCTAAAACTACATATCCTGGGCCTAAATATGTGCCTTAACCATTTGCTGTCCTATGTCGGACCTGGTCCGACATTGCAATTATTCCTATCCGGTCCATTGCGTATCTCATGAATAGTGATACGTGCCCCTGGCATCACATAGGGGCGGTGAGATGATTGATCGGTATGTACGACTATTATTATTATGATTTATTTATTAGCATATGTGAAAGCGATAGCGAACGAAAGGGTAGGGCGGGGCTGGAGATGCCTCGTGAGTGCTTTGTTGATATGCAGGGCCTTTTAAACCCGTTTGACTGTGGAATAAAATACTTTTAAACAGCTGCCTAAAATTAACTGCGCGTGTGAAAATAAATTGGACCTGACGCGCACTTAATAAATGGACTACAAAGGGTTAAAAAAGGACCCAAAATTCAGAATAAGTGTATAACTTTGTAAATTTTGTTTTATGATTTTAGGTGTTGAGATTTAAAGAGCAAGTACAAGTTACTTGTGTGTATGAAAAGTAATTACAAAATTATTTATACATAGAATTTTAAAAACCACAAACTTGTCTTAGCACACAGTAAATTTGAAGGTAAGTAAAGTCCACATATTTCATGTGTGTAAGTTATGTTTTCTTTTCAATGAAGAAATGGTTTCTTTTCAATGAAAAGAAAAGGTTTACCTTTGATTAGTAGCTGTTTTATTGAGATGTGCTTCATGAAATTAGCTTTGAAGTAACACCTGACTATTTGTCTACATCTTGTTTTGTTGATGTGACGGTAGCAGAAGATACTTCCTGCTCCTGAACGTCACGACACCATTGTAATGTATCGAGTGTGTGGGAGGTACTTTTTTTTGTCCAGTAGCCTAAAGTCAGTGATCAGATGGGAAAAATAAACATTAGTAACCATGTGTTTTTTTTAATTTATTTATTTTTTATATAGAGTACCTGTGTGTGAATCTATTTTGATTAGTATTTATTAGGCTATATATTTTTTTCACCTCTCCCCATTTCTCTCTAGGATTTTACAGTAATGATTAGGGGGTTGGGGGGGATTTATACTGTATAACAAAATTAGATAGAGATAGATAGATAGAGAGATAGATAGATAGACAGAGATAGAGAGAGAGATATAGATATATGAGAGAGAGAGAGAAATATGACGGCTTTACAATTTGTGTTTTTGAATTATCCTCTCACAACAAACTGCATTTGTACAAGGTATAATTTTATTATTGCATTTTAATTTCTAATTTTTATTTGTACTGGGCAGTGGAGGTTTATTTTGGTCAGTAGGAGATTAAACTACTCTCACCAGTTCACAGTGTTCTCAGATTGGTTTTTCCCCCTCCTAAACCTGGGCTACTATTTGTATGTAGATAATTTCTACACAGGAATCCTTCTGTTTAGTGCCTTGTACACATCCCAAACAATGGCTTGTGGCACAATAAGACCAAACAGGAAGGGATTTCCTTGTCAATTGGTGGCCAAGAAACAGAGGTGTGGCAAAATCAGCGCTCTGCACTGTGAGGAACTGCTGGCAATGAAATTATTATTATTATTATTGTTATTTGTTTATTTAGCAGACGCCTTTATCCAAGGCGACTTACAGAGACTCGGGAGTGTGAACTGTGCATCAGCTGCAGAGTCACTTACAATTACGTCTCACCCGAAAGACGGAGCACAAGGAGGTTAAGTGACTTGCTCAGGGTCACACAACGAGTTAGTGGCTGAGGTGGGATTTGAACCGGGGACCTCCTGGTTACAAGCCCTTTTCTTTAACCACTGGACCACACAGCCTCCTTGATAAACATGTGTACCTCCTCACCACCATCCACGATGAGGCAACAATAGGTACAGGCATGCACACAAACAAGCCGAAGTTGACTACAATAAAAACATGGGAGGCGTGGATAAGTCGGACCAGATGCTGGAGCCGAACAATGCTGCTTGGAAGACCATGGCATGGTACAAGAAGCTTTGCATGTACATGGTCCAGATTTCTTTGTACAACAGCCATGTAGTGTACAGTACGGCTCCAGAGAATCGGCTAACTTTTCTGGACTTTCAGACCTCTGCGATCTCAAGCCTCCTGTTTGATGCACAACAAATGCCAGAGACGGAAAGAGTGGAAACAGTATTATTATTATTTATTTCTTAGCAGACGCCCTTATCCAGGGCGACTTACAATCGTAAGCAAATACAATTCAAGTATCACAGTACAAGTAATAATACAATTAAGAGCAAGATAAATACAATGACTTTGGTTCAAGCAAGTACAACAGTAGCAAGACATAGTGACGACATTTTATACGGATACTGCCGCAGTCTGAGAAAAAAGCCAAGCCACAAAAAAGGTGCCATGTGTTTCCGCAAGGGCATGCGGAGGGATACACGGTACTACTGTCCCCGCTATCCCTCTCAGCCAGGCCTCTGTTTGGAGGAGTGTGTTGAAAAATACCACACGGTACAGGAGTACTGGAAAGACTAAATAAACTCTGCTGTACGGTTACTGACTCAGGTACAGTATACGATTGTACAGTTCGGACTTCATCACCAACATCGCTTGTAAGCGCGAAACTGATTGGTCCATCGCGATTCACGGTGTCCATGGAATCATAAGCCTGGAAATGAAATGCCTTCCGAGAAGGAATGTTTTACTATAGCAGGGCTCGACACTAACAGTTGCCGGGGCAACCAAAATTCAGCCTTGGGCAACTTGAAAATGGAGACAGAGAGAATTAGTTGCCGAGCCGGGCAACCACAATTTTGTTCGTTATCAGAACCTGTCTAAATATAAAAACAGAACTTACACTGACTTGTAATAATCTGATTCGATTAGACATGCATGACGTCGACAGAAACACAACATTCTCACCGTTATCTGTATAAACTGTCGGATTCGCCCCAGTATAACCGAGTATGTAAAAAAAAAAAAAATGAGTCAGAAGAGCCCTTTTCAATTTTAATTCACCCCTTCCAAAAAAATGAAGGAAAGCGGCGATCAAGAAGAGGACTGTATCCCCTCAACATCATCAGTCTCTGCTGTGCCACAGGCTGCTGGTAAAGGGGATGCGACAATTTCGTATGAGGAGAAACGGCAACGCAAATTCCAGGTTAAGTGGAACAGATGGTGGACAGCAGGGGAAAGACTATATGAGTCTGAACTGATGCAACGTATATCTGTGACAAAGTGATGCTGTATATCACAATGAAATGTTCAATGTTTGTTGGCCTGGTTAAAGGTGTCTGCTTGGTAAATAAATACTACATTAAGAAAATAGCAACCTAAATTTCATTCCGGGCAACCTGAATTTTTTTCTGGTTGCCCTGTAGGTCAACTGAAAAAAAAACGTTTCTGTAGAGCCCTGACTATAGCAATAGTAAAAAAAAAAAAAAAATTAAAGGAATGTTTTTCGACTTAAATATATAATTAATTGTGGAAATTGCGACTATTTTACTGGAAGAAAATAAATATTTTGAATACTATTTCAATGGAACATACGATTTTTTTTCCTTTCTGAAATAAATATTTTAGATGGCTCATCTGGCAAAGCAGACAGCAATTTAGCTGGCCGCCGGCTGGAAAAGAGAAGGCTGAAAACTGGTAAGAAAGCGCAACACTTCAAAAATACTTCAAGAAAACTTCAAATACTCCAATTACAAGGACTCTCAATTATTATTATTATTTATTTCTTATCCGCCGACTTATAATTGTTACAAGATGTCACATTATTTTTACATACAATTACCCATTTATACAGTTGGGTTTTTACTGGAGCAATCTAGGTAAAGTACCTTGCTCAAGCATACAGCAGCAATGTCCCCGACTGGGGATTGAACCCACAACCCTCCGGTCAAGAGTCCAGAGCCCTAACCACTACTCCACACTGCTGCCCTAATTCTTATACATAACAAAATAACACAGAAATACTTTCCTTGAAGCAGACTTTTTATAACTAGGCCAGATGTTTTACTGGGGAACTGTTTTTTTTTCTGTCAGATTCAGAACTTTTAAAAAAACTTGTTTCCAAGAACTGTGCACATTTTTATTTGTTATATTATTTTTTTATTTTATTTTTCACAGGGCTCCAGACTGCAACTCCTTCACAACCACAGCATACAGCTATAGGATGGGTATCTCAAGGCATGCACTTTCTAGAATCTACACCCCAGACATTTAACGAAAACCTGTAGTCAAAACAGCGTGTTAATTTTAACGCACCAGTAGTGCTTACTCTCCGATTTCCTAATATTTTCCCATAATTTGCGTTTGTATTCTTTATTGAGACATTTTTTGTGCTGCTTATCATAAACAAGATATTCTGCACTGCTATAATCAGACGTTCCCCATCTTGCCTGTGATATTTGACGCACAAGTCTGAAAACAAAAACAGCAGCGAAACGTTGGGTGTAAAAAATGCGGTGAATAAAGGCATAAAGCCAGGTCCACACCTGAGCGATAAGTTGCGCAACTCAGTTGCTCCCGAAATCGCGCAACTCAGTTGCGAGCAATTGCAGTGTCCACATCTGAGCAATTACATGTGCCACAAGGTTCCCGCGTCTACAAGATTCATTTTTTTATAACTGAGGTGACACTTTTTTTTACATTTTTATTCTATCTACAAGGTGAAGTATTTTTTTTTTGGTTTTGACAACTGAGTTGACACTTTTTTTTTTTCTTCTTTCCGAGTCTACAGGTTTAGAATCGTATTTATTTTATTTATTTTTTGACAACTGAGGTGACACAGGTCGTAATGTGTCCAGTAATTAACGAGGAAGAGTTGGCTGTTATTTTTTCAACTGTTATTTTAAATACCATATTCCCTAAAGAAAAAAACAAAGCCGCGTAAAAGCTGGAGGAAACCGTTTAATTTTTTTTTTTTTTACCGCCGATATTTTTAAAATTAGAGCTTCTTAATATGCAAGTCGTGCAGTCAGCATTATAAGAACCAATCAGAGTTGGCGAATTGCCATGTGATCGCCTGCGTCTACAGAAGTCGCTCAGCTGGTTGCTTGGCTCTACTTCAAGCAACTGGTTGCAGGGACGTCCACATATAAGCGACTCGGCTGCAAGCAACTAAGTTGCGCAACTGATCGCTCAGGTGTGGATCCAGCTTTACTGTGGTTAGTAGGGCTGGGCATCGGCAGTGTCTTCACAATACGATACGTATCGCAATACGGGGGTCACAATACGATACATATCACGATACAGTAAATACAGCATAAAACATAAAAACCACACAATTGTCTCATTTGTTTGTGCAAGTGTTTGCTGTAACACTGGTAAAGCACTTTTGGTCAAATACCCTTCACAGCCTGTTTTGCTTTTGTTTCCTGTTTATTCTTTAAAATATATTTATTTAAAACAAAACATTACAAAACCAGAGCTTCAGACAAAGTTTGTCTTAGGAGCCAATGGCTTCAGGCCAAACAAAAAATGGTTGCCAAATTCAAATGCTGGGTGCCACTTTAGGAGCAAGTTATTTGCTACCATATTCAACTGCTTAAAATACAACAACTTGTTAAGACACTAAAGTGACACTAAAACAGTAACAATGTCTGTACTTGCGTGTTTGTTGGCTCATTCTGCTGAATGGTTAATCTATGCAGCTCTTTGATGACTGCAATGAAATCAGCATGTTTATATTTTAAATAGTTTGCAAGTGTTGTGTCTGGAATTGGTGACTGCTCCTCCTGACTGTGAAATAGCATGTCACAGCTCAATTATTATTAGTTTATTTATTACCGTCCTTTTCGCAGTTCAGTATATTAAAACAAGTGATAAATTGCATCCCATCCCCCCATCAAACCGACATCACAGTGCATTCAAATACTGACACATGCTTTTAAAAGGGAGAGGCAGCATTTTTGAGTTACAGGCGCTAAATGTGCCTAACCTCCCAAAAAAATGGCTTACAATTTATTTTTTTTGCTGCATTTGCAACCATTTGCAGTCTGGAGCCCTATAAATACTACTAACAACAAATAAAAATGTGCAGTTCTTGGAAACAAAGGGTTTTCAAAAGTTCTGCATATGATCAAAAAGAAAAACAAAGTTATCTAAATGCACATTCTTTTTAAAATAATTATCATTCTTTTACATTGAGTTTTTTCTTGAGGAACCGTTGTCATCTGGCTGAAATCCAAAATAGTTCCACCCCAAGCTTTTCTCCAGCATTCGCCATTACAGCTGTAGTAATTTAAATTTTTCCAGAAGGCGCAGGGTAGTTGGTTACTTCCACCAAAGCGGAAATGAATAAACTTGGTTCATACTGTTTTTAAAGCACACAAGTGCAGAGTTTGTTTTAAAAGGTGGGAGAAAGAAAAAAAAAACCACGGTATCCATGGTAACCGTGATACTTCCGATATTTTTATTTTACCCTGGTATTAGGTATCAGAGGATTTTGGTATCATGATATACAATAGTATCGATATACTGCGGAACACTACAAGAATGACTGAAAAAGAATACTCTCGGTGCAAATATCACACAAGCAGCCAATAACATGAACAAGCTTTAATAGCATCAATTAATTTGCATCTGATGCCAACAGCAAACTAGCCAGTGCTACACAGACAAGTAGTGCTACTGGTAGTTTAAGGAACATGTTCAATGCAAAATAATAAATGAATAAATGACAGATTAAAATAGTAAGATAACCTTCTCCCACCCTAGCAAGTTAACAATATTAAAATAAACAAATGTACTTGCATACTTCCAATAAAACTACAATATAATTTAGCATTCATGCAACAAATACAACTTAGATAAATGGATAGAGAAGAAAAAAAAAACAGTAGAGAAGACAGAAGATCAACTTAAACTTAGTACCCTTAGCTGTGGACAGACACAGAATTGACACAATAGATTGTTTAACAAACTATTTGTTAAATATGGATGTATAACTGCAATGAGAAAGTTCTGGGGATACCAAATATTGTCCTATTTAGTGAATGAAAGGCAAACAAAACCATAAGATCTCTGCCTCCAGGAGTTTAAAAAAAAAAAGCAAATAATCAAATTATTGGAACAATGTGTTTTTTTGGTTCAACAAAACAAAAAAAAACATGTCACACTTTGTCTAAATATGAGAATGAAGTACAGTAAACAGCAAGCATTTCACGTTCTGGTGTTTTTGAAACGGAATAATTTACTCCTGGGTCTTAGACAAAACTACTGAATACCGGTACATGTCCCACTAGCTAGCTAATTTGTGTTTAAAAAAAATATTTTGGCATTAAAAGATCACTACTGTATATGCAAATGAAAGCAACACTGAACATTTTTGTACATGCACACACACAAAAAACACTTTCCTCCAGTTTTTTTTTTTTTACAAATAGATATTTACTATACCTGACAAATCTTCTCCCAGATTTCATCACATCCAGCCTTTTCTTGAAAACTCAAAGCCAAATCATAATTCTCAGCTTCAGACCAAACAATCAAGGTGTCCTGTAACAAAGTTTAAAATAAATAAATAAATAAATAAATAAAATAAACAGCAAATTCACCTAACACTACATACAAACAGCAAGGATGATTATACAGAATATGGACTGATAGTTTTGCTTAAATATCACTTATTTTCTACAAGGATCATTTCAGCCCGTTTAAAACTTGACTTACTGCTTTACTAAATGGTGTTTGGTATTGAAAGCAAATTGGCTTATGTATTTAGCTGGACTAAAAAATGGGCAATTGTGAACCACTAACTAGGAACAAACTCGGAAAGCATGTTAAAATGCAACAGGACAATTCCTGTTGATCAACAATATAGATGATTCAGGTGTTTAAATGTAAAACGTAGGTGTTTCTTTAAAGTGCTACAAAATGAACGTATTAAATGAAAACTGCAGCACAATCCATTCTTCAAACAAATGACTAAAAGTCCACTGTTTGGCAGTGAACTACTTTTTGCATTAAAAGTACTTACTTGTTGCTTTTGATATGCTGTGTTAGGGCTGATTTTGGACTCCAGAAGAAGAGAACCTAAAATGAAACCTTAAATTAAGACTTCATATATAAATACCTGTGTAATCATTACACACTCAAAAATAAAGACGCCATAATAAAATAAGCAATTAATGTTTTTGTTTTAAACATATTGGGTCAAATCATGTCCCTGGAGTTACTAGGTACTGTAGTAACTGGATTTAAATGCAAGTGCCGCCGAACAGAAAGCAACAGGCCCACGTAGTGCTTACCATTACAGTTTGCAACTCAAAACAGTGGGCATTACGAAACTGAACCCTCAACTTGCTCTTCTGAACCCGTTAATTTATATACTATACAATAACCATTTTAATGCCACAGTGCTCTGTGACGTAGTTTGGTCTGCGTATATATATATATATATATATATATATATATATATATATATATATATATATATATATATATATATATATATATATACAGAGAGAGAGAGAGAGAGAGAGAGAGAGAGAGAGAGAGAGAGAGAGAGAGAGAGAGAGAGAGAGAGAGAGAGTGTTAAGCACGAAATGGCTGTTTGGTACGACTTTTAAATCAGTTATCAAAGCAAGGTGGTTTTAATAATCAACAGAGACCATGCCCATGTGTGGTTTTCGGGTAGAAAAAACCCCGCAGATGTCATTTCTACTTGGAGAAAATTGTGTTTATGCACTGAAGCAAAGATACTCATTTCCTTCGCAGAGAACACAAGCAGGATATCCAACTTAACAACTGCAGTCAGCATTTGTCAAGGTTTTCCCTTGGCTGTTTAGTTTGTTAAAACCCAAGTGGCTTTTGGAAAGTAAAAAACCTTTCTACTCGTATTATTATTTCGGTTTGAAAACGGTCACACCGTTCAACCGATTGTTTATCAGCTGTATTTTAATTAGTTTTGGGCCTATACTTGTGTATGTTAAAATGTAAAACTCGTAAAACAAATAAACGCTGTATCCTTACCATCAGACTCTGCCCGGACTAATAAGGCCATTCCCTTTAGGCGCTCGACGTAGGTAGAGGAGACGTGCCCGGTGCCCCTGTCGTCCCATTGTCGGTCTTCATTCAACGTGTACACCTTCACACGCCGCCGCGTATCCGACATGATTGCTCCCCTTAACAGTGCTTTTCTTTGTATTTTAATTTTTAAGCCAGCGATTTAAACTTTCAGCTTCAACCCGCATGTTCCAAACAAACTACTCAAACCACGGTGGTAGTTGTGAAAATAACTAGGGAAGTCAAAAGTGTATTCTTTAGTTTTGGGGGAAATAACTTCGTTTATGCGTGAAAAAGCAGTAACTCTTCTCTATTTCCTTTTAGACACATAAAAACCAGTCTCTGTGAAAACCTACAACCTACCATCCGCCATCTTGTAACCCGATCTTGTGTCTTTTCTTTTCCTACGTCAATCAAAACGGAGGCCGCCGCGGGGTCTCCTTGCAGGGGCTACGGAAGCCGAACGTGAAACTGAAGGAATGGGGAGTAAATTAGTACGCAGAGTTTGATGTTGCGACAGTAAAATACCACCAGGGTACCTTTTTTGAATTGAAGACAGTTCGTTTTCCTATTTGTATTTGTTGCATGAATGCTAAATTAATATCGAAAACAATATATTTATCTTTAATATTATAAAATAACATGCATGAGTTTGATAAAAATAATATTAAACAAACAATAGTATGGTAACCCATTCCTTCTTTTTACTTAATTGGAATTGACACATATGTTGATCCAATAAAGTTAGCAACATTGTATTTCTTTCTTGTCTAAATCAAATGGACAAAAACAATTTGAAGTTTTTTTATGTATTAGGATAGCAAAGTGCAGTAAAGCTTAGTAAGATAATGGTAAACACAGTGCATCTCAGCGACATAAGTATGGTAAACCATGGTAAAAACCACGATAAAGCATAATATTTAAACAGTACTGCAGCACATTTTACATAACATCCACTTTACTACACACTAAAAAGCCAAACTAAGCTAAATATAAAAACACCATATATCTCGCGTTCTGCAGTGGAGTGGCAGCCAGAACCAGTCACTCGAACTGCGTGTCATGTTAAAAAGCCCTCTCTAGGGGTTATACCAAAATTGATAAGATTTTAAATCTCAAAGCTCAAGTACATGCAAGTTTGATGAGGTTATCACTTGGGGGTTGGTGGATTTAGGGTATCTAATATAATCGAAACTGTTAAACTAAATAATGCTTACTATATTGGGAGCCAGCTTAAATTATTCACTGTAGGCATATTTTGAGTTGAAGAAATGACCAAGGGAAATGGCCCTCCAATACTGGAATTGGTCTCCCCTTATTGTGTAACATAACACTGGTTTGAAGTCAACTAAAATTTGACAAGCAATGCCGTACATTAATCGAAGGGGTGGGCACCTGTTGCAGCAGGAGGTTAATGACCTGAATTTTCACATCAAAAGTGAAATTCATTTGTTAGTCTCAAAGGCTAGTATCCCTTCAGGGCAGATTTGAGTAATGCTTGTGGGCATAGTAACACTTGACATTTTATGAATATAAAAAAAAAGAGAACAGAGGGTGAGAAATGTTGCAAAAGAAATTACCATATAGGAAAATAAAGGGATGATCCCTCTCACACCCGAGGTTTAAACTTCATTGACCAAAGAATAAAA
This sequence comes from Acipenser oxyrinchus oxyrinchus, assembly GCA_030684275.1. Lineage (NCBI taxonomy): Eukaryota > Metazoa > Chordata > Actinopteri > Acipenseriformes > Acipenseridae > Acipenser > Acipenser oxyrinchus. Next base: position 28,605,531 of record CM060252.1, read on the forward strand.
CAAATCTTTATAATTATAATACTAATACTAATAATACTACTACTAATAAAAACAGCATTCAACAGTTAAGGCTAACAGATATATTTTAAAATATTTTATTTTAGACAAATAAATAGAAAATAGTTAAATGTATTAATCTCAGTGATTGCTTAAAAAAAACACACAAATAAAATGTGTGTATTTGTTCCGTTCAGTGGCAAATGTATAACACACCCATTTATTAAGCAACGTGTTTAGTTACAATACATTCTAATGCATAAAAGTAACAGTATGGATTACATGTGGTTTTATAAAACATTTACATACTTCCAAATCAAAACAAAGTCTAAATAAGTAAAATTACACATATATATATATATATATATATATATATATATATATATATATATATATATATATATATATATATATATATATATATATATATATATATACACACACATATATACACACATTTCTCCCCTCCCTAGAAATATCCAGCTTTTGTCCAAAAACATGTTTTTGTAAACACATCTTCAGTGTCCATGACTCTTGTAGGTGCTAGAGTTAAGAAGCATTTGAAGCTTGTGAATTGCTTGTTCCTACTGCAATGCTAAATTTGTCACTCAGGGTTTTCACAACGGTTGCTGTCGGAGATTGCAGTACTTTACGAGACAGTCGCATCCTCCCGTCTGTGGGATCCCGACCAAAGTATTTGACCTGCCGGGAAAAAATGATGCTTTAATCTTAGTTGGTTTGTAAATAAAAGTAGATTACCAATTAATGAAAAGTCTATTTTTCTAAAAAGCAGCAAATACATGAAAAAACACAAACACAACACGCCATACAGATAAAACAATGACATATACCCGTTACCACACCTTTTAATACAAACTAGAGCTATCAGTAACCTGAAAAAGTAGATCACTATAACCTCAATACATCTACATGTTCTATCAATACACTGTGTTAAAGAGTTGACATTCACAAGTTTAATCATAATTGGATAAGTAGTTCTCTAGATACACATACAAATAATGTAAAATAATAAAATACAGTGTATATATAATAGCAGTTCAAGTTAAACGTTGTTTTGTTTATTCTCAAAATAAATAGTACATAAAGTTGACACCATAATTTAATTTCTTTTTTTCTTTTTTCATTCCTTGCCATTGCCGTTTCTTCACAGTAAACGGTGGCCATGGACACATTTTCATAAAGTAATAACATGAGGTTTACTTGTGCCTTTTTGTAGCTGAACAAGCAAACGAAAACTGAAATGTAACTTTAAACACTTCAAATAAAATAAAACGTGGAAATGCCGTTGTAAAAATAAGGGGAAAAGAACTCACTGTTTTGGTTCTCGTTTATTACATTCCACATAACAAAGTCCCAACAAAAAAAATATAATATATACAATCTATATAAAAATCATTACACAACATTTCCAGCAAGTTGGGCAATGTTTAAGCGAGGCATTTCAGAATGACGTGCTTGCCTTTTTTTCTGTCCCATGAGATTGTGACTCGCTCTAAAGCAGCACAACGCTTTTTGATCCAGATGGCTTTCCATAGAGATCACTATGCATGCGGCGCATAATCTGGTTTGTTTACTTTTTGCTGTCTAAAACTTTTAAATGGAGGCCTGAGAATTGTGAGGAAGGTTAACAATCCGAGATTGACTGCCAAAGATATTCAAAGTGAATTGGCTGCAAGTGGGACTGGGGTTTCCATTTCAAGCATAGGTTGAGAATTGCATGGAAAACTTCACAAGGACAATCGCTTAAAGATTGCAAAACGGCATTTGAATGATGGATATGAGTTCTGGACAAAGGTTTTGTGGAGTGATGAAACAAAAATTGAGCTATTTGGTCAAGCTGATAGTCGTTACGTTTGGAGAAAGTCTGGTGAGGCGTACAAGGAAAGAACACCATACCTACTGTCAGCATGGAGGTGATAATATCCTTCTATGGTGCTGGGTTTTTTTGTTACGATAAATGACGGACATTGACAAAATGGTTTTTGGTTTCTTTTTAATCACTCGATCATTCATCCTTGACCATGACACACTTGAGTGACTATGACTGAAGCATATGCACTTAATCACCTAATTAGTGAGACAGTTGATTGGTCACTGGATATGGAGTGACTTCTGCTGTTGAATTGCAAACTTGAATAAAAGCAATAAAGAAAATCACAGAAAAATAAACAATATGCCACATCTGTCAACAGAGCAGCACCGTCGTGCAATCGGCATGTTGGAGGCTGGACTAGGGCAATGTACTGTGGCAAGCCGTCTTGGGTGCTCACAGCCAACAATTTCAAACCTGGCGAGATGGTATAACCAGACACACACTGTCAATGACAGGCCATGAACTGGGAGACCAAGAGTCACAACACCTGCCAAAGATCGACAGATCATTTTGCAGCATCTTCGTGATGTCAGTTGTTAACCAGCACAATAAAAAGTCACTGCACCTGCTCTAAAACAGAGTTTGTCATTTTTCAATCACATCTAGTGAATTTTATCCAAATATAAGTGATAAGTTTCTTTTGATGCTCAAATATAAGTGATACCTTTCATTTGATGCTCATTGTATATATATATATATATATATATATATATATATATATATATATATATATATATATATATACACAAAGTTATGGTAAAAGTCTGAATCTGGTCAATCTTAAGTTTTACCTGTAAATGTCAACATTTACCAAATAATGTGTTAAATGTCAGAAATTATGAAGAAATAGATTTATTTTCAGACATTAAGCAGTTATCATCGAAGAAAGTATTTATTCCTGCATATGAATCGTCAATTAACAAACAAATCATTAATGTCAAATAATATTTATTTCTGCATACACATTTCCCATTATGAAAAAAAACCACTGATGTCGAACAATATATTTATTTCTGCATATGCATTTTCCATGAATATAATCATCATTAATGATCTTACAATAATGCAGAATTGAGCAATTTAAACTAGTTCAACATGTTACTGAACAATGTTGCAATCCACTTACGTAGAACAACCTACATTCTGGTAAATTTGTGTATAAAACAATTCACAATAGTGTTGAAGGCTATTGTACTCCAAATACGCAGCAGTTTGAAAAATAACATTATGTTAAATGCAAATTAAAATAAATTTAGGACCTTAGTTTTTCCAACAGAAAAATCACACTTTGGTTATGCCACAAAGGCAGGCAGTGAATAGATATATTTACCTATTGCAGCATGGTAAACATTTGTGGCACTTGGTTATTCTTAAGATTTACTGGTAAATGTCCGAAGTAAAGCGTTATCATGTTTATGTCGGACATTTACTGTTTCGCTTGGTAAATGTCGACATTTACCAGTAAATCTTAAGATTTCCTAATATTCAGACTTTTCCCATAACCTATACACTGCATAGAGAATATTTTAATTGTCCATCTAGGGGACTGAATAAAAATGTTGCAATCTGATATGGGTTTTAAAATGTAAAGTTTTGGGGTAAAAATGTGATTTAGGATTAGGATTAGGGTTACATGTAGATGATCCTGGATCATTTAATTCCAGATGAATTGTTAAATGGTATATCATCAGAACATTCTACAACATGTAAGGGTTTCTGTTAATAGAAACTCCTGATCTAAACAATTAAATCCATCAGGATAAGAATGGAGCAGACTGCATTCCAAAACTCTCCAACCACCTGGTGTATCCCTTGGCTCTAAATGGATTTCTGTGACTTCCAATAACATTAGGCATTAGGATACTGTGTATCAAACACTGTCATTCACAATGTTATTTATAATATTACGTTTTAATCACAAACATAATACTTAAACATAAACCTGTATTTGCTGTCCAACCTCTAGTCCAAGAGCACTGGGGTGTTTAATCTAAAATGCAAAAGAGACATTTAGGGTCAGATTCATACACATTAAGTGAGTTTTACCACTTTTTTTTGTAATTAGTAGTAAAAGCACTTTTTTGCTTGGCAATTCTTGAATTACATCATGTATTTATTCCTCATTCACACATCAGATTTTTATAACTTTGATCTTGAATCAAATGTATTGTTTTAAATATAGGTAGTTCAAGAGTATATAGATTGAAATGAATTATGCTCACCCTCTTATGGTCCAGCTGAGAATTGTGAAGCAGCACGGCACTCATGTTTGGATAAAGTTTGACCATTACTCCAATGTCCCTGTAGTGGGATAATTGAAACCGTAAGCTATAAATATACACAATGGTATACATCAAGAATTGACTACTGGGATAGATGGCTTGGTGTGCACTTTGGGAATCTAATAAGGACAGAAGATGTGTGAAGAAACAGGCTAACAAGAACAAAGTTTAGGGTTCTCTAGCACTATTCGGACTTACCCAATTTTATAGTAGGGAGAACTGAAGCACAACGATGCAAAAGGGCTTGCACTGGGCTACACAGTGAGCTATTGGCAGAGTTTGGATTAGAACATAGGAACCTATTCTGGACCCATTTCCTAACCACATGGCAAACCCCAGCAAACTCCCCAGATTTGGAAACACTTACCAAATCACTTACATGAATTAAAAGTGTACCGTATGAAAAGGTTCAGTACCTTTACTTAAACACCCTGGTATGTTTGAATAGAGAATTGTCTCCTCTTTAAAAATATGCTCAAGATTTTAATGAGCAAGACATCTCACAAGTAGAATGGTACCCCCAGGTCTGGTGTTAGGGTAGATGACATAGGTGGCTGCTTACGGTGCCAAATAATGGGGGTGCAAAAAAAAATGTTGTGATTAATACTTCCCTGCGATAGTTTAATCAAATCAATAAACTCTCTCATTGGCATTTTGTGTTACTAGTTTGGACACAATATTGAAATAATTGAGCCGTTCATATTTTCCTGTTCACTGTTTGAAGTGAATGAAGTCAGCGCTGTACAATTCAGGGATGGGCAACTGGCGGCTGGGGGCACATTCACCAGAAATTTGATTTGGATTTTTGCTCGAAGTCTAAAGTGCCCTTTTCAATGTGGAAGACTAATGGCTGGGGGGTGGGGTTGTGCCTTTGTTTGGATAGCATGTATGCTGTACAGTACTATACTACTAGTAAAATGAAATTCAATGTGTGAAGTGGCAGGTCTGTGTATGGCCCCAGCAACGTGAGCAAGGTAAGTGAAGCATTTACAAAACGGTTGCCGTTTCTTTGGTCTTTTTATCATAAAAGATAGAGGGACAGAGAAAACCAGGTCTCCCATGCATGGTGGAAGATTGATTTTTTTAAAAAAGAAAGCGGAGGTAAGCCCCAGTGCCTTGTATCTCCAAGTCTTGCCACTGCCAATGGAATATAGCCTCACTTGAACTGCAGGTTTCACGGAGTGACTTGCAAGACACCAAAATGCGAAAGAAATGTAGAAAGATGTTTTAATTATGATTAAATTATTACCCCCTACTCTTCTGCCCACTGCAAAAATGATTTGTTTAAATGTATATTTAAATCAAAAGGTTATTTGCTATAAAGATACATTTATAATTTTACACTGGTAATTGTATGACATGCTGCATTCATTGTAGTCAATTTTTTCTCTGTTATGCACTATGTAGCCCCCTAAAATAAATGCATGGCCCGCCAAAGGTTTTTTCTGTTGGATGATGGTAATTTTTTGAGAAATGTTATACATAACACCTTTATATATATATATATATATATATATATATATATATATATATATATATATATATATATATATATATATATCTCCTGAAACTAGACTGTTTGCTTTCTTGATTTATTTGGGGGATAATGTCTTTGATGTATTTACACAGACACTGATATGGTAGCCCAACTACGCAAGTAAAAATAACCATATCAGGGGTGAAAATCATTTTAAATTGGTGCTAAACTGTTTGGAAAGTTTAGCACCAGAGAGCTGACTGGTGCTAAATTATCAACCCCCGCGCAATAAGCTGCCCATCCCTAGTTGTACTGCTTTCCTCGAAAAAAGGAGAACATTTCGGGATACCATTCTACATGCAAGAGATCTTGCTCATTAAAATATTTAGCACATTTTTAAAGAGGAGATGATTATCTATTCAGGGATACCAATGTATTTAGTAAGTAAAGGGTCTGAGTGAGGAAAAATGGGCAATACAATCCCCACCCCTAGTCTTGCTGCAAACCATTTGTTTTTGCTGTAATTTGTGCCGGTACTGTACATATTAAAGATAAACGCTTACCTTATCTCAGTTATAGTGGCTGTGTATACAGCCCCAAATTCTAGTTGCTGTTCTTGCTGTAAGAAAGTTTAGAAAAAAAGTTTATAATCAAACTTCTATAAAAAAAAATAATTAAAAAAAAAAATACACTAAACCCATGATATCTGATTACGTCGTCTTTGCAGATTTCACTGATGAACTCTTGTGCTTCGTACATAGCGCTGGGTGTCGGTGCGAATATAGAAAATGTCTCTTCATCCACTTGACTGATGGTCACACCTATTAACCAACAGCAATGATTTATGAATCTGAAACAGGAATTACGGCTTTTTATTGTAATGTCTAATTAAGCATAACCTGCTTTCTAGAACTGTTAGATAAAAACTTTATTTTATTTTATTAGTAATTTTGAACAAACCACCTGTAACAAATAATAATAATAATAATTAAAATATATTACACAAAAAACCTTTACCTGTTTCAGCCTGCAGTTTTCTTAGGTTATAACCTCCTGGCCCAACAAACCTTGCTCTTTTTGATATCGGAACACGAACAGTTTCTAAAAAAATGAATGAATACCTGTAAGTTTAACTTTTAAACAATACTGACTATTATCCTCTTTATTATGAAACAAGAGCTTTCATCCTTACCCACTACTGGTCCGTTTTCCTTTCTGTTCAGTCTTGGTTTTGCTATTGCTTTATTCATTATACCCAATATTTCTTTCTTGGCAACTGAAAGTACAATTGAAAAGCCCAGATACTGAGAACAAGGTAAATTACACATAATTTTGGTTTACAAATGACAGAAGCAGAGATAGAATTATTCTTGGCTAGCGTATGAATAGTTATAGATTATTATTATGAACCCTTACAATTTTCATTGATAACGGTTTCAAAATCATTATCTACAGTAAAGTTGAAATGTGTCAGTACAGTGCACTGCCTACAGCAGGGGTCTCCAACCCTGGTTCTGGAGAGGTAGTGTGGCTGCTGGTTTTCATTTCACCCAATCCTGTCAGTTACTTAATTGAACCAATTATTGGCTTAACTAGTGAAGATTAACAGATGTTACAGATCTTTAGCCACTGATGATGTAAAGACACCTATAAAACCTGCTGGATAGGGGCTCTCCTACAGCTAGGAGACAAGGAAATTAATAGGGCAATTTTCAAGTTGTAAAAGTATTTATAGGTATTAAAAACATATTTTTGGAGATTCATATACCTGTGGCTTGCTGAATAGCTTCCATTACAATTTTCAGTGGTAATCCTGGAATCTTAACATCTGCCTACACAAAAAGAAAGCACAAAAGTTTAACAGCATTGTTTCTCTCATCAGGCTAATCTTTAAGGCAGTAAGGATATGATAACTACAATAATTGACATATGCAAAGATACATATTTTAAAAAAATTGCACCAATGTTTAAATAATATTAACACTGGCTGATTGAACCAGCAGACAATACTTAATTATATCGATCAAGCATTGTCCTAGTATGTTATTAATATAAAGAAAAAAAATCACCTGCAAAGCAGTTATGCCTTTGTTTGTGCCTGCCATTTTGAAGTCCATGTCTCCATTGTAATCTTCTATTCCCTGTCAGTAAAGAATGTAACTTCATTTTTTTTTAAATTTTATCGCTACGTTAAAAAAAAAACTAATCATTGGCACACAGCTTGCTGTTCCTATGAATTTGGGGTGTTAAATTTGACAAGAATACATCAAGATTCTCCCTGGCTACCCCCACAGCACTGCATCTCTCTTTCTAAGAGCACAACTAAAATGGGCTGCAACTCATTCACGCACTTTGGCGCTAACTGGAATAAACTTCCATATTATTATTATTTATTTATTTGGCAGACGCCTTTATCAACTTAAAATATTGTCTACGTTCTTTTTAAAAGTACATGGTGCTAACAAAATAATTCCTTTAAATCTTATCTAACATATCTAGCTATAATTTTGTTGATATCAGATTTTCTTATGTGAAAAATGCACACATTACAGTAAAGCTAAATATGATTTTAATGGTAATTTATTAGAAGCTGTTTGAAAAGAATATTTTAATCAAATGCTCATTGCAGATATTTCAATGCTGTATTTCCAGTCAACTTCCTTTTTTAAAACACACTCAGGAAGTCATTGTCTTAAAAAAAACAAAAAAAACCCCAAAAACCTCTTACAAGGATGCAAACTCCCTGAAGCAACTCATGTGCCAAATGCGTTCCTTCAGTGGAAAGAACAGCGTATGTTTGCGAACTGTATGTTTTATAAACACAGTTCAATGAAAAAAATACCATTAAAATCAAATACACGTTTATCATTATATGTGCCTCTTTCATATAAGAAAATGTGAGAATTACAAAGTGATGGTAATACATATTTTACATGATTATCTAGAATTATATATTTTTTGCTATATGTACTTTAAGGTAAAACGTATTATTGTATGTACAGTAGTCTCCGCGTATATAAATAAGAGAACACTTCGCCTAAAGGAACACCCTTCTGGTGAAACAGATTTTTCCCCATTGTAAATGCTCCGGCTGAAGGAACAGGAACTTTGCTTATCAGAACACCTTCTTGGCACTGATACCGATTCGTTCACAATGGATACAGTATTGTTTTGTAAAAAAGCAACTTGTCATCGTGAGAGTGTCTTGAGAGACAGAGATTTGGTTTATTAAATCTTTCCAGAACTGTCGTCAAATCATTTAATTATTTTGTATTCTGATTTCCACGAGTGCACCTCATCGCTACAAAATGGCATGTAAACAAATGGCGAAATGCGCTGCTGTTTCTCTTGCTACACAAAATTGGAAATTGTTCGAGCTCTTAGTCGTTGAGCAATTTGGTGTTTCCCGTTGGCTAGCGTATGTCATCATTCTGTTAAATAATGTGCATGTATTGTACATTGCTGCTGCATTTTGTAACGTGTGTAGGGGTGCTGTGTTAATTTAGTTTGACAGATAGTTTATTAAAGTTACGTTAACCCTAATTAATGGCCATTATTTTTGCCTCTGCCTGAAAAACACCCGCAAGCTAATTTCACCGTACATAGCGATTTAAGCTTTTTGACCGTGTTGTTTTGCTTTAGTTTTATTAACGTCAGTTTGTCTGTTACTTAATTATTATAGTTTTATTAATATACCCTTGCCAATTGTTTTGCTTTTACTTATTCAGTTCATTTCATATGTTGATGCACGTGTATCATGACAATACATGTGTTTGTTTATTTAATTCATATTGTGTCTGGTGGCTAACTCTGTCTTAGAGAACACTTTGGCTATAAGAACACTTTGCTTGCTTCCCGAGGGGTGTTCTCTTAGCCGGAGACTAATGTACTTTGAAAGAAATATATAACCAACAATGGTACCTGATAACTAGTACACCAGGTGTTGCTTGGCAGTTTTACATCCTCAAAAACAACCCTAGTCAATTTTAGTAGAAGGCCTTCTTTAGCCCAACCAACCACACACCCAAACTAATGATTTTCCAAGCTTCTGTCACGATATGGCAGTGATGTTTGCAATGTTCTTTAAAAGTGTTTTTCAGTTAAATGAGAAAACATGCTCAAAAAAACAATTGAAAACAAACTGCATAGGCATACCAGAATATCTGTGAGTAATTTGTAATCTTGAATTTCTGATGGATTTTCTGGATTTGGCTTTGATATTAGGCCAATCGCAACTCCAGCAACAGCAGATGAAATTGGTACACCTAAAATATAAAAAAAATACACAACAACATTTTACTGACAAAGAGCCACTAAACGGTAATGCATTTTAAAATCAGAGATTACCTAATTTGGTAAAATGCTTTCACATAGACATTTTAATACAAAATCGTCAAAAGTCAATCGTAAAGGAACTTTATATTTACCTGCATCCATTAAAGCCAGGCTCCCTCCACATGCAGAAGCCATAGAAGATGAGCCTAATAATAAAATAAGAAACAAGAATAAAATGTGATCATGGCGTGGATTTGCTCATATATCAATCACAGGTTACAGAATCCCATTAAGGGTTTAAGACTTGCAATTACAAGTATTGTTCTATTCAGAGAACATGCTTACATACTTACCATTAGATTCTAATACTTCCGATGTGACCCGTATAGTGAACGGGAAATCTTTGGGGATAACAGGCTTTAGCGATTTTTCTGCCAGGGCACCTGAATTCATAATATCAAACCAGTATATAGTTTATGCACAGGAATGTTTCATTTATTTATTGTGTTTACCAGCTCCACCTTGTTCATACATACCATGCCCCAGCTCCCTTCTGTTCATACCATTCATCTTGCCAATCTCATTAGTTGCATATGGAGGAAACTGAAACATTAGGAAAGACCCTCTTTAACGCAATAAAACAGATTTTTATTTTATTCGTTATCTATTGTTATTTACTATTTTGGCACGGCAACACAGGAGTGCAAACAAATGATTGGATGTAGGCGCCTCAAAAAGGTCCAATTATCCTACACTTTGTAATACAACCGCTCTTTGATTGCAGTCTCCAGAGGACCCTGTAGAATCTTCCTGAAGCACAAATAACCACATCAATGTAATTGTTTGTTAAATATAAATTAATATTAGGGGTGCACCAATAAAGATTTTCTTGGCTGATACTGATAGCCTGCGGTGTGAATTGGGCTTTACGTGCAGTTGGAAGTTAGTTAAAGTGAGTAGGGCGGTCAGTTCAGCCTCCAAATAGCAATCGATTAATTGGGCATACAAAATATAATCGTTTGAACAAATCATATTATTTTAATATCATTGCTGTTCAGTAAAAGCTTGTGCACAACAATGAAATGCAGTGCTGGGGCGAACACAGGATTTTCATGTTCAGATATTCACTCAGAATTTAAATATTCGTTAATTTTCAAAAAGTAATAAAAGCCATTACATTGCTCAGAACACAGGCAGAGACAGGATAGCAGCAGGGGCATGGGGACGTGACCCCTGTCCGTGTGCCTTTATATTACAGCAAGACGTTACAATATGTAATACATTAAAGTAGAAAAATATCCCAGGAGTAAAGAATACATTGTGTAGGACTTACTTTACCCCAGTGAATTAACTACAGAACAAAGGATGCCAAACAGCAGTTCAAGTTAAACGTTGTTTTGTTTATTCCCGAAATAAATAGTACATAAAAGTTGATACCACATTTTTTTTTTCCCCCATTCCTTGCCATTGCTGTTTCTTTGCAGTAAACATTGGCCATACACATATTTTCATAAAAATAACAAGAGGTTTACTTGTACATTTTTGCAGCTGAACAAGCAAACGAAAACTGAAATTTAACTTGAAACACTTCAAATAAAACGGCGTTGTAAAATGAAGTGGAAAAAACTCACCGTTTTGGTTCTCATTTATTACATTCCACATAACAGAAAGTCACAACACAAAATATATAATATATAAAATCTATATAAAAAAATAGAGGAGGAGGAGGCTGTGTGGTCCAGTGGTTAAAGAAAAGGGCTTGTAACCAGGAGGTCCCCGGTTCAAATCCCACCTCAGCCACTGACTCATTGTGTGACCCTGAGCAAGTCACTTAACCTCCTTGTGCTCCGTCTTTCGGGTGAGACGTAATTGTATGTGACTCTGCAGCTGATGCGTAGTTCACACACCATAGTCTTTGTAAGTCGCCTTGGATAAAGGCGTCTGCTAAATAAACAAATAATAATAATAATAATAATAATATAATAATAATAATAATAATAATAATAATAATAATAATAAAAATCACTACACAACATTTCCAGCAAGTTGGGCACTGTTTAAGTGAGGCATTTCAGAATGACGCGCTTGCCTTTTTTCTGCCCCATGCGATTCTGACTCACTCTAAAGCAGCACAACGTGTTTTTGGCACAGATGGCCTTCCATAGAGATCACTATGCGTGCGCAAGCATAATCTAGTTTGTTTACTTTTTGTTGTCTAAAACTTTTAAACTTTGATTCTGTGTTGTTTTTATATATTAAATCTCACATATCACACAGAGCTCTTTTTCATTTGCAATTTTTGAAACTGTCATGCAACATTTTTAGGCATTCAATTTCAATTTAGTGCGTATTTCGGATTTTTTTAACGTGTACAAAACGGCAGGTAGGCAGCTTATCTGGACTGCTGATTACATCTGTATTTATTGATTCATATCACGATTGGCCTTGGCAAACTGTGTCCAGTGATCAACTGTCTTGAGAACACTTTGCCTAAGAACACTTCCATTTCTTACCGAGGTGTGTTCACTCTAGTGTTTTGCAATAATGTACACAGTGATAATCAAAATTAACTCACCTCATAATGCAGCATAAAATTCTTGTCTTTAACCCCACTGTGTAAAATAAATAAATAAATAAATAAATAAACAAACACACAAGACAATGAAATAACTACTTTTAAAATAGAAATGTATATCATTTTAAAATCAGCTGTATCAAGACTATGAAAAACATCTCCAACAGCGCATCCTATGCTACATAGATAACTTGTGATTGGTTAAGTATATAAAACACACCAGGGTGTACCACATTTTGTTTATTTTTTGTTTGACCTTTAGTATCATTTCTTTTCTTACCTGACAGCTGTAGTTATTATGTCTGTCTTTATGCTCGATTCCAAAGAATCAAACGTTACAGTACAAAGAACCTAAAAAAAAAAAGATTTTTAGTATGACATTTCAAACAAAAATCTGGCTTGATGCTGTCATCTTAAAAAAAAAAAAAAAAAAAAAAAATAGAATTATCATTTGAAATAAATAAAATAAAAAGAATTGTAGTGAAATCAATCAAGGCACTTACAACTTTCACAAATGAACTATTACACAAAGATGAATGTGTATGTGTAATCTTCATATAGTGTGAGACAATTAAATTCTTTATGATTTTTAAATTACTAGTTGGCTGTATAGTGAATAGTATGTAATTCTGATAGCACTAGAAAATTAAGATAAGGAAGTTTCTATTCACACAACATACCCTTTTCTGTAAACCTTTGATTATAGAGCCCTGGGGAAGTCTTTAGTCATCTTGTTCGTACCTGTGTCTGCCCTCTTTGAAACAATGCAGATCCATGAAGAGGTTTGAAGATATCAACTTCACAGGAAATGTTTCTTAGAGAAGTCAAATCTCTACCGTCACATCTAAAAAATAAATGCAGTCCCAGGTTAATTGTAATGCACCATCTTTGCTTTATAAATGTAATCTTCAACACACATTTCCTCAGTGATATTACTTTAAAATAGTGTTTGTCCTATTGGAAGGCTTGAAAAATATATTTTTGACATCAATAACCGGCAGACAGTTGACAAACAAATCATTGTTATCTGCAGCTCTTTTCTGTAGCATTTTACTTAGTGGTGTAATGATTAAACGGTATGTACGACTAACTACTACAGACTAGGTAGGTTTGCTTTAACGATACACCATCAACCATACCGGTATGGTGTTATTTTGTGGTACGTGTTATTTGCATTTACTTTACTATGTAATATATGCACCAGTAAAACTAAAATATTTTAATAAAAAAAGACAAACATAAGTTTCCCAGGTAAAATGATGTTCGGCTCAACTGCTTACCTTCTATATTCATTTAAAGTGATGTTCCTAAAAGTCTGCTTTGAAACAGTATTAAAGGACTCCATCACTTCATATGGGTCGGCATCTGGAAATCTTTCTGTAAAAAAACAATAAAATAAAGGGTTTAACCCTTTGAGTAGTATGAACGCGTGCATGCGTTCGCTGCTCTCTATTCCCCAGGGAGTATGAATGTACTGGTACGTTCTGCAACTTTAAACTTGAATTACTGAGCCTACAAAACCCCTGATCACATGATATTCTAAAACAAGGTTTCTGTAACACTTTTTATTGGTCCTTTGCACCCTCTGCCAGATAGTGACTGAATTACATATAATTATCCCAGTCACAAAAATGTCAACAGTGTTTGTAAACCGGCATCGCTCAGTGAGAAAGAAGTATTAAAGTGGATGCGACGGATTTTACCATTATTTTAAATGTAGCCTCTCATGTTTAACCCTGTATTACCTGCACATTTGTTTCTTAATATGAAACATACAATTTACCATAGAAATCAGTATCACATATCACAGTTAAAAAGAAAATGCAAAAGAAAAAGTAGTAACACGACAAGAGTGCACCTCTTATCAGCTCCTCTGTTTCAAGTCTTATTTTCTTTATGGCTTCATCTCGAGAAATCTATGGGAAACAATGCTGAATCAGAAAAACACAAACCAATGCAATGGATAATAAATAATTTTAATCAGTGTTACTTACTTTATCATGGGAGGAGTCTGTATACACTGCATAAATCTTCTCAGATGCCAATCTGTAAGCAAGTGATAAAAAGCGATAGTACCAGATATTCTATAAAAGAACATGCTTTAACGTTCTGTATTAAATGTTTTTTTTCTAATGATTAATTTGTGCCAATACATTTAAACTTTTTTCTGGAGGAATTAAGAGACAGTAATCAGTAAAAAAAAGGTCAGACATGTCGAATCAATGCCATACTGGCTGCCAATGGTTTACACAATATTGATGTTATGGCAAAAAAACAATACTGTAGTTTGATAAGAGTCAGTACTTAGCAGAAAATAAATGATCATCTATCCTGCGCTATCTAGGAGATGATCGGCACTTTGAGTCAATGGGAACATTAAACATATCATTGCTCAGTAAACTCACTGTCTGGCGTATTCCACAATCTCTGCGACAGCAGCAAATAGCTTCTGTGGGGTCCTCTTGGAAACACTGCATTCTTTTGCAAGCTGCTGGATAGCCAGGATTATCTGTTGTGTATGTTTCACTCCCAGTTTGACTGCATGGCAAAAGTCTTGCTGCAATACATTTTCTCCTGCTGCTTCCATCATTACTTAAAGATAAACAACACAAAACCCACAAAATTAGTACTCTAAGTGTCACTACATTCAATTAATCTGTGAAAAAGCTTTTAAAATAACAATTTTCAAGTTGTTTAATAAGGTTTTTCATATATGTTTCATGATTAAAACATAGTTGCTGAAACTACAAAATCTTTACAAAGCACAGCTAACACAGGCCACATCTACTATGGAGTTTTAGTGGAATCATTCAGGAACCGTCACCAATCACGCAATGTCACAAGTTGTTTTTACTCTATTTTTAAAATCGAAATAGTGTAAAGTCAAAATGCTACTGCCCTTAACTCTTTAATAAACCTGGTATTTATTAAAAATGACTAAATATCAATAAAAATACAAAGAGGTCTGCGTTTTAAGGTGGCAATTAGAATCTGGCACTGTACAGATGCTTAAAAAAGACCTCTGTGTTCGTGTAAAGTACGTACATATTATTAAAAGGATGAAACTGCACGATTCATTCAAAGGCTGCAACTGCAATGTAAATACACTTACCCACTTGACTATGAGGGCCCCCAACAACCACCAAGTTTAAAGTGCTTGAAGACATCTCCTTACGAGTTGGGTTAACCAAAAACTCTCCATCAACCAGCCCCATCCGCACAGCACCTGGAAATTATCAACGGACGGATAAAGCCACATTACTTCAGCAAAGTGGTACATTTGCAGGGACGAATTTCTTTGACTGAAACCTGAAGAGCCAAGGTTGCCTGCCCATTCCATTCTTATACTGCAGACAAAAGCAGAGATAATTAATGAGGATGCAAACCTACATTTAATAGGTTAAACCTCCAGTGTAAATTATAACACACTTGTTCAATTAAAAAATACACTTGATTTAGAATTTTTAGGCATCTTTATATTTAACTTTGGTATTTATTTCACAGTGGTTTTCAACCCCCCCCTCTTTACCATTTAAGAATTTAACCTTTACAGCATTATATAGTATGACCTTTACTCACCTATGGGACCATTCCATGGAATGTCTGACACAGCAAGAGCTGCCGATGCTGTCAAAACACAGATTATATCATTAACTTAAATTAGGCAGTATATGGAATTTTAAGGATGGAAAAGACATACAGTATACATTACATCTGCCAGCACTAGCATGGTGTCAGTAGTAACAAGAACACATTACCAATTAACCATCTTGTGCATACACTTTGATGTTTTATTATTGTATTTTCCTTTTCAAGGGAAATTATAAAACATAACCTATATCCCTAAATATCAAGTTGCCTTACCTCCATTAATTGCTAGTACATCAGGATCATTGACACCATCAACTGCTAAAAGATTACATAGTACCTTGTAAGACAAAAACAAGTATTTATAACAAGTACTTTCATTAAGTGGTTATAGGTTGCAAAATTAATGAAGCAACTACACAGATAAGCAGATTAAAGAAATGCATCTTCAAATTAAAGGATTTGAATAGTGGAAAGCAATTCAGACTGCATTGCAATATTACATAATTGAAAAGTTCACAAGCATTTATTAGACTTGCAGAATTATTAACTAGGGTTTACCTGTGTGTCATAGAAGTAGCCAGCAGGAAAAAGAGGTCTGATTGATCGATCTGAAAATGTTTTTAAAAAGTGGTAAGTTTAAAACCATGTTAAAAGTTTAAAACAGACCGCTCATGTAAACACACTGGGAGTTGCAATGCAATGTAATCTCACCTATCAGTCTGCTTGTCAGTATTTCATTGTCTGTAGTGCCCAGCTCTCTTCTCAGGTAGTTAGTTGGAATTCTTCCAGCTGCAGCAGCTTTCTGACGATAATCAACCTATAAATGAGAAATGCGAGCCTCCGAAATAGTCTGACAGGAACAAACATAAAACACCTGAGACATTAAAGCAGGCAAAACATATGAGGGATACTTACTACTAAAGGCATGAACTGTGAAGAGGTTGGTTTTGTTTTACTGACTGCTGTTACCATCACCGATGTGTCACCAACCTTAAACCAAAACAAAACAAAAACAATTCTCACAATCACTTTACTGAAAAACATTTTAGACCCCTTTAAAAAACAAAAATGAAATAGATACATTTTTGCATTTCTTACCTGCACTACAGCAGAACCATCTGCAAACCTAGCCAGCTTGCCAGTTGAAATTTCAAGTTTCCTGTGAAAACAGGGTGTCAATGAATTCTGGTTGTTATAAAGGTTTTAGACTAACTGTAAATTAAAAACAACGGTACTGCATTGTCAACAATACTATAAACTCACCATAAAGTCAGAGTGCATTACAACACTGTCACATTTGTGACCACACTCTATTAATATATGGGTTTTAGAATGCCAGTTGTAATATATGGGTTTTAGAATGCCAGTTTCCTGGATATTATTGTGCAAGTTTATAAATTATATGGTACCAATTCTAACTACCAAATTGCAAATTTCTCATGTAATGAGAGCAGGTGTTAAGTGCCCATATTCACAAGTAGTTTAGATCGAATCTTAAAAGTTTGGCTGTATAAAGTGGTTCAGACTCGGATTCCACACGTCATCCGACAGTAGTGCTGTATGCATCGTTGCAAGGCAAATTGACCAATGAAAACAAACTACGTCAACGTCAATCAGTTGCTGTATTTCAAACTGTGTTGTTTTGTTTTTTTAAAACATTTATTTACTTATTTTATTTTTTATAATCGGAAGTGCATACATACTATACAACAAAAAAGAAATGAAGACAGGACACTCAAAATCCATAGTAGCTTTTTTTAAACAGCCCCCGAGCCAAAGATTGGAACTTTAACCCGCCGAGTCACCTGCTGAGCAGAGTGGAAAAAAAGGCCAAGATTAAAAACAATTAACTCCTGCTGATTAAGCTGTTAAAGTACGCATGTTGTATTATGTTCATTTATTGTTGTTACACTCTGTGCAGTTATCAATGAGGTTATGTGCAACAGTCCCGATTTCCTAGCAAATGTCCCACGTCCCGATGCATAGGAAGAAAATCCCGATATTTTTTACTCAGAAAAAATGCATTTATTCTGCACAGTAGTTAGTGAAAACAACACGCTATGCCAGTGCTCTTAATGCGGCTGACACATCTGCTGATCACTAAATATAAAAGGTAAGAAAGCTTCATTATGTCTATTTTTACTGTCATGATGGTCGTGTGGTGTTGAGTTGGAGGATACGTATATTATATGATAAAATATATGATCAGCGTCCCGCTGAACAGTTTCCAAATGTTGGCAAGTATGACCTTATCCATTAAAAATAACTGCAGTTATTCGGCATGATGACAGATTTGGCAAATGTGTGATTCCTAAAGATTTTAGCAGTTGATTCGGTACAATAAATAAGTAACTTAGTGATTTTCTTAACTGTTTAAATTGTGTACTACGCATGTATCAAGGCCTGACATGATATTTTGTTGTTTGTCTATTTTATGCCCCCTTGCCCCATGAAATGAACTGTAATAACACGTGTCAATAATAACCATGAGAACCCTGGACTGTCGATGCCACTGTCAGTTAATCCTGGTACAATAGTTTCATTATTATAAACATGATGTTTCCATTTTCCAGTTGTGCTTTACGTTGCTACTATTATTCAACGTCATAATAACATCACAATACCAAAAGACAGATGTGTTTAAAATATTAGTTAAGCCAACCCTGGCTTGAAACTCGTTTTTACGCAATTACCTCTCTCCCAGATCCACTCCTACTTTCTTAACAGTTGAGTGGCTACTCCAGACACTCTGGTGGCAGCGCCTGACAACATGTCCCTGGGCCGCCTTCGATCCAAGTCCGAGGAAATGCATCACATTCCCGTTGAGAGAGATAGGAAACTTTGGATGAATAAACAACCTGACCATCTCTGTTCTGCACCTCCTGCAGGCTGCCATGACACTCTCACGTGTGCGCAACGCAGCAACGTCAGCGCTCATTGGGTGTTCAGCGTGCATGTGAATACCGAGAATTGAGAGAAACACACCTCGTTTGGGTTTAGTTTCTTGCGAGTATGTATAAACAAGCGCGAGCGGTTTTAATGTAATTGACATTGAGAATGAAACATGTCAAATGTCTTCATTAAACAGTTGTGAAGTTTAGCAGTTAAATAAACTACAGTTCAGGCATACCTGAGTGTAAGAAAATACAAAAGGGACTAGAAATCTTCTTGTACATAGACGGGATTTGGGCACTGTAAAAAGTGTTTGTTTGGTGACCGCTACATTTTTTCTGTTGTCTTTTTCTGATTAGAAAAGCCTTTTGTACAAAACGTTTCCTCTGCTTCCACTGGTACCAAGTATTTTACTGGTCAACAGTGATAGCCCTACTAGCATTGATTCAAACAAAAGCGTCTCTGGTCAGTTTGAACATCTGATAATGCAGAATAATACCCAGTGGAATCAAATAAGAGCCAACCTATTTGTACACTGTGTACATTTGCATGGGCGCCAGTGATTTCAGATTTCAGTGGGAGTGGACGATTGTGAATACCAGCACAAGACAAAAAGGCAACTTTTAAAGCTAAGCAATCTGCAACTGTGGCGAGCAGACCCAGTACCAAATAAAGCCTTATTTTTAAGCTTATATATAAGTTCAGAACACACAGGATGTAATATAGTAAGATATTACTGATACCACAACCTTGATGTATCAATCTTGGAGTCTTAACACAGATATCAGTCACACAGATAGTAGACATAAATAATTTTGTTTTATAAAATAAAATCTACTTACCCCTACAATGACTTTGTAAACGTTTTGTCATGTCCCAAATTGAAGCATTTGTGTTCATCCATTCAAGCTCATCCCTCCCATTAAATAAGTAATGTAATTTTAAAAATGTATTATTTTTTTATACTGTTGGCTGTAAAAATAAGCAATTACTGTATTAGTTTTGTTGATATTGCCTTGTAATATATGTTTTACATATCAATACTAACTGTGCACTAATACAGGGCAGTGGGGTCACAAAGTAATTTTTATTGGTATAAGGGGGTTGCAGTACCGCGAAGTTTGAGAACCGCTGCTGTAGAGAGTGTTTGTTGCCTGGTTTAAAAAGTTATCCTATGACAGGACATTTTTTTTCAGATGAGACTCAAGTTCATTAGGCTACAAATATACTGTTTATATTATATTTACAAATAATTCTCTCAAAATGGAAGTTTTGGAATTTTTTTTTTTTAAAACCAAAGAAAACAATTAAGTTAGGGTGAAGGTTACATTTCCGCAAGGAACATTTCTGTTTTTTCTCTTTAGCCTTATTTTTGTTGCTTGAGACACACCATGAGCCAGATTGTAGCAGGGATAAAGAAACCTTTGCTCTAATCAACATTTGGGCCAACGGTTAAATCCAGAGAAGTTTGGATGGAAGCGTCCGTAACAAGCTGCTTCTGGGGCATGGGTATGTGCATTGTGTACTTGTGTCTGTCACCCAGTTCAACCCTGCTTTATAAAAGCAGAGTGAAATCGCGTAGCCACCCTGCATGACACTGGGTCCTGATCAGGGTAGGTTCTGACCCGGGTAGAGCATGCCAGTGTGAAAGGGGCTTTTGATGGTCAAATATGTGAGCTTGCCTCATGCACTGAATTCATTCCTGCCCTACGGCTGTCCTGGGTTCTAAACCCAGCTAGGTACAGATGGGGATTGCAGTAACCACAGACTGTGCATGACTTTTGCAGAAATTAAAAGTTTGCTGACATAAAGGGTTTTAATAGTAGTTTTGAGCAAAATACAGGATAAAATCTGTCCCAGGAGTCCTGGCAAATAAGGGAGAGTTGACAGGTCTGCATTAATGTGTATTGCTCCTAAAATTAACAAGTGGTATGAAACAAAATGGGGGGCAACTAAATGGCACCCCTGACTTTACAGCTATGGCCTAAAGTTTTGCAACACATAGCATTTTAGGATTGAGACATAATAAAAATAAAAATAAACTATATCAACATACTTTAGATCTTTTATTGAGCATCATGTAATCAAAGAAACTACAAAATGATATCACAAAATTCAAAATGATACCGGAAGCCATTATAGTAGTATAGTATTTTTGTTAACGTAACATTATTCAGCAGGTTTCAATCGACTTTATGAAGCAAAATTAGTTAATTCTATAGGGTGATGCACAACTTTTGGCCATAGCTGTACACAGATATACATCTAGTACAGTAACATCACTGGAACTCAGTACCCTACAATGTTATTTTCAGTAATCCTGTATGTACTGCAGTACCCTATACAAAAAAAACAAAAAAACACAGTAATAAAAAAATACATTTTATTTCAGCTGAACTAGTTACAAATATTCTACAAGGTCTCAACTCTTTAGGAAAAAAGAACACTTTCAAAACAAGTCCTAATTACAATTCTACAGCAGTCAGGGCATCATGGTTCAGACGAACACTCACCATTGTTTAACTTAACTGCACTGAAGAAAAAAACACAAAACAAAACATGAATCAGCAACATATAAAACATAAATATGAACTGTACCCCCTACATGTAGAACATACCTGACTGCCCAGTCCAGAAACTTCAGCAATGATCACTGGCCAGCACTGTTTTTTCCTGGTCAAGGCTAATATTTATAGTGGTGTTATCTGTTCATTCTGATTCAGTAGACTGTAGTGCTCGTTCAGCAGTCAATTTCAAATGAATTTACTATACAATTGCTTGTTGTACACATTCATAAATACATCTAATAGCTGTAGACATCTGCATTTTACTGAGACATATCAGCAAGGTATGGAAAAAATAACCAAAAGGGTGGGTAAGAAGCAATATGTAGCCTATTAACATACACCCCCGCCACGGCTGTAAATGTAATATTTGAGCTATCAGTATGAGAAAAAAGTTGATCAACATTGATCAAATTTCACAAGCAATTTTCCAGATTACTGCAAAAATGTAGGTGTGACATATAGGCAGATTGATGAATGGACATACAGCCCCATATCCCCAGAATCTGACATTCGAAATAATATGCTAAATAACTTGAATACAGAGTTTCATGAAAATTGGATGAGTGATTCTCCATATATTTGCAAAAAGTTGTAAAGTGTGAAATATGGACATAGGTACATAAGACCTTCTCCACTATATCCCCTTTGCATGTGGGATAATAATATGGTGCAAAATCAACATGCCTAGGGGTATTGTTCAGCATAAGGCGACCAAGACAGATTTTGGACTACATTTTAACACCCTAGAGTGTGGTAATGCACTTATACTCTACCTTACCCCTCCAAAAGTCGATTGGATGCCAAGTGAATCAGGCAGAATGGTTCTAAAAGTTCCAAGCTGTGCTGGTATGGTCACATATCTGCACAAGTTGGAACACTTAAAAGCCAATGAGATTGCTCCTTCTATTCTTGCAATTTTATAAGATAGAAACAACCTCGACTCATGAACTGGACCCCACCAAAACACTTGCAAATTGGTAGCTATAAACCCACTGCTTGTACTTGGTGTAAGAGGGATCCAAAATTAATTTCATTTGGAAGTGCCTGTAAAAGGCTGTGCGTATGAAACCCCAACAAAGCCACTTATCAGAATCCCACCATCCCCTCATATTGCAGAATTAGACTTACAATTGACCCATCAGCTAAGTGTGTGCCACATGGTGATAGTATTTCCAGGGTTCAACACAGTGTTTTTCCAGTGCTCCAGAGCAACATTTTCACTTTTCCAGCCCAAGGTTAACTAAGGAAGGAAGCATAAAATCGGTAAAACTTTAACTGGTGCCTACATACTGAAAATACTGATCTAGACTTTAACTAAGTGGATTCTATTTAAAGAGTTTGATTCAATGAGGGCTGACATATGACTGTTATATTTCAAGAAGTCTTACTGGAAAGCATTTATAGTTTGGTACAGATATTTACTCACTGTTGAGGTACATATAGGATATGGCAAGGAATTTGAATGCACTGGTTGCACTGGGGCCACCTATGCTTAGCACACAGTTGTTGCACAAATATTTAGTGGCCCATGTTTATTATTTTTCAGTGTTAACCAGCCTACACTATGGTTCAGACAGCATCTGTAAACCTCACAACTCTCGACCATACTGGACTATATGGCACCCAACTGTGTCAGTACTTGCATCATCTTGTACTTGCACTGAACTGCTCCATACTTTGCTGTATTCTACTACTGCTCTCAATTATAATTATACTTTCAGTATCTTGTAGTTGATTTTATTCCTAAACCATATTCACGTTTTTTGGTAATTGCTCTTATTTGAAATCGTTCTTACCCATTTTATTATACTTTCTACTTGCTCTAATGGAATTTACTCTTAACTGCTCTTAGTCATAATCACTCTCAGATGTAATTATTTATTGTCATTTTTATTTTACTTCATTTGAACTTGCTCTTACTACTGATTTTATTGTATTCTATAACTCCTATCATCTGTAATATGATACTTTGTAATGTGATACTTTGTAACAACTGTAAGTTGCCCTGGATAAGGGCATCTGCTAATAAATAAATAAATAAATAAATAAATAAATAAATAATTGGGCCATATGGGATGCATAAATTACCAGGAGAGGCTTAAGAACACAGTCAGTAACTTTGGACAGTTTATATTATTTTGACCTGGGCTTCATTTCCAGAAATGTTAATTACCCTGATCCAGAAATATATAATATTGGAGGATTCTGTCTATTTGCTGTACTCTAAAGTAATCTGGTCAGCAAGCTTTATATTTATTTACATTTCTCTTATCCTATTAATTCACCGTTTGTTTTAACTTAACCATACTGTTCAAGTTAAATACACTACTTTAACACAGGAGGGAGCTATTTGTCCTTACTCCAATGTCAGAAGAAATGCATCTCTAAATGTCTGCTGTGCACTGTACACAAATGTTTACTTTTGCTCATCTTTAAAGGTTAAAATGTGTGTAAATATACAATATAATTAAATAACTGGTGAATTTATAAACATTTTGATTATTTCATCTTTTATTTTTTACTTGAATACATTTGAGTTAGCCACAGAGGCTTTTTTTCCTTTTATAGTGATTTGTCTCTTACCTCTCCCGAAGGGCAAACATCTCTGACGAAATCTTTGCTGTAGAGCTGCAATTGAAAGTGAACCCCAGGTAGGAGGGCATCAGTGGATGGCAGCTGAAACAGCAACCTGTCCTCCCAGCGTGCGAACCCTATTGTACTCTTCACACACCTGCTTTTCTTTTTCCTCAGCCTTACATCTTGTTGGAATAGTTGCACCTTGACAAATACATCTGTGAAGAAGCAGAGGTAATGCAGTGCAGCATCCTTATGTACAATAACAGTGTTAACTGGGTGGGGGAGGTTAGGTATGACAAGAAACTCTGCTGTTCACCAATAAGAAGGTGGTTCCAAACCCCCAGTAGATCATGTGATCTGCTTTGAAGCCTGAACTTGCCCTCATTTTCTGCTTCTGTAACCTGATTACATGACACTAAATATGGTGCGATCAACATACAACTCTTGTACAATAGACATCCAACAGTAATTGATCATTGTTCGGAATATAATAATGCCATCATGTACTACTGTACCCTTGCTATATATTTAAAGAATAAGTAAAATCTGTCCGTCCCTCTGTAGAATACCATTGTTCACACCTTTTAAACATTTAGACATAGATGAGGCCTCAGATTGAACCCAACTGAAGTTCAAAGTAAAGTCTAACATTCTGCTATGTAGTGCTTTGTGTATTTTACACAGTAGTCTATAAGCTCAAAATATGCCTACAATCTGTCTTGATGTGTGAACAGTAAATCTCACTCACTGGCAGAAATGATGTTTTTTGCTTCCAGTATTTTCAGCTCCATGGTATGCATACCAGGACTGTAGCACAAACCCACACAGAGAGCTCCTTGGCTCGCCTTGTTTGGACAAAAAATGAAAAACATTAGAACCATGTTTAGGGTTTTCAAATGCTTCGGGTTCTGATCTAATCAGGGGTTCCAAATATGAAGCATCCAATCCAGTATATTGAACATTCTGTGGTATAAGAATGTTAACGTCATACGGGTTCCAGAGCCCAAATGTTCTATATTAGTACACTGCAATAAAATCAACATATAATTAACTGTTTTTGAGTACGAAACCTGACATTTTTACACTACAGCATTTTAGTGTATTTGTTTTATTTTAAAACCTAAAAGGTTATGAGACTGCACACTTTTTTAATGCTAATTAATGAACTGTAGGCTTGCGTACTATTACTGTTATGTTTTTTGTAAGAAAAGAATGCCTTAAATAATTTAACTACTCACCTGGGTGCCCTGCCACTGCTGAAGATCTAGCCACAAGTCCTGCTGCTGTGGGCCAACAGTGTTTAATAGCACAGCACAGTGTCCAAGTGCCTGCCTGTGAGGCGTAAGGGACATCACTTGAAGCAAAAGGTTGGTATTTATCAATGAGGACTGGCTGGTTGAACATATAAATTCCTCCTGAAACACTGGGTCCTATGAGTGCAATACCAGAAGATATGGTATTAAGGTACAAACAGTCATTAAGGTATACAAACAAAAAGTGAAATATAACTAAGGAAATGAATACCAAATGCCTGGTAAGTAACTTACATTGGATTTCTTTTTTACTGAGGTTTTGAACTTGAAAGGTTTTTTCAGTAACACTGTTCCTTTAATGTAAGTGTCTGCAGTATCTAGATGTTTCACTTTTATGTACAAGTATTTAGCCTGTTGGTAAAAGATAGGATCAAACATTTTAGATGGAAGGTTACGTTTTAAATTCAAAGTAGACACTAACTTCCTTGTATTAGATTAGAGTTATTTTGCAATATATATACAATATATATACTGCTTAATGTGTCTTACATTGGCCATAATCTGCTCATCCGTCTGGGTTACAGTCTCCAATTTGAAATGACTTTCTTTCAAATGACTTTAATGAAAAAAAAGTGTATGGCAAAGTGGTGTTCTTATTTGGTGTTCTTTATTTACCTTCATTAGATTTTCTAAACAGTATTGTAATATTTGTAATAAAGTCAATTGTACCTGCACTACAGTTACACACAGTTGCTGCTTGTCTGTGTTGTAAAAGAGTTGTATGTTTAGCTTTCCAGTTCCTTGTTTTGAATTTAAATAATCTGTAAAAAAAAAAAGAAAAGAAAAAAATGAAAAATAAATGTAAATGCTTTTGAATTCACAATGGGCTGAAGGTCAACAGATCTAAAGACTTTTGTCAACATTGGTCTAAATTAATTAGCTTTTATAGTTTTACCTATGATTGTTTGAAGTTAGGGTTGAAACCATAACCTTCACATAATTTATCAGGAACAGGTACATACAAGTACAGCGTTTAAGGCACTAGTCAAAGTGTTTGCCTTCTTGACCTAATATTTTGATGAGTGAGGGTTTTGAATTTATATTTACAATATGCACACATGTTTACAATACAAATCTGTTCAAAATTACCAAGACATGGGGTTTGAATAAGGCCAGGTGATAAGCTTAACTCATCAGTAACAGATGAAGGTTTAATGGAAATAATATGAACCTGAAATAGTGTGAACAGCTCCAATAAAGATTTTGTAAGTGTTTTGATTTTAGAAAGAATGTAAAATTTATAGTCAAACTACCCAATATGTTAGTACCATCATATGGAGTAAGGAAGTATCTTTCTGTGAGTGATACCTATTGTTTGTAATTGATTTAATCTTCCTGTTCTTCAAGATTAAAGTGGTTAAAGGAATGAAATAATTCCATAAATCTTACGTGTGGGTAGTCTGTTACAGATTTAACTGTGTATCTGGGGTCAAAGCTATGACTGAAAAGCATGTCAGTCACTAGGGGAAGCAGTTGGCTAGTAAATCACAGCAATGAAGATGTTGAAGGGTGGGGACAATTTTTTTTTTTCCAGGTGAAATTAGACTAACTTACTATGGTATCAGATATAATATTTTCTTAGATGAAAATACATATTTGCTATAATATATGTTACTTTCAACACTGCATAGGTGAGCATAGCTATAGCAACTTGGTGCAGGTATGAAAGATCTTAACTAATATATTCTTCTTGTTTAGATTCACTTTGTATAATTTTTTAGTCATTATACCCTGGTAGCTTTAAAAGCCAGAAGTTTAAAGAACCCCTGTGAACTCAATATAGCTCTCAAACATGTCGGATCTCCAATTACACCTAGTACACCAGAGTGTAACCATTAACCTGTACCCCAGCAACACTTGGCCCCTAGTAGATGGAAGACATACCACATTTTGTTCTCTGTACTGTAGATGAAAGATTGCATTTCTTACATAAGTATTTAATCCACCAGAGGGAGGGAGACACGCTAATGGCTACATTCTACAATCTGCTGTACTCGTAGGTTGTACAGTGCATGATTCGGAGAGCTATACTGAAGCCACAGAGGTGCTTTCAACTTCTGGCTTTTAAACATCACCAGGATGACTGAAAGTGAATCTAAAGAACTAGAAGAATACATTTGTTAATATAACTCTGAGACTTGAAGTAGAATTGCTGTTTCAAAATGTGTTTTTGTTTATCAAGTTTTTAATCTGCAACTGGAATGTGTGTGTCGCAACTCTCCTTTAGAAAATTGAGTTATATTGTAAGTAGTCATTTATCAGCGATCAAATTATGGCAATGTACCCAGTTGAGCTGCTTCACTGAAGCGAATAGGAATGTGGGTCTACTTGTAGTGCAATGATTTTCAATGATACAACAGAATGAATTTACTTTTTTAAACTGGAACTGTATCAAAGCAAGGTGAGTGAATATTGATTTAAAGGGTCTACCTATTAGAGGTTGGTAGACTCCCCCCCCCCACATACACATTTAGCTCCTGAAAAAACTGTTCTCTTAATAAAAATAGCATTCAAAGTAATCAGAAAGATGTTGTTATCACTATGATCTTACACTTTAGATCCTGCATGCCGTTAGATTTTTCTTTACTGAAACGCTATTGCCAGTATTTTATGGTTATCATTAATGCATCATGCAAAAGCTTCTTGTCCCTCTCACTTTTCTTGGTAATCAAGCCAAATAAGAGCTCAGTAGTTCAGGACAAGCCCCACAACGCTATTGATTAGGTAAAAACAAAGTATTTTATTAATGCAGTATGCGAGGAATAAACAAAACAAATCTGGCATTTCACCTATCTGGATTAAAGATCCCGTGCCTGGCTGTCGGACGAGGCAGGAGACCCCCATAGCTTTGAGAATAAGAGTAACGGAAGAGGGTGACAGGGGGGAGGTGGGTTTCGAAACGAAACAATATCAAAGTGAGGGGTGAGTACACGGGGTATTTATAATGGTGATGATTAATCAGTAGGGAATGAATAGGGGATAATTGAATGACGTAGCGAACCTAAGTTATAAACTTTATAGAATGTGACCATAGGCATGCCAAAATGTTACCATTCTTAAGATTTCCATCCATAACTATGAAACCCTCAACAGTACAGCACTTTTAGAAATACTGAAAGAAACTTAAGCATGTACAAAATAAATATGTATTCTTTAATCGCAGTTGTAGGCTGTATTGTTTTTTTGTATTTATTGATGTATTTATTCTGTTGTGTTGCGATAACAATCGATTAAAACAATTTACAGAGGAAAGCCACAGATGAGAAACTGGCTGTGACAGCCTGTCTTCCCAGAGTCTCATGTGGCCAAGGAAAAGCCAACAATCACCTTTGGATATGCTGGTTTGTTCTCAGGGGACAGCTGCTTCCCATAATGACTGACCCATAAAATACTACATTTGGTAGCATAGTGTTATTGGGCTTTCCTTTTCTTTAAAATATTAATAACTCTACTAAAATGCCAAAAAATCTCCAAAACCCTAAAAACTGGGAACCCTAAGTATTAAATAAGATTTCACAATAATTTAATGTTTAGCATTTTACTTTCGATGTTGGACTCTAACTACAATGCTTTTGATTTGCAATACTGTTGCACTACTGTTGTATACAGTACCACAATGCACCTATTGGTACCTTTTCTGGACTGATTTCCTTTCCCTTTTTGTAGGCATCTGGGGCCGTTGGCATAACAGGATCTACAACAAAATACAGATCAAGTGTACAGTAATGATCAAATGTGATAACTGGCTGTGGGGTTTTCCCTTGAGACAAATTTCAAAAGTGACAAAAAAAATATCCCCATTAGACAGATGTCAATATTAAGTACTTACTAGTTTTTTTGGGCTTCATGGCAGGGACAGCACCTCCCACTATTTCTTTTTTCTTCTGATGGTACTGTTCTTTTGCAAGTGATGCTGAAAGAAATCCAGTGTTTTACTTTAATGTTCACTTTTAAAAATAGGATTTTAATGTCAAAAGCAAAGTTTGTAAGACAGTGGTTTAAATCCACTGGCCACAGTCTAAGGATTCAGGATTTAATCGAAAACTTCTAGATCGACACTGCCCTATAACGCAATGTTGGCATAGTACATAGTAACAGAAGACTATGTAGCAAAAATTATTCAAAATGTTAACGGCTCCTTCTAACATAAATAAACTGTCAAAAAACAAATCCTCTAAACAGTAAGGTGGTCCCTTTACTTTAAAAAGTTTAGCAACCTCTCTGCTTGAGGAAGGCACTTTATACAGTATACCTTCTAATATTTTCTATCTGCACATCTGTAATCCTCAGATAATAATTGCCAATGTATTCTTTTTAATTTTATATGTATATTTTTTTTCTTAAAAATGTAGTTGTCACCAATGGTTTTTTACCTCGGTTTTCGCCCCAATTTGGAATGCCCAATTGTTATTTATATGCCCGTTCACCGCTGCAACCCCCTGGCGACTCGGGAAACGGAGGCTGGAACACGCGTCCTCCAAAACGTGTTCCTGCCAATCTGTCATTTTTCACACTGCGGATCCACCAGACCGATAGTGCCAGAGGACAACACCGATCTGATGGCCCCACTGCAGAACTACAGGCGCCCTATTGGCCACAGGGGTCACTGGTGTGCAGCAAACCGTGGATTCCCCTGCCAACGAAGCTCTCCCTACCCGGGCGGCGCTAGGCTCTAGGAACCCCCGGTCATGGACGGCAGTGACATAGCCTGAATTCGAACCTGCAATCTCCACGCTATAGGGCGCATCCTGCACTCCACGCGGAGCGCTCTTTACTGGATGCACCACTCGGGAGCTCTTATTCTTTTTTATAAATAACACACTAGTCCCCTGTTCTGAGAAAATGTGCTTTGCTTTTGTGAAGGTACTGTACCGAGAGGGCCCTTTTCATCACAGGGCAAAGCGGAGATCCTTTCTATTGGTTGCATGGGCAAATGCTTCAGATTTGGTAGAGGAAAGGCAGCTGGTTTCCCATCTAAATGTGCTCTCTCTTGCCACGCCTTTGGTTCTGCTGCTTTCTCTAACTGTGGTTCACAGTGTTTATCTCTTCCCCCTGCCCTTTCTGTTACTTGAATTAAAGAAAAAGAAAATACATTTTTACTGGAGGAGATTTATAACTCTCTTGACAAAACAGGACAACATGGTTAAAGTGATTGCAGCTAACAAAATGTACCTGCTGTTCACTTCAATTCATTATATAGGTCTCAAATGTGCAGTGTTGAAAACAAAACACATGAACTTTCTTTAACCTGATTTAGTACCAGATATAATGAAAATACACATTTGCTGTTTCTTTCAAAACTGTACATTTCAGACCTATATAACTATAAAAGTGCACAACAGGTAACATTTATGGAAGTTAGGACAGTATTACACGTAATTTACTACTCCTTAAACAATATGCAAGTACGAACACATACATTTATATGTGTTTATATGTATGTTTACATTGGTGTGTCTCTGTTTATAAATTACCAGGAAGAAATAAATAATTCATCCTTTCTAACCCTGTTACAAATTCCAGGAACTGCTAGGTATTTTACCACACAGTACATTTCCTGCATTAAACTTGATTTACTTGAAGGGAAATACACCATCATTTTCAGAATATTTAATTTATTACCTGTCTCCTATACTGTGGGTTTTTAATGATCTTCTACTGCCGTTTCTGTTTCGATTATTATTTACTATACTTACTAACTCTCTCTGCAAAAAATGCCTCTCTTCAACAACTTCTAAAAACGCAATGTCATTTGCAGTGTTGCTGATTCTTTTTAGATTTAGATGGCAGTCAGCAGCATGATAATCAATGATAAAATGATTGTCGTTAATATTTTTTTAGATGAATAAATTATCAAGACAGAAAAACATGACTGATATAAATTACTATTGTTCCAGTCCTTGACAAATGTTTTGGCTAATGCTTTCAACAGTATTATTAACAGCATCGAACATCTATAAAGCCTATGTAATCAGAAAAACCTACCGTTTTTAATTTTATGCCACAGCTTCAACAGATAAGTGCATTTAAAGAAACATTTCTTTTTATTCTTGAAAACAATGAAAACAATTGTCACTACAATACCAGCAACCAGGAGCAGCCCAATCACAAGCAGTATCCAAGCTACAATAAAGAAATAAATAAACAGATAATTTACTGAACCATCATTGGATAATATTTTCAAACCATTGAAAAACAAAGCTGCTTGAGCCATTGTGGTCACTAGGTCTGGACTATATTATCTAGGGACACTTAATAGACACATTTCCATCTGCCAGCTTGGACTGACTCAAAAGCAATTTTAAATCAGTCTGGTTTGTTTCCATCAGCAACAGATCAAGATCAAACCAATTTCAAATGGAATGTGATCACCCCAATTCTGATGGAGGACTGGAGCCCTGAAGTTACCAGTGCAAAAGACACAAGAAACCTCGGACTGCAGAAAAACAGTATGCAGGGAGAACCGAGGGCTGTGAATTAATTATATCATCAGGGAAATATTGGAGGTAGCAAATATAGAAAAAGCAATATATTATGTTTTTGCCTTACATTCGTCATATATTTTAAAAGCATTATTTATATATGGTGTTTAAATATATTAAAATAATATATATTTAGCAACAAATTGGTGTAAATATTTCGGAACTGAATTAAAATACATTAAGAATATATTCATAGAGGCTCCCGAGTGGCGCATCCGGTAAAGGCGCTCCACATGGAGCTCAAACACGAACCGGCGACCTCCGGGCTATTCTACTGCCGAACATGGACGAGAGCTCCCAAGGGATGGCGCACAACTGGCCGAGTGTCGCCATGGTGGGCCTGTAGTGTGTAAAAGAAGCGGTTGGCTCACGGTACACGTTTCGTAGGACAGCGTGTGTTTGTCTTCACTGCTCCAGAGTCACCACAGGGGTGGTAGCGGTGAGCTGAGCTATTGAATTGGCTATTTCAAATTGGGAGAAAAACGTTAAAAATCAATTGGCGACTACTAAATTTAAAAAAAAAACGGTATTCATAAGTTTCCCTGAAACGAATAATGATGCTAATATGTGATGTTGACCTTAGACATTGATTAAACATTGATAAAACATTAACTAAATATATACCATATAGTACATAAACCATATATTTAATTGTATTGAAACATGTATTTACCTTAAATTACATTTAAATGTAATATTAATCAATATATTTACTATACAAAGCATTAAATATGTATTTGTCATATATAGATAGTGCCTAAGCGGACTAATGTAAATTAGTTGCTTGCAAAGGACGCTGGGTGTTGGGATTTTTGTGTGGAAACTGTGATTATTTGTTGATTATTACATGTATTTTTCCCATATGAATTTTATATTTCTCAATATATTTACTTTATATTTTAAAAGCATTAACGATATATTTAACATATATATATATATATATATATATATATATATATATATATATATATATATATATATATATATATATATATATATATTTCATATCTAGAAAAGGGGCCAATTTTGGTGTATGAAAAATATATAAAATATCTTGATAATATATTTTTTATATTTTCTATTTAATTCAAGAATGATACATTTCTTATTATATATTAAACCCAAATTTAAACCTACTGTACAAACTTGAAGCTGAGGATCACGTTACTATATTTTAACAATCATGTTATAACATTTTAGTGAACCACTTACTGAATTGATAACTATGAAGTGCAGCTAGTGTACAAGCAAATAAACCAAGGATGTTAGGGGGGCTTTTGTCTCTAAGTCTGTATATCAGTATGACATGAAATGTATGTCAGGTACAGATTTATAGAACCCCCGGAATTAATGCTTTAAAAAGATGCTCTTGTTAGTTTCTAGAATATAATAATAAGGTATGAGGACAGTATAAACAAATCCAATTTTAAAAATAATTTAATAGCGATTATAGTATATTAAAATATTCATAATTTCACAATGCATGTTTTTTCCTTACCGACATAGTCCATTCTGAATTCAGTACCGATCAGCAATACAGAAGAGTTCATCGAGTGATGAGCAGTAAAGAAATGGACAGTCTAACCAGATCCGACCAGACTTTAATACAAGCTCGGTGGCTGTACCTGAAGCCAAGTTCATCGATTTTTAAAGTTGTTTCCTGGCAGGAAGAGAAAATCTGAGACCAGGAAGAAAATACAAATAACAGCCTGGGGCTTTCATTCTTCAGCACCTGTGCCGAGGGATCATAAGAAGCTTATAGACATAACACATATTTTAGTGTAGACTACAGATAGTATCTGGCATTTCCATTATCAGAATGATGTCTAGCACTGTAGAAGACATTTACTTACTATCACCCCAAAGTGTCAACAGTGTACTTTGGATAAATGTGAGTATTGTATAGAGGAGCATCTGTCAAAATGCAATGATAAAGTGATTATCCAAGCATATAGAACACACAAATACAACTATCTATTTGCATTGTAATACACATTGTAAAATGGAACAGAGATTCCCTGTAACATAAAAAAAACAAAAAAAAACATTGAAATGATCGCTTTATAAAACATTTATTTTCTAACAGCAATAAGACTAAAAGGTATTGGGTTCTACAGATGTCTGTAAAAGTTAGTAAAATGCCTAAATAAATTAATACAGTGGCAATATTGACATGCTCCACCAACATTTAACATCCTTTAGACATTTAAGTGCACAAGACAGGCCTTACCTATGGTTTAAGTAAGAAATGCTGGACAGTAATTACCTTATTTAGCTTTTCAATGAAGCGTGTCTTTGAAACCAGGAAGTAATTAACAGTAATTAACCACTGTTTATCTTATTAACCCAAATAGAGCCTATTGTAGATGGTACGGAAATGTTTTTTTTTATTTTTTATAATAGGCTGCAACAATAATTAATGACTTTAGTTATCAACAGATTTACTGTTTTCTTTACCTTGGCCCATGAAGCAATGCCTCACTCTGTAGTCAGTATGGCCTTTATTGCATGAAACCCCCCACCCATTAGATCACAAGGCCAGCACCTTGGCAATAACTCATCACAAAGCACCAAAAGAATGTTGAAGAACTCAAACAGGATGTTAGCTGTCTTCTGTTTTTCAGATATAATCTAATTATTTCCCCTGTACAGGTAGAGACAAACTAGAGTAACTACAGTACATAAAGTTTGCTTGTGCAACAGGTTGTGCTGTAGCTACTGCACTTTTGTATCTGCTGTACCCTGCAGGTGAGATGAGTTCAAGTCATATGAGCACTATTACCTGCCACTGCGAAGGGGTTGACCCTCTAGTGAAGTAGTATTCACTGAAGTCTGCCTGCTGCATTGGTGCAGTGATGCTCATTGCCAAGCTAATTGTTGAGGTTACAGTTGGAAGTGTTGGAGACGTATCCCCTACCAGTTATTAGTCTATGGAAATGCCCAGCTGAGGTTGTTATTGCTATCATAAGGTGCCTCAAGCTAAAAATAAATAAATAAATAAATAACTTAAAAACTGTTTTATCTTTTTCCTGTGCTCTGCGTTCATTTGATGACCCTTTGAATCTTTTGCTCCGTACTGGGCGTTACTACAACCTGTGCAGTAGGCAGTTGTTTTAGTTCCCAACGTTCTGTCAGACTTATAATGAAATATATCGTATGCACGGCGAACATGTTTTTTGGGGTTTTTTTTGGGAAAATCATAGGATGGAACATCATAGTAGTATGCATGGATTTTAAATACTGTTGTTGATTAACATGTGTGAGATGAAAAATTATGATATGACATCGTTTTGTTGCCTTTATTTGTACAGTTGACATCTGTTTTATCAGATTTAATATTATGGAACATCCCAGAAGTTTTGAATGTTCTTTCACCCAAGTCATACTTTAGTGTTGTTTTCTTATTTATATGGATCTGTGCTTCATATTAATTTATTCATTGTGTATAAGAATACATATTTTATAACATATAAATAACAAAAATAGTTACAGGTGAGGGTTTCGGGTTAGCTTGAAGTATTGACTGCAACGTACTGAAAAGAAGAATTGGAAGAGTGTAGAAGGAATACAACCTCTAGATGGCAGTAATGACTTAAACATGATAGTGAATAAAGTAGGTAATATACTCAACATCAAAATAGCAATATGAATAATTTGTTAAGACAACATATTTACTGAAGATTGCATTTTATAAAGTGTGATTTTGTTCCTGTGTGCTAAAACTAAAAATGAAGATGAAAATTATAAAAAGAAACAGCTGAAAATAATTTAAAACCACTGGGTCTATGTGTACACACTATGTGTGAGATACTGTTGAATTCACCAGGTCTTAATCCTTTGAACTATTCCTTCTTTT
This sequence comes from Acipenser oxyrinchus oxyrinchus, assembly GCA_030684275.1. Lineage (NCBI taxonomy): Eukaryota > Metazoa > Chordata > Actinopteri > Acipenseriformes > Acipenseridae > Acipenser > Acipenser oxyrinchus. The sequence goes on from CM060252.1 coordinate 28,641,309, forward strand.
TTTTTAAATAATTGAATCTGATATAGCCATAAAAAATCCAAGATCAGAATTTTAAAGATTGATACTAAAACATAAGGAATACACCTCAAGGTGGTTGGAAGACATACAAAAAATATCACCAAGAAGCCTCGAAGTTCCAAAGCTTGTAGATGACTTGTTTTGCTGCCAATGCATCAAAGTCACTCCGATACCTTATGATGTAAATACTAGTAGCCACATCTATTCATTGCATATCACAATTCAATGTTATTTACTTGCTAATACAGTGTAAACTATTACAATATTCTATAAGCAGTTCTTTTCTCCAGCCCCTTATGTTTTATATATATATATATATATATATATATATATATATATATATATATATATATATATATATATATATATAGTACTGTGCAAAAGTTTTAGGCAGGTGTGAAAAATGCTGTAAAGTAAGAATGCTTTCAAAATAGACATGTTAATAGATTATGTTTATCAATTAACTAAATGCAAAGTGAGTGAACAGAAGAAAAATCTAAATCAAATCCATATTTGGTGTGACCACCCTTTGCCTTCAAAACAGCATCAATTCTTCTACGTACACTTGCACAAAGTCAGGGATTTTGTAGGCATATAGTCAGGTGTATGATTAAACAATTATACCAAACAGGTGCTAATGATCATCAATTCAATATGTAGGTTGAAACACAATCATTAACTGAAACAGAATCAGCTGTGTAGGAGGAATAAAACTGGGTGAGAAACAGCCAAACTCAGGTAACAAGGTGAGGTTGCTGAAGACAGTTTACTGTCAAAACTCATACACCATGGCAAGACTGAGCACAGCAACAAGACACAAGGTAGTTATACTGCATCAGCAAGGTCTCTCCCAGGCAGAAATTTCAAGGCAGACAGGGGTTTCCAGATGTGCTGTCCAAGCTCTTTTGAAGAAGCACAAAGAAACGGGCAACATGAGGACCGTAGACGCAGTGGTCGGCCAAGGAAACTTACTGCAGCAGATGAAAGACACATCATGCTTACTTCCCTTCGCAATCGGAAGATGTCCAGCAGTGCCATCAGCTCAGAACTGGCAGAAAACAGTGGGACCCTGGTACACCCATCTACTGCCTGGAGAAGTCTGGTCAGAAGTGGCCTTCATGGAAGACTTCCGGCCAAAAAGCCATACCTCCGACGTGGAAACAAGGCCAAGCAACTCAACTATGCACGAAAACACAGGAACTGGGGTGCAGAAAAATGGTAGCAGGTGCTCTGGACTGATGAGTCAAAATTGAAATATTTGGCTGTAGCAGAAGGCAGTTTGTTCTGCCGAAGGGCTGAAGAGCGGTACACGAATGAGTGTCTGCAGGCAACAGTGAAGCATGGTGGAGGTTCCTTGCAAGTTTGGGGCTGCATTTCTGCAAATGGAGTTGGGGATTTGGTCAGAATTAATGGTCTCCTCAATGCTGAGAAGTACAGGCAGATACTTATCCATCATGCAATACCATCAGGGAGGCATCTGATTGGCCCCAAATTTATTCTGCAGCATGACAACGACCCCAAACATACAGCGAAAGTCATTAAGAACTATCTTCAGCGTAAAGAAGAACAAGGAGTCCTGGAAGTGATGGTATGGCCCCACAGAGCTCTGATCTCAACATCATCGAGTCTGTCTGGGATTACATGAAGAGAGAAAAGCAACTGAGGCTGCCTAAATCCACAGAAGAACTGTGGTTAGTTCTCCAAGATGTTTGGGCCAACCTACCTGCCGAGTTCCTTCAAAAACTGTGTGCAAGTGTACCTAGAAGAATTGATGCTTGATACTGTTTTGAAGGCAAATGGTGGTCACACCAAATATGGATTTGATTTAGATTTTTCTTCTGTTCACTCACTTTGCATTTAGTTAATTGATAAATATAATCTATTAACATGTCTATTTTTGAAAGCATTCTTACTTTACAGCATTTTTTCACACCTGCCTAAAACTTTTGCACAGTACTGTATATATATATATATATATATATATATATATATATATATATATATATATATATATATATATATATATATATATATATATATATATACTGAGCATATATATATATATACTGAGCATCAAAAGAAACTTATCACTTATATTTGGGTAAAATTCACTAGATGTGATCAAAAAATGACAAACTCTGTTTTAGAGCTGGTGCAGTGACTTTTTATTGTGCTGATTAACAACTGACGTCACAAAGATGCTGCAAAAGGATCTGTCGATCTTGGGCAGGTGTTGTGACTTGGTCTCCCAGTTCGTGGCCTGTGTCTGGTTTGAAATTGCTGGCTGTGAGCACCCAAGACGGCGAGCCACAGTACATTGCCCTAGTCCAGCCTCCAACATGCCAATTGCATCAAGGCGCTGCTCTCTTGACAGACGTGGCATATTGTTGTTTTTTTTTCTGTGATTTTCTTTATTGCTTTTATTCATGCTTGCAATTCAACAGCTGAAATCACTCCATATCCAGTGTCCAATCAACTGTCTCACTAATTAGGTGATTAAGTGCATATGCTTCAGTCATAGTCACTCAAGCGTGTCATGGTCAAGGATGAATGATTGAGTGATTAAAAAGAAACCAAAAACATTTCGTCAATGTCCATTATTTATATACCTTTTTTTTCGAAAATAAATGTGTTATAATAGTGATAAGTTTCTTTTCTTTTGATGCTCGGTGAGTTACTGGAAAATAATTTCATCTAGTGTTTCTGTGACGTCATAAATTACGAGACCGAAGGTCGAGTCCTTTATAAACTGTCACAGAAACCTGAGATGGAATTGTTTTCCTGTAACTCACTGAAGAGGCCCATCTATTATTTTTTATAATACACGGATACCCTTGTGATGCTAATAATAAAGAAGACGAGGTTCAGCAGTACAGTTCAGTTTTTTTTTTAAATGTAGTGTTTCAGTGAGATATGAATGTACCAGGTTTACATCTTTTTTTTTTTTTTTTTAAATATTCTCATTTTGTTGATCAAGTTCAAGTATATTTTCCTGTAGAGGAATTATCACTTTTTGACATCACTACTGTGATATTATGTCTTTTTTTTTTAAGAATGGCTCAGGATGCGTTCATGTCCATCTGAAGACTTGAGGATAAAAGTTCTTACTATCCATACCACCCCTCACACACACACTAATGTGGAGCCACACTATTAGGTGTACCAATAATTGCACACCACTGACAAACTGCTACCAATTATTGTGAATTAGAACTGGACAGTATTGATTATGGATGTGTAACCACACTGTACATCAATTGCACATGCTCTTGAAAGAGGTGGTACGTCTACTCGCTTTTATTCACAATCAATGTAATGGATGTCTATCTGAAGAACAAAGTGAATTCCTTGTATTTGTGTCAATGTGGTTAGCTGGGAGGCTATCTGGAAAAGGAACAGATGGTTGCTATAGGCTAACATTAATTCACGTTCATCATATCAAAGTTGAAGGATCTACTTTCAAGTCTAAACACAATTGAACAACCACAACTTAATAACAAAGGGTCAATTAATTCCAGGGGCTAAAACATTAAGTCTAGGAAATTAGGAAAGCAGACATAGTGCTGATTACTTTACAGATTGCTTTGAAGGTACCTAGTATAAATTGAAACTAGAAACATCCACAACTCAAACACTTTTTATCCAAGGGTTAGGAACATCTTGTATTTTACTCAGTGAATACATTTCTGAGCCAGTAGAGGGAGCTATCAAATTATTTATCCAGTTGAACAAAGCTTGTCCTTCAATACAAACATGCAAACAACCCCCTGTTACAATGCGTTAAAAGTAGAAGATATTTCGGTAGCCAAGGTTACCTCAAGTGTAACCCTCCCTGGCTTGGATTGGTGGTACCCGTGTTCCCTAGTCTCCATCTATTGGGTGATGCTTCTTGTATGTATGCATCTGCCTTTCTTCTATGAATCTTCTACCATACTTGCTGAAAAACTACACAGACCACTGAAAGACATACCTGGAGTGCCCCATAACCACCTGGGAGATGACTCTGAGTGAATATTGAAGTGAATGAAGCACTGAATGCATTTCCCATAAAATGCAAAAGGGACACTCTGCAGTAGCTTCCCACTGACTCCACCCCCACGAGGGTCCCCTGCTCTAAAGTGAACTCTCACCTATTAATGGGATCAAACACAGCACCACTGCATTATTCCCCTACCCTCAAAGTCCCGCGTAAAAGATTAATTCTCAAACTGAACACAGTAGGGATTCAAAGAAATGCATGCATATGGATTAGGGAGTGGTTAACATGTAGAAAACAGAAAGTACTGCTTAGAGGAGAAACCTCAAAATGGAGCGATGTAACCAGTGGTGTACCACAGGGATCAGTATTAGGTCCTCTGCTATTCCTAATCTATATTAATGACTTAGATTCTGGTATAGTAAGCAAACTTGTTAAATTTGCAGATGACACAAAAATAGGAGGAGTGGCAAACACTGATGCAGCAGCAAAGGTCATCCAAAATGATCTAGACAGAATTAAGAACTAGGCAGACACATGGCAAATGACATTTAATAGAGAAAAGTGTAAAGTACTGCACACAGGCAATAAAAATGTGCATTATAAATACCATATGGGAGATACTGAAATTGAAGAAGGAATTTATGAAAGACCTAGGAGTTTATGTTGACTCAGAAATGACTTCATCTAGACAATGTGGGGAAGCTACAAAAAAGGCCAACAAGTAATGTTCAGACTTTACAATGCATTAGTAAGACCTCATATAGAATACTGTGTTCAGTTCTGGTCACCTCGCTACAAAAAGGATATTGCTGCTTTAGAAAGAGTGCAAAGAAGAGCGACCGGAATTATTCTGGGTTTAAAAGGCATGTAATATGCAGACAGGCTAAAAGAATTGAATCTATACAGTCTTGAACAAAGAAGACTACACGGCGATCTGATTCAAACATTCAAAATCCTAAAAGGTATCGACAGTGTCGACCCAAGGGGTCACAAGTGGAGATTAGGTAAAGGGGCATTCAGAACAGAACAGCACTTTTTTACACAGAGAATCGTGGGAATCTGGAACCAACTCCCCAGTAATGTTGTTGAAGCTGACACCCTGGGATCCTTTTAAGAAGCTGCTTGATGATAATCTGGGATCAATAAGCTACTAACAACCAAACGATCAAGATAGGCCGAATGGCCTCCTCTCGTTTGTAAACTTCCTTATGTTCTTATGTTTTCAATGAGGGTCATTAAAAATCCAAACTCTGAAGGATTGTACTATAGTATTTTAAAATACAACAGTTTGTTCTGCACAGTAAACAGCTTTGAGGATGATATGTCAGAGATTAAACAGTTATGAGCTGAATTGTATATGTATCTGAGTATCTTTCTGCTGGTAAAGTGAGGCAGACTGCAATTGTATATATTTGTTTGGCTGTGTGCATTTGCATATGGTGGACCAGGAGAAAAGCAATTAGTTTATAATGGTGCACATCACTTCAAAATGAATACATGGCAGAATGAGAGGGTGGCATTATAATGTGCAGGTATAACGAGTAAGGACTGTAATTAACCAACAGGTGATGCTTTTCTGCATTACTGTATTTTGTGGATTGTGTTAGAATTTAAGTCTTGTGGTCCCCTTCATATAGGGCCAGGCATGTGTTTTTCTTTCTCAAAAAAAAAGTCTAGTACAGGGGTGTCCAATCTCTGTTCTGAAGGGCCAAACAGGTACAATTCGATAATTAACTACTTTGAGGTCTGGCGGGAGGTTTAAATTATTCAATTAAACAATTTAGAATAGGGTTGGAACAAAGACCATGACTGGAAGGGCCAACTTTGGCGATCCCTCGTCTAGTATTAATAAACTATATTGATTTCTTAACATATATATATTTTTTCGAATGCTCCCCTTTCTCTATAAGAGGATAGCAGTTTCGTGGTTTGTTTGTGCGTGTCAAAGCTCTGAAAATCAAATAATTTGTATTGACATCTACTTAATGGTGCCATGCATGCTGCAAGCAAAATGCAATTACATGCTAACACAGGTATATCTTTAATATCTGAATGAAAAGAACCTCTGTGTTGTATGAAGTGATAATATCTTGTTTTGGAGGGAAAATTACTGTATGTCATATCATTTCCTGAATTCCTTGAAATACTAGCATTTTGTTGAACACTTGCATGATGTAATTTAGTATCCCTCCTGTTCAGCATAGCAGAACAAGAGCTGAATTCTTTCCATTGTGATGAGGGATAATGTAACTGATCTAGTGGCTTAACTTTATGTACTGACTGAGGAATGCTAAGAAAATATAATACCCTGACACTGCAAAAATTCCAAGATTGTGCCAACATTTCTGGTATGAGCTCCTCACCTAAAGGCTCAAAAAAGCTCAACAGACAGCATCTTAATCAGTAACACATTTTGATACATTTATGGCTATTTTTGCCCTATTTTATCTTGTTTTCCATCACTGGATTCCATGGATATTGCTGGCCAGTAGACACATCCGCTTGCGAGAGGTAGGACAGGAGCAGAAGGAAGTTCCCCACAGCCACCGACTGTAAAATACCTTCTCCGGGTTTAACCTCTATCGGTTTAGAATATACACAAAGAGGCAGAGACTGCTGTCACCATATCATACCCCATATTATCCCTCTTCTTTTCAGTGCAGAATATAGAAGAAAGAACATTGTTTTTCTAAGACAATGTGAAAGGTAACAATCGTGTATTCAACAGTATTAACACTGAATTTTAATTTTTTAAAAAAAATCAAAATAAATATCATTCCTCATTTTCTCTCTTTAGTGCAAGAATGTATACAGCAATTTCTTGCTAAAGTGACATAAACCTGAAAATGCAGGACCCCGGACAGAACAGCAGGTGTTTAAAGGTACTGTACAAAGGGAATGGATATGGGAATGTCCCCTTAACTTTTTATAATATTTGCAATCAATCTGACAAGTTCCTTTTGCAATACTCAAAGTTTTTATGTTGTTGTTAACAAGTCTCTGTCAAGGTGTTTTTGCTATGAGTTCAGGAGCTGCTCCTCAGTTCAAGATGTCTGCTATAGTTAATGTAGGCTATATCAGTCAAAGTCTTGTTATATTAGTAAACACCAGCATTGCATTGGTTTGAACCTGTGCATTTCTTTGCAGCTGTGGTATTTGGATGCATTTATAAAACCAACTGTAACTATACTTGTTTTCTGGTCACATGACTAAATGGTTTGAAAATGGGGTTATGCTGTTTATGAACTCGAGTTAAGGTTTTACTGCTTGGTAGTCATTTGTTTGCATACTGAAAAAGGCTAAATCCTGTATAAAGTAGTATCTTGTTGTTCAAATCGCCTAATGTGGCGTTCAAATTGCATGGTTTAACCTGCTTTATAGTGTAGTGACATGTTAATAAACCCACTGGTATGTTAAGTATTTTTGGTACTGAGATATATGAGAGAAGAATGTAATTCTATTAGGGGCTAAATCTGCAATTTGCTTTGTATCTGGTACATGGCACTTGAGCACTGTTCCACACACACACACACCCTGCTTTACTGAATAATTAATGTGTAAGTGATTGCTCAAGATCTTCCCACACTTGGATGTAAAAACAGAGGAGATTGTTTCTCTGAGGTTGCAACATAAGAACCTAAAAGGCATGAAAAGTAGTAAATCCTAAGGCAGCAGCCTTAAATACGAGACAGATGCGAAATGTATTGCAGAGGGACAATCGCAGATGTTTAACTGAATCTTGTAGATTCTGATGAAATATTATGGTTATTATGACATTTGCTTGTGTGTGTGTTTTTTTTTTTAGCTGTGATTACATAGTTTTCCTTGTGGGCGACTCATTGATATCCATGGATATGACATTTGCAGAATAGTGCCATGCTTTATTCGCACCTCAGTTCCTATGATGGTTTTGAACAACTGCTAAGATTTGATAGTTGCAATATCTGAAAACCTTAAAGCTGCAGTATCCCACAATCATGTTTAATTTGATACCAAAAACACTTTTTTTGTCTGTTTCTTACATTCTTCCGTAGTTCAGCCTTTTTTTGTTTTCATTAAATAGTTTGAGACACAGGATTCCTGTCCCTTGATACCACCTTGTTATCATAAAGGTGTTCTTCTGCTAATACTTATTACATCAAATCTTTGTTAATGCTCAAGAAACGAAGCATAATGTAAAACCATTTATGGAACATCTTATAAAACATGTAAAAGAAATGAAAATGTTAAAATGTTAATGGTATCTTGCAAGAAACAACTTATGCCACGTTTCCATCTGAACCATGAAACCAGTCTGTAAAACAAAATCTCAAACTAGCACACTGGTTCCATCTGCAGTCTACAATCCAGTCTGCAACTGGACATTACCCAAAGGTCAAAGATGCATTGGACGCTTGGACGAATCATGTTTTTTGGGGTGTTTTTTTTGGCATTATTACCATTTAAAAATGAATTCTCTTAATTCCAACATATCCCTAAAATCATAATTAATTCCCAACCCTCTATTCAGTTTTTTTTTTAATGTGTCTCTTTTACCTTGGACACTCATTAGCTAAGTTCATTCAAAACAGTTATCTTACGGTCATAACATTAAATTATATTTAACAGACGTTTACATTTAAGGAGATTTATTTTTTTGAAAAGGCTTTAGAGGTCATAAGTTAGTGTGGTTTGTGAACAAAAATTGTCCACGGTCAGACGTTTTTGGGATTAGTACTTCCTCTTTTTGCTCCTACTATACACTGAGTGTACAAAACATTAGGAACACCTGCTCTTTCCATGAAATAGACTCCAGGTGAATCCCTTATTGATGTAACCTGTTAAATCCACTTCAATCAGTGTAGATGAAGGGGAGACAGGCATAGGAGGCTGTGTGGTCCAATGGTTAAAGAAAAGGGCTTGTAACCAGGAGGTCCCCCGGTTCAAATCCCGCCTCAGCCACTGACTCATTGTGTGACCCTGAGCAAGTCACTTAACCTCCTTGTGCTCCGTCTTTCGGGTGATTGTAAGTGACTCTGCAGCTGATGCATAGTTCACACACCCTAGTCTCTGTAAGTTGCCTTGGATAAAGGCGTCTGCTAAATAAACAAATAATAATAATAATAAAGAAGGATTTTTAAGCCTTGACACAATTGAGACATGGATTGTGTATGTGTGCCATTCAGAGGGTAAAAAGATGTGTGCCATTCAGAGGGTAAAAAGATTTACAGTAAGTCCCTTTGAACGGGGTATGGTAGTAGGTTCCAGGCGCGCCGGTTTGAGTGTGTCAAGAACTGCAACTGTCTAAGAAATACAAATGGCAAAATCATAGACGAAGAGAAAAAAATAGCAAATATATTAAATGATTACTTTTCACAAGTTTTTACAAAGGAGGATACGGGCAACATGCCCCACATGTCAACCTGTTCCTATCCAGTTTTAAATAACTTTAGCATAACAGAGGCAGGAGTGTTAAAGGAACTAGGAGCTCTTAAAAATAAACAAATCCACTGGGCTGGATGAGATCCTCCCAATAGTACTCAAAGAAATGAAATAAGTTATTTACAAACCGCTAACCAAGATCATGCAACATTCTCTTGACACAGGAGTTGTACCGACAGACTTGGAGAATTGCAAACGTAATACCGATCCACAAAAAGGGAGACAAAACCGAACTAGGTAACTACAGACCAATAAGCCTGACTTCTATGATATGTAAACTTATGGAAACTGTAATAAGATCCAAAATGGAAAATTACCTATATTGTAACAGTATTCTGGAAAGGTCATTCAAAATTATCTTGATGGCATTCAGAAATGGGCAGACACATGGCAAATCACATTTAATAGAGAAATGTGTAAGTTACTGAATGCAGGCAATAAAAATGTGTATTATGAATACCATATGGGAGATATTGAAATTGAAGAAGGAATCTATGAAAAATACCTAGGAGTTTATGTTGACTCAGAAATGTCTTCATTTAGTCAATGTGGGGAAGCTATAAAAAAAAGTCCAACAAGATGCTCGGATATATAGTGAAAAGTGTTAAATTCAAATCAAGGGAAGTAATGTTAAAACTTTACAATGCATTAGTAAAATCAGTTCTGGTCACCTCGCTACAAAAAGGATATTGCTGCTCTAGAAAAAGAGTGCAAAGAAGAGCGACCATAATTATTCCAGGTTTAAAAGGCATATCATATGCAGGCTAAAAAATCTGAATTTATTTAGTCTTGAACAAAGAAGACTAGGTGGCGATCTGATTCAAGCATTCATAATTCTACAAGGTATTGACAATGTCGACCCAAGGGACTTTTTCGACCTGAAAAAAGAAACATGCACCAGGGGTCACAAATGGAGATTAGATAAAGGAGCATTCAGAACAGAAAATAGGAGGCACTTTTTTTACACAGAGAATTGTGAGGGTCTGGAACCAACTGCCCAGTAATGTTGTTGAAGTTGACATCTTGGGATCCTTCAAGAAGCTGCTTGATGAGATTCTGAAGATCAATAAGCCAAACCAAATGAGCAAGATGGGCCGAATGGCCTCCTCTCGTTTGTAAACTTTCTTATGTTCTTATGACTCCAAATACTACATAAATGATGATTTAATGCTATATGTCCTAACCTTAGTCTATTAATATTAGTTTCTTCCTCCCTGTTTTTTCCTGTCCCCTTATGTTTATATTTCCCTAATTTTTTAATAATAAAATCATCCCTTTCCACTGTTTTCCCATTTTTCTTGACATACATCCATTGGGTCATTTGCAACAAAAAAAAGCTACGGATGATCCCGTGGTTAGTACTTCAGGACTATAAAAAACTAATAAACTAGTTAGCACCAATTGCAACGAACGAAGAACTTACAGATAATCCCCAGGTGTGTATTACAAATGTTCCCAATTGCATCAAACTCCAGAAGATGACTGCTGCACCCTAGATGTTCCTGATATACGGTACTAAATTAAACCATCAAACTCTTTAGGCTAAGTAGAAGAGTTACCCTACTAACTCAAGTTAAAACGAGAAACCTCATTAAAGCCACGTTTTCTGAAATGAAAACATTAATACAACTGATATCAAATATATAGAATACAGAATATTTTTCTAACATGTTACAGAGTTTTCAATTTTTAATAAGGCATGCCATATAATTAAAAAAAACCCGATAACGACACACTTTTAGTAGTCACTCCAATGTCGCTGAATTGAAACCATGGAGGTGGATAGTGTCTTTAGCCTACTGGATTGGTATTAAGCCGTCTCCTTTATATTATAAGTGTGCCTCATTGTTCCTGTAATTTGATAGGTGCAAAGATGTTAGGCGACTATGGTTACGTTTTGTATGCATTCAAAGCGTGTAGTATTTTTTTAAAAATGGTCTTTGTTTTTATATTATGTGGATAAATATGCTTTGTATATGTATTATGTATTATCTTCATGTTGTACATATATGTGTTTTTTTTATTGTGTGAGCGCACCCCGCACTTGAGGTTTGGAGATAGACTTGATCCTCTGCTGTGTACTAAACCTGAGGATCAGCTGATCCACAATTTGTTTGTTCGTTGCAATTGGAACTAACTTAATCCACAGCTGGGAATGATCCTCATGAAAGTACTGTACTAGCTAGTCCGCAACTTAGTACACTTGATGCGTACTAACTCTGAATGTTCGTTGCAATTGACCCATTATCCTTTATTTAGCCACAACATTCACATTTGTAGGACTCAAAGGTATTATTATGTCTATTTGTTTATTTAGAGTTGCCTGAACCCCAAAACTGGCTTTTCAGCCTCTTTTTGAAGGCAGGTGACCAGTGTTAATCGATCAACTGGGTTTCAATCAGGCAGTCAGGGAGGTCTAACTTCCCAGCCATGCCTTCCAGCACACACTTTGTTTTTACAAAAGTTTAACACATTTTTTTTTTACAATCAAAACAAGTCCAAAGCAAAACATACTATTTACAGGGGCAGGCCTCAACCCTGCCACAGCATCTGAAAGCAATCCATCAAATCTAATCTTAATATTGATGTAATTAAATAATTCCAGTCTTCCTGGTTGAGGAGATAATGTGAAGTAACCTACCAATTGCAGAGACATTGAAAGTATTTGAGTCATAGTAAAAGCAGTGATTGGTTACTGAGAAGGGCAGACAAACCGTTGAATAGTTGCAATGACTTCTGGGAGGAAGTGTAAAGGAAAACAGCAATGTCATTGGGAATGTCAGGGAAAATTCATTGCTATTCCTTTTACACAACCGTACGTCTTTGCAATTCCGCTTGGTCACTCCTTCTCTGTAACCAATCACCACTTTTCCTTTATCACACATGCTTCCAATGTCTCTGCATTCAATTGATCTCAAGTAGGAAGAATAAGAACTAGAAGTGATTATTGTATAAGAATATGTACATAGAAAAATCACAGTAAAAATCAAATATATGCTTACCATATTATAACTAGGAACACAGGAGACCTGCAATGTGATTGGTAATATATAAGAGATTTTTACTGGCATTGCTTTTATCTTTATGTCCTTTAAATTCAGGTAGCGAGCAAGCTGTATCAGACAGAAGTGCGTGCTGGGAGTTTTTCCATTGCTGCACAGTACAGTAGTTACAGTGCAGTGATTTTACTTTAGTTTATAGTTTGCATGTCACTTCATAGGTTCGCTAGAAAGCAACACCAGAGTTGTATTTGCCAATGGCAACATGTTACCTCACTTATGTGGTTTTTTTGCATGAGACTGAATTGTGCAACTGTCCACTGTATATTTAGTTACAGTTGGTTTGAAATGATTGTATGTTCTGCCTATTCTCATCTTTTCAGTCCTTACCATATAGTGTTTATATTTCTATATATTTGATGTTGACTTGTTTTCCAGTTGAACCAAATCTCTGTGAGCTAAAGTATGGCAGTGTCAGGTCTTAAGCAGGAAGTTGTGATTTTTATTCCTGGCTGCATATGGAATTGAACTGTATAAAGCTTGCACAGGCAGACCACTGACAGGATTAATGCTTTCTCTACCTAAATAAACAAGCATGTAGACGATGCACTCTTTGAGACTGATATGACACCTTTGCTGCAAAAAATCTGCAGGCCAGATGAGAGTGGGGACTGCCCCTTACTAGCTGTATTCGAACAATGTTCTGGTTTGAAACACTGCCACTGAGCAAGAGAAGATTTGGCAGGGTCAGACATTCAAAAAAGAGGTTGTAAAAAAAATAAAATTCCCATGACAACAATGGGCTTTGTCCCCGGTGGGCTCCATATGCCTAGCACATGACAGGTCCCAATGCAGCTGCTCTGCACTTTTAACAACTTGGCTGTTAAGTTATACATATGCAAGAAAGTTGAACACATAAACAGCCCTTGTAGTCATGGAAATAGGATTGGACAGTAAATTGTTATTTGTGGCCGTGTAAGTAAATAAACTCAGCTTTGAGGTGGTCTCTATGACCTCAGTCAACTTTGTTCTGTGTTTCATTTAGGAGATCCCTAGTTGTCCACTATCCAGCTGTTTTTTAGTAGTCTAACTCATGTTGCTAATGAGGAAAGCCTGGACATTTGAAACATTTAGATTTCAGTCAGGAAACTCATATGATAGATAAAATATTTATTACAGATTAGACACGATAACACATTTATGCATGTGTGAACAGGATAACTTCATAGTGACGTCAGACTCGGAAGAGACAGGACACAGTTTGATGAGTGAATGCGCTGTTGCACAGTTTAATAATAAATAAACAAAACAAAAGGTTTGAACAAAACACACAAACATGATGGCATGATGGCCAAAACAAACAAACAAAACATGGCGAACACTAAACAAACAAGTATTGTGCTGAGCTATGTAAGCACAAGTAGCAATTGCTTTAGTTTTAGCTTTTACTCTCCTCTCTCCCGTTCTTTCACTCTGAACACACCAACCCTGAGTGAGTGATTCGTGCCTGTGTATTTACAGCTGTGCCAGGACTCAATTGATAATTAATCATTCACTTGAATCCCGGCATGTGAATTAATTTGTGCAATCCCTGAGTCTAAATACAAATATACATTTTAAATCATCCATGCTACATAGCCAACTTTATACCCTGTGCATCAATACATACACACCACATAAAACATAAAACACAAAAATAACATAGGGGTGGGGCACCCCGCCACAGCATGTTATACGTTCTTAGATGACACATTTAACATATAATACATCTTTGGCCTCGCCTCGGGGAACCCCTGCTCATACATTTTTCCACTGATAAATGAAGAGGCTGACTGTAGGAATGCCATGGGCAGGGAGCAGGATAGCCGCCCTCCCCCTTAGATGAAGCTAAAAAACAGGTGGAGGCTGGGGAGGAAGAGGCAAACTAACTCACAACAGGCAGGTAATGGATCAGGTAAGATTTGAATCCCTTCCCTGATGATCATTGGACAAGTAATTACATTATTAGTGATAAGGTACTGCTGTTTTGATTGACAATTGTCTGGTTATCAACTCTTAATAAGCTTGATTTGATTGACTGATTAAAAGTGAGTTCCAGGGGCCCCTGAGTGGCGCATCTGGCAGGATATGCCCAATAGCCTGTAGGTCGCTGGTTTGGGTCCAGGCTATTCCACTGCTGACCATGGATGGGAGTTCCCAGGGGGTGGCCCACAATTGGCCGAGCGCCGCCCGGGTGGGGCTGAGGTCAGCCCAGGTGTCCTCGGCTCACTGCACACCAGCGACCCCTGTAGACTGGCTGGGCGCCTGCGGGCTTGACTGTAAGCTACCTGGAGCTGCGTGGTCCTCCGATGCTGTAGCTCCAAGGTGGTTGCATGGCGGGCCGACAGAATAAAAAGAAGCAGACGGCTGACAGCACACGTTTCAGAGGACGCGTGTGTCCGTCTTCGTCCCTCCTGAGTCAGTGTGGGGGTGACAGCAGTGAGCCGGGTTGAAAAAAAAAAATTGGACATTTCAAATTGGGAAAAAAAATAAGAAAAATAATTGGTGATTCCAAATTAAAAAAAAAAAAGTGAGTTCCCTGCCTGAACCATCGCTTTGCTTAATTTCTTGGATGTGCAAGACAATAACTACTCAGCTCAATAACTCAGTAACATCCCATAATTAGGGGTCTCCGACATCCATGAAACAAGGAAAAAACATCCTGTCCCTGTGATATACTATCAAGCGCTTCAAGTTGACATGGTTTGAGTTTTTTAATTTAAAAAACAGTTAAAATTGAGCCTAAATCCCTACATCTAAACTGAACATTACGAGGGGTTGGACTTTAATGAATAAGTAGCAGGGTTCCAAAAAATATAGTGTTACACGTTCCCACGTGTTGCTACAACTTTTTCAATAATGTACATGTAATTATTCTTTTCATTGTTCATATCCTGACAACTTTTTACACTTATAACTTTAACGACTGTTTTAAAGTTCTTTACAAAATGGTCGCTCTACTGCACGCATAGTGTATGGATTATTGCCCACATTGTCAAACAGGTAACACAGCAATAATGATCCATGATGTAGTATGGAACTTTGAAATTGTGACAGGGATGGCTGAGTGGTGACGTCAGGCCAGATGCAGGATCAAAACACAAAGGCAAGGTACTGCAGTGCAAAAGGCGCTGCAGCGCCGTTTATTTTTAAACAACAAAAATAAAAAGTTTGAACAAAAATAAACACACAGCAAAATAAATATTTTAAATAAAACAAAATCACGAACACTAAACAATATAGATCAGGCTGGGCAATCGCCTTCACTGTTCCTATATTTAGTTTACTTTCAGATTCTCTGTGCTCGCTCTTTCTAGCTCCAAAACACTCCACCTGGAACAGGAAGAGCTGCAGGCTTTTATACTATGGCCAAGGGGTTAACTAGCTATTAATTATCTTATTACCCCTCGGCCACAATCTGCACGAGTTGACTAATTATGCGTGACTGTCGGCTAATCTAACAATCACTAGCCTCGCACGAGGTATTTACAAAGCGCAAACACAAAATACCAAACAATACCAAACATACGGCTTCACCATCATATTTATAAATACAATAAATAAATCATAATGCTAAAACAAATAAAAAATAATACAAACGATACACAGGGAGGAGGGTACCCCGTTTTAAAATACACAATACAAAACAAAAACAAAACAATACATTTAATGGCAGGGCCCTGCCCCCTTTTCATGTATAGGACTCCTGGCCCTGTTACACAGACTTTAAAGTTATCAGGATGTTAACAATGAAAAGAACAATGACATGTGTGTTATTTAAACAGCTGTAGTACCACGTGGGGACGTATAACACTATATTTTCGGAACCCTGTTACTTACTCTTTAAGCTTTCATTGCAGTTTTGCTGTTTCAAGCTGATGGTGAAGGTGGAAGCATCCTGGTTTTAGATTAAGTTCTCACATGTTCCTGTAGGATCAGGCATGTTCCTTTAGAAACCTGACAACCTGCTGTCTGCTATTCTTGAGGGAGTCCTTTGTGAAGTGTCATTGCTTATATAATAGTGCCTTTCAGTGAACTGGGCTCATTTTCAACATTTGTGAATCAAAACCTATTTTGCTAAATAAATGCTTCTTGAAACAGATGATGTGACAGGCTTACCTAAAAAGCCTAAAAAGATACATTTATTTTAACATTCAAAGAAATGGGAAGTACAGCTAGAATATCTGATTTTGTTTTCAAGACGGTCATAACAAGAGTTAAATACCTTAATTCTGTATACTGGTTCAGCAGTTTTTGCATTAAAGAAACTCCCTTGCGGCCTACATTAACTAAGTAAGGTGCCAAAACCGCAGTCTATACATCTGGCATGTCAGGAATTAAACGGAGTGCAATATTTTACTCACAGTTTGTTGAAAAGTAAATCATCAGTTACTAATAAAATAACCAAAACTCCCCATGTTTCAAAAGACTGTTTAGCAGGGAGTTTCAAACAGAGATAGGCCTGGCACCCTTTGAACAGAAAACACAGAGGAGCAGATTTGTTTGAAACATGAACTCCCAACATAATTTAAAATAAAAAAAGTGCTGTGCTGTCTCACAGGGTGTATATATACACTGATCAACACCTTTTCTTCGTGTGTAGGCTTCTCTGCTTTCTACTTTCGTGGATTTGACCTTCATTTAATACAGTATATCTGCTGCCATAATGTTAAATTACATTTATGTTGTTTGTTAACTTTGTCCATTACTTATTGCACAATATGCCAATTGATGGTAACAGTTAGTTCCAGTTCGGTGCGGAGGAAGAAGAGGTGGAGCTCTGTTGTTCCTGTGACATCTTAAAAGAATTATAGAAAGAAAATGACTACTACGACGACTGCTACTATGACTACTTTTCCGTCGGCCGAGACGCCGTTCTGACCGAGGGCGAAGGACTCCTTCTGGAGCCCCTGCTGCACAACCCCCACCTAGGTGCGCAGGCGTTGGAGTCCCCCTCGGTGCGGCGCGCGCTGATCTCGGCCAAGGTGACCAGAGTCTGGGATCTCCTGGATCGCCAGCGCTCGGAGTGGCTGACTCCCGAGTCGCTGGTCGCCAGGGCGGCTCGGGCGACCATCAGGACGGCCGGCCGAGCGATCCGGGAGTGCAAAGCAGCGTTGCACCCAGACTCTGTCAGGTATTTCGAGGGAGTTCTCAGGACCGGGGAGCCATCTTCCTCCCCTACCCCCGGCTCCACACCCTCCACTTCCCCGCCCTCGTCTCCCGCCGAGACACCGCTTGGTGGGAGCCCCTCCGACCCCAGGAGGGCGAGAGTCCCCAGTGGGAGGCCCTGTACTCCCCGCTGGTCTCCAGAGGAGCTGGGGACTTGGGGTGGAGGGTCCTGTACGGAGCGCTCGCGTCAGGAGAGATCCTGCGTCACTTTACCGACTCGGACGCCGCATGCCCTTTCTGCGGTCAGTCCGAGTCGGTAGCTCACATTTATTTTTTGTGCGCCAGGCTGCAGCCATTTTTCCTGCTGCTTAGGAATCTGTTGCTGCAGTTCTGGCTGCATTTCTCCCCCACTCTCCTCATTTTCGGGCACCCTGTCCATGGCTCAAGCAAGATGAGAGACCTCCTCGTGAATCTGCTCCTGGCTCTTGCTAAACTGGCCATTTACAAGACCAGGAAGCGCAAGATGATCGGGGAGGGTCTCTTTGACTGTGGGGCCATGTTCAGGGCCCTCGTCCGGTCCCAGATTCAATTAGAGCACACCCACGCAGAGTCCGCTGGCGACATGGCCACTTTTGTCAACCAGTGGGCTCTAGGGGGCGTGCTCTGTACCACCTCCCCTTTTGTACTTAATATTTAATTTACAGTCCTTTTAATGGTATTTTTTGTTACATTAGTTAAGGCTCATTCCTGTTAGCACCCTTGAAAAGGGTGCTAAGTAGAATTTTTATCCAGCTGTCCTTTGACAGCTGGTGTAGTTCCCATTTTATGGGCCTTAAATAGGACTAATAATAATAATAATAATATGAGGCTAAAAGTTCGGTTAGTTGTGCTTAACATGCATTTTTACAAACATTAATAATAGGCTATGCGAGAGGTTTACATTTGCAGTGTCTTTTGCATTCTTTCTTTCTTGTGTGTGTGTGTGTGTGTGTGGTTTGGTACAGCTTTGCTGAGGAATAACATGAGGAAAAACTTTGCTGAGGAATAACATGAGGAACCGCCATTGCATTTATCCTTCACGTCTGTACCTTAAACACGCCTCTATTAAAACCAGTTGGCTACTATCTAATGAAATTTCAGTTTTCCAACACTATAAAAACGAGACCCTACGTGATCAGATAGATGCAGTGTGTTTTTAATGAGACTGTGGCAGGGCAGAAGCCCTGCTGGTGTAAATAGTTGGATGAATGTAAGTTTGGCAGCGATGTGGTTAAATCTATCCATGCCAACAGTCACAGGTGTTGCCATTCCCTAATTAGGTCATTGAGTGCTAACTGGGGAATGACCACATTTGTTTGGAGGAGTTGAGGGTGAGTTTGTGTAAACTGTGCGGGTTTGTACTGCTCAGTGCAGGGTGAATGCCCAGATTGACAGTAGTATTACTATTTTGATTTTGTTTGTTTGGCCCCTGTGCCTTGTATCTTTATGTGCAGCTTTAATCTGCAGCCTTCCTGTTTCTGTGCCTACTTCCTGCTGGGTAACAAGCCTTGGCCACCATGCTACCCTATCACAGACTCGCTCACTTTTCTGCCAGTTATACACATTTAATAAGACCTCTCTTCATTGGCACATTAGGAGAGACAGCCTTATGACGGGACCTCTTATCAAAGGCAGTGAAAAGGTAAAGCTTGTCAGAGTCTCTGATCAAGGTCTAATGTGAGTCCGACCCCTTTCTCCCAGATGTGAAGAAGAGCAGTGGAAGGCTGTGCTCCACCAACACAGAACAGAGGGACAACTTTTACATTTATTACTAACATTTTATAGGTGCAGGGAGAACAAGTGGATGTGAGTCTTTGACACAAGATAAAGTTCGGTATGTGTCTGTAGCTGTTCCATGTGGTTAAAAAATCAATGATTACTCGACCACTTTTTCCATTTGCCATGTCCTTGCCCCCCTCTCCCATGCGACTTGTCAGCTGGCTAAAGGCCTTCTTTATATGAACTGCACGTTGTTGTATTTTGTTCAAGGCTTTTCTTTTTTACAGCCTTTTTCTTGTTCATATCTGTAGTCATATTTAGAACTAAAATCGAGCCATGTAAAGATTCGAACAGGATATAGTGAAGGTGATAGTACGTACATTTGTCAGATTTCTCCATAGATCAGGAAAAACGCTTATCCAATTGTCATTAAACATTATTTAGCATAAGTTATTGACTATCATATTCTTGGAATATAAAGACATGACATATTAACGTATTATAAATCATAAAAACATCTTGTAGCCAGGAACTCCTATTAAAAATAACTCGGTATGTTATGTGCACGGGAAGACACCTGTTCATAGGATAAGAGGCACTGGAATTTTGACAGAACCTTTATGATTCAGAACTGAAATAAATCCAAACAGTTTCAAATAAGATTTACATTTGATTTAATTATAAAATAACTTTGTACATCAGAGTAGAAAGTTTCCAATATTAGACAAGAAAAAAAAAGTTTTAAATATTAGGAGGAAATGTATACGGCACTCAGAAAACTATCTCTAGATCCTTGAACAATTAAAAGGTACTTTTTACAAAAAAAATATATATACAGTACTGTGCAAAAGTTTTAGGCAGGTGTGAAAAAATGCTGTAAAGTAAGAATGCTTTCAAAAATAGACATGTTAATAGATTATATTTATCAATTAACTAAATGCAAAGTGAGTGAACAGAAGAAAAATCTAAATCAAATCCATATTTGGTGTGATCACCCTTTGCCTTCAAAACAGCATCAAGCATCAATTCTTCTAGGTACACTTGCACACAGTTTTTGAAGGAACTCGGCAGGTAGGTTGGCCCAAACATCTTGGAGAACTAACCACAGTTCTTCTGTGGATTCAGGCAGCCTCAGTTGCTTCTCTCTCTTCATGTAATCCCAGACAGACTCGATGATGTTGAGATCAGTGCTCTGTGGGGGCCATACCATCACTTCCAGGACTCCTTGTTCTTCTTTACGCTGAAGATAGTTCTTCATGACTTTCGCTGTATGTTTGGGGTCGTTGTCATGCTGCAGAATAAATTTGGGGCCAATCAGATGCCTCCCTGATGGTATTGCATGATGGATAAGTATCTGCCTGTACTTCTCAGCATTGAGGAGACCATTAATTCTGACCAAATCCCCAACTCCATTTGCAGAAATGCAGCCCCAAACTTGCAAGGAACCTCCACCATGCTTCACTGTTGCCTGCAGACACTCATTCGTGTCGCTCTCCAGCCCTTCGGCGAACAAACTGCCTTCTGCTACAGCCAAATATTTCAAATTTTGACTCATCAGTCCAGAGCACCTGCTGCCATTTTTCTGCACCCCAGTTCCTGTGTTTTCGTGCATAGTTGAGTCGCTTGGCCTTGTTTCCACGTCGGAGGTATGGCTTTTTGGCATAAGTCTTCCATGAAGACCACTTCTGACCAGACTTCTCCGGACAGTAGATGGGTGTACCAAGGTCCCACTGTTTTCTGCCAGTTCTGAGCTGATGGCACTGCTGGACATCTTCCGATTGCGAAGGGAAGTAAGCATGATGTGTCTTTCATCTGCTGGAGTAAATTTCCTTGGCCGACCACTGCGTCTACGGTCCTCAACGTTGCCCGTTTCTTTGTGCTTCTTCAAAAGAGCTTGGACAGCACATCTGGAAACCCCTGTCTGCCTTGAAATTTCTGCCTGGGAGAGACCTTGCTGATGCAGTATAACTACCTTGTGTCTTGTTGCTGTGCTCAGTCTTGCCATGGTGTATGAGTTTTGACAGTAAACTGTCTTCAGCAACCTCACCTTGTTAGCTGAGTTTGGCTGTTCCTCACCCAGTTTTATTCCTCCTACACAGCTGTTTCTGTTTCAGATAATGATTGTGTTTCAACCTACATATTGAATTGATGATCATTAGCACCTGTTTGGTATAATTGTTTAATCATACACCTGACTATATGCCTACAAAATCCCTGACTGTGTGCAAGTGTACCTAGAAGAATTGATGCTGTTTTGAAGGCAAAGGGTTGTCACACCAAATATGGATTTGATTTAGATTTTTCTTCTGTTCACTCACTTTGCATTTAGGTATTTGATAAATATAATCTATTAACATGTCTATTTTTGAAAGCATTCTTACTTTACAGCATTTTTTCACACCTGCCTAAAACTTTTGCACAGTACTGTATATTAAAGGTATTACTGTAAAACCAAACACAAAAAGAGACACAGCAATCAAAACATGATTATGTAATGGGATGGTATTAAATCTTATTTATGTGTCTACCCTGGGATAAGATGGCTGGAAACATTTTGAAGCTGGGGTTGGAGGGAGGGGAAGTGGGGGGTTAATAGCTGCTGTTAAAAGCCTTTGATCTACCGCCCTATTCACAAAACCTTTAAGGACTAGTTTAAGGAAAAAACTCCATAAAATATTTTAAAACAGTCCTTGCATTTTGTGAATAAAGCCCTTTGTTTAAAGAACAATTTTTCTGAGTCTGTATGTGAATACAATTCAGATTGATATTCGTGAAAGTGTTCTAGGCTGCTGTCAGCTTCTTTGACAATAGTCTAGAACACTTTCATGAATATAAAACAATATTTTATTCATTAAGCCTCCTTAAATAATCCATGAGTTAAAACTGTGAATAGGGTGTATATATTCTCAAATACCTTGGGGATGGGATGTGACTTGCTTAGCCAGAGAGAGGGTAGGTTGGATTAGTTGTGGCCTGTCAAAAAAGTTTATGAAAGTAGAAACTGAATTGGTGTATATATTGTAATATTATTACATTTCCCCATTTTATTAATTGTGAAGGCACATTTATGTTATTTGTTTGTTAATGATAGTTCTGTTACCCTTTAATGCTTCTGAAGCTATTTGACAAATGCATGAGAGACAGAGATGTCTTGCTAATACTCCTGACGAGTTTATACATAGTTTATTGATCATTAGATGGGGCCCTTAATCCAAAGTGCTATCACATTAGCTTTGAACAGTATGCAAAGTAAGATGTGGCATTAAAATGTTTACACAGCATTTTCTTAGGGCTGAGCAGGGATTCAGTCAGGGAACAGATGTCAGGGTATTTCATTCTGTTTAATGTGTTTTTGAAAATGGTCTGGGCAAACCAAGTGCTCCGATTGGCTGATAAAGATTCCAACCCAGTGCAATATACACATCACACTATTATTAGAATATATATATTTTAAATGATGTGTCATTTTTTAAAGAACAGTAACGCACTTTCAGTTGTACTGAGACTTCTTTTTAATGTTCAATAAATGTTCATTATACAGAATATTGTATGATGGTGCGGTGCTGCAGTTGGCATTATCTTATGGAAACGTTCTCACTTCAGCTTTTTAAAAAAGTAAAACATTGTGCTGGATCAGTGAGAGCCAGTGGACTTCCACTCTGTACTTCGGTACCAATGGGTCCTGGTCACAAAACATTAAG
Organism: Acipenser oxyrinchus oxyrinchus; assembly: GCA_030684275.1. Classification (NCBI taxonomy): domain Eukaryota; kingdom Metazoa; phylum Chordata; class Actinopteri; order Acipenseriformes; family Acipenseridae; genus Acipenser; species Acipenser oxyrinchus. The sequence continues at coordinate 28,664,333 of CM060252.1, forward strand.
GACTGTCATAAGGAATGTTTTGTTAAAGCCGATTTATGAATTATTAGATCAAGTTTGCAATTCACAATACCTTTTATTAAACCCTACATTAAGTTTATTGTAATTTTTAACTCACTGTTTAATCTAACCGAATGTTAAAAATGCTCCAAAATAAAACATTCCTTAAAACAGCCTGTAAAGTTTTGTGAATAGGGTTAGTTTTTCCCAGTGACTTACCAAATGTGCAAGTATGGTTCATACGAAAATACTGTGAGTTTCAACATCTCAACACTCCTTACTTGATCTAAATAAAAATACACAAGATCAGGGACAAGATCTCAACAAAAAGACACATTTTGGAAAACCTCACTGCTAGGAACAATTTGTCTTAATCATCTATTTACATTAATGGTTAGTACTGGATTAAACATTTACAGCATTGCCTCTTAAATGGGTTTATGAGTCTAAAACTTTTTATTCGTTACTAGCCGATTGGTATCTGATCTGTTTTGCCAAATCGTTGATAAGTTCAGTGTGTGATCTCCTTGATAAGATGAGGTGGATGTGCTTACATTTAAGATTTACTGAACTCACAGGTGTTGTTCAAAAACTCTGTCTAGTATAGATGTTAGTGTTTTATTATGGAAACACCTTTCACTTGACCTTAAACCAGCCGTTATCTTTGGCAATGACTGCATTAAGTGGCTATATTTGCATACCTCTCTAAAATTAAGCAAAATAAAACAATGAAGTGCTGTTTATGTTCTTCGGTTGCATGTATAGGTGTGTTAGAGTGCAAACTGACTAAAAAGGATAAGGTCCCACTATTATTGTCAACCTTAACAAGGAGCTTGACCGGTAGTTCAATACGGTGTTGACTGTAATCATCTCCAGGTCTACGATGTATTCTCTCGGTCCTGATACAGGCTTCGTCAGGACAAGCATTGCACTGACATTACTGGATTGCTGTGAAGATATAAAGACCACACATAGGCATGGGTTATTTCTGTGCCAAGATCATTAACACTCACTTGACAGTATATAAAGTAAATGTTGCTCAGGACTCATGGAGCACAACCTCCTTGCGATTCGGCTCTGACCAAAGAAGGTTCCAGATGCACTGGCCAGTCTTATAAAAAAAATGAAGACTCTAATCATAGCAACAGTTTAGCAAAATTCACTTTTTGGCTGCACAGCTCAAGACACGCACTATATTGTTGTGGTTCTGGTGTCTGCCAGCAGGAGGGGATACCGAGTAACCCTGTTAAGTGAATGCACTGTTGACTACTGTGGTTATATTTCCCATCCTGTCCCATACCCTGACCTACAATTTAACAGGAAAATGTATTAATACAGAGTTATTCACTAAGGCGACCATTTGTTACTGCTGCAGTATCATAGAATCTATTATCTGCACCATGTGAAACACATGTAGTGGAGCTGCTATAAAACCATTACAATACAAACATCACAGACAGTAGTTTTAGGGAAGAAATGTTTTAAAAGCATATCCCCTGATGTTTGATTAGCAAGCATGTCATTACTGAAAAAACGACAATAACAACAACAAAAAACCTTACCCTCAGGAAGAACTCTCCTCCTTCGTTTCCGGATTTAATCCGGAAGGTGTTGATGGTGTTGGCGTAGATGTTGGTTGCCTGAATCTGGAAGACATCAGCTGGTATGGACCTATCTGAAGGGATGCTCATGTATTTGTAGACAATTGAATGTGGCAGGGCTCTGCAAACTGGATTGCCTGATGGACAGACACAGCGACTGTGCATAACAAGATAAACATCGTGAGTAATGTTTTTTTTTTTTTTTGGAAACTGCAATTATAATAACAAAAATTACATAATCCCAATTTTTATCCTGCAGATATCTGCATGTTTAGTTCTATAAGTCAAACACAATCAGACAGTGATCCAGGATAGAAAGAGTTTACTGAAGGCCACTATTCCCTTATACAAGTTTATTGTGGTATACCATGGTCAAAGTATAATAAAGCATAGGAAAAGAATGGTTAACTGCAAAGGTACAGTGAACATGTACAATGGCTATTGGTTGTCACCATGTCTTAAGTCTTTTTCACTTACTTTTCAGATGTCCGGATGTAAGGTTCATGACAGGGATTCCTAGGATAACATCTGAATCCGCCATAGTAATTCCAGCACATCTCATCTTCTCTACAATTATCAGTCCCGGTTTCACATTCATTTATATCTGCCCATTAAGAGCAAACAGTTACTTTCAAATGCAAAAAAAATGACAATGACAATGGAAGTTAAGAGAACATGGTCAGGGTCAAAGTTATCTTGTTTATTTTACATAACAGTGCTTAACATGTTGCTCATGAAAGCTTGCTCAATTCACACTATATATCTCAATTTTGTTGAAACTGAACAGAGAGAGAATGCATCCACCTCCCTTTTTGGAACAAACTATGGACATTGGAAATATTTAATCAGATTTCTGCACTATTTCAACACAAGAATAATCTTACCTTGACAAATTCTTGTACCCTGCAGCTGGTATCCATCAGGACAGACACAGGAGTACCTCCCTGGTTCATTTACACATTGATACTGGCACATGTAGTTGGAGAAACTGCACTCATCAATATCTGTGTTAAAAAATACAACAATATAAGATACTGTACATTAAATAAAAGCAGTGTACACTTAAAGGTGCATTACAATCTAACACTTAATACCATTAATCTGCTATGTTCATGGTGTTGGAATGGAATGAGTTGAAAGACATCCCACCATTAAAAGATTGCATCTTTCAATAACCTGGCTAAGGGGTAGCTGAACCGATCGCTCTGTTCTGAACCATTTGCTGCTATTGCACAATAAAGATTTTGGTTTGGCATATTTCCCAAGAGCCGAGTTTCATTTTCCTGACTTTTTAAAATACAGTTTACTTACATGCAATTTTGCTGTAAATATTCTGCAGACAAGGCTAAACAAAATACACCTGCCTTGTATAGTTACCTTACTGAGATCTGTGTACAATGGACAGGTGCTAGCAATCTGAGCAATCTTGCTAAATCTGATCTGACCAAGTAAGGTCAATTGTTTTCTCTCCATAGTGTCCTGGATCTCTGCAGACTCATGTAAGATTTGCTGGTGTTCTATTTGATCTTTGTCATTTTGTTTAAAACATCTGGGTCATTCCAGCTCAAGTGGAACGAGGGGGGTTTCTCTACCCCTTACGTCAATGACTTAAGTCAATCCATGTTTTTTGTTGTTGTTGTAAGACCTTTAACATGATACTTAATTTGTCTAGGTCATTCCTACATGGAATCAAAAACACCTCCCAGAATGTGGTCTGCCTGAGCTGAAATGACCCGTATCTATGAAACTATCTTACAGCAATATCCAGTGCCAATGTTGAATGTCGAGAATTTGTCAGACGGCTTTATATGCAAGCAATCCAAGGGAGAACCATAAACGTGTTGACGTTTAGAAAGTGAGCTCTGGGCAGTTTACTTAAAACATAAAGAATAGCTAGGAATAGACACATGTATCGGTATGTCATTTAATACTTTACACGTTTGCTTACTTTGAAGGAACAATAAGTACAAACTTTATCAGAAAAATAAAAATACACACCGTTTTGTATTACTTCAAACCAATAAATGTACCAAGTGCAATTTTATTTTTACTCAATATTGTTTGTCTTGGCGATGGGAGAAAAAATGACAAGCTTCATATAGGAAGATTAGAAAACAATGTACCTTGACAAGTGACTCTATCTCTGTTGAGCTCGTAGCCTTGGTCACACTGGCACATGAATGAACCCAGCAAGTTATAGCACTGATGTTGACATGGATTACTGACCTCACATTCATTTATATCTAAAAGAAAGAAAGAAAAAAAATTAATATTAAACCATGCTGGCATTTTGAATGGTCATTCCTTTATGAAACTAGATCATGTATTCGACATTAGAGATTAGTGCAGCAGTGTGGAGTAGTGGTTAGGGCTCTGAACTCTTGACCGGAGGGTTATTATTATTATTTGTTTATTTAGCAGACGCCTTTATCCAAGTCGACTTACAGAGACTAGGGTGTGTGATCTATGCATCAGCTGCAGAGTCACTTACAATTACGTCTCACCCGAAAGACGGAGCACAAGGAGGTTAACTGACTTGCTCAGGGTCACACAATGAGTCAGTGGCTGAGGTGGGATTTGAACCGGGGACCTCCTGGTTACAAACCCTTTTCTTTAACCAATCCCAGGTGGGAGACACTGCTGCTGTACCCTTGAGCAAGGTACTTTACCTAGATTGCTCCAGTAAAAACCCAATTGTATAAATGAGTAATTGTATGTCAAAATAATGTGATATCTTGTAACAATTGTAAGTCGCCCTGGATAAGTTTTAGGTGTTGCAAAACATTTGGCCGTAGCTGTAGGAAAATCTGTACTGAAAGTGCAGTAAATTGGAACAAACTATAGATGTGTCACTTAGTTTGAGTCACTGCAGTTACAGATACCCTTAGCCCTTGGAGTTAATAAGTGATAGTGGGATATGAGATTGAAAACAAACACTTGTCCAAGGGGATTGATCCTTTTATATCCAGGCACTAAAACTGTACCAGAAAGAGCAGCCCAAGCCTGACAAAGCAATGCAGAGTGATTCTTAAAATCTGCATATATCCCAACAAAAAGTAAAAAAATAAAGAACAAGAAAATAAGAAATAATGTTTCAAAGCTTTGGTTGAACTCCTTTATTTCTACAAACATGAAATAAAGGCATTTGAAAGTTATCTTACTATTGATGTTTGCCAACATTGATATACATTCATGCAAAGAAATCCATGACTGCCGCTTTGGTTTTTACCATCAGTAAAACTTTGTAGATGCCTATGCCTACTGCAGATATGTTTTATGGCAGCAGCCCTTACATGTGGTCCCTAGCGATCTAAGGTACACCTCCCTGTACAAGATCCAACACCAAAAACACAACAACTCATGCATGTAAATGTAAAAGACAGTAGCCAGAGTTTATCCACCATTTTTAGGGGGTACCATCCTTCTCCCTGTATGTTAACAAGGTAAAATACAGTATCTAAGGCTAACAGTTCTGTACCCTTGTACACATGTCATTTAAATGAAATGGATAACAATATGTCACACCAGCTATCTATTTTTTGCACCCAAACCATTCTGTATTGCATTGTGTTGCTGATGCATTTCATTTGTTTACATTTTCTAACACCACTGCAATTTGTAAATGACGAACTGTGAGAGTATGTACATAAACAGGGTATCTCTAAATGACTTCCTGTGAAAATGGTAGATGTCTTGAATGCGCTTCCTGTCCATTTAGAGATATCTCTCCATGAACAGGAAGTTATTTCGAGATATGTTAGAAATGATTGAGCGATATCTCTAAATAAACAGGAAGTTTTTTCGAGGTATGTTAAAATGATTTAGAGATATCTCTAAATGAACAGGAAGTAATTTCCAGATATCTTTAAATGAATTTCAGATATCTTAGACAGGAAGTAATTTCGAGATATCTTAAAAATTTTGAGATATCTTAAAATAATTTAAAGATATCTGAAAATGCATTTTAAATATCTAATTTAAAGCTCCATTTAAAGATATCTGAAACCCATTTTCAGATATCTCTAATTGTATTTTAGATATCTAAAAATGATTTAGAGATATCTTTAAATAAATTTGAGATATCTCTAAATGATAATTTGATAATACAAATAAGACTATTTAAAAATATAGTAGAAAGTCAATTATCCGATCTTTGATCAAACGTACTGTTTAATCAAACTAACACACCTGTAATCATGTGATGAAACCACGTGTGGTGTATTACGCACACAGCTTCTGCTGCTAAGAGATTTCGCTGCCAAAAAAAGGACCATCAGACTGAGGCAAATGAAAGTTACAGAATTATTCAGACCACCAAAACCTTAGCTGCAGCATTGTGTGCTTTAAATTGTTGCAGTTCAGCAAATGAAAACAGTCACCCCGTTCTTGATTTTTCTTCTATTTCATCAGTAAGGCGATCCTGTCTGTTATTGAGCAGCTAAGAACTTTTATTTTATTCATTTCAATTACACGTTATTACAATACCTTAACAGCAAGTATCAAAGTATAACAACATTTTACTGAATTTTTTTACTGAAGTTTAGTGATTCCTAAAGTTCTGTAATGTTTCAAAGTTGTACCTAATTGTATCCTTTGATGATTTTCAAAGTTTGGTATATGGTACATTTAATTACAGTATTTCATTACCTTAACTGTAGGTGTTAAAGTTTTACTAAATTGCATTAATTTAATGATTTGTAAAGCTTTGTAATTTTGTATGCTTAATGTGATAGAATAGGTTAGTAGCTCTATATCACCAGTAGGTACTTGTGTACTAAGTAATTGTGTGTGTTAACTTTATTCTATACATTATTAAAGGTACAGTAATTGTTACTAATACCTGTTCGATTATCCATACAAATCAATTATGCAAACTAGTATCGGTCCCAATTAGTTTGGATAATTGACTCTCTACTGTATATGCAGCAGTGTGGAGTAGTGGTTAGGGCTCTGGACTCTTGACCGGAGGGTCCTGCTAAGAAATAAATAATAATAATAATAATATGAAAATAGGGCTGGGTGAACAACACTTGGATAACATTCAGGACTTTCTGTGGCTTATCAGAACATTTCAGAACCTCCCAGCCCTACTAGGCTCTTCTGGTCTACAGAGAAAAAGTGCTTACCTACACAAGTGTGATTGCTGCTTTCCAATTGAAAGCCTGTTTTGCATTGACAGTAATGAATCAGGTGCAAGGAGACAATAAAGAGGTTGGCTGCACTCATCTTTGTACATGTATTGATACGACCAAAAACAAATTACATAACTGCTTAGGTTTATTGAGTAAAAAGTAAATACTGCCAAATACACCAAACAGCTGCTGCCAGCAGCAATGGACACAGTCATGCGACAAAACTAGGCACAGCTAGATTTTCTTTTGATGCAATATTTAGTTATCAGCGCCTTTGAAAATCTTCCTCCTCAGTGGGTTTGACACTTGCACAATCTCATTGTCTACGTAAATGCTGTACTTTGTTTACACTTAATAACGTTGCAATGCTTGCCCTTAGACTAGACAGTGTGTTATTTGCAATCTAGAATCAAATCCTGTTAAGCCATGTTGGGAAATCTTATTATCCATATACAATGCTTTAAACAATGTGATTAGGAAATTAAAGGAACAGTTTTCAGAACAATTTAATAACCTCTTAGAGTGCTGAGGTAAACATGTGACCATTAAAAAAATCAAGGCTATTAGCAATCGCTATCTAGATTCGGAGTCATTGGTTTACTATTTAAAAAATTAAGCAAATTGTCTTGCAAAAGACTTTCAGTTGTTTTCTCTTTTGTAATAACCTTTTCTATGCCCAGACAGATGTAAACTAGACATGATGCTAAAGTCATACATGTTTAGAATGAATAAAATTTCTGCAGTGAATAGCTACAATACCATTTCCTTCAATGAGCTGTATAAATATCCCACATTAAACCATCCCATAAATACATTATTTTTTGAGTCTCTCAAAAAGCTGTCTACTCTTGTGGCCTCAGATGTCACAATCAGTATACACTGTAAAGATCCAATTTATGATTGGATAGTAACTGGAAATAATCATGCTGACACTTTAAATAAGAGAGATGACTTATTGGATATGCCACACATATTTTTCTCTACATTTCATATTCGTTCATACTTGTTTGCTACATAAAACTTTTACAGCATACTCATTAAATAATAGTACCTACAGGCACATACATATTAGAAATAGATACTACAAAACAGGTTCATTTGCACATCCAGTACAATGGAATGGATGAGATATCCCTGACACAATTTGAGGAAACTAGATGCCAAGATATTTAGTTTCTTGTAGAATCTTTGATCTTTCTCTGGTCCAAAAAGCTCATTGGATCATTCCATTGTATTGCAATTATTGCAAGGAGCAGCAATCCTAAAAATGACCACCTGATCCTACCTGACCACAGAGGAACACTTACCTAGACACTGGTCACCACTTCTCTGATACCCTGGGGGGCACTGGCAGGTATAGGAACCCCTTGTGTTGTAACAAGTTTGCTCTAGACTATAGGTGTGGTTTTCTATTGCACATTCATCTATATCTGCTATGGAACAAACATCAGCGCCAATGAACTTGTAACCTTGGTAAGCTGTCTGAAGACATCTTTCTTGCTTTACCTTCTACACCTATATCTGTATAAAGGTGTAGGTGATTTATATGCTACTAACACACACAATATACATTTTTAGTTACAGTTGGTACAGCCACTTTGATCAGGGATCAATGATGTTAAAGAAACTATTTTGAGCTTTAACATTCTGGTCCAGCTATTTTTGACATATTTTAAATATCAAAAGATATACATGTACATAAAAGGTACATTCCAAAATAATCAAAGGGGGTTTAACTCAGGTGAAATCAACCCCATTTTAATAAATAGCCATCTGATGTAAAAGGTTTAACTTCTTCTGTTCCAATTCTAGTCTTTTAATAGTTTCAGGATCAAGTCTGTCAAATGTATTAGTTTTTGTAAACTAACTGCAGTTAATTAATTTGTACTAGTTAATCTTAGAAATATAGTGTAAGGAAGCAATGAAAAGTAAAACTAATGTTCAGTAATACTTCAGTGAAAGTTTATTTTGCTAATACAGTATGTTGTCAAGTAACTGCACTAATTTCGAAACTATGAAACAGTGCAAAACATTGAGTAAGAAACTAAATAACCTCAATACCCATTTCTTAATACCAAAATATTGTATCATTTACAATCAATTAATTTTGGCTGTCTGAGCCCAGTTGCTTGTGTTTCAGGATTTTTTTCTCACTCTCTTGTGTTAAAAAAAAACAACAATTCAAACTTGTAACTCTCAAAGACACTAAATAAACCCACGGGAATCTTTAAGTTCTGTTCCAATGGGCCTACCTTCCCCAGAGTATAAAAACTGATTAAGCTGTTCTGTCCATTCATTTGCTTATCTACTGTAGACACCCAAACATTTTCTGTGTATCACTTTCTTTGTTCAGCCATTCAAATAAAAACAGTCATGATAGTCTCTGCCTGCCTCCCAGATGCTAACAATTTTGTCATGCTTAAGGTGTATTCTTGGGTGGTCTGTGGTTACTGTGTTGCAAGGACGACAGAAACTACAAATAATCCTATCAAAATGATGCTTATTCTGAAGAATATACTTCTATATGTCTCACTCAGCTTCAGTGGGTGCTTTCATTTTTTTAATCTAAAACTTGGTAGATGTGTGATATGCTATCCAGATGCTGTTTAAAGGTAGCAATTCACATATTCTTTTTTTGTTTGTTTTAATGTAACTTTTTTGTAACCTTGTGGAACACATACAATGGGAGGGTTATGTCATACTGGCTTTGCGCCCAGGCTGGAGTCTGTAGTCTGTGTAAACAAATTCACTTATATGCAACCAACTTCAAGTTTACAAACCGTAGCTGAACTTGCAGTTGGCATGCCCACAGGAAACTTGAACATCCCCAGTAGCAGTCCATGGGTGGTGTTATGGAAAAACTGATGAAAACTCCCCTCTCAAGTCAAAGCCTTTTTGATACCCTTTCAACTGCCTAATCCAAAGAAAAATCAACAACTCGGATTACCAAAAGGAGGATAAAAGCTCTTTCATGATTCACCTCTCTTCTCAAGCACCCACAAGGTTTTGTTTGTTTTTTATGTTATGTATGGTTCAGTTTAAATTTTGTATCTGAAATATTGCTTTACATCTCTGAGTGACTGAATTTTAGAAAATGAATCACCAATGCTTGTGTTTCTACACGTTGCCCATTCATGCAGTGGTATCAATCTTCTGGAACCATCTTACAATAACTAAATACACTAATGAAATGCACAGATCCTGTGATAATTTATCTTGCTATTTAAACATAACCAATCTGAAATATCGAGATCCTGAGAGCAACTGTATAATGAGCTACCATGACTGAAACTAATATGACATTGGCAATCGGCAAGATAGCAATAAGATAACCTTTTTAATTAGGTAAAACGAAAATTATTAGCACTTTCTTAAACTACATTAGTGAGCAGTAGCAGTGAGGATATACCAGTACTTATACAAATATTATTATTATTTATATCTTAGCAGGCACCCTTATCCAGGGAGACTTAGAATTGTTACAAGATATTACATTGTTTTTATATATAATTGCCCATTTATACACTTGGGTTTTTACTGGAGCAATCTAGGTAAAGTACCTTGCTCAAGGGTACAGTAGCAGTGTCCCCCACCAGGGAATTGAACCCACATCCATCTGGTCAAGAGTCCAGAGCCCTAACCACTACTCCACACTTTACAGTCTAGTGGATGGAGCTGAAGACAAGCACTGGAACTAATTTAAAACAACAGAGCTTGGTGACGATAACCTCCCCTCATTTTTAAAGGTATATTAATTCAATCCTTTAGTCCCCTTTCAATGAGCATTTAGCATTGACGCAATTCTGTGTTAATAGCTTTATATCGCTGCATGCAGCTTAGCCATGGAAACCCTTTTGCAACACTAGCATGTACCCCAAAACAAAATCAAGCCTTTCCTGTTTCCATGGTATGGTGGGGAACAGAAGATGTCAAGAGAAACACAGAAGTAGATGCCCCTTTCGTATCTATGACAACTACCCCTACAAAGCAGAATACACAGTACTCAGGTTTTGGGGCCACAGTGCTGTATACGAAGGTTATCCCATTTCAAATGCCATTCTGTTATTAAGTGGAATGACATTTGCATGGTTTTTAAAAAAATACACTTTCCATATTTACAATATTTACAACTGGTTGTCAGTTTGTTTTCTCAATTGCTGCTAATATGAGTCATTTTGGACAGCGAAGAGCTTCTTTATTGTGCTGTCCAGTCAAAATCTTGTTAAGCTTCGTAATGAAGTTAATTCTATGGCTTGTGTACAAAAGTAAAGTCTATGGAGAGCAGAGGGTAATGCATTGCTGCAATGCTCTGGTGATCTCAGCGCACCATATCCTCTGAACCTATTGTGAATCAAACCAAAGGAACTGGTCTGCTGGCTCTGTGGATTGCATGGAATCAGTCCATGTAGTCTTAGCCCTATCCACTGGTTTACATGAACGCACATCACAAACCACGAATAGCATCAAAGCACTTCCAGTGACCTGGCGGTCTCTCCCTTGTACTGAATAACCACTGAGACTGACATGTCTTTTCACCTTAGAAATGCAAGGTACTTTTTGGTCTTGTCAGACATATTTGCAGAGCTGTGCAGTGAAGCCTGGCACTATACCTGCTTGACATACACTTGGCCTGTGGATGAACAGAGCACTTGTCTCCAGTGCTAGAAGTCTGCATCCTTCATGAGCACTAAATTAATCACCAGCAAGGTATAAAAAAAGCTTACAACCAACCAGAATCAGGTATCCTCTGTTTATACACATTATTAACGTTATGGCATTTACAACCTGTTTGGTGATCTGAAGTGATGTTTTTTAAAATAGCTGCAATATCATACTCATCAGTTCCTTTAGCAAAACCGTCTGATTTTCTAGTGTGTCCTCAAACACACATAGACAATTGTTAAAATGTACAGTGCCTTGCGAAAGTATTCGGCCCCCTTGAACTTTGCGACCTTTTGCCACATTTCAGGCTTCAAACATAAAGATATGAAACTGTAATTTTTTGTGAAGAATCAACAACAAGTGGGACACAATCATGAAGTGGAACGAAATTTATTGGATATTTCAAACTTTTTTAACAAATAAAAAACTGAAAAATTGGGCGTGCAAAATTATTCAGCCCCTTTACTTTCAGTGCAGCAAACTCTCTCCAGAAGTTCAGTGAGGATCTCTGAATGATCCAATGTTGACCTAAATGACTAATGATGATAAATAGAATCCACCTGTGTGTAATCAAGTCTCCGTATAAATGCACCTGCACTGTGATAGTCTCAGAGGTCCGTTTAAGCGCAGAGAGCATCATGAAGAACAAGGAACACACCAGGCAGGTCCGAGATACTGTTGTGGAGAAGTTTAAAGCGGATTTGGATACAAAAAGATTTCCCAAGCTTTAAACATCCCAAGGAGCACTGTGCAAGCGATAATATTGAAATGGAAGGAGTATCAGACCACTGCAAATCTACCAAGACCTGGCCGTCCCTCTAAACTTTCAGCTCATACAAGGAGAAGACTGATCAGAGATGCAGCCAAGAGGCCCATGATCACTCTGGATGAACTGCAGAGATCTACAGCTGAGGTGGGAGACTCTGTCCATAGGACAACAATCAGTCGTATACTGCACAAATCTGGCCTTTATGGAAGAGTGGCAAGAAGAAAGCCATTTCTTAAAGATATCCATAAAAGTGTCGTTTACAGTTTGCCACAAGCCACCTGGGAGACACACCAAACATGTGGAAGAAGGTGCTCTGGTCAGATGAAACCAAAATCGAACTTTTGGCAACAATGCAAAACGTTATGTTTGGCGTAAAAAGCAACACAGCTCATCACCCTGAACACACCATCCCCACTGTCAAACATGGTGGTGGCAGCATCATGGTTTGGGCCTGCTTTTCTTCAGCAGGGACAGGGAAGATGGTTAAAATTGATGGGAAGATGGATGGAGCCAAATACAGGACCATTCTGGAAGAAAACCTGATGGAGTCTGCAAAAGACCTGAGACTGGGACAGAGATTTGTCTTCCAACAAGACAATGATCCAAAACATAAAGCAAAATCTACAATGGAATGGTTCACAAATAAACATATCCAGGTGTTAGAATGGCCAAGTCAAAGTCCAGACCTGAATCCAATCGAGAATCTGTGGAAAGAACTGAAAACTGCTGTTCACAAATGCTTTCCATCCAACCTCACTGAGCTCGAGCTGTTTTGCAAGGAGGAATGGGCAAAATTTCAGTCTCTCGATGTGCAAAACTGATAGAGACATACCCCAAGCGACTTACAGCTGTAATCGCAGCAAAAGGTGGCGCTACAAAGTATTAACTTAAGGGGCTGAATAATTTTGCACGCCCAATTTTTCAGTTTTTTATTTGTTAAAAAAGTTTGAAATATCCAATAAATTTCGTTCCACTTCATGATTGTGTCCCACTTGTTGTTGATTCTTCACAAAAAATTACAGTTTCATATCTTTATGTTTGAAGCCTGAAATGTGGCAAAAGGTCGCAAAGTTCAAGGGGGCCGAATACTTTCGCAAGGCACTGTAACTAACATCTAAAGTTGTGTGAAAGGTCTACAGAAGGGAAGGAGTCTATGATATAAGTGTGGATTATCATGTCAAGGTAGTTACGTGATTGTGTATTTAAACCATCCTCAGAACTGTGTAATAAAAATATATGTGTACATGTATTTTATTTGTTTAAACACGTGTTTCAGAGAAAGACATGAAGACAGATCCACACTTTCAGTGTATAAGTGTCCACATTTTGAGTGAGGCCAAGTTGGAATAAATTCATCCTACTAGGATCCAACTGACCAGCCTCAAATCTATTAAATTGGTTACAACTAATGAAATAAATCCTAACATCTGTATCATTTTAAAGAAAGCTCTCGTTGCACTTCTAAGTTAATTTAACAGAATTGTCTTTGGGTTATGTGACTGGGTGCAAAGCAAGTCAGTTAATAGGAGAAGAAACTAGTTGTTTAATTACAGTAAAGAATGTGTTGAAGGGGTGGGGGCAATTTCACGTTCAAGTTGAAATGAACAAGAAAGTGAAACATTGCTTGAAAGTAAGGTTTGCAAGCAAAGATTTCTTTAACGTTTTTTTTTAAATTAAAATACCATTTTGCTATAATTTGGGTTTCTTTCAAAACTGCACACTTGAGACCGAATGAAAGTGCATAACTAGCAGCATTTATTTTGTAAACAGCAACCACCTTAAGAAATCCATATTAAGACACATTCCCTTTAATATTTGCCTTTCTTTTACTACATGTATACAGTATGTACATGGACATGGAATTTTCCACCAGGGTAATTAAATGTATTTACTTTAGGTTCCACATTTTGGATAAATAGATAACATGCAATATTAATTTCATCGCCAAATAAATAAAGGCATTACTTTTTTTTATTTCCAATCCTCCATTATCGTGTTGTACTCTAATTACACCAATAATGTGGAACACTGGTTTGAGGCAAAATGTTAAATTGTGTTTAGATAAATGAATGTAAAAGTGAAAGGTTATATCTAATTTATCATCCCTGTTTATTAGGAAAAACAACAAATTGTATTACAAATTGTGAGAAACTCCAAGTACTCTCCAAAGACAGTTGGGCCATTTATTTTTCTTCATTATGTACACTGTCAGCTTGCTATTATTTATGTTTTGTTTGCAGGTCTCTTTGGAAACGCTGAACTTTAAGAAACTGGCCTGACCAACAAGCAACAGTAAATTATTATTATAATTTTTTTAATGCAAGAAAAAAAAAAAAAAAAAGATTTTTAGAATATCTAAATTCAAATCTGTGTTTGGCACTGCAATAACTAGGCAAGGGTTCTTTATTAAACTGCAGAAGTAACTAGGGCATCTACAATGTATAGGAGCCACATGTAGAATAGGTGCCAGAGATTACTTGAAGCAGAAGTTACTTATCCATTACAGGAATGACAGACAGGGGGATAATCAGCATGCTTGTCAAATTTACAGACAGCACAAGCTGAGGGTTATGGCCAACATGTATGTAGTGGCCGAGGCAAATATTAATAAATTGCATGCCATTCAAATAAATGTAGAACTCGAACTAGCCTGCTATGGGAAACACCAGGCAGTGTGGAGAGGCAATTACAAAAGCAAACAGCATTGGCTACCAAAAGTAAAGAGCAGAGTACAAATTGTTTTGGTCTCTTTCATCTTGTCTAAATTGCCTAAGCTTTCAGTTCAGAGCATGTTGATTCTACATCTTAGTTTAAAACAAAAACCATATTAAGATGTTTGCAATATAGGGGGAATGAACTTCAATAACCAGTGGCTGAGCTGAGATTGAACCGGCAACCTCCTGGGAAGAAGCCCCTTTCTCTAACCACTGGACCACCATTTACGTAATTATTTCTCATTCAACAAGAAAGGAAAGGACATCAGAAAAAAAATAACACACCCCTTCTACCGTGGACTAGAAAAAGAAAAATATATATTTGAAGTTTGATTTGGCTCAGTTGAGGTTTAACCCATCCAAACCAATTACCCTGTGATCTACAGCAGCTTCTGAACACTGCACAGTCAGGGAAAAACTACACCTCAATTAACATGCAGGTAGGTGTGAGCATTTAGCTACCTGAACCACACATTCACAATCTTTTTTGAAGTGCAAAACAGACAAACAAATATATGGTTACAGTAGGAGAAGTGTCCCATTTATGGTTTCAAAAACATTATTGTTTTTTGTTTGTTGTTCCATATTTCAGTAGGAGGCCTTATCTTATGGTGGTGAGAATATCAGATCTGCAGGCATTTCCTGACAAACCTTATCAGTACAAAAAGGCATTTTTTAAACATTTTTTAATTTTGGTTCTGTTCCATGAGCGATAACGGAGTATTTACAGTAGATGTTGTTCATAACCTTTAATGCTGCGTGTCCAATCTTGCCTATTTGGCTCAAACTACAGTACCCTGGAGACTACTTTTAGGGAATCAAATGTAAAAGTAGTTTAATGTCGAATGGTGATACTCTATAAACAAGGTCTATAAGGTTATACAATCAGAATTCCACTTTGCAATACTGCTGTGGAAGACCATTCACTACAAACTAGATCCAGTAGGTGGAGGGACCACATATCGGTCAACAAGATTCTAGGTTTGTTAGATTTTTAAAGATTGTTTCAATAGCGACTCAAGTTCCAATGTTCCAGAGTACATTTTAAAGAGTTGACTCAGTAGCTAGGCTAAATGTTAAAATGTTTCAGCTTTGGTTTTTGGGTGATGCTCTTGATGAACTATCAATGAAACACATTTTAGGCAACTTACATCAGCAGAATATAATGTGTTTTTTGGTAATTTATTATTATTATTATTTTTTTAATAAAATGGCAGTTTCGTGACACTCCATGAAATGCGTTGTTTGCTTTTTTTGTCATTCGTGAATTTTTGTAAAGAAATACAGTGAATTTTCCAGGCCCCTAGTTATAAAGGCACCTGTAGTTCATGTGTAACTGCTTAATACTGCGTGTTTGTCTAAAGCAGGTGTTACATCAACAAGACATCATTAAACAAAATAGCAGAATGCAGCATTTTCTCGGGGAAACAGCTCACCTTTATGCATATGCCATACTTAAAATAGGATATGTTTTTCCACAGAAGCATTTGAAAGTGGCATACTCACAACTGTCCACCAAGTGGCTCAATAAAGTGTTTCTTTTTTGTGCTGGCTTTGTGTGCAGCACAGAGGGAAGTTATAAAAGGCTGTACATTCTTCAAGAGGGTGTGTGTTTGTTTGAGAAGATGTCAGATTAATGTATGTGCCTTCTAAAATAAAACACCATTCCTTTTTTAGACATCTGCAACCTTTCCATTCACACCTTCACATAGCCATCCGCATCCAACCTGCTTTAAACTAATTTTGTGCTCCACTCATTCATACTTGTGCTGTCATTTTTCTTTTCATTGTTAATATCCTGACAACTTTTTACACTTATACCTTTAAAGTCTGTTTTAAAACTCTTTTCAAAATGGCCGCTCTAGTGCATTGATAGTGTAAGAATTATTGCCCTCATTGTCAAACAGGTAACACAGCAATACCGATCCATGATGTGGTGCGGAACAGAAAAGCCAGAGCACTTCTTCTTATGGTTTTTAAAAAAAAATTTTAATCACTTTTCCTGCAGTGATTTAGAGGACAAATCTCAAACCCCAGTGCACAAAAGTGGCCATTTTGAAAAGAATTGAAACAAACTTTAAAAGAGTCCAGAGCCCTAATCACTACACAACACGTGGGATGTATAATGCTATATTTTTACTCTAAGCCCTGGCGAAGACATACTACCAAAAACACCACTTAGAATCTTCACTGGTTAACACCATTTTTTTAATTTTTTTTTTTTACCTGACCTCATTTTGGAATCTACCTGTACCTTGTACAACAGAATGAAATTCAGCTGTTTAATTGAGATTTCAACAGTCATGTTTGAAAAGGGGCTGCAAAACCCCCAGAAAACACTGACTCAATTTGAAAACTTGCCTTAAAAGTAAAATGATAACCGTTACACAGATGGTAACTTAAGACAACCCTCAATTACAGTAACAAAAGCATCACTGTAGAATACTCGTGTTTATGTTTAGCAGAAGATTAAAAGGTAATAATCTGATCTCATTTTGTTGCCATGGGTGATGATTACCTTTACATATCATACATCAACTTTACCAGAACATAATGTGCAGCACAGCACAGAAACAGGATGCCAAGATTGCTCGCTCTCAACTGAAGAATAACGTTATTCATTTCAGGAGACTGAAAAGTTGACTCTGAGATGGGTGAGGTTGTTTCTTGTTTTATGAGAAAACACTGCACTGTACATGCAAAGCGTGCTTAAAAACTATTAGCAAGCAGCTTCAGTGGGTCTGCAGTCTGTCAAAGTTATGATACTGTACTACAGGAACCAGTAGTGCTGAAAACACAAGGCTCTTGATGAACTAAGCATTATGTTGGTTTTGTAATATGCAACAGACACATGTAATGTGGTCAGTGCTGATAGCTGACATGAGGTACATAACATTAACTTGCCTGTGCCTGGTTAGATATAAGATCCAGATTTCTTACAAAAATACAGTGTCGTGTAAGCAGTATTTGATACCGTGAGGTTTTTTCAATAATAGATTTACAAAGACTGACTGAGTCAATGTCTAGCCCTTATGCAAACTAAGCACTAAATAAAACAAATTAAGCACAGCTGCGAAAGAAAACTAACATATTCCAAAGGAAACAAGACTTTGTTTAATATGAATTAAAAGGGAAATATAAACACTGGTAATCTGGTTTTTCAGCTCATGAGTAAGTGTAAATTCCACCAATAAGGACATGAGAGCAATAATAGCACATGCACATTTGTAAGAGATACTGCAGAAGGCAGGGTCACGCTGATACAGTAAATTTTAATTAATTATTTGCTAATGGTCACAGTGCTATTACCCAATACAATCTGGTACACCTGTTCCAATTTCTCTTGAATTTTTTAATCACCCTCCTTAGTCAAATGTGTCTCATTTCCCACTGTCCATTTTGCCACTCTGTCTCACTTTCCTAATAAACAGGCTTCTCTCACCCTTGTAGGAACCCATACATATAATACAGCTAAGATCTAAGAAAATAAACTGACATGGCATACTGTATTTTACAATTCAGTGTGGTTTCTGATTCAACAAAACATATGTAAACAAATCTTTCCTATAACAGAGTAGCACAAAGAAAGCAGACAGAGCATTACATATGGAGACCACCATGAGGGAATACCCTCATATCTGTTGCCCTATACTTGGCAGACTCAATAAATATGCATGGTGAACAGACTTGAAGATTGTTTTAGGTTTGCCTTTTTCTCTTAGTTTCCTATTACCTAAACAACAAGCATTATGGAAAGGGTGAGGGAAGTGTTAAAAAATAAAAATTTACACTTTAAACTACCTATAGCCAAAGAAACAACACATAATGCTCTAGTGGTCTATCTTAACAATCTTAACAGTGGTTAATCTAAAATTCCTAAAATTTACAATCCTGATTTTTGTGACCCTTGGTTCACTGTATTTTTATTGTAGTAACGCAAATAAATGGTTCAATAAATAATTTTATCTTCTGAATTAAGATCCCACTGTTTGGATCATCTAACTGACACCCATGAACTGCACCTTATTATTTAAGTGGATGTTAGGGTTCTCTTACCTTTTTGAGCCCTGCTTAGAGCCCTGGCCATTTAGAATGTATTTGGAATGTAAGTCTTCAAATACTAAAGGACTTCAGTTGTTTGTGCCAGTACTCACATGCTTTACAGTTATGGGAACAATATGACTTTTGGAATATTACAATATACTGTATCCTACAAGTATTTGTGCATCTTGATTTCAGCAAATGTTACACAACCTATTTTCACAAATGCTCTTACTTTTACTCAAGGTATAGCTTATAATCAACTAATACCCCTTTCACATAGATGAGTTATAATGGCTCAGAACCGGCACTGATACAGCACTTTGGTCTGTGTGAATTGCCTATACCATCACAGAGCCGTCATATTTTATGCCGTATCTGAATCACCTTGCGAGGTGGTTCAGAGATGGCACTGAACCGTCTTTACTCCTGTGTGAAAGGCTATGCCAACTGAAGCACTATAGTGGGCATGGATTGAAAGTCACATCCCACCTGACTGTATACCAGATGTGTTGATTATTTTTGTCAAATACAATGGCTGATCAAGAACGAGGTAGTAATTGCAGTCTGGAATAAGTTAAGGAATTGTTAACTTTATGGGATGACGAGGAGGTGAATTCAGAAATAGAAGGGATGGAGTGTGATGCTGTACTTTATGGGCGAATCGCCATTGCCATGAAAACACTCTGTTGACTGACAGGTTTGAAAGTTGTACTCACATGATCCCTTTGGCTGTGTGAAAGGGTTATGATGGTATTATACCGGCATAGATTGTGTAATTTTGTGCTGTGTGAATGGGTATTTTAAATATTTTTTTTAACGTCTTTGAGATGGCTCAGCAGTGGCATTTGTGTGTGAAAGTGGCTTAAGTCAAGCTGTCAAATGTGACCCATACTGCAGCTGAAGCATTAAAACTGTTGATCTGAAATACAATTTGGTGGGTCCCTCCCTTTGGGGACTGTTCGGTTATTCGTCCATCCTCATTCGTGTAAAACCTACCGTACTCAATGACTGTTCATTGAGTATTCTCTATATACTGACCACTTCAAAGCTGAAACCTAGGAGCAGTAAGAGTTCTATTACATATGCAATGAAAATGGGTGTTTGTATTGGCCTGGAAATTAAACTTTTTGCTATCCTTCATAAACTGGTCAAGAGAATAGAAAGAAAGCACATGACAAAGGGTAAAAAAAAATGCAGATCCACATATTACTTGACTAAATGGTTACACAGCAGTTTTAAGCTACACTGTACCTACAAAATGAAAATGTATTACATTCATCTTATGACACCGTACAGCGTTGAGACCAGCAAAAGAAGAAAAAAAAAAGATTTGTGTAAAAAGGATGCATTGCGAGAAGATAAACATCAATTGTTGTGCTAACTATTTATTACAGATAATTCACAGGTCTTAACTTGTTTTGTTTTTTTCACAAAGCTTTTGAAAAGGTTGTTCAGCAACACAAGCAGTGTTACCGGTATGCTCTGCATAACACATTACATTAAAATATATATAGTGCGGAAGCAAAACACGCAAGTAAAGATTTAAACAAGAAAGAGTCCCTTTTGAGCTGTTTCTCAACAGTTCTGTAACATAACCAGTTTAATTTTCCTGGTGCTGTTCAGGGTACAAGCATGTATTTGAAAGTGCTTACCTGGTTTTATTATAACATTATCATTCAGCAGCTGTAAAACACACTCGTATAGTGTGTTTAGTGTGTATACAGACATCATCTGCTCTGTTATTTTGTTTTAACAGAACTGCTAACATCCATCTTGCTGGCATCACACCAGTTCTAAAGCCATCAACAGGCTTTGTTTGTAAAACAAACAACTTTTTTCAGGACACACTCGCTACAGAAACAGTAAATCCAAGTCTAAATAAATAAATAAATAAATAAATAAATCTAAAGAGTACTATAATAACAACAATTGTATTGTCTAATATATACAGTATTGATGCAGTACTGTATACTTAAAGGATACAGATCAGATCTCTTGGGCTACAAGTGAGAACACAATGTAATACTGTAGGGCCTTGTGCTACTTTTTAACAGTCTTAATTGTTGATAACATTGTGAAAACTGCTGTGTTTATTCTTTACCAGCTGCATGGTTATACACACTATAACTTTTTAATAAGTAATGCATACAAAAAAATAAAATGCTGCAGAAATAATACTTCACCAACAGCTGTTAGAATAAAGAATATTAAAACACAGTATAAAAATCAACTTATCTAAACAAAACATAACGTAACTAATGGAGCTAATGACAGCTGTAAATATGACTCATACCAAGGCAGCCTTTAATCCAGTCAAACAGACCTTAATAAATGGGGTTGGATTATCGTGTCATGACTCTAAAGGGAGTTTACATCTATATCAACACATAAAGCCAGCCAGCCTCCAACATGATGTCAGTATCACAGGTCCTCCGAGTATCATTTTGTTTTGAACAGAGGTTTTTAAATGTAACATTTTGTAATAAAATACGATTTCAAAAACACAAATCGGGTCCCTGAGGAGCTTTGCGCTGCTGGATTGGAAAGAAAACGCAAAACATCTGCAAGTTATTACAGAAAGGACTGGGCTGCATGTTTTACTAAGAAATGACTTAAATAAACCGGAGCGGGCCTATGGTATATAATCATTGGTAGCCGTGCCATAAGTCATCAGTTTTAAGGTTAGATTGATGTCTCATAGTTTACAAGGATACTGTCTAATATAGTTGTTGGGGATAAAGTGATATCAGAAAGCAACTACTCAACAGTTTTACATATGATAAATTAAAGCAGTTCTGAAGCCTCAGTTCTGAAGCCTCACCATTTATGATCCTAGTGTATACAAATATTTCTGTCTGCCATTTATTTTCTGACCGCTTTTGTCTCCATAACACTGAATAACTACTCAAATACTTTTTGACTGGATTAAAAGTTAATAAAAGTACTCAGCCATTTAAAGTGGAGATATCAAAAACACAAGCCAAGTTTCAAGAAACCATTGGGGCAACCTTGGCCCCCATCGGTTTTACAGTTATACCTATTTGCTTTGTGCTGGGCAATGGTTTCTTGAAACTTGGCTTGTGTTTTTGATATCTCTATTTTAAATTGCTGGGCACTTTTGATAACTTGGCATTTTTTTCACATTTCCAATGTGTTTTTGTTTCTGATATCTTTTTTCACGCTATAACACACACACACATTACTGGAATAGAAAAATTGTTCAACCTATATTGAGGCAGTGTATTTCTGGTTGGATAGGGTAAATGTAAATAGTAGCCTAGTCTGTTGAAAGGGTTAAGATGTGAATCTGTGAAGCATAGTGGTTATGTAGTTGGAGTGAAAGTATGACTAGTTAGGATTCAAATGAGTTGATTAAGAATCTGTATAACCATTCGAAAAGACATGATTTTAATTAACGCAAGAACAGTGAAAGATACGACCATGCCCTGCTTGACTAATGAAGATCGCCTTGTTGCTATCGGGATGATTGAAGGCGGCCTGTCTGTGAGAGAAGTTGCCTGGAGAATGAGATGTTCTGCTTCAACAATCAGCAGACTAGTCCAAAGAAACCAGGAAACCGGCTCTGTGAGAGACTGTTGCGCTGCTCAAGCCAACCGGTGGGGCAACTGTGGCCAGACAACTTTCGCCAGCTGGTTGCAGCTGCACAGGAAGAGTGGCAGAACATCCCACAACAGTCTATCCAGAGGCTGACCAGGTCTATGTGTCAATACTAATGTTGTAATGTTTTAATTTTGACAGTGTGTCATATTCTATACTGAAAACGTATCATGATTCTTTGATCTGTATTTTTGTTCACATTTTCTGTGATTTTGTTTGATATCTCTGTTTAAAATATTTGATTAAATCCATTAGACCTGAGTGTTGTGTTTATTTTGTGCATCAGTATATATAAGGTATAAACCACGACAGGCTGTGCGGTTCCCATGATATATACCATGCCTGGGGTGGTGATAAGGCCCGATACGTCAGCAGAGGGCCTTTAACCAACCCAGAAGTGGTATACATCATCGGAACTGCACGGCCCGAAGTGGTTTATACTGCTTATAACATGGCTAACTGCCATTTGGGGGATGAAAAATAATTAAAATAATTAAAACACATTTTAAATTAAGACAAAAGTAGAAACTTTTTATTGTGTATACATCCGCAGTGTAATATAGTCCCAAATTTAATTTAATTACATTTATTGATCTCTTATTAAAAATAAATTGCACATGTCCGTTTATTGTGAATTTCTGCGTCGAATGTGGCATCTCACTAGAACACACGCTGATGATGGACTGAACACACGCTGATGATGGGCGGAGCTTCAAATGACATAGAGGAAGTAAGGTAAAAAGCTGCCATGGATGCTGAAGCTGTATCTGTATCAGGTGAGTTTGTGTACTCATTATATGCGAGGTACACATATTCAAGTCCGTTTTCATCCTTTACCTTGTCTTTACCTGCTTTTCTAAAAGTTTTCATGACTGACAGGAATACGTTCTTGTTGGTTTTAAACTGTCAGCAGAGATGTTAAAACTTCTACTGTTAAAATATCTATTTAGTCCAGCTCAGCATTATAAAACTGGAGACTGAAGTTGCACTGGCATAAAATTCCCTTATGTTGTTGATTTTTTTTTTTTTAACTTATTTCCTTAAAATGAATGCCCATTTTTTTTTTCTTAAACCAGTCTTTAAGTACATTAACAGCCCATGCTGTAGTTTTTTTTGTGTTTTTTCAATCTTTTTTTCTTCTATTTAATTTAGCTGTTCCTCATCTACTGTTAAGTGTCTAATCTTGCTGGTGCACTTATTTTATTTGTTTATTTATTTTTTCAGGTGGACTGCTGTCTTCACTTTGAAAGCTGGTGTTGTACCAGTTATCTGGAGTTTCATCCCCAAATATATTAAAGGAAATAGGTGGAATGTCACTCATTTTTGGCAGTGATTTTGTAACTAATAACAAATAAAACAGCAGTTTGTAATGGAATTTAGAATGCAGTTGTTCAGCCAGGGTGTCCACGGCTCACCGTGCACCAGCGACCCCTGTAGTCTGGCCGGGTGCCTGCGGGCTTGCCTGTAACTGCCCAGAGCTGCGTTGTCCTCCAACGTTGTAGCTCTGAGGTGGCTGGATGGTGGGTCAGCAGTGTGAAAAGAAGCGGTCGGCTGATGACAAACGCTTGGGAGGACAGATTGTGTTTGTCTTTGTCGCTCCCAAGTTAGTGCGGCGGTGTTAGCAGTGAGTTGAGCCTATTCTAAATTGGGAGAAAATGATAAAAAAACAGTATGCGACCACTAAATAAAAAAAAAGAAAATATAGATGCCGGCACTACAGAGATGTTTCAGTCCATTTAATCAGACACAAGGTGCTTCGTCCCAGGAAACGTTAAATAGGAAACACTTCTTAGATGTTGCCACCGCCAAAGAGAAAAGACAGCAACTCAGGCTAAATAAAAGTCTACATGCCAAGTGTGTCAATTATTCACACTTTATTCATTAAAATAAGGTAAAAATAGGTACGCTGACGTGTTTCGACATGTTGTCTTCATCAGAGTGTGCTGAAAGCAGGACTTTAGATCTATTAAATGCACCCGGTTCTCGTTGTCATTTAACATCTTATCTGATTACTAGAAATAGTAATCTAGCAATCAATGTATTAAATTCACATTCCAGATACTTAATCTGCTATGTATTGTAGTGGCAGCGTGTCTGGTCCGCAGCAGGAAGAAGTGAAGATGGCACAGGATGCAGTTTAAAGCAGTGAAAACTCTCAGCGCCCAGTCCCAAGCAGTCCCAAATTGACCCGCTGTTACACTGCCCCCAACTCAAACGCTTCTCGGCCAGGGAAGCACTGACCTAGTCCCGGTGTGGCAGCCTGTGTGGTTGCCAGGGCGGAGGACAGCAACGGACGGGTCCTGGCGGCACGTTTGAGGGCGACGCAATGTGACGACCACTTCAGGGTCTGGGCCGCATCACAGGGCTCCAGGGCAGCCACCAATCCCAGACCTCCCATGCCAGTCCTGGATGGCAGTCCCTCCTGGGTCCGGGCTTCCTGGGACCGCTGCCCCCCTCCACACAGCGGGGCATAGGCTAGCTAGCACAGCCCCAACAGCAGGGCGGCGATGCTGGGCTGTCTCTCTGGGGCTCTGGTGGTGCGGGGCTCCCTCTCTGGAGCTCTGGCGGCACGGGACTCTCTCTCTGATAGCGCAGGACAGTCTCTTCCTGGCGGTGGGAGGTACTCTTTCGCTGGTGTCGCTGTGCATTCTCTCACTGGCGGTGGCATGGCGTGCTCTCACTGGCACTTTCTCTTGGGTGGCGCGGGACACTCTCTCCCAGGCGGCGCAGGACACTTTCTCAGACGGCAGTTGTGGAGCGGAGCTCTCTGGCAGCAGCTGCGGCGTGGGGTTCTCTATTTCAGGCAGTAGCGCTGGGCACTCTGGCGATGCTGGGCTCTCTCTCTCTGGGGCTCTGGCGCTGGCAGCATAGGACGCTCCCTCTTTGGCGGCACTGGGTACTCTCCTTCCAGCGGCGTGGGAATCTTTGCCAGCGGCTGCGGTCTCTCGGGCAGCGACTCGACGACCACCTGGAGACATGCTACTAATGCAGCTTGCAATGCAGACACCTTAGCTTCCATGCCACAGTTCCATGTACTTCCATTTTACAACATTTGCAAGTAGTAAAGCAGTAAAGTTACAGTCTTTAACAAGTAACAAGATTAACAAGATTTTGAAAATAATGATGATGTATTATCCCGATTGTATTGAACGTTTTCATCTAAATTTGCAAACTATCATAATAAGCTTGATCTGTTAATTTAGTATATTGTAACATGATCATGTTTAGGAAGTAGTACTCAGACCAAACCCGTACATATTTCTCAGTCAGCCTTGGTCTATCAAAACTGCAGTATACTGTAATATAGTTTAACACAATTAAGTAGGTTGGTGATTCCCAGTCCTTCTTTACCGTTAACAGAATGCATTTATTATTTTACTGAACTAATATGAAATCACGGAAACATCATCATTTATAAAATATTTAAAAGCACAATAATAGAATAGCAATAGCATCCATCTACCTGTAATTGTAGGAAACTTGAAAACTGAACACATACCTTACATATTGTTCATGCTGTGCTCCTTTTTGCACAGCATAGTCCTTTTAGCACAGTCTAGCTTAACCATTTAGCTGTCACTCGCTGAAGCTGATTTTACAGGAAATATACAGATTCTAGTTACTGACGCTTCGTAGAACAAAAGTTTTTTTTTATCCCCATACAAAATTATGATACTCTTATACCAAATATGTCATATACATTTTTTTAAGTATGTCTATTTAACAAAAAATGTTAAGCGTTTATATACGAACAACATAGAAATACTGTATATAAATCATATTAGTACTGTATTTTGTACAAACTATTGAAAATGTATTTTTTCTTAAAAACATGTACCGGTAAGTACGTTTTCTTAAAAGGGAAAAAAAAAAATCACTTCAAAGTGTGCTCGCTCACCGGTGGTGCACAGTAGGGGTCACAAATTCCAAGTAACTGGCACATCATAAATTATATCTTTCTAATTCCTGTGACTGGAGGTATAAGACATATGCTCTGTGGTTGCAAAATACCACCAGTATGTAGCCTGCTGGGGTCACGTGACTGCAACCTCTCACTTGGATTGTTTACATCACATGGATATGTTCGTTGTCTTCAGCATTATTCAAATGCTGGGGACAAAGCAGAATATACAGATCAGTACTAAACAGTACATTTTTCTAATAAGATAGTGGAAATCGTTTAAGCAACTAATGTATGTCAAAGAAAATATTATAGGAAGGTTGGTGTTTCTTATGCGTTTCACTTAAAAAACGGACATTAGGGCATCCAGGCTTGTTAATTTCTGCCACCCGGACACAGATGCCAATTCCCGTACTATCCGGTCAAACCTGAACAGGTGGCAACCCTAACTCAGGGAGACGGTGTTGAATTCTCAAATGCTCTGCAACCCCCATATAAACAACAACATACATTCTCCCCATTCACTAACGGCATGACCCGTCCCCGTTCCCCTTACAATGCATGTAATATATATAAAAGACAGACGAGACAAACTGAACAGACAACAAGTCCTGCAACAAAGCAACTGTCCGGGTCGTTACAATACATTTTTTAATTTGAAAGTAAAAATATATGAAAGCATGATGACCTTTATGTACAAACATCTTCACTAATATACACCTGAACAAGAACTGTTGAATATTTATTTTCGTTTCATACAGTATTAAATGTCATTGTTTATATGATAGTGAAAAATAAATAAATAAATATTAAGATAAATAAATAAACACATATATGTCTATGTATTCATTTATTTCAAAATTTATATTAATGTATTTGTTTATTTATGTTTATGTTTTACTTTTAACAAATATATATAGGATATCCTTCAGCATAGCTAATTCTCAGAAATGATTTCCTTTTTGTCCAATGTGGACCACAAATAGTGTTACTCTCATCAACCAGTATCGAGAGAGGAAACCGTACTTCCTTGTGCCAATAGGGACCACAATGAGCGTTACACTCACAGTAAACCAAAAATTTTCAGAGCTCAAGTTCAAAATCTCAGAATGAGGATGATGAAGATGAATGATGGCTTGAAAAAGCTCAAAAATATAACAAAGTCCGGAGAATTGCGGCTAGTCCATTTTAAAATATCAATAAATTGTTTAATATAAATATATGATACAGACGTCAAAATAAATGCGTTCCCCAGTATATTTCCATGTTGTCTTTAAACTTGGATGTCCTGTAATCTACATATGCGTGGATAAAAGTGCCTGGGGTCTGCAAAAATCTGCAAAAAATTACGTCGGGAGAAAAAGGAGGAGGAGATAGACATTTTTACTTTCCTTTGGTGACTTATTTTTCTTACTATATGACAAGTATTTACTTATTTTTTCTACATTTAACCTAAGAGTGTTGGGAACTACAAATTAAATGTGGAATGGTGCTTTTGGCTGATTTACTTTTGCTGCGCCAATACCCTGAAAACACGTAAACTATCCGTGCTGTATAGTCACTGGCAGTTCTCGCGCTTTATATATAAATATAAATGAATGTGTGCAGATAAAAAATATATATTCCATGTCTCCATTTTCAGATACTCTGTCCTAGCCACTACTAACATAGTTATGCAACCCAATGCTTTACTACCTAAATTACATATTTGTATGTGTTTATTTATTCCAAATTTACTTGAAATTGTGTGAAATCAACAGTTCAGTAAGCCCAAGGAGCAGGCAGCTACACAAAACAAAAGAATAAAAATACAGAAATACCCACATGGTGCTGCGATGACTTTCTATCACTGGCATGTCTTACAAACCAACAAACAACTACTCAAGCTTAGCAGAGAGCTGAGAAAATCCCAAAACCACTCAGCTGCAACAGCTGTGCTCCAGCCAGTGCAGAAAGAATCTGTCCCCAACCAATCAGGGGACTGTTTCCTGATAACAGTTAGTAGTGAATAGTTAGTGCTGTTACCACTGATCTACCTTGATGTACAGTATATTTTCCCCAAAATCCTTGATCATTTAACAATCTAATTGGGAAAAGCAAATGTAGTCTTCCTGGATGTGGAAAGAGTTACAGTCTTTCTTATTTTAATGTACAGAGATCCTGAAAATTAAAAAAAAACAAACAAAAAAAAAAAACACCTTTGAAAAGCAGCCATGCACATCTGTATGTATCAGTTCTCCTGATGGTGTTGCATCTCACATCTACCCCAGACTATTTAGGGACTGAAGAAAAAATTCTAGAATGTTTGGAAACACTGCACTTTGAAGAAGATGATGCTGATGGTTAAATACAGTCAATTCTCAATAATACGAATTTCAAGGGACCACTATCAGTAATTCTTATTATCAGGAGTCTAAGCCAAATGCTTGCTGTCAGTTTTTATTTAAGTTACAGTAACACTGAAATCAAATTTCAATTACTGAACAATGAAAAGTATGATAAATGTAAAAGTACTGTGCATTTTATTTAAAACGTCTGCTAAGAAATAAATAATAATAATAATAATAATAATAATAATAATAATAATAATAATAATAATAATAATAATAATAAAATGCAGTTGCAAGTGAACTTTTAAAAAGTTTACATTACAAATGAACTAGACTTGAAACCTTTATGTCCCATTCTGATCACAGGCATTTTTAAACCACAAAAGCTAGGTGTCCTCAGCATCGGGGTACTGAGCAAATCGGACACACGGACGACTTGCAAACTGTTTTACTGTATACCAGTTTTTCAAATTGGTTTGCAAAGTGTTCACGGGAATGTTGAAATCTGCAGCAACGTCTTTCTTTTTCTTGTACAATGGTGCATCAACCACCGCTTTCAAGTTTTGTTTGCGAGGATAATGCACATTTTTGCACTGCTACTTGGAAATAGCATTGATGCATGATCACTATGGGAACTCGAAATGCATAGGATCAGTCCCAAAACAGCACAAAAACACAGAGTCACTAATCTGGATGCAATACATTTGCATATCCTTTGCACTCAGATGTTTGAACTAGGGCGATTTATTTTAATCAAATTTTGTTCCCTGGGGGGTGCTTCAAAATAATTCATACTAACAAGAAATTTGTGTTAAGTAAATTTGTATTTTTAGAAGTAATTTTCAATAAGTCACAAGAATTGACTGGTTTGGGAGAAAGCACACATCAGTGATTGTGCAATGGTCATGGGATTTGACTCATTCACTATTATTCAGTTTGTACTTACAGAATGTATTACATATCTAGATGTTTCTTACCAAATACAGTACTTCAGTCCAAAAACATTATAAATTCAAAATTAAGATGAAAAAGTTGAAGAATCAGCAATGGAAAATATGAACACAATAACAATAAGTGATTCTGCAGGTATATGCAAAAATGTAAATGTGACATTTAGACAGATGGATGAATGGACAGAGACACCTGTTCTGTTCCCAGAATTTGATACTCTCATAAGGTATGCTAAATATTGCTATTACCAAGTTTCAAGACAATTGGAGAAGCAGTTCTCCATATATATAGAAAAATGTTAAGGGTGACATTCACTATATCTTCTTTAATGGGGAATTCATTAAAGTATTTGACTAATATGAGCTAGTTGTGCTTGGTTTGGAAACACGTAAATGTGTTTAATCATCCCTTTTAGTCAATTTTACCCCAATCTTGATGTTTCAAGGTAGTCTGGTACAATTGTTACTGTGCATCCTTTCCCCGCACCGTCCTTCTTATTGAAAATGATATAAATCTCAGTTAGCATTCTGAATTTCTTACTGTCTTATGTGGGGACTGTTGCGTGCTTATCATGGCCTGAATGAAATCAAAGTTTATAATTGCTGCTTCAGATATTTTTCCAACCAGCCCTCACATTTGTTAATTGAACAGCCAAAGGGTCAATAAACTTGATTTCCTGGATCTGAAGGACCTGAAGTCCTGGACTGGAACCACTATCTTTATGTAGTATAGTTTACTGCATAAGGAATGTTCACTAATTCACTGATTTTCATTCTTTTTTTTAAATCACCTTGTTCTTCTCTTAAAGATTACAATATCTAAGAAGGTTTTAGTCATGCCAATAAAAAGAAAACAAAAAAAAATTGGGGACAAATAAAAACAACACGTTTCTCCTTATCATATTCAGAATGCCACATAGTCAGTTCTCCAAAAAGTATTCTACAGCAGACCTTAGAACCTAATGTTATACAGGTACTAATACAATAATAAATGATATGATATTTAAAGGAGTATGTTAAAAATAATATTATGGCTAAGACATTGGATTCCTAAAGTAGAAAGAAATCAAAAAATGTATAGATAACACGTGCATCTCCTGGGAGAAACCTGAATGCATATTTATCGCAAATCCAGACGTTCCACCAAAGTACAATACTGGGAATTGTGACTCATGCCCCTGAACAAATCTCTAGAAGTAATTTTATGTCCATGTTTTGAGAGGAAACATCAGGGTAGCCAAGAATATCTTACTGGAACAGGCCTGAGTCACTGTTATTTGGCAACAGGTTATACAAATTACACAAGGCAAATCTACCTAAAGTTTACTGTTCTGGTTTAGCCATTCACTCTAAAACGGTACTAAGAGACATCCATTTTTCTAATGCTCATTTGCACCAAGAGGGTTAACAGGTGTCTGAAACAACCTTAATAACCTGTCACTGGCAACAACTTTTAAGTTAATACTGTACAATAAAAACTACTGTAAGTCAGTAGTTTTCAAACCTTTATTTTATAGTATATGAAGAACTGCACTCAAACTGAATGCTGACCACCTTTTATTGTCATTTTATTCATTTTATTGTCTACATTTCTATAGACGTCTTTAGTGCAATTATTTTTTTACATTAGGAAACCTGTTGAAATTGTAGGTTGTGTTTCAAAATGTGCAAGTCTTGCCTGTTGAGAGCACCTGCAGTTTCAAGAGTGCTCACTCCAACTGGGGTTTCTTTGTTTTTATTATTCTAATTGCATCACTATCTCCAAAAAATGTAACGGCTACCGTTATAGACTACTTTACCATTAATATCGGTGTATAGCTGAAACAACATTCTTCCACCTGGTGATCATATGATCACTGCATAATCCTGTCAGAAATAAGGGGAATTTGTTTTCAGCTATA
This sequence comes from Acipenser oxyrinchus oxyrinchus, assembly GCA_030684275.1. Taxonomy (NCBI): domain Eukaryota; kingdom Metazoa; phylum Chordata; class Actinopteri; order Acipenseriformes; family Acipenseridae; genus Acipenser; species Acipenser oxyrinchus. The sequence continues at coordinate 28,695,952 of CM060252.1, forward strand.
ACTAAGCATTTGCTCCTGTGTAAAAAAAAAGGGGTAATGTTACAGAACTTCTGTCATTCTGTCTGTCTGTTACAGAACTTCTGTCAGTGTGTTGTATAAAACTTCTGCTAGGGCTGTAACAAAAATAGCCTTATTAATATGGCACTTGGGATTCTATTTTGATTTGAGTTGTCAACACACAAGTCTTTTAGTATCTGCTTTACCTCTCCAGCTTTCAAGCAATTACGGCAGAGAAGCAAAACTGAAATCAGGCCTACCTCTGCAATAATTCTGCTCATCCGGTGCAAATCCAGTATTACAGTGTGTGCGTCTGAACACGACCTGGGGAAGGCGTCGGGTGGGAGGAGGCGGGGGTCTCGTGGGGACAACAGGGAGAGCAACAGGCGCAGACTGAGCGGGCTGCGAGGGTTCATCTCCATTGTTAATAGTGATCTGGGCGGTTTTGGGAAGGCAGAGATAGCCACCGTAATGGTTCACACACTTCATTCCCCCCTTGCAGGCATCCGTGACAATTACACATTCATCAATGTCTGAAAATGAATAAAAGAGCATCACGCAAATGAGAATTGTATTCCTATAAATTACACATTAGTGCAAGTCTTTTCAAATACAGCAGTATGCATACAAACACACATCAATACGCTGCCGGAGGTGAACACTGCATCGCCTTTCTGAGTCATTCATGATGCATTTTGTATTTTGTACATGTATTCACAGGCTTAAGCACCTTAATGTAACTGAACTATTGAAAGGTACCTATTAAGAAGATCCCCAGGCCCCATGAGACTGTGATTCAGGCATTGTATCATAAACTGGGTTTTCCTTTCAACTAGGAACCAAATATTTGTTTTAAACATGCATTGTTTTCCAGCGCACTTAACACAACACTTACATACAGCCTCTGAGACCGTGTGTAGCTAAAGTGATTACTCTAGAGTCTATGTTCATCACCAGACTGCAAAAACAAATTGAATTAAAAAACAAAACAAAACAAAAAAACAACTGGTTGAATTAAAAAGTTGGGGGTACTAAACGATGTACTGTTCTTCTTAGTTCTTAATTGCATATCTAAAATAAATTATTACTCCTTGTTGTTTATTCAGTGCATCTCAGAATGTTAACAGTGACTGAAAAATGTAAGGTCACTGTGCTGCTACTCCCTGTTGACTTGATTCAATATACCTGCCCAAAAGCTTTCAGATTTCAAATAAACTGGTTCCAGAAAGTATGATATATTGACCTGGGTTTCAAAATATTTTCTGAAAGTATGATCTATTTAAATGGGTTTCAAAATATTTTCTTCCAAAACATTTGGGTCTGGAAACATAGAATACCATGTTTTGTTGTTTTATGGATCCATGAAAACAAAGCATATGTATTTAGAATTTTATGTAGGAAGAGAATGAAGTTATTTAAGCAACACATTATTTTAATTGTATGAAAAAATTAGAGATGAAGAACATGTCTTACCCCGACATTGCTGTCTTGCTGGATCAAATTCATAGCCATCTGTACACTGCTGTTTACAGAAAAGAAGAAGAAGAAGAAGAAGAAGAAGAAGAAGAAGAAGAAGAAGAAGAAGAAGAAAACATGAACTCTTTTTGAACCGAGGGTTGAGTTTTACATTGAAATATTAAGTTATATATATATATATAAACAGTTTTACATATACATCTTGGCAAAACACATGTGTAAAAGTATTGTAGTATACTTGCCTGACTATTGTTATACAACAAACTGGGGGTTGTGCATATACAGGAGATACAACATATTTCAAGATATTTATATTTTGTTAACTAGTTTTTTTCCTAAATAACGTATTGCTTCAGACTTTGCCCACAAGGAAAACAAATACCAGGACAAAATATACTTTGTACCAATGATTTTAGTCACTGCACCATCCACAATTCTTCTGACACATCCACTCTTCAATAATAATAAGATTTTTAAAATAAGTTATTGGTAGTAAATGCATACTTTTAAACACTTTATTATTCATTTTATAAGATGCCAATACTGACATATTTAAACCTTGTGTTCGATAAGAGTATTGTACTTAAACTTTCTTGTCAGTTTTTCTAAGCAATTCATTTAAAAACAAACAAACAACATTTTTTACAATTTAAAAATGTAATTGCACTGGAGAAAAGTATGCATTGCATTATTATATTGTGGACCTAGAAGTCACCAAAAACACCAAATTGCCCACCATCTTGCCATGCTTTTTAAAGAGACTTACTGTGAAAGTGATGGTTTCTTCTATCTCTTGTGAGAGAACACAATACAAAACCACACTCAGGAATAAGCAGGTCCTTAACATTGCTAAACTTCTAAAAGAAATTGGAGACAAAAGGTATTGTTTTTTAATGTAACTATCCATGACAATCAACTGTTATACTTAATTATCTTACATTAAAAGAGTAGGCAACGGGTGTAGCAAGTTTAAACATCTCCCCTTAGTTTATTATTATTTTTACTGGCACTCATCCAAGTTAAAGCTTTTAAGACAGTGGCTGATAATTTAAACAAAAGAAAACAAAAGTTCAGCTCCCGACTGACAGGATTAACAAATATTAACCACAAAACAATAATAATAATACAAATAGTTATTATAAGGAGATAGCAACAATCACACATATGTCACATATGTGTAGTTTATCAAAATTGGGCATAATGTTACATTCCAGTATACCTTATTAAAAAAGTACCTTTATATATATATATATATATATATATATATATATATATATATATATATACACACACACACACACACACACACACACACACACACACAATTAAACTCTCCTTTAAACAGCCCTTATAAAAGTTTGCCATAATAAACGCATAGCAAGGTGTACTAAAGCGTAGTGAAAACATGGCAAAATACAGGTAAGTAAACATTTTAAAGAACATGGCAAACCGCAACAAACTATTTGTAAATGAATGCTATAATTATGGGAAAGCTGCCACAAATTACCGTTCAGCTATACCGTGGTAAACATTTGAAATCGTATATATATATATATATATATATATATATATATATATATATATATATATATATATATATATATATATATATATATATATATATATGCCATCAATGAATAACGCACTGTGCCAAAAATGGGCTTTGATATAACTTACTGTTTAACTTACAAAGAGATGTCATCTGGTGCAGTTTGGGCGAAACATCACTACAACTTTACCTGTGCCTGCGTGTTGTTTAGCTGGTTGTCACATTAAAAGGAAAATTGCCAATATACATGGAATCAACCTTGTTACGCCGCATGCTAAAGTATAATATTAGTAGTCAATATCAATATACCATGCATAAATATGAATACCTTTGGGATATATCCCTTTTGTTAACTTCCCAGGTCTCAACGGCACGAGTTGCAATACCAATATACCCAGTTGCAGCTGCTGAAATCGCTGGACCCGCTGCTCACTTTGTTCCTTACGTCTTCCTTCCACACAGTATTGTAACTAATGTGCGGTTTAATTTCAGGAGTTTATTGCCAACTATAATCACTGTGAACATGCGGTTTCTATGGTATTTGAGGGGCGGCGCCCCCTGCAGGTTGAACACCATAATGTCTGTGATCTTTATTTTGCATCTCTTTGCTCTTTCTGTTTGCTAAAAGTAGGGCGTGGCTCCCTCTGCAGGTTAATATTACAAAAAACCCCAAATATCGACCATACTCGACTTTAGATGGTATTTGATCCCATCCTGGGTATGTCCGTTTGCATTTAAGGGTATAAGAATATCCTTAATTATTTATATATTGCAGTAAAAGGGTACAAGAGGTATATAAATTAATATTGAACCTAATAAGACATTGAAAAAAGACTTTTAGCAGAAACATTTGTCATTGAACTCATCAGATATATTTTACTATAATTTGTATACTGATACATTGAAAGGACTGCTGTACAAAACAGCTAAATCTGTAATGCAACACAGATGTAAACACATTGGCCTGATCTGAACTGATATCCTATTTCATCAACGTTTTCAATGCTTTCTGTATATATGGTCAAATTGGAGTGGTCGAGGGTCACAGATTGTCTCACCTGGTAAAGGAACAGCGTAGTGATGCTCAGGGTGAGTCACACAGTCAGGGGAGCGCAGGTTCACGTCCTGGCTATGTCAAGTTGGCCTTGACATTGGCCTTGATGCTCCCACGGGTTGCCGCCCCAACTAATCAAGTTCCTGGTGAGCTCAGCCGGATATCTTAAGGTCCTCCAGGGGTAGATCTCTGACATCCTCTGTTGAGCTCCTGGGGGATTGACTTAGTGGTGGACAACCAGTGACCTCTAATTCTCCTGAGCTGTTGTGGGAATTTGTAGCAGTGAGGAAATATTATTGTTTTATAGTTATGGAAGAAAAGTTGTCAGGGTCAAAAAAAAAAAAAAAAATACACAGTAGTGTGCCGATTTTTTAGAACACCTTGAGAGTTGTCATTTATATCCTTTATATATCTACCTGCATGAAAACCTCAGGGTGTGAAAATTTTAATTTTTCAGTCAGTAATCAGTGATATAGAAACAATGGGCACTCATGTGTAAACCACATTGTGCTTTAATTCGGCTGTGTGGATAACCAGAGTGAGATAAGGGTGATCACCATGTGTAGACTGGGATACTTACAATTTTAGGGTAGGGATTAATTTAGGGGATTTTAATACCACTCCAGTTTTATTTAGTTTGTGTGGGGAGAAGGTTCCTGTTGTCTGACCTCCCTGGGAGTAGCGCATGGCCTGAGCTTGGCCAACTTTTGTTTTCATAGGTTTTTTCTTTTTTTTTAACAATTATTTTTATTCATTTTCCAATTTTTTCCCAGTTTTGGAATGTCCAATTTTTAAACCTGGCTCACCGCTGCAACCCCCGAACTAACGGGAGAGACAGAGCACTTGCTCCGTAACGAGTGTCGTCAGCAGTCTGCTTTTTTTCACTCTGCAAGCCTGCCGTGCAGCCATATCCAGAACTTACAGCGTTGGAGGACTACGCAGTTCTGAATTGTGTACAGGCCGACCTGCAGGCGTCTGGACAGCCACAGGGGTCGCTGGTATGCGGTATGCCAAGGACTCCCCAGCTGAACTAACCACTACCCCGCCCGGGTAGTGATTGACCAATTGTGTGCCACCCCCTGGGAACTCCCGTCCACGGTTGGCAGTGGCATAGCTTGGGTTTGAACCGGCGATCTCCAAGCTATAGGGCGCATCCTGCGCTCGGGAGCCCATTTCTTAGTTGTTTTTGTACAGCTTTTGTTTTTGCCTTTTTGTATATATTCATGTACTGTTTTGTATATATCCTCCTGCACTAGGGCTACCATGTTGGCCACAAACCAGCATGGTAGCCCTAGTGCACCTTTGTAAATAATAAAACTTGGACGCCTGTGCAGCATTTCAGTCACAAGCCCTCTGTGTCTCTCTCGTCTCTCAGCAGATACCCACACAGTAACAGTACACCCCTGTTACACCCAGTTTCTCCCAAAATCTATAATGCACAAAAACTGAATTGACTGGAGATGAAACTTACAATGGGAAACATTGATCAAGGATGACTGATGTTGGGTAATAATGCCTGTAGCCTACTGTCTCTATTTATCTTGGAGCAAAAATGATTGTATTCTTGCTGGTACACTGGGTGGATAGACATTCCTTCATAAATCACAAAACAGTCATTACTCCATTGTCAAACAATTATTTTGGCAAGCACATAAAAAGCAAAGAAACAAATCTCATTTTTAATAAAATGTGATTTAATTTGTAAATGTTTAACACTTGAGTAGTTTGCTTTAATTAATTAATTAAGCCTAAAATAAGTGTTAATATAATTATCACTGATTACACATGTTATTAATAATATGTAAAATATGTATTCCTCACCCTTTAACAGCAGTATACATGTGTGCATTTATGAATACTGTAGTAATACAAGCATTATTAAGGAGGCTGTGTGGTCCAGTGGTTAAAGAAAAGGGCTTGTAACCAGGAGGTCCCCGGTTCAAATCCCCGGTTCAAAGCCACTGACTCACTGTGTGACCCTGAGCAAGTCATTTAACCTCCTTCTGCTCCGTCTTTCGGGTGAGACGTAATTGTAAGTGACTCTGCAGCTGATGCATAGCTCACACACCCTAGTCTCTGTAAGTCGCCTTGGATAAAGGCGTCTGCTAAATAAACAAATAATAATAACATTATTTAGCAACTTAGTGCAGTTCTGAAACATCACATCTTAAGGGTTAGGGTTCTTGTTCAGAATAAGTTTGTATATAATTTTTTGTTTTACTCATCATGTCGTGGTGACTTTTTAGAAGTTTAAAGCATTCATGTAGCACCAAAAGTGCTCTCAAACATGTCTTCTTTCAGTTCATACTATACCAGAGTTCAACCATGAACCTGTCCCCCTGGAACACTCTGTTCCCTTGGAACACTCTGTCCTGAGTGAATGTAAGAATTACATCAGTGAGAATGTTGAGTAAATTGAAGTAAGCCCATTAAAAAACATCTAAATAAAAACAGTCATATGTGATTCATTTGATGATAATCAATGAAATTACTTCATCAGATATTTAATTTATGGATTTCTATTTTAGTTTTATATTGGTGTGGCACGGTACCCCGCCCCTGTGCGTAGTTTCTGTTTTATGTTGTTTGTTATATGTATTGTTGTAGTGGTGCACGGAGTGTGGGTTATGTAGCACAGGTGATGTAAAATGTACTGTATATTTGTATTTAGGCACAGGGATTGCACAATCACGTCACGTGCAGATTAAAATGGGTGTATGTATGGGGGCACGGGGAGTGGACAATTAGATCACGTGCAGACTGCCGAGATTCAGTTGAATGACTGATTAGCAATCGAGTCTCAGCTGCACAAAAGAGTGAGTGTTTCATGCGCACAGGGTTGGGTGTACAGCGAGGAGGTACAGGAGAGAGAGGAGAGAAGACCACACAAAAAGATAATTGCTCAACAAACAAGTATCTCAGCACGATACTTGTTTGTTTAGTGTTTTGTTTGTCTGTTTATTTGTTTTGGCCAACGTGCCTTTTGTTTTGTTTGTTCTGTTTTGTTTAAATCTTTTATTTACAATAAACCGGCGCAGCATCGCATTTCACTCACCAATCTTGTCTGTTTACTTCCTGGCCTGACATCACCACCAGCCAGCCTGTTCACATTTGGTTTTAGAAGTGGGATAAAAGCACCTCCAAGACTAAGGCCAGAAGAAATATTGCAGTTGCAATTTTTTTTTTAAACTGGGTCTCTGAAGGAAAAATACATGACATACGGACCTGGTTCTTTAATCAGGTGGCAGGAGGATGAGGGGGCACCCCAGTCTCCAGTGACCGAGGGAGAGCCGCACCAGTCTCCAGAGATAGAAGGAGACTGCCTGGTGCTCCCACCTCCACTGCTAGAGGGAGACTACCAGCTGCTCCCGCCTCCACCGTTAGAGGGAGATTACCTGCTGCTCCCACCTCCACTGCTAGAGGGAGACTACCAGCTGCTCCCGCCTCCACCATTAGAGGGAGACTACCTGCTACTCCCTCCTCCACCATTAGAGGGAGACTGCCTGGTGCTCCCACCTCCACCGTTAGAGGGAGACTACCTGCTGCTCCCGCCTCCACTGCTAGAGGGAGACTACCTGCTGCTCCTGCCTCCACCATTAGAGGGAGACTACCTGCTACTCCCCCCTCCACCATTAGAGGGAGACTACCTGCTACTCCCTCCTCCACCATTAGAGGGAGACTGCCTGCAGCTCACACCTCCACCTGTAGAGGGAGACTGCCTGTTGCTCCCACCTCCACCACCCGAGGAGCTGAAGATACCTCTCAAGGATCAGCTCCCGCTATCGCCTCCCAAGGATCAACTCCTGCCCGAGCCTGCAAAGCCTGCATCGCCTAGGGCTGCCAAGCCTGCAGCGCCTAGGGCTGCCGAACCTGCAGTGCCTAGGGCTGCCAAGCCTGCATCACTTGGGGAAGACTGCTTGCCATCGCCTGGGGAGGCCTGATTGCCATCGCCTGGGGAGGCTTGTAAACAGTAAACAGTATAGCTTATTGAAAAATGAGCAAATTGTTTACAACAAGGTTTACAAGAACCTTGTTTGAGGGATTCTATTTTTCGTTATGTGGATCCATTTTAAAGTGGGATAACACAATCTAGAAAGACACAGTTTGGAATACCAGAGAGAAGGTCATTGCAATAGTCTAATCTGGAAGTTATAAAGGCGTGAATCAGTCTCTCAGAATCATGTACTGAGAGAAAACGTCTGAATTTAGCGATGTTTCGTAGATGGAAAAAAGACACTTAAGTTACGTTCTTAATGTGAGTTTCAAATGAAAGATCAGTCAAAAATTACACCCAGATTTTTGGTCTCTGGCTTTGGCTCAATGGGGTTGCTGTCCAGTCTACAGACACATGGGTTTATGCTCTCATGTTGCTTTTTAGAACCCAAAACTACGACCTCTGTTTTACCAGAATTTAGCATTAAAAAATGTGTTGACATCCATTTGTTAATGTCTACGAGACAGATAGTTAGGGTATTTTGAATTCTGTGTCATCAGCATAGCAATGGAAATTTACACAGTGTCTACAGACAACATTGTCCAAGGGAAGCATATACAAGGCAAAACAGAATAGGACAGAGCCCTGCGGAATGCCACACGAAACTCCAGATAAGGAGGATTCCTCCTCAATTTGGACATTTGATAGGTAGGATATTTGATAGGTAGGATTTAAACCAGGATAGGACAGAGCCTGACAGTCCTACCAGGTTTTTAAGGCGGTCAATTAAAACTAGATTGTCAACTGTGTCAAAATCTGCACTTAGATCTAGAAGGATTAGGGCAGAAGCAAGGCCTGAATCAGAGGATAATAGAACATCATTTACTACTTTGACGAGGGCCATTTCAGTTCTGTGACCGGGACAAAAGCCTGACTGAAATTTCTCATAGATATTATGGGCTGCAAGGAATTAATGTAATTGATTAGCCACATTGTTGATAGGAAGTGGAGATTAGAAATAGGCCTATAATTGTTAAGGACTGTGTGATCCAAAGAAGGTTTTTTAAGTAGTGGTTTTACCACTGCAATCTTAAATGAATTTGGAACAATACCAAAAGAAAGGAAGCCATTAATAATATTTAGAATAGAAATTTCAATTATAGAGAGTACTTCCTTTAATAATTTAGTAAGAATGGGACCTAAAGAGCAGGTAGTAGATTCTGCCTTCATAACTAGATTAGTTAAATCTTGTTGGTTCATTAAAGAAAAAGATTCAAAAATGTATTCTGGTGTCGCAGGACTCAGGGAAATAGCAATGTCAGTAACAGTGTTTAAATCATCTGAATTGATCACAGTTATCTGGTTTCTTATCTTAGTGATTTTATCTTTAAAGTGATTCATAATGTTGTCACAACTTGCTGTTGATAGAGTTTTAATTTAAGGCTCTTTCTGCTGATGAGTAAGTTGAGCAATAGTGTTAAAAAGAAAACTTGGATTACTTGGAGTGCAACCTTGGAGTGCAACCTTGTAAGTCTCAACACATAAGACAGTTAAGAAACCTGTAATTTTGTGTCTTTCCACCTACGTTCTAATTCACTGCATTTTTGGTTGAGTATATGAGTTGTATCATTGAACCAGGGACAGGATTTTAAAAAAGGCTCTCCGTTTTTAGTGGAGCTACGATTTGTAAAATGTTCATTAAAGTAGTGTTGTAATTTTCTACTAAAGCATTGACTGATCCTGAATCAATAAGTGCTGATGAGGACAAAGCACCCAAGAACTCACCAGCAGTGGAGGTGTTTTAAGACCAGGTTTTAATAAAATGTTCCTGGGGGTTTATTGGACTGGATAGTGAAAGTTCAAAAATGATAGGGGAGTGGTCTAAAATTACAGGATTACAGGATTACAGGGTAACAAGATTACATTCTGAATGTCAAGGCTGCAAGTGATAATTAAATCAAGCGTGTGATTGTGAGTGTGGGTGGGACCAGATACGTGAAGTAAATTCAGAAAGTAATTTCTAAGGGGATCTCCCTCCACATCAACATGTATATTAAAATCACCCAAAATCTCAATTCCTTCATGCTTGATAGCAAGAGTTGATAAAAGTTCGCTAAACTCTGTCAAAAACAAGGAATAAGGTTCAGGAGGTTTATAAATCACTACAAGCTGAACTGGAGTTTGAACATTAAAGGATAGAATTTCAAATGATGAGTATCCATCTAAACTTTCAAAGTGAAGGCTAGACTTACCATAAATTGTGGCTAGACCTCCACCCTGACCTAATGGGCGCACCTTCTGATGAAAAGAGACACCACAAGGAGAAGCCTCTACTAATGTTACTGCATCATCTGGTTTTAGCCAAAGTCTATGAGGAATGTGAGGCAGAGCAGTCCCGGTTGGCCCGGGCCAGTGTACCAGAGTCCAGTGCCCAAGAGGGGGAGCCTGAGTGTCCAGTGCCCAAGAGGAGGGAGCCCAAGCATCTAGCTCCCAAAAGGGGGGAGCCCGCATCTTCAGCGCCCAAGATGGGGGAGGCCGAGCATCCACAGGCTCCCGAGGAAGAGCCGCACCTGAAGGAAACTACCAGCTGCTCCTGCCTCCACTGCCAGAGGGAGACTACCTGCTGCTCCTGCCTCCACCACCAGACCTGCTGTCTGGTGGTGGAGGCAGGAGCAGGTCCGCTTCCGCCCTCCCCTCCCGAGGGTCCGCTATCGCCCTTCCCTCCCGAGGGTCCGCTCCCGCCCTCCCCTCCCGAGGGTCCGCTCCCACCCTCCCTCCCGAGGGTCCGCTCCGCCATTGCCTCCCGAGGTCCGCTCCCGCCCTCCCCTCCCGAGGGTCCGCTCCCGCCCTCCCTCCCGAGGGTCCGCTCCCGCCCTCCCTCCCGAGGGTCCGCTCCCGCCCTCCTCCCGAGGGTCCGCTCCCGCCCTCCCTCCCGAGGGTCCGCTCCCGCCCTCCCTCCCGAGGGTCCGCTCCGCCCTCCCTCCCGAGGGTCCTCCGCCCTCCTCCCGAGGGTCCGCTCCGCCTCCTCCCGAGGGTCCGCTCCGCCCTCCTCCCGAGGGTCCGCTCCCGCCCTCCCTCCCGAGGGTCCGCTCCGCCCTCCCTCCCGAGGGTCCGCTCCGCCCTCCCTCCCGAGGGTCCGCTCCCACCATTGCCTCCCGAGGGTCCGCTCCCGCCCTCCCTCCCGAGGGTCCGCTCCCGCCCTCCCTCCCGAGGGTCCGCTCCCGCCCTCCCTCCCGAGGGTCCGCTCCCACCATTGCCTCCCGAGGGTCCGCTCCCGCCCTCCCTCCCGAGGGTCCGCTCCCGCCCTCCCTCCCGAGGGTCCGCTCCCGCCCTCCCCTCCCGAGGGTCCGCTCCCGCCATTGCCTCCCGAGGCTTGTTCGTCACCACCCAAGGATGCCTGTTCGTCACTGCCTGGGGATGCCATTTCGTCATCACCTGGGGGTCCTTTGATGCTGACCCCCGGGGATTTGTTGTTGCCACCAGCAGCATTTTTGCTGCCGGAATTTCTGTTGCCGGAGCCCGAGAAGAGGGAGACAATGACTACAGAGAGGGGGGAGGAGGTGAGGAGATCACCTCCACCACAGCCCCGACCATCACCCCTGTGCCAGAGCCCAGTGCCTGGGAGTTGGATCCCTCAACCTGGGCTCCTAGACAACCGACCATTCGTGTCTGGATCTATGGTCTCTGGGCCTGACTTCTAGGTCACTGCAGCACCAGGCACAGTTGATCACCAGATCTCCTGCTCCTCTACCCCTGGTGGCCCAGATGTCACTGCTCGGTCGCCTCGGCTCGATACTAGCACGGTACTTATTTTGTTTTGCATGAACTGTTATTTTTCTCTGTGAGCTTTCTTATTTTGTATTATTTTGTTTAATAAATAAAGAAAAGAGCTCATTAACGACTCACCCACAGTACATGTGTGTGTTAACTTCCTGTTCTGTGACTCAGCCATCCTGTCACAGGTGGATAGCAGGGTTGCACATGTTATTTAATTTCTAGGGAGGGCACCTACACAACTATTGTTAGTCAAACCCTAGGTGGAGGCACCATACCACATACAACTTTGACCAGGTTGTTACCAGAAGAAGTTCACTCTGGGCCTGCGGATCAACACTAACCCAGGAACAAGCACTCACCAGGCTACTGAAGTACGGCTGCTTAGTCCCATTGATTTGCAACTCAGCCATAGACCCGGTAGGGGTGCTACACATTTAATGAACCTGTTGTAAATACTTTGAACACATTTTAATAGGAAACTAGACATAAAAGAAATACATGACACATTTATGTTTCTTTTAGTTAATAGTAAACATTTTCCTGAAACCAAAAGAAAGAAAACTTATTTCGTGCCATCCATGTGAACAGAACTGTTTGCTAAAAGAAGATTTGTGAATGAACTGAGTTTTTCTTTATTAGCAAGACCAGCTAATAGGGGCTGTTCATATTTTTTGTTGCAAATAAAGAAGGGATTGTGTATATATACGTGTATATATATTGGGGTTAATAAGCTGTGAGTATTATGTGAGTATTAAGGTGCCAGACTTTGGCGGACTGCCAGTTAAGACAGGGGACCTGACTATAGAAGAATGGACTAGCCAACCAAGAGCTGCCCCCCAGTATCGAAAATACCTCCCAAAGACCAAGCACAAATAATTAGGGATCACCTGCATGGGTAGGCCAAAGCAACCATTAAGTTTTTACTGCCTGAAGACACTGAAAAGGTTGATGCCTGATCCTGCAGCTGCTTTGCCAGGTAAGACTAGGACTGGTCCATTGCAGAAACCACCACTCAAAGATGAGCACGACATTTACATGGTACATTTGCTATGTTTGCTAGTTTGCCCTCGCCTACAGCTCAAGATAGCAAACCTTGTAGTAATGAGACTACACATGGAGAAGGTTTCGTGCAGACCAGACTTTTATTAATAGGCAGCCAAACTGTCGGAATGTTGAAGTACGCAGCTGTGACAGTTTCACAGGAAAAGCTTTTGGGACTTGTCCAGTAGATAAGCCACCATTGGAGGTGTGGAGACTTGGTGCCTAATTGACACTGGTCACCACAATGTCAGCTACGCACTTCTTTAGCCACTTTCAGGGTCCAGGAGAATCTCTTTCTGATGCAAGTTGGGTAAAGCTAACCACTACAAATTGACTGGAAATTCCTGTTCTTGGTTGTCTTAAGGCAGATGTTGAATGCATGGGCAGTCCTTACAGGAAAGGGCATCTTTATCATTAAAGACTCTGCCCCTGGATTTGATGGAGAACAGACTCAAGTTCAAGGCATCATTGACATGATTATTGAAGGAATTTGGGGAGTACAATTTTGAGATTTGGTACAAGCCTGGAAGAACTAACATGAACACAGATGTAGGAGGCTGTGTGGTCCAGTGGTTAAAGAAACAGGCTTCAAATCCCACCTTAGCCACTGACTCATTGTGTGACCCTGAGCAAGTCACTTAACCTCCTTGTGCTCCGTCTTTCAGGGGAGACGTAGTTGTAAGTGACTCTGCAGCTGATGCATAGTTCACACACCCTAGTCTCTGTAAGTCGCCTTGGATAAAGGCGTCTGCTAATAATGTTCTGTTCAGACTCCCAAAAATCGCAAACCAGAAACCACTGACACAGAGAAAGACTTCCTTGCCATCCAGCCTCAAGAAGTTCGGGCTTGTCTGTAGCCCCATAAGGAAGAGGCCACAAGAAACAAATGTTATCGAGTTCAGCCCTCATGACTTGAGCTGATCCCAACATAGGCCCCCTTCTAACAGCTTTGGAGTGCCGTGAGAGGCCTAGCCAGGAGGAGAGGAGAAACGGTTAGGAAATCGTGTCGGTAGTTGTACCCAGTGTCCAGTGTCCAGCAGAAAGGTGTGTTGGTACCCTCATGGAGGTCATTGTAGCGAGAAAAGAGGCTTTAAGAAGCGGCTACTATTGGGTTGGAATGGACCTAGATGTGCAGCAGTGGGTACAAAGATGTAAAAGATGTGCCCTGGCTAGAGATGTTTTCCCTAGGAAAAGAGCATCACTGACCTGTATGACTGTTACACAACTGACCTGTACAAATGTGTACCACTAGAAGTCCCTGAAATAGACTACACCATGTTAGAACCAACCTCTGATGGTTATGAGAATGTTTTAGTCCTTACAGACATGTTTGCCCGGTTCACTGTTGCTGTTCACACAAGCAACCAAATGGCTAGGACAACAGCTCAGATGCTGATTAAAAATTGGTTTGCTTATTATGGATGTCCAGTATGCCTTCACTCAGGTCATGGCCAAAGTTTTGAGGCAAGCATAATGAGAGAACTGTTAAAGCTCTATGGGATCTCTAAAAGCAGGACCCCGCCTTATCATTCCCAAGGCAAAGGCACATGTGAAAGGTTCAACAGAACAATGCATGATATTTGCTGCTTTGCCACCAGAAAAGAAAAGGAAGTGGAAAGAACACTTGCCCAAGTTGGTGATGGCCTGCAACAGCCATGTCCACACTTCCCCTGGCTATCCATCATTCTATTTGATGTTTGGGAGGGATTCAAGACTTCCACTAGATCTTCAGGCTGAAGAAGGAACAGGTGACAATGATGGTTCCAATTTGGGTGACTGGGTGCAAGAACATCATCACTGCCTCAAACTAGCTTGTGAGGTGGCTCGTGAAACTGCTGAGAAAGCATCCCAATGCAGAAAGAGGGCTTATGACAGGAAGTCCAAAGAGGCCCTGATTCACCCCGGTGATAGCGTTATATATACGTAACCACAAGCCCAGAGGACACAATAAAATTGATAGAATAACCCTGAACTCCCAGTGTACACTGTCAGGCCAGAAACTGTAGGGAAAGAGCCAGTAGTTCACAGAGGTCTGCTGAAACCCTGTATTTTTCCAACTTTGAAGGAGAGAAATACTTGTAGAGGTAAAGCACCTCAACCAAACCCATCAGAAGAAAGGGAGGATTTCTTATGGATAGCACCTGCTTAAGTAAGTGGCTCTGATATAGAAAGTGAGAGTTTGGATGAGGACCCCATAGAACCAGGGGGTATACAGCAAGTAGAACTGATGATTTCCATGCACTTCATAGGTCAGACCGAAGGTGTCTAAGGAAGGTTACCTCTGAGGTACCGTAGTAGAGCATAAGTAACATTATTATTATTATTATTATTATTTATTTCTTAGCAGACGCCCTTATCCAGGGCGACTTACAATTGTTACAAGATATCACATTATTTTTACATACAATTACATTATTTTTTACACATTTTTTTTTTTTACATACAATTACCCATTTATACAGTTGGGTTTTTTACTGGAGCAATCTAGGTAAGGTACCTTGCTCAAGGGTACAGCAGCAGTGTCCCCCCCACCTGGGATTGAACCCACGATCCTCCGGTCAAGAGTCCAGAGCCCTAACCACTACTCCACACTGCTGCCCCAACATGACTAAAGTAGGTAACTGCTAAAGTTATTGACAGTGTATTTCTTTATTGTTTGTCAGGAATGTAAGAGGTTGAAATGTAGTACTGCCTGCAAGAAAAAATATTTATTATTTCTGCCTCAGCGGGAAAATGTTAGAAGCACCTAATTAGCTGGGGTGGGAGGCAGGACAAGGTGTTGACAAAAGCTAATGATGGGGTTAGCGGTTTGGGAGTGAAAGAAAGTGAATTTAACAGCTGTAGTTGCCGAATAAACTGAAGTTCGGGGAAAGTAATCCAGAAGAGGGTGGTGTGTTAACCAAGTTGCTCAATCCGGATGGCAGTAGATGCTGGAAAATAATTCTGCTGTGGAATATACAGACAAGGTCTGGCCATGGAGAAAGATAGACACATGTTGCTTCATTAAGAAAAAGGAGCAAGTAGCAAGCCTTCACGGATGTTTGAATATTTCATTCAATCTCTTTTAATGAACCTGCTGTAATTACTTTGAAATAAATTGTAAACGAGACATAAAATAAATAAATTACAAATTCATTTTTTGTTAATAGTAAACATTTTACTGAAACCAAAAGAAAGAAAAGAAAACTTCATCCATGTTATCCATGTGAACTGAATTGTTTAAGGAGCTGAATCGCTGTGTTAAAAGAAGAATTTGTGAATGAAGTTTTTCGATATTAGCTAGACCAGCTAATAGGGGCGGTTCATATTTTTTGTTGCAAGTAAAGAAGGGACTATGTATATATCGTATTTATTCAAATTTATCACACTTTTTTTTAACAAAATAAGTGTTCAAATTTAGGGGGGAGGGACTTGGATTTGAGGGAGACTTGGATTCAGGGTTATATTGTAGGGCAACAGTGTGGAGTAGTGGTTAGGGCTCTGGACTCCTGACTGGAGGGTCGTGGGTTCAATCCCAGGTGGGGGACATTGCTACTGTACCCTTGAGCAAGGTACTTTACCTAGATTGCTCCAGTAAAAACCCAACTGTATAATTGGGTAATTGTATGTAAAAATAATGTGTAAAATAATAAGAAATAATTAATAATAATTATATGTCATTCAGGCTGCTTGCATTCTATGGCAGTGCACTGGTAGAGATGTGAGAACGAGGGGGACAGTGCATGAGGAGTAGTGTGTGTGGATCAAGCTGCTGTGTTGAGAATGTGTGAAGAAGTGACTGGAATAAAAAGTAAATAAGTCTGCCTATTTGGAACCAGGACTGTTAACAAAGTATAGAGTGTGACTTGCATTCATGGTCTTTTTTTTTTTTTTGGTCTTTGTATTTGGGGGTGACATAAATTCGAGTAAACATGGTTAGCGTTCTGCATTCAAAAAACAGGGACTCTTTAGGATTTCTCCTTTCTACTTACTGGGGATTTTTTCTACAAATGCTTTTGGGATTTTCCTTTTTCTTTTTGGGAAATGGACTGAGCCACTGGATCTAATTTATTTTATTAAAAAGGGGTTAAAAGACTGAAATACCAAAAGGAGAAGATATTACTGTGTAATTTGTTCTGGAAAATACTGTTAAACTGTTATTGAATGTTGTCACAAAGGAGGTGCTGATTGATTGTTTGTTAAACTATTGGAATACCATAAAGTCATACATGCCAACAGTCATATTGGAAAAACGTATTGTTTCCTCCCTGCTGCTGCTATATGATTTGATGTGTATGATTTAGGGTAAAATGTGGGAGCCAGCAGAAAATGTTTATATCAAGCATGTGATAGTATATGTGCCTCAATTGCACTCAGTACTGCAGTTGTCACTTGAGTATCAATGCATGTCATTACATAGGATCTCAGTTGGAGTCTTTGATAAAGCCCTCTATGTTAGGTTGACACAGTAAATGGCAATTGCAAGTAATTAGGAGGCTGATACTACCGAAAACCGTGACGTCTCAGTTAACATTAGCCACATTACCCATTGATAGATTTCACTTTGTTTATAAGATAGTTGTGTTTTTTGAACATCAGCCGAGCTTGGCACTCAAATTTGACTTTCCTATAGTTCAAAATATGTTATATGCCAACAGCTCTAACAGCAACTCTTTGTTATGTGTACGCGTGGGAAGACCTGGCACAAATTACTCTGGCCTTTTTAACCCCTTAGCCAATTTGCGCTGTTGTTAATGAAAACAGTGTTTCCATGGATGAAAATGTAAGATTCTGGATTCTGGAAATATTTTGTTTGAAATTGTTACTTAATTTTTTGTGTTTTCCAAATTAAGTGTTCTAAGCAGAATTTGCCCTACGGCAGGCCACTGACCAGTTTGGACAAGGCAAATACCAGCAGTAATGATTTATTTGCGGTCAATGATAGCATCCTGTACTTAATCAGCCAGCAGTT